>CM040990.1:12628645-12713645 GCA_022985145.1 Pangasius djambal
AAAAAAAAAAAAAAAAAAAAAAAAAAAAAAAAAAAAAAAAAAAAAAAAAAAAAAACTTGCCATGGAGATATTAAAATTAGTGCTGGAAGGAAGAAGGAAACCATTATGAAGCGCTTTAATTATTTAAATACTAGAGAATTTATATTTTAAATATACTTGATGTGGTTGTTTGTAAGAAGCTTGGCTAGGAAGAAAAAAAGGTAAATTGGGTCAGGAAGTAGGGAACCCAAAAAAGGTCAAGTGCCTTCTGCTGTAAACAAAGTGCTTCCTTTGACTAACATAAGCCTGTACGATTTTTACATTATCCTTTCATCTGTCCTTGGTTCTGAACGGTCAGTGTATAAAAGCAGGACTGTAAAATTGTGCAGTTTATTTGCTGCCTTTCTTGCCTTCTTCCTTTTATTGTGTCTCTTACCTTGCTAACACAATCTAACTCTGGCACACAATCTACTGTGTATTTTCATTAAATACCTTTTAGAAGAGCAGTACGCATTTATATGGGGCAACTTGTTTATACTAACGTGTGTTTTGTAAATGTTAAAGTATGTAATATACTGGGGGGAAATATGGTCTAAATGACTGGAACTAATCCATTTTACAGAGAATTTTTTTGTATAATTTTACAATGAATTTGCTTTTTGGCTGTGAAAGAGGAGAGAATTTTTTTAATGCAACATCACAACTTCATTCCTCCACTAATTTTCTTCTCCTGGCTGCCAGGGCAGTTTTAGTTTAAGGGCGATTAAATGATACCTGACTTTAACAGAACAGAGACGATATAAATTAAGTCTCATATTTGTAAAAGCAAACAACAAAAAAGCTTAATAACTTCAAACTATTCTTTCAGAGTCTTAAAAAAACATTAAGACTTTTTATACATTATCCTTTGCCTTTCTCCAACTCATATTATTACTTTATAAAGTATGCGGTACCATGCCTTAAAGGCCTGCTGATGCTGCTTCCTAACTAGGAATTTTCCGAGACAAGGGTTGAGGGAAAGGTTTAACTAAGATATAGCTGGAAAAGCCTAAATAAAAGCTCCATGGTATTCTTATTTCCTATGTTTTACTTCCTTTTTGAAAATAAATGTTTTTTTTTCCCTAGGCTCATTTAAAAGCATTTGTGCGCTTCAATTAAGGCTTCTATGTGTTCAAGTGTTTTATTCTCCCACCCCTAGAGGGAGCCCTAAAGCTCCTCTTCCCTGGGCCACCTCAGTTGTCTCAGCCTGTGGCAGGCCAGGGTGGGGTGGGAGCCTCATTGAAAGGCCTGATGGAAGCGAGGCAAGGTGGTCGTGCTAAGGCTGGAGCTAAACACTGGTGGGAGTGGGTGCAGGGGCCCGAGACCAAGACCTCCACTGGAGCCTGGTTGCTCCTGAGGTTGAGGTTGCAAAGAGGTAAGAGGCACTGAGGCTGTTGCTGTGGCAGCATGAGACTCGGCAGCATGTGAAGATGCTGACGATGATGAGGAAGAAGAAGAGGCAGTGGAGGTGGAGTAGCCCATCACCAGGCCTCCCGAACTCATGGGAGTGCTATAGGGAGGCAGGTTTAGCGGAAAGAAGCCCAGTAAATGGGAGAAGTCCATGTTAGCAGCACACAGAGATTCAGCAATGATGGCAGGGCTTTTAGATAGGAGGGGATCCCCACATAGCTCATCTGTTAAGCCAGGTGGAGGCTCCAGACCATCTTTATTAGGTGAGGCAGCTGAATGGGGATCAGCCGAAGGTGGGGGTGGGACTGGCAAGCCACTCTGCAGATCCATCAGGTAACTCTCCATCTCCACCTTTAAGGGCTTATCCAGCAGGTATGAGGTAGATCCGAGCTGGTACTTGGGAGGTTGGGAATGCTGCTGCTGGGGTTGGGGTTGCAGTGGAGTCTGTTGCTGGTGTGGTGGGGGTGGAGGCGGAGGGGAGGGATGGTGTGGGTGGTGGTGATGATGTGGATGATGGTGGTGTAAGGCTGAAGGTGGCTCCATGGAGCAACCCATACCCATAGCAGCAGACAGTGACCCAGGAACCAAGGAGTGATGGTGGCCCATTCCTGGGCTGGACATGGCCTGGAGGTGGTGTGGGTTGTACATGCCCATAGAGAAAGGGGTGCCACTGCGGAAAGGTTTGGTCATCATGGAGTCCTTGTTGGGGCCCATGCTACACATCATAGGACTGAGCTCTTCCTTCACAGCACAAGTTGGAGAGCCAGAACCAAGCAGAGCCAGCATATCTGGAGGCTCTGTCTTGATCTTCAGCAGCTCCTGTGAGTGGCTCTTCTTCACATGTCGTGTGAGGTGGTCCTTTCTTCCGAAGCGCTGGGCACAGTACTGGCACAGGAAATCTTTGCGACCAGTGTGCACTACCATGTGTCGGCGAACATCCTTGCGGGTGTAGAAGCGACGGTCACAATGATCGCATGGGTGTTTCTTCTCCTTGGTGCCACCTGAAGACTTGCCGGAATGGCTCTTGAGGTGATCCAAGAGGGCAGGAGTGCTCTCGTAGCTCTGCAAACATACCTTGCAGGTCAGGTCTCCCGCTGTGGCAGAGTGCATGGCCACATGGCGCTTGTAGCCTAGCTTTGTGTTATAGTGCTTCCCACACTCTTCACACTTAAAAGCTTCTTTGTTTGGGTCATGGGTCTGCAGGTGATTTTTCAAATGATCTTTACGGTGGAACATCTTTTCACAGAATGAGCACTGGTGGGTCTTCTGTGGGGAGTGTGTGGCCATATGCCTACAGTGGAGGTAAAGATGGGTTTAAAAAAAACTTGTGTAAGAACACCAAGTAACTATCATTTTCATTATTATACAACTATTAACATTATTACTGTGGTCTGGTACAGTGGTTATAAGCTTTCACAAGCCAGCAGGTGCACCTGTACTGATTTTCAGTCTTGCGAGCACGTCCCTGATAGATACATCCCTACTATCAAGATTTATTGTACAGCCTCATGCAATGTGACCTATGCTTTATGCGTGTAAAGGGACTCTCAATAGAATGGACAGTGAGGTACCTACCTAAGGATGATCTATTTGGACAAAGGTTGTTTTCAAACTGACCTACCTGTAGAGCTTATATTTGGAGCTGAAGGCCTTGTGGCAGTGAGGTTGAGAACAGTGGAAAGGTTTCTCCCCTGTGTGACTGAATGTGTGGATTTGAAGCTTATCCTGTGAGCTGAAGAGGGTGCCACACACCAAACACTCTTTGCCGCTTTCCTCCTTCTCTGTCTCCTTCTCTCTCTCACTGTCCGTCCTCACTTGAGCTGGACCTCCAAACAGTTTGGGGGCAGCTCTTCGATCCTCGTCCTCCGGCGTCAGTGTGGTTATGTGGTGTGGGGCATCGGCGGCAGCTGCTGCCATGGCAGCCCTATGGTGCCATTGCCATTGAACCCCGGCCGTGGCTGCCCTACCTTCCAGGCTCTGTTTGGATCCTGCCTGGGGGTGGAGTTTAAGTGGGCAGGTTCTAGGGATTATGCAGTCTCCGCTCTGAAAAATCTACAATGGACAAAACGCATACCTAAAGCTTTTCTTTCATATAATTCATCACTTATAAAATTGTCCTTTATTGTTAACTATATGACTGACTTACATTTAGCACTTTAATCACTTACCCTTCTTTAGGTTCAGAATTTCCAGAAAATAAAGCAAGCTGTCTCTCTCTCTCTCTCTCTCTCTCTCTCTCTTTCACCCAGTCCCAACTGACATGGGTGGTGTCCAGTAGATATTAGTACTGCTCATTTTGATTGTTCTGCAGGAAAATGAAACCATAGAGAAACATTAGAGCATCCACTGTATATTATATTTTGAAGTTTCTTGAAATATGGTCATCCCAAATTTTCAGTATGTTGTTCAGTATATGGTTTATCAATCAATCAATCAATTAAAACAACACTAAAAAAAACACAATTTAAAAACAAAAACAATTAAAAACAACACTAGCTGACAGTGTGCTTTACAACCATTTACAAGCAAATACAAATTATAAAAACGAAAGAGACTGTCTTTCTACAACCCTACAGAAATGAAATGACATCATTACAAATAGTAATAAACTGTAAAACGGAACCGGCCAAGGACATCCTCTGGGTTTAGCCAGATAAAAAAGCTAGGTTTTCAACTTAGATTTAAATTCTGACTCTGATCGTAAGAGATACCGGCATACTGTTCCACAAAAATATTGCAAAAGCACACATGTTTATCTATGTTGTAGAACAGGTTGTTTATTGTAATAGTATGTGACTACAGAACAATCAGTAAACTAGGCAATTTAAATTCTTAGTAATATTTATAAAATATCTTGTATATATTTGTGATTTTTACCTAATGAATACTTTTTGCTTAAAGACATATTAGCAATAAACATTCCTGGTATTCCTTGCATTTCTGCAAGATCATCTTTGATTAAAACAGCTAAACGATTAAACAGCTGCAAAAGTGTTAAGAAAAATTGAATGCCTCTTCCAAGTAGTGCTTTGGATGTCCATACCATTTAATGCCTTTGCTGACATCAGAATCTCATAACTTGCAAAAGTCTGATCAAAGTTGGCCAGTATCAAACACTGAAACTCAAATTCATAAGCAGGAAATCTCAATGTTAACAGATTGTGTGAAACAGCATACCAACTGGTTTATCGTCAGTGCGTGCGTATGTATGTACGGGTAACTGACAGCTGTGTTGCAGGACCGTAGCCATCACCCAGCAGGGAGGGTGCAAATGGCTGACACTCCTCCTTTTGAGCCCCTCCAGGATGCTTTGTCTCATTGTCATGCCTCTTCATCACACACATTCCACACACATGCAAACATACACACAGAGACACACAACCAATCCATCATGCTTGCAGTATCTACTCCATCCCCCCAATCCCCCGCCCCCCAACTGCGTGCACACACACACACACACACAAATACGAATACTCATAAGAAAAAACTTGTGTATTCTAACCCTAAGCACACCATGACAACTTAGTGTTTCCTCCCAACTCCATTTCCAAAGAGAAAAATCAATCCTGGAAAATCTTTTTTTTTTTAAAAACTGCATTCCTTACCTATATTTAAATGCAGTATGTTTGCATTTTTTAATTCAACTCCAATTAAAAAAAGTTAAGACCATAGTCAATTTGCCTATCTAAAGGGCAAAAAATAGTTTATCCATATAGCTGTTCATAAGAATATGCTTAGACCATGTACATCCATATTACTCGGATGTTTGCCTTTTCTCTTTAATCCTTTGTTAAGAAAATGTTTTATATATGTGCAGAGGATCCTTCAGGGCAAGGATCTGGAAGTGCACATAGATTGCAGAAGTGCATCTGACATTTTGTTTGAGATTAAAGGGTTTCCACATTCCTTTGGCCTGGAGGTCAAAGGTCAGCCTCACGCATTCATGTTTAACACATACTACACTGTGAGACATCCGCTGTTAAAATCTGCTCCAAAATAACTGCACAAATGCTCCTTAAAATGTGATTAAATCAACTGATCTACAGCAAAACTTCAAAAATAACATGCTATAATTTTAAGGCCTTTCAAAAACTACAAGCAGGATAACATGCAGTAATAGTAACCACCATAAACACATTACTGTCCTGTGATTAAACTGATCAGAAATTCTTAGAACCTCAGACATTCCTGATACGTTCTCTGTGTGTACGTAGGTCAGAATTGGAGACTTATGGGATTACATCACAGGTTTGTCGCTTTGTTTCTTCATATAGTGAGACATACCAGTGTGTAGCAATACATTCACGTTATGGTATTTTTTCCAAATAATGCAGCTGATCAGTATCACAGAAAAACGC
The DNA here is from genome assembly GCA_022985145.1 of Pangasius djambal. Lineage (NCBI taxonomy): Eukaryota > Metazoa > Chordata > Actinopteri > Siluriformes > Pangasiidae > Pangasius > Pangasius djambal. The sequence goes on from CM040990.1 coordinate 12,634,432, forward strand.
TGGAAACAATTTATATTATTCTCTTATGAAACTACTACATATTGTACACATCAAGTGTGCGTGCTATGTCCTTCAATCAATATAATATAGCATACACTCACCATCCTCTTTATTAGGAACACCCGCACATTCATGAGGTTATCTAATCAGCCAATCAGGTGGCAGCAGTACAATGCAAAAACTCATGCAAATACAGGACAAGAGCTTTGGGTAATATTTACGTCAAACATCAAAATTAAGAAAAAGTGTAAAATAAGCACTCGGTACAACCATGGTGAGCAGAAAAGCATCTCAGAACACCCAACACATTGAACCTTGAGGTGCATGGGCTACAACAGCAGAAGTTGCTTGTTCCTGTCAGCCAAGAACAAGAATCTAAGGCTACCATGGGCAGAGACTCACCAAAACTGGACAGCTGAAGACTGGAAAAAGACCAGGTGATTTTTTTTTTTTTCCAATCTTCAACTGTCCCATCCACCTCAAAGTCGATGTTTGGTGCATGCTGAGATGCTTTTCTGCTCATCACAGCTGTAAAGAGTGCTTATTTAAGTTGCTATAGACTTCCTGTTAGTTCTAACTAGTCTGGTCATTCTCCTCTTATCTCTCTCATCAACAAGATGTTTCAGCCTGCAGGCCCAGACGCTCACAGGTTGTTTTTCACACCATTCTGTGTCAACTCTAGAAACTGTTGTGTGTGAAATTCCCAGGAGATCAGCAGTTGAGTATGAAATACTCAAACAACCCTTCTGGTACCAAAAACCATGCCATGATCAAAGCCACTGAGATCACACTTTTTCCCCCTTTCTGATGTTGGATGCGAACATGAACTGAAGCTCTTGACTTGTACCTGCAGGATTTTTTTGCATTGCACTGATCAGATAGCTCATTAGATAACTGCATGAATGTGCAGGTGTTCTTAATAAAGTGAGTGTATTAATAAAAATAATAATTCAGTGCTGGATTTGTATCATTCAAAGCTGAGCACTAATTTTCTTCTTCCTTTTTTTCAAAAAAAAAAAAAAAAAAATTCCCCCTTAAATGGAAACAAAGGTGTTTTGTCAATCCCACGTCATATCAGGAACATGCCCACGGCTCCGGTTCAGTGTTTAAGTTGTGGGTGGTTACTATAATAGGCACAACCACCATATTCTCAGCATAAAATGTGTGCAAAGTTTCTTTTTTTGTTATTGTTGTTGAAAGACACTGATATCCTTATAAAATTCACTACCCAATATGATTAAAATACATTTGGTGGCCAAAACTGTACTACTCTTCTACTGTACTAAAACAGTTGAATGCTGAATCATAAAAGCTCCAATCATAGGTCAGAATGTAAGTCAGGACTCTCGTCCTCCAATCAGAGAGGCCCACTAAGGTCAGTGAGTACATTTATGTTCCACCTTCCTCAGGTAGGAGGGACCAGTGGACAGAAATAGTCCTGAGTGACATGGTAGATCAAGCTTCATCTGGTGCACCCCAACATGCAAAACAGATGAAAACACCACCTGAGTTTGCAATTTGAAAATAAAATGTGACACAGTTAGCACAAGTCCACTTTTAAACTTCGCACAGAGAAACAATCGCTCGCATAAAATTGTGAATCTGGGTTAAGCATGGGTACAATGTGCTACAATTACAGCCTTTTTAAAAACCGTGCCTCAAGTAACACATCAGGACTGAGAGCAGGTCTGTGGAGGAAGAGCTGATCACATGACTTACAATGTGTTTTGAAAAAAAAAAAAAAAAAATCCAGCAGCCCAAAATAGCCCCCCCGCTGTGTCCGTCATACTTCATGAGACCGTGAGGGTGAGAACTAGAAGATATGAGTGCAGTAAAATGAGCAACAGGGACAGTGGGAAAGGGAGAGTGGTGAGGAATGGGGGAAAAATGGGGAGAGGGAGGAGCTCTTAGTCAGTGATACTCACATACCAGGGACGAGGATGAAGAGTCATGCCTTACTGACCACAGTGACAGGAACTGACAGACAGAGGAAGGGTGGAAGGGGTAGGTACTGGGTAGGAGGGGTAGGCACCAAACCCCCCACCCCAATGTTTGTAGAGTGTGTTATTTGCAATAATGGACAAGTTTCAGTTCCTCTGTGAATATCTGTTTGGACCTCAGTAAGAGTAGTGAGCAGTGGAAAGCCCCCGTCCTATACACACACATACACACACACATACACACACATGTACACAGACAGAGTTTGCTCTGCCAAATCCTCACATCCCTGACAGTTAGACCCTAATAGGCCTGGCTTCCAACACGGGATGTGGCCACACTGCTTGTAACCCCTACACAGACGTGCGCGTGCGCACACACACACACACACACACTGACATTTCTGTATCCAGTGTTCTTTTAAAAGCTCTTTCCTCATTTTGAAACTTGATCCACTCCTCCTGAGGTAAAGGCTGAACTAAAGAATTCGACCCAGGTATGTTGCCAGTTGTCCTGGCATGGAAGCATCAACTTTGCTCATGAATTCTTCCAGTATTAACAGCAGCTTTCAAAAACAAATTTCTGCTTTAACAACGACAGCAGCAACGGGTGCGGGTTTAGTATGTCAAGGCATATGGGCTTATGTTAGCGGCTGCTATCATGTTGCCACACACAGACACACACGTTTTACCTTGTGAGGTCTTTCCACTGACATAGTCATTAATGCAGCTAATTAATTCTATGCCTACACCTAAATCTAACCCTAACCTTAACCTCAGTAACCAAAAGGAAACCTTTTTTTAAATAAAAGCTGCAGTTTGCACAGTGGATGATTAATTAGTGAACTATTATCCAAAGCTTTTATCTATTTTACCTGCCTACTGTTCAGATGAGGGATTATATTACAAGAGGATTGCATTCAAATTCATAGATATGTGTAACTGAGATGAGCAGTAGGATTACGCAGAAAGTGCTCACAGGATAAATTAAATGAGGTTTTATTCAGCGTGACTATCAGTGAACATGGGAGTCCTGTAGATAACAGTAATAATATATAATCATAAAATACAACTGTTGTGCTTACTGTCTTTCGAACATATCAAACACGCATATTACAGATTTAAAAAGACATATTTTGGAGCTAAATCCAGGTGGATCAACAAAAAAAAACATCAATAACATAAATCAGATCAGGCTAACCTAGCAATGACCCTGCAAGGATGTGAGGTGTGAAGTGCAAAGCATCCTGGGTAGCCTGACACAAAGTTACAGCTTTAGACAAACTGTTTTACAAGTCAGGAAGTAGTGGCTTACTACTCTCTTATTGATCATTATCTCTCACCGCTTAATGTCAACAACCGCTATTGCTGACAAGTGGAATCAGCCGAACACTGACTTTCAAAATTCATGCAAAAGAGACAAAAAAGATGACAGTATGGAAGGTACAGACTGCTATCCAAAACCACTCCTATTTCCAAATGCTAAGTGCATGTCTGGCTATGATTAAATTATAAAGAGTATGTGGACGCTAAGGCAATCCCATCTTCGTTATGCCAAAACAAACATGGAAATCAGTTCACCCTTTACAAGCATTCTTTTCCCTTTCTCTTACAGTTTCATCTCACTTTCCCTGCTTAACGCAGACACTGTTGGGAAAATACACAGGCAAGATTAAAGGCTGTCTGTCTGCAGAGGACAATATGCTCCATCATGCTACCTTGGTAAAACTGAGACATCATTGATGGAGAAAGTTTACTCTATCAATACCCCAGACACAGCACAAGCACACTCCAGGTTATTAGATTTTTATTCACAGTTGCCCAGTGGACAAGTAGATTTAACAACCAGAGAACAGAAAAAACCTTGCTCTTTATGGATGTTCGTAAAACAGAATGTAATACTCTTCATTGTGGTGTGATCTGATGCTGTACCATCAGAATCCCTCCACCTGCTGTACTACATCAATCAGCCGAGGCAGGGTCTGGCTTGCAGTAAAACAGTTTTACTAGGTGGATTAATTAGTGTGAATGGATAACTGACAATCTTTTCTGAATCAGGACCACGCAAATATGTGGAAACACTGACGAAACTAAGAAAAATAGTTCAGCACAAAGCTGTCACGTAACTCTCCTGCTTACTATATGCTTTTGCTATTTGCTATTACTATATCACCTTGAGGTTAACAGCACACTGGTGTTCTATTCCACCAGCGGAATGGAAATCGACTTACCAGACATTTTCAATCAGTATAAGCAAATGAATTATCTTATCGCCACAAGTCTGTTATAAGATTAGTCAGGACACTGTTGGGTTTCTGTGTGTAGAGTATCATGACTCTGTGGGGCCGTTTACACGACAACGTTTTCAGCCAAAAACAGGAAACTTTTTATGCGTTTTGCCTGTTCGTTTACATGACAAATCGCCGTTTTGGGGACTGAAAACGCATATTTTTCAAAGTGCAATTTTTTGAAAAAGCCACCGTTATCGTCTCCATGTAAACAACCAATACGGGAATCTTTGAAAACGGTGATGTCATGCGCGTGCGTAGTACGTGTTAGGTATGTAGACATGCGCAGTGCGTGTCTATTGTAAAGGTAAGCGCATACGTAATACAGCGTTTTTGGCCGTTATCGCGGATATGTGTAAACGCGAATCGTTTTGAAAACGTTGTCGTGTATACGTGAAACCTTTTTGAAAACGTGAGAGAAAAATTTTTCCGTTTTTGACTACATCATTGTCGTGTAAACGTAGCCTGTAACTAGCTGCTGGTGAGCAGGGCGATGCGAAAGGGGAGGGGTGTGAGCCCCCTTCTGGGCAAACAATTCATACGCGTCCACAATAACATTGGTACAGGCATAAAACGGACAACACAACTAAAGCTTTTTTGATAGTAAAATACCATATACAACTGCCACAATAAAATTATAACATTTAAACCTAGTAGGCTAGGTAAAACAAGAAATACTTATGAAAAACTGCAAATTCTTAAAGTGCTGAGTGTCTAGAAATAAAGAAACTAATCAGACTTGAATAATTTGTTTTATAAGGAATAAACATCTCATAGATGAAATATCTGCCAACAACTTGCTGACTTTTTGTCTAGTTCACAAACAATCATATCTCTTAGTCTGTGTTAATGCATTTAACTAGATAGCTCAACAAAACACGGGGCTGGTTAGCACACTGGAGCTTTCAAATCAAATTATTATAAATTATATATATATATATCAAATTTACATCTATCCTCTTTTTTTCTTATATTGTGCACAATTTGCCTCTAAGCGAGAGAAATACTAGAGCATAAAGAACAATTTGAAAATGAAAAGACCAATTAGAGAACTAATTTCAATTTTACACAAACCAAGGTCAGTTAGAGGTGGTTTCCTCTGTGTATCAGCTAACAATGGGAGAGGAAACCAGGGGAGTTTAGTCAAGCAAGAGGAGCTCGACCAAGTGTCTCAACAGCTTCTAAAAGCACCATTACTTAGTCCAGTACAACAGGAAAAGCTGTGTGCATGCGCATGTTTTTGTGTGTGTGTTGCCAGATGCGCTGTCGATATCCCTGGGACTTCCCCTATTATAATTTACGACTAAAAACACAACTTCATCTTGAGGCATTCGGAAAGCCAGGCATGCACCTGTGAAACGAAACTTTCGGTTGCCAAAGGAATTTGTTTACTCATTAGGTTTTATGAGATTGTTTGCTAGCTCTTGTGAGTGGGTCTGGGAATGGGGAAGAGAGATAAGAGTACAAGGATAGAGTTATATTTCGAAATTAAACATAACTACGTGAGGATTGTTCTGTATACATACGCACCATGTGATTAGTGCAGTCTTTTAAGATTATTACTTGTCACACTGTATGAGACGATCCCAATAAAATCTTGAGAGACTGTGCGATTATACAATGAAAATCCTCTAACAACAGACCTGTAGCAAAAATAAAATTATTACATTCTGCTTAAGTCATCAATCAGAGCGATCTGAGCTCTTGCAAAAATGTGTTTGCATAAACAGAAACATTCTTCAAAGTGAGCTTGAGGTAATAAATGTATTTTTTGTTCATTAGCTTGATTCGTTTTATATTGTGCCATTGCCACTATTATACTGCATAATCCTGCACCGTCCTCCTACTGGGGGTTTTAAGGCAAATGTTTCAGCAGTGGTCACACTCTGAGATTTAAAAAAAACTGTGACACAGCCAGAACTTTGTTGTTAGCTGTCTTTGGTCACAATGGCACTAAATCATCTGGTGAGCATGTCACATTATGTGTTCTAACACCACCGATCTCAACTCACAACCATAGAATGTGCCATTTTTGTCTGCAACAAAATTCAGGTTGCAAAGAGTACACATAGAGTGTACCTCAAAGAGTACACATAAGGGCCTTTCGCACCGCGGGAACCTTTTCATAGTACCCGAACTAAATGTGGAACTGCACACTTTTTGGTGTTTTCGCACCTCCGCAACTGGGTGCGATTTTAGCACCGGACTGCCTTTTTCGAGAACCAAATTAGCTCCTACTCCAGAGCAGGGTCTAACCAGCACAGCTGGTACTATCCGTGACGTAAGTAGACGCTGATTGGCCAAACGCGTACGAAAACGCCCTCACCCACCAAGATTTAAAATGCCGTGTAAACATGCTGTAGTGTCAACTTATTTCACAAGTATGGAGAACAGCGATAGATGAACGGATGCTGAAGTGCAACACGGCTCCGCTCACAGCGTCCTCCATCCTCCGGTTGTTTCCGTTGTTGAACGCCGCGCACAAACGACGTCGCTGTCGACCGGCTTACGTCACTTCCTAGTGCCCATTGTCGGTGCGAATGCAACCCTTTAAATGATACTGGGAAAGAGTTTGTGCAAAATCGCCCAGTACTTTTAGTACTGTACATTTAGTTCTGGAACGAAACCGGTGCGAAAGGCCCTATAGAGTGTAAACCCAGCTTTACAGATGGATTCTGAGGATCAGTATCCAGGCCAATGCAGTATTCAAATGCTGAATCAGTATCTAATTAGATTTGGCATATTTTCTAATCCCATCCATTGACACATTTTCACATTTAAATGCATGTGGAACTGTAAACATGCATCTTGCACATAGACCTAGGATGGAATTTGTCTTAAAAATATAATTATGATGTCAGTGAGTTGGCTTGGGTACTTTGAGGATGTCAGTACTGGGTCAGTAACAGCCGAGCTCTCATGTGTGTCTCCAGTTTGCATGTGTGTTTAACGGTGCCTTTATGTGTGACTCTGTAAGTACGTGTTTGCTTTTGTGGGATTTTTGTGTGGTACTGTAAATGTGTGTGTGTGTGTGTAGGGGGCGATACAGAGGTGAGTCGGGGGAACCCCTTCTGGCTGCAAGTGCTGTCTATGACATGGAACTCTGGAGCTTCGGCACTGTGCCATCTGGCAACCTGCCAACTCTCTCTCTCTTTCTTCCCTCTTGTTTCTATTTATAAACCTCCTTTTCATCACCTTTTCTCATTCATCCCTCCCTTTTTTTGGCAGTCATGTGTGCCCTCCTTTTATACATACTGATCATTAAGCCATGAAATTTATCAGCAATAATACGTCAGGCTGAACTGACATTATGTCATATTAACGCATTACTCAAAATGATCCGACATTTTATTAGCAATAAATCCAAATTTATCAGCAATGTATGACTTTCTGAAATAATTTGAAGTCATTTAAAAATAATTAGAAAAAAAAAATAAAGAAAAAAGACTTGAATAATGAATTCTTTTACCCCTTGCATGAAGAACTTCTCATTGCTAGGCAGTGTGTGCTACTTCCTCAGTGCAGTGTAGCACAGGTAAAATCATTTCCTCCAAACACCTGGAAGGTTTTCATCAGCTCGATATTGCAGCCTAGTAACAACCAACTGAGATACTGGAACAAAATTGAGATGTACAGCATGGGATGTTTTTTTATATATATATATGATTATGCATATATTACAGTATTTGGTATCATGTCATTCCAGATATCTCCTTGTTGTCACTGCACAATACCACTGTAGTAGTAGTAGTATGGTTGATTCTACAAAATCTATGAAAATCAGCAGTACTCACAACTATTATCCAGTATTATCCAGTAATATTTGTCCAGTAGACATGTTTGTAATTCCTATGAAATATTACATCACATATATATTGCATACACTCACCAGCCACTTTATTAGTAGCACCATATTAATACTGCGAAGGAACTCCCTTTGCTCTGAGAATGCCCTCAGTTCTTCACGGCATGGGTTCTCCAAGGGGTTGGAAACATTTCTTTGACATTCGATCCATGCTGACATGATTGCATCACATAATTGCTGCAGATTTGTCAGCTGTAAATTCATGCTGTGAATCCCCCGTTCTGCCACATCTGGGGAGGCCGCTGAAGTACTCTGAACTCATTGTCATGTTCATGGAACCAGTCTAAGATGACTTGTGCTTTGTGACTTGGTGTATTATCATGCTAGAAGTACAGTAGCTATTATAAAATGGGTAAATCGCGCTCTGCCCGCTCACTGGATGGTTTCTGTTTTCCGCACCATTCTGTGTAATCTCTAGAGACTGTTCTGTTTAAAAATCCCAGGAGATCAGCAGTTTCTGAAATACTCAAACCAGCCCATCTGGCACCAACAACCCTGCACAGGTGAAGTCACTGAGATCACATTTTTTTCCCCCATTCTGATGTGAACATTAACTGAAACTCTTGAACTGTACCTCCATGCTCTTATGCAACATGATTGGCTGATTGGATAAGTGCATGAACGAGCAGGGGAATGGGTGTTCCTTTTAAAGTGGTCGTGAGTGTGTATTATACATTACATACTATACTACTTACAATATTTTTAATAAAGACATTATTATAAAGCAGACTTTTTATAAAGACATTCACTGATAAAGCAGCATACTGCTAATCTAGCTATCTGACTAATATCCATTTTAGACTACATGAGCCTACAGACCACACTACAAAACAATTTCATATACATTATTATAAAGCCTGTGCTGTAGATAGACAGTTTTTCAATACAAAAGGGGTGGATTTCTTTTCATTTTCATTAAGACCCATTTTCATCGTTCATAACAATAGTGGTGGAACCCCCTAAGACTCAAGGCTAATACAATTCAGGTTGCCATGATGCGATTGTAAAAACTATTCTTCATGCATCTCAATTCTACACATTTGGTTTGTTTTTTACTCTTAGAGCATAAAGTAAAGTGCTGTACATTGGCTCCTACATGTAAAACACGAAGGAAAAGCTCAACCTAGCTCGTTTCTATCATACACTTACAAACTGAGACTTGTCACTAAAAAACGATTTTGGCAATTTCTGTGTAAATGCTGAATGTTAATTGGTTATTTGTTGTATTTTCATGCTATTAGTGTAGCCATTACTGAAGCTAATGTTAGCTTGTAGCCTAAAGCTGTTTGTATACACTTAGTTGAGTTGAGTTTTCTCATGTGTAAAATCTTGAAAAATATTCATTGAATCTACCTACTATATTGTCATACTAGATTTAAAATGAAGACGTTGTAAGTAACGTTAAAACATTTTTATTTGTACAGTTTAAGCAGTATTTATACTGGCTATTAAAAACATGTTTTATACAGTATAGCAATACTTAGTTTTGCTAAATATTCCTATGTAACAGAAATATCAGCAAGCAAAATATATTATTAAAATTAAGTAAAAGTATTAAAATTTTAAAAGATTCTTTTCACAAATACTAATATAAAGATTTATGAAGGTTTAAAATTAAAAATATATATACTTAACATTTCTTACATTTTTTTTCAATTGTGGTGTCAATATATGCAACAGACAAAAAAACACACATTTTTCTATTTTATTTGGCTGTTTGCCAAAATTCAGCAACAGCAATGTGATGGATTTTCCTAGACTACCATATATAGTGTCATATAAATGGATGGCAAATTAAATAAAAAAAAAAAAGCATCTTACTAAGGTATTGGGAACAGCCAGACGAGCTTCAATGCACCTTTCCAAAGTTTTTAAAAAACTGTCATGGAGGGACAAACATCAATCCTCCAAAATATATTCCCTCAGTGTTTTGACGAATGGTGGAGAGCGCTGTCTAGCATGTCGGTCCAAAATCTCCCACAAGTGTTCAACTGGACTAAGATCTGGTAACTGCAAAAGCCATAGCATATGATCTACAACATTTTCATACTCATCAAACCATTCAGTGACCGCTTCATGCCCTGTGAATGGGGACACTGTCATCTTGGAAGAGACCACTCTTCTTTCTAAAGGGACAAATGGACTCAAATCATGCCAGCAAAGTGCCTACAGAATAGCCACCAGTTTTTCCTTTAATGTTTCACTTTACGTCACCACACACGAGGCCTTCACAGAGTTACCAACCATCGTCTGTTCATTAGTTGCTGTTTTGGTCTCCATTTCATTACTTTAAAGCATAGTGTATTTTTACATTGAGTCAAAAAATGTTAAAGTTTCTGTATATTAAGATAAAATCACAGCACAAGACAATTTGTTCTCTCCTTTTGTCTGCTCTCTTTCTGCATTCTCTCTCTCTCTCTTTCTCTCTCTCTCTCTGTCTCTCTCTCTCACACACACACACACATACACACACACAAAACAAAATCTGGGTTCAGCATCGTCAGCACTGCCTAAAACAACTCACATTGTTGAAACGACTTTTGTTTACAAAAAAATCAGACATGTTTCGACAGACCCTGCCTCCCTCTGGTCAATCAATTCCCTCTCTCTCATATTTTGGTGTTTAGTGTCGGTGTGGAACTGATCCCACCTCCTCCTTCCTTCTGTTCATACCTGTTCCTGAAGCAGGGTCGAGAGTTGGAAAAATAACATTCCTGCATAAGAAGGCAATGAAAACATGACACATTCTTTATGTTTCTTTTCTGACTAGTGTGAGTGTGTGTGTGTGTGTGTGTGTGTGTGTGTGTGTGTATGTGTGTTGTGAGATGGTCCCAGGTGCCTGAATATGTACAGTTGTAAGAAACTTAGACATGGTCAACAAAGAGTAAATAAGCCAAGTATGGTCTAAGGGATGTATCATCTATGCACAAACATAAATGGGGCTTTGTATCGTCACTGTTGCTGCACATATTGAGTTACTGATCAGAAGAGAGCGATTATGTGACTCGCCATAGTGTAGTGTTATACTGCCTCTCCCAAAAGCAATGCCCCGGCTACCACTAGCATCTCTGATGTCAGATAGGGATCAGCTACACACTACTGCTCACCACTACCCAGCTCACACACAAACAAGGGGTATACTCATTCCATACACACACACACACACACACACACACACACACACTCTCTCTCCACATGCTTATATATCCAACAAAATCCTATGGAGGGAAACAAAGTGTTTTATGCATGGCTGAGCATGTGCGATTGCATGAATTTGTGTGTGTGTGTGTGTGTGTGTGGTACTCCCTGAGGACTGTGGGGGAAAAAGTCCCTGTAGCAGTGCAGTTATTCATTAACGCCTTTGGAGCGCTTTGGCTCTCTCCCCCTCTATTCTCTCAGTCTCCGGAGATAAAAACACACTCGGGCCGCTCAATGGGCTGAGTAACCCAGGGTGGTCCTCCAGCTCTTGCGCTCACACACACACACACACACACGGATAGATACTAGCACTCTGAGTTTGTGTGAATATATTAGATCAAATATATAGCGTGATTACAGAAACATGTAATCAAGACAACCAGAAAGTGAATGAGTGGCTTTAAATGAGAGAATTGTGTGTGTGTGTGTGTGTGTGTGTGTGTGTGTGTGTGTGAGTGTGTGCTGGAGGGGGTTGCTAGTTCTATGTACGCTTAGGTTTAGCTTTCAGATGAAGGGTGAAATAGTTAACAGATTGCCTTGATTGCCAGATGAACTTCACCACACACATGTGCACACACTCACACTCACACACATAGTTCTCACCAACACATTCATATAACAATTTTGTATTTGTGCGACCCAATATTAGTATTCTCTCTCTCTCTCTCTCTCTCTCTCTCTCTCACACACACACAGTCTAATCCTAAATGAGATGAGCACTGCCACCTAGCTGATGTAAATGAAAAGAATTAAGTTATACAGCAATAGCAAACTTGCTGCATTTCTATAACTAACATTATGTGAGGTCAATAACAGAATTTTATTTGTGTAAACTGCTATCATATTCCCATATGAGCTAATGCACCCAATCAGATCAATAATATAGACTAAATTAATTCATAATAGAGCAGCATGGTGGTGCCAGGGTCCCGGTTCAATCCTGAGCTCGGGTTACTGTCTGTGTGGAGGTTTGCATGATCTCCCTGTGTCTGCATGGCCACACTAAATTGCCCCTAGGTGTCAATGAGTGTGTAAAAGTGTGTGTATGTTGCCCAAAGGATTGGCATCCCAGTGAGGATGTATTAGTGCCTGAAATAGGCTCTAAATATATCCTCCTTAACCCACACCAGGATAAAGCAGTTACTGAAGATGAATGAATAAACACCTTATCATTCAAACATAAAATAATACTAAAATATTTGGCAGGAAAAACAATTAATGGAATGCAGAAATTAGAACTGACTTTAAGATACTGCATGTAATAAAACCATCATTCAACAAATATCCCTGCAACAAAACGTTAAACTTAAAATATGTTCACAGTCTTCACATTCACATAACTCCCAACACTAGCTGTATGAAATACCCCTATAGAGTTGCAGCTGTTGATTATTTTCTTTTTCAAATATTCGAGGATGAAACGAGCCAGAGCAAAATGATATAAAGGGGAATACGTTTTTCGATATTTCTAATGACCAAACATTTGACATCACGTTTCCACATATCAGAGAATATTGGTTACTTCCACCCTTAAATAGTGACTACCCTGCATATAACGGTATATAACGGTAATCCAGTATAGTCTATGTAAGCATGAATTAGCCTGGAACATCACAACTTGCATGAATGAGCAACCCCAAAGAGGAAACAGTGCCTGTGGTTGTTCCGAAAGGGGAGATGAGTAGTGGTAACGTAGCCATTAGTAAAACCAAGTTTAACCACACTGTAAGATGCAAAACTGCTGATATGATTACAGTTGTCTCCATAAATTAAGTATGTGTTGCTGTTTTAGACATTTAAAGTGCAATCTGAGTTTCCTATACTGCCCGGGGCACTAGCTAGCATTGCTAAGAGGATGAAATTCAATATAAATAAATGAAGGCATGCTAGCTTAAACAGCCCAATTGAGGTGTTTAATGAGATCATGAAGTTTAGCGTGTGTTATTGTACAATGCCTCAATTATCAGTTATCCCCATGTTCTGTTGCTCATCATTAACACCACAAAGGATTACACCTTCCACAAACGTTGGATGTTTTGCCAACCATTTTGATTTTTTGCCACATTTTCAGTTCAATGTAGCTACTTAGCTATAGCGAAATATAAAAACTATACTGAAATATAAAGCAGTTTTCCGAATTATTTATTTATTTATTTATTTATTTATCTATCTATGCTTCATGGCATAGATTCTACAAGTCTCTGGAACTGTACTTGAGGGATGAATATCAGTCTTCCAAAAGATATTCCCAACATGTTTAATTTGGTTGAGATCTAGCGAGTGTGAAGGCCATAGTATTTCCATCCAAATCAACCTTACATTCTTATTTCCATCATCAAACCATTTATTTTGTATATGTGTATTGGAGTAACTAGTATAGAATGAATTAATGACTGAATCAAGAAACAAAATAATAAATGAATGAACAAAAGTCCTTTTTGCCTGATTCATTTTTTATACTTTACAGATTTACATGTGCTATGTTATTGCTCATTTTTAAAGGTCATGTTATATATTGTGAATAATATAGCAATAAAAGTGGAGAAGAGACTGTGCATTTCTATCTGTGCCTTCCAGTGCTGGAATGTGCCTTCTGTGCCTTTTTAAGTTTAATTTCAGTTTTAGAAACTTAAAAAAAAAAAAAAAAAAAAAAGTTTCAAGTTTTAGAAAAAATATCAATATTCTCTTATAGAATGAATTTAGACTCAAGACTTATAAATGCATTATCTTTAGACATTCTTATTTTCTGTACTAATGCAGTTTCCTTAATGCATACCACATTTCAGATTTTCACTTTTCATGATACAGTTAATAGCATGTGTGTGTGTGTGTGTATGTACGTATGTATGTATACATGTATATATATATATATATATATATATATATATATATATATATATATATATATATAAATACAGTCAGGTCCAGAAGGTCCAGAATTAAGGAGGCCATCATTAGGCTGAAAAAACAACACAAATCAATAAGAGCGATAGCAAAAACCTTGTGTGGCCAAATCAACAGTGAAGAAAAACCCCTTCACAACATCAACAGAAGTCAAGAATGCTCTGGTAGGCGTATCATTGTCAAAATCTACAATTAAGAGACGCCTTCATGAATGTAAACACAGAGGGTTTACAACAAGGTGCAAACTACTGGTAACATTCAAGAACAGGAAAGCCAGATTAGACTTTGCCAGAAAACATCTAAAAAAGCCTCCCATGTTCTGGAATAATATTCTTTGGACTGATGAAACCAAGATTAACTTGTACCAGCTCATGATCCAAAGTATACCACATCATGTGTCAAACATGGTGGAGGCAGTGTTATGGCATGGGCATGTATGGCTGCCAATGGAAGGGCTCACTGGTGTTTATTGATGATGTGACTGCTGACAGAAGTAGCAAGATGAATTCTGAGGTGTATAGGGCTATACTCTCTGCTCACATTCAGCCAAATGCTACAAAACGGATAGGACGCCGCTTCACAGTGCAGGTGGATAATGACCCTAAACATACTGCGAAAGCAACTCAAGACTTTTTGAAGGCAAAGAAATGGAATATTCTTCAATGGCCAAGTCAGTCGCCTGATCTCAATCCAAAAGAGCTGCTTTTCACTTACTGAAGACAAGACGGAAGGCAGAAAGACCCACAAACAAGCAGCGACTGAAGGTGGCTGCAGTGAAGGCCTGGCAAAGCATCTCCAGGGAGGAAAGTCAGAATTTGAGTTTTGAGAACATGGGCTCCAGACTTCAGGTAGTCATTGACTGCAAAGGATTTTCATCCAAGTATTAAATTTATGGTTATATTTACAGTTATGTCACTTTGTCCAAATACCTTTGAGCCCCTGAAAATGGAGGTACTTTGTTGAAAATGGCTGTAATTCCTAAATGGTAAATGCCATATTTTTGTGGAACCTCTTAAAATAAAGCTAAAAAATAAAGTCTACACTTCGATCACATCTTGATTGTTTTATTTCAAATCCATTGTGGTGGTGTATAAAGGCAAAACCACAAAAACTCTGTCATTGTCCAAATACCTCTAATATACATATAAAATACAGTCAGGTCCGGAAGTATTGTATATATACATATACGATATATTGTATATTGTACATTGTATATAATAATTAATACTATACAGAGTTTCACTCTTTTATGTGTCTTCCATCATCTTTTACACATCGTAACCCAACCACAGTGCCTTCTGGAGAGCATTTCATGTGTACACATACTGAAAGTGCATGCACACGGATTTTTCTCTGTCACCAATGCTGAACAGCTTAGGTGAGAGCGGGACATGTGCTGCGAGTCAGCCACTTGCTAAATGAGGCCATTGAACCACATGGTTGGTGAGAACCAGCACTGCTGCCTTCTGATTGGTCCATCCAGATTTGGAAGGGGAATTGTGGGATTGGGGGGGTGGGGGGGTCACGTGACCAAATCCAGCCGAGAGTTTGATAATAGGCCTCCCCTCTTGCAGTGGTGGGCAGAGGGAGAGAGAAAAAGAGAGAGAAGCCTGGACAAGGACCAAAAACCCCTCTACCACACACAGGCTGCGCATTGTTGCCTATTCACCGGACTCCATCTCAGGCCACTTTATCATTCAATTAGGACAGCTTTCACACCACACAGCAGAGAAAAGGGCCCTTCAATCAAACTGAAAACTTCACACTGGCACTGGAGGGCACACAGAAAGAGACCCACAGTCCTCTCTCCACTTTCATTACTCACTCCCTCTCTTTCTCTCCCTCTTCTCCACAACCCCCACCCTCCTCCTCCTGTTGTTGTTCCAGATTTTGTGAAGAAGAAAGGGATGGAGAGAGGGAGAGGAAGAAAGAAAGAAAGAGAGGCTATTTGTTAACACTGGGACTTGTCCTATCTTTTCTTATCCTCTTCTTTCCCTCTGTTCCCTCCATTTTTAGCCCCCCCTCCTTTCCCTCTCGGGGCAGTGGGGTGTCCATATATCTTCCCTTTTCACGATTCCACGCTACTGCCACTGGGGTGAGCTGTGGTTAATCTAGAACTGTTACAGGGGAAAGAAAGAAGAGAGCAACTTGGGATGCACAATAATATCAAATATCACATTGGCATCAGACCAAAACATAGATTTGACCAATAATTCAATCTGATAATGCATTTATTGTACTCTGATGTGGCTATGGCTCAGCAGGCGTCTTTAATTTTTGTGTTCTAATTGGTGCTCCGCTTACATTTTAAATCTCCATTATCCAAATTCAGGTAGATCTAGTACCTGTTTCTACATTTTATAAATGTCTGTGTATCAGCATGTATTAGACTTTGGCATTACTTTAGATTTGCCATATTGGTAAATCGCTAAGAGCAACAGGAAGATGGAGAGAGGAAAGTGCAGAGACTAAAATGGGATACTCACCCAGTCAAGGCACTGCACAAGCAGTGAATGTTAATTAATCATACTGACCTATAGTTAGCTGTAGGTTTGGAGTCATCTTTAAATGTTAGCAGTTAAATTCTGAGAGACAACTCTGAAAGACAAATCCCCATCTGCCCTGGAGAAAATTACAGCATAGATATAGATATATATATATATAATATAGAGAGAGATGTAGGATCACTCCTCCATACAGAACATTTTAAGCTCCTTTGGATATTCTTTATATGCATCTGAACTTCCTTCTTCAATTCAGACCACAGGTTTTTTAGAAGGGCTTCAAATCAGAAGATTGGAGTGGTCATCGCAAAGTGCTGATTTACTGTCTCTTCAACCATTTCTATGTTGATTTGGAAGTACATTTGGCTCAGCAATTTGCTGAAAGCTCTATCTATGGTCAAGTCCTGAGCGTCCAGAGAGAGGCAACCAGGCTTTGGGCTGAAATATACTGGTAGTTAGCAGAATTCATGAAGCCATCAATCTTCGCATCTACCAGCCACAAAACAGTGCCAAATCATCAATGACCCACCATATTTTACAGTGGGGTATCGCATGCTTTTCCTTCTATATAGCCCCATTTTATCACCAAAAATGCTGGTGATGTGCATGACCAAAAGGTGTGATTTTAGCCTCACCTGAACATCGACATTTTAGTTCTTTTGTTGCTTGAGTAGCTCAGATGGTGCATTTTGTGAGATGCTCTCAGGAAGAGCTTCTTTCTTGCAACATTTTCAAACAACTTGCTGTTATGAAAGTGTCATTTAACAGATTTTGAAACCTAACAACCACAAGAACTCTTTGGTCTTTTTCTTCTCCAGCCTCCTTACTACGTGGGGGACAGCGTGCTCATGGGACCAATTCCTGGCACACGTTTCAGAAGTGAAACCTTTTCTTTTGGTCCTAATTGTGCTTAATGGTATTTTTAAATGCTTTTGTTTTTAATATCCATTACTTCATTTGAGCAGGCCAACAACAATCTGTCTCTTGTGTGTTGCAAGTTCTTTGGGTTTTCCCATGGTAGTGACAAAAGGAATTTACGTGTGTGCAACCTCATATTTATACCCGAGGGAAACAGGATGTGGTTAAAGGAAACAACAGAGTTCCTGAAGACAGAGAACCAATGAATAATATTAACGTTTTTCAAGAATGACAATTTGTTTGCATTTACTTAAAAATATTCCTTAGGACTGTCAGTAATTCTGCCACATACAGAACTAAGCAAAGGTCTTATGCTTTAATACAAATTCTGACTTCTGCATTATTGACTCAAAAAAAAAAAAAAACATTTGATTTCCAAACATTATTTTTCCAACAAAAAATATTACAGAAAAATGCCTGTTTGTCAGTAATGAAAGCAACATATTATATAATAACAATAAAACATAATATAGGCCGTTAATTTTACCTGCAAAAAAAGAAACTGAAGTCCCCAAAAAAAAAAAACACTGTTGCAGATTCTCCAAGATGCTTAGAAAAATTTCTGCTGATGCATTTTTAAAAAGAAAGAGGGGTGTCACATCAAATAGTGACTTTAATTTATTACTGTTTACAACTCTTTACAATAGTTATAGTCTATTTTTATGTAGAAATGTAAATTAATTGTATTTGATATGCCTAAGATTTTTGCACAGTACTATATGTCTGAGAGGAAATATTACTCATTAAAAAAATACTATTACTTTTAAATAAAGTACCAGTTTTAAGTATTTTTTTTTTGTTAGAAAAAAGACAAATCTCCTATCGTTTGAGTGGAAGATGTATTTTAAACAATCATCTTTATGAAGCATACCACTGCTAAAGACAAATATGTCCCATTTACAATTCAGCAATCTTATTATTGTCATTAACCAAGTTACTACAATAGATGTCTTTGCTCTGTTGTAACTGCAATATAATATAAATTGCTAACACTAGGGCTGGGCAATATGACAATACAATATTGATTTAATAACATCATGGTGCATTTTGTGAAGTATAATTATTATTATTGTCAGGTATCTGTGCCTTTGTTTCTGACTGTAATTAACTGGACTATTGCACCTGTTTTTGTTGGTTTTGTTGGTTTCATTTTTTCTTAATGAAATACTTAGCTTTTTATAAAGGCTGAACAAAAATCTTTAAACATATAACGACCATTATTGATGTTCTTGTCAGTAAAACCTCAGCAAAATATTATACATAACCAGTCATCCTTGTGGACTTCAAGCAGTCTGGCCCTTATAGCGTATGGTCAATAACTGTGCCTAATTAATAAAATAATATTTAATATCTAATATCTAATTAATAATATACTGAGACCGGCATTGCTGTGAGCTAGTTTAAGCCTCGGACAAGCCTACTGATATCATTTGTACACGTTTCTGGCCACAGGCTTCAGAATGTTGAAGGGTGGAATCTGACTGGCTTGAGACAATGAGCTTTTCCGAGCAAGATCCTGTCACTGGATTGGAAAAAAGATCACAGCGTTAGCAGTGAGATAATCTCTTGTTTGCAGATGGGCTGAGGGAAAAGGTTTGTGGTTGTTCTTCTGCCATGTCAGTTAAAATTGCCTCTTTCTGTGAGAGTATGTGGTTCTTGGCCATGTTTATTGATGATGCACCTGACTCTATTAAATTTAAGAAGTCTTGCATTTGAGACTATTAGGAGCAGACAGAAACAGGAAAAATATCTATTATTAACATCAGCCCAGAATGTTCATTTTGGTGTATCCCTACCTTTAATACCACATAGAATCGCTACATGCATGTTCTTTATTGAGAGGTATGGGCTCTTCCTAACATGGAAAACACCTGTACTGTGTTGTGCAAATGTTTTATTTATTGTTATAGATTTAGATGACTAGTTTAGGGAAACAAGGTTTTGGAGAATTAATCTGCACGTTGTTAAAGAAAGGAACATATTCTTGGTTGAGATTAAAAACCTCATAAAGGCTGTGGCAGATTATCTGAGATGCTTGAAACAACCAACAGCTGATTTTCTGTATTCTGTATAAAACGGCATGCCAGTGTACCTAAAAGAACTGGTGCTGTTTTAAAGGCATTTAGATTAATTTGCTTTAGTTCTTACTTGTCTTTATAGAGAATGTTTTGATATTTGCAAACCTTTTATTTTGCTATTTTTAAAAGCATCTTTGCTTTACAGACTTGCATAGTGCTGTATATACGAATAAACTGTAATTAACTGTAATAAACTGTATTAACTATAATAAAAGCTATTAATTGTAATGGCGTCTTTTTTTTAATGGCTAGCTTAAAATCCAGAAACACAACCATAAACTGCATTCTGACTTGGAACCAATTAAACCAAATAATAGATATTTTCTCTCATTTAATCGGCCAATTCTGACTCAACTAATCAACGAATTTCAAAGTAGGGGTCAGCAAAATGATAAAACTTTAAAATTTAAAAAAAAAAATACAATTTTAAATATACATTTGCTCACAAACTGACAGCAATACAGCAGTGTTGAATGAAAAAAAATTATAAATGATAATATATGTTTCATTTTTATTTTTTATATTTAAAAACTAACATTCTCATTTATATAAAATGAGAAAATAAAACATTTAACACTGAAAAAGAGAACAAAATTAAAAGACTGTAAAATGTTTTATTTTTACATTTTACCATTTTAGACATGAAGCAGCTTCCAATCAGTTTGCAATTATCAAAAAATGAAATGTAACAAAAATGATATTACAAAATCCACAATATCTTAGAAAAGCGTATCGTAATTTACCACAATATCGATATTATATCATCATTTCACCCAGCCCCAGCTCAAAGCCATTATGACTACGATGTGTTATAACAAAGAAAGTGCAAAACTCTGCATCTAGTGCATCTTAGAGATTTTGCACCATGACACTACAGAACCACACAAAAGAAACATCTAAAATGACACGCTCTCATTAAGAACTCATTCACAAGCACGTTTTGAGAGTGTACAGATCTGAGCGTTTTTGTAAAGTCTAATATTCATGTGTGTCCCAGTCTAGGCAAATGCATAAAAAGATCTTGGGGACTGTGTTACAAGCTAAAATGCCCAAATCAGTGTATGTTTTGCTGTGAAGTATGCGTGTGCGTGTGTGTAAACCGCAGTCAATCTGAGAGTAGCAAGATGTAGTTGCTTGACGTCCATATATCCTTCCCTATTTACTGCATTCTCTTATTCTCAGTCTTCAGTTTCAAAATTACTCATGGTAAATTTCACATTCCTGTCCCTAAACACACTGCAAATTCCCCAAGAACAAGTAACGTCTGATTCATGAAACTCATAGAACTCATTTTGTGTAAGAAAACACTTTAATGTCAAACAGTGTTTAAATCTTGACAGTTTGAAATCTGCGTGTGCATGCATGACATCAGAATAAATGTCATCTCTCTGTAATAATCACTCACCCTTTTTTTTTTTTTACGAACTGCTTTCCTTCTCATTATGCACCCACAAACTCGAAACCATATTATACTAAGATATGTTATATTAAGATTTTTTTTCTATTTAAAAGCATCCCGTATGTGTGCGAAGTTGTGAATTAAACCCAAAAGGCTTCTCTGCTTTTCGGCTGCTACACGGATCAATTGGAGCGACGCTGTGAGCTGGTACAGAAAGTACAGAAGGCAAGTCAATCAAAAACCTTAGCTGATCGTCGACTGACTCATGACTTTAGCTAACTGCTGTAGTGATCCCCATACCTGCCTCCCATTCTCTTTTCCTCTCTCCATTTTTACTCCCTTCATGATTCATAAGGGCACTAGAAATCCGCCACATTCTCAGCACATGACTGTGATCCTGTAACTATGGAGCTGCTCATTTTGGGCGGTTTTGTTTTAAAATTGCCCATCCTCTGATCTCTTATTGCAGCTCGTTCGATGACTTTTTTCCCGGAGGGAATGGTAAACAGATGCTAAAACTGTTTTAAGCTCTTTTCTCGTTCATTCCAGCTCAAATTTCAGCTCGTACCTGTTTTCGCAGAGATCAAGTACAATGTCTGCTGAAATATATAATTGGCTCGTTCATCTGTATCTGTCATGCTACATTTCTGTCACATTGCTGTGAACTCCGTGCATTTAAATAACTCCCGAATGCAACAATCTCAACCTGACAACATCTTGCAACATTTCTGACGGGTCTCTTTGCTTGGGTTTGTGTTTCCTGCCAAACTTAAACTCGCCTTTAAACCTTGTGGCATGCACTGCTTCCTAAATGTATCATGGAATGCTGTGAAATCCTAGACTGCTCTCAGCATACTACACAACACGTTACAAGCTCCCAACGATTTAAAAAGTTGGAATAAAGCACCAGAAAACACCAAGTGTACAGAATATCTGAAGCTCACGATTTTTTTTTTTTTTATATCAGTTTAAAAGGAACAGCTCCATAAGTACAAGGACATCATGCCAGTGACTACTGCAACAGGATTACACTAAAATGTGCTAAAATCACAGCCAGGGAAAGGGCTGTATGTAGCACAGAGAGGTGTAAGACTCATCTTTGGCATGTTGCTTCATGGTGAATTAAGTTGAAAAGCTGAAAAGCTGGGTGGTTGTGTTCAAAAACCAGACTTCAACTCAGCATGCGCTTCAAGTATCTAGCGTCTTCGTACCACCTCTGAACATCACATACTGCAAGTGCAGTCAGAATGTGTGCCAGTCCAGGAAGGAGGGGGATCTGAAGCTATGCATATGTGACCTTCAGGTGCTTGTTATTGGATGTTTGCTGAAAATATGTGACCTGACTGACCTACATGTTTGTGGTAACGTGACTTTGTAATAAGGTGGTTATAAGGGAAACTGTTGTGTAGGTAAAGCTCAATTTCTCGACCCCCAGCTCACTATCAGTCTACCAGAAAAGAAACAATGTTACTTCAGGATTTTCCCCTCATAACAGGGAGGTTAATTGGGTTCGGGTTTGCAGTTGTGGCCATTAGGCCCACTCTGCCTCATAAAACTCTGATCCTCACCACTTCTGCCGGCACTCAAACACTGTGTTTTTAATCAGGACTTTAAAGACCGCAAGCATTATTGGAGAACAAGGATGAAAAAAACAAAAACAAAAAAAAAAACTGTTCCTTTAGGTCTTAGGTTTTTAAATCTACAAAATAAAAGGAGTTTGACTTTCAACAAAAGTAGCACAGTGACTTTAAAATGTAAAATTTTTAAGTATTTAAATCTCTGGATATTCAACTCACGAAGATTCAGTCAAAAAAATGGATGGTGTAAGGGTATAGCTTTATATTACATTATAAAGAATTATTACCTAGCTGTCATTTTCCTTCTTGTTCAACCTCTAATAAAAATGGATGAATGAACAAAAGAATAAATAAATCAACAAACAAACTTTATTGCTTTGAATCACCATTACATGTTCAAAGACTATATTTTTATCTTTATTTTTTCGTATCTTTCTTATAACAGTTATTATAACTGTAGGACTAAAACTAAAACAGTGTGGAAAGCATCCTAAATTCTGAATAATTCTGAAAATTCATCTCATTTTCTCACATCAGCTAAATAATGAAAAAAATGAAGTTCAAATCAATAAACTAAGATTCCTCTAGGATTTATAAGGTAGTATTAAAAATGTTTCTAATATAATAACAACAAATATAGCATACTTATTTAAATTGTTTCTAATAATTTAGCCATTTTAAAAAGTCAAATGATTTTCCATCCAACTGTAATAAATGGCACTGAAGAGAAATTTTCTCTCGTTTTTCAAAATGTTTGCATAATTTTGCTCAGATGTAAATAAATGTGGTCAGATTTTTCTGGTAGAAAATCCACCATTTTGAAGAAACATAATGATAAAAGACGAAAAGTTTACAAAAGCAGTGTAAGTTACCAGGGGACTGAAGCATTTAAAACCTGAATCTGTGGTTGCTTTCTAATTAGGTTTACTGTTGGTCTTGTGGGCACAAAATATGCATGTACAAAGTATGAATAATTGGTGACTTTCCAATGTCTACATTTACTTGCCAGCATTCCACCCCTATTGATACAAGCTGGCAGTCTTACTCCTGGGTAAGGCTTAATTAAGCTTTATCCTCTCTAATCACAAGGCTGATGTCGCTTGTCCCTCCCACATGGCATTGATCAAACCTATGCATTCACACTGAAATGATCTTTTTGGGTCTGAGCGAAATGTCGAGAAAAAGCAAGCAACTACCAAGCTAAAGTCAGTATGCGCTTCAAACCTCAAACCGACGCTCCTACAATTCAGGAGGTTTGTACGTGTAGGGTTAAATAATCACGATTCCATCTGCTTGTGCTGTTATGTGTACTTCTGCTTGAGTGGCACAGCAGATGTTTAATCTTGGACAGCGGGATGCCAATCAAATGTGCTCATTAGAATATCTGGCCATGACCACACACTTCCTAGATTTTTGTAAACAGTGAGCTTAGCAGTGTTTCATCCCATTCCTGTAGTTATTTTTATTTATTTAATTTAATTTGCTGGCTGTTCAAAAACATTTTTAATCTGTAACACTTATAACATTACACACATTCCATACTTTAAAAGCTGCCTCACAGAAAATGATTAATATAATATGGTTACGAAGTCGTAAAGACAGAACGGTGTTACGATGGTTTTGTTATACGCTTTTGGTCTACAGCATATTCTCTGTATAAACTACTTCAAGATTTCGTTCTCACTTTGATTCACATGTGCTGCATTCAAGTCCCACCCCAAACGCATGACAGACTTTTGCTTCTTTTGTGTCATTACCATAGCCTACAGCTACGGCCAATCAACACAACTAAAGTGTCTACTAGATTCCTCTTTCATTTACAGCTTCTGTTTATTTACATTTAACCTGCTGACAGAGTACGAGGCCGTCTAACAGGTCAATTATTTCCAAAAAGCTGTATCAGTTCAAACTGGAATATACAAACAAAGAATTGCACCAGACTGATGAGGAAAGAGTCAGAGAGAGAGAGAGAGAGAGAGAGAGAGAGAGAGAGAAAGAGACAGTTGGTACAGAACGAGAATGAGGGCAGCTTGAAAATCTCTTGCTATGGCATCCAAAACTGAATATCTGTGCTGCCACAAGTGGCAATTCACAAAGCCACTTACTCAAGGACTTTATATATAAAATGTACACTGAAAACACACCACACTTCCTATATTTATGTTTGCTGTATGGTTCAGATCAATTCAGCACAATTTTCAATAGCTAATCTGATTTCCTGCAGCTCCTCTGATGAGTATTAGCAGCCCCAAATTTCATGGACTAATTTGTTGCCATGCTGCGATGTGGTACATGCAGGAAGTTATAATGAAAAGTAGTAACCAAAGAAAACATTTTTTTTTTTTTTTTTTTTTACAGATTTATACATACTCAGTGGATATAAATACTTCAGTGGTGGTTCAGAAAACAAAACAAAGAACACCTGGTTTCTATCAGACTTCTTCATAAAATTTGCCTGAATTTGTTTATTTATTTACAAGCTAATTATGCTGAAATCTGGAAAAAAAAAAAAAAAAAAAAAGAAATAGCGTAATTTCTTTTTAGACGTTCAGGAAACATATTACTACGACAGTATATACTGTAATCTTTTGTAATATTTGTCACATTGCAGGTGAAGCAGTAACATTTTCTCTCCTCCAGACAGAAAGCATAAAATCCTGACACAAGGAAGAGTTATTCTGGCTTTATGAACTTGGCCTGATTTTATCCCTCTTTCTCTCCTCCCTCGGTCCTTTTTCCTCTCTTTTATGGGGTGACCCAGGGCACCCACAGGGTTCAACAGTCACCGCTACTGTTCATAACACAGTGACACAGGACAAAGCCAAATAAACACTCCCCACTGCCTTGTTTGAATAGCAACTGACATACATAACATGTTCTCATTGACCAGATACACAGACCCACACAGAAATATACACACAGTATCTAAATGCCCAAAGCCAAGCACCAGTATCTCTCTTCAGGCTCTCAAATCTAAATTCAATTTCAAAAAAAAAAAAAAAAAAAAAAAACATATGCCAAGTTCTTCAATGGCACCGGCAATCCCTCTGCCCCTCCAAGCGCCAGCACCCTCCCTGTTTTCTCCTTCCAGTCATAAAATAAGGATGTGAGGACTCTTATGAAGAGTTTTCGCCCCAATTCTGTGCTCAGTTATTAACTAGCGCTTGTGTGCTCCAGAGCCTGTTCCACCCATTAACCCCTCTGATGCTCTTTTCTCATGATAATCAGCCTGCTTCCCCACCGAGGTGCTGCAGGATTGTGCAAAGCCTTCAGAAGAGTAGAAAAAAACCTCGACACACATGCTCGCTCTCTCTCGCTCTCCTCACACACATACGCGCTGAATCAGGCATGTAATGTGCTGCCTTTTCAGGGCGCACATGGACAGATGCAGTATGAAAAGTTCTGGCAGTTTTTGTTAGAGTGAATAGTCCTGCCCACCCATAGCAGTAGTACCACAACGCTCACATGTCCCGCTATACTACATATATTATTGCACAAGATAACCATTTAAAAATAAGGAACCATTTACAAATAGAGAAGCACTGACAAACAGAGAACACAATTATCTTATCCTGTGTTATACGCCGAGGAAATGTAAATCTGGGAAACATTTACACTTGTTTTAATGACTAAAATCTGCATGCCATTTGCTAAGAACACTAACCAGCATAGATGTTCTGCAGAAGCACTCGTGCAACATGTGCATCAGTTACAACTGGTTTGCAAAAAGTAACTGCAGCACAGTCACAAAACGTCAATTAACAAGAGTCCAGGATCCATGCCTGAACACAATAAAGTCTTACAAAGCATAGGCTGATGTCCTTTATGCATCTCTGACTGGTGGATTTTTTTTTTTTTTGTAATTTTCCATATGTATGACTGGACATTTGTATGTCTGCATGATTCACAAGATTTTTTTGCAGTTACGGATATTTGTTTCAGGAGGCATGCAGTAACAGCAAGCGGAAAAAAAAATACATAGAAAATCAATTTAAATCTATCTTTCCTCCATATAAATACACTCAGTATGCAATCAGTGAAAGGCCATAACAAGCACATGTGTTCTACAGAACCATATCGATTTCCAGGCCACTGCAAGAAATGAAACATGTTTTACAGTTAGGATTTGCCTTGTTTAAAGTAATGCACTAACCAAAACAGGTTTAAGAGCCTAAAAAGAAAAGATCTCAAGCACCCAAAAAAAAAAAAAAAGCGTCAATAACAAAAGCAGTGTCTCGTCACGCGCCTCGCTTCCATTTCCTTATTCTGCAGCTCGAGGCAGTGGAAGTGGAAACCGAGCTCGCGCCCCGTTACAGATCCATCAGTGTTTTCTGTGTCGATCAGCACTGAGGAAATGATTTAAGAAGGCTGGAGCATCTTCTCACATTTGGGGGTTTGGGGTTGGGGGTTAGATGGGGAGGGGTGTGAATGTGACTTGAGTGAGATGCGAATAAAAGTAACACGTGTATCATCATCATCCTCATCATCCTCATCCTCTGTAAAGGAGCTACAGGTGCTGTAGGCATGTTTCCACGACTATAAAGTCGTAATAACGCCGTATTAGTTAATAAAGCCGTGCTGATCACCGCAGGCGAGAGCCTAATGGCTCGAGATAAACTGCAGGAACGACCCGACACGTTTCATTTGCAGCAGATGAGGCGCTCGCTTAGATTAAAAGGCATGTTTCGCTATTTTCATTCGACCTGGAATGCAGTGCACGCTGTGAATTCACTTATTGATCATGCACGAACCAGGCATGCTCTAAGCATTCCCCGCGATCAGCACGCGACTGCTTTATGAGACAAGAGCAACTTCATTCCAATAATGTTATTGAACCTAAAACCAAGTCAGAGCCAACAAAGCAAAACCACAAAACCCAGCCACACCATGTGCAACAACAGTGACGAAAAACAACTGAATACTGAATGAGGTAATCTCCTGCATAAGGAGGTGCAACCCCCACCAGCAGCAGCAGCAGCAGCAAAAAAAAAAAAATCTGACATCCCTTATAACTTATTTATCCCTCGAGATCCACACAAAGAAAAAAAAAACACAAAGGTACAAAACATTTCAGTGTCCGGCTGAACCAAACTTGTGGCAAACGACGAGCATGAGATAAGCCACTGCAGCATGGAAGAAGTACTACAAGTCAAGAGTCGAGTGTGAGCTGAGAAAAGCCTTTTTTTAGAGTTTGAGTCACGGCTGCGAGCAAAGCGACAGCAGATTCAAAGCGCGAGCGGAGAAACAAACGCGTTTGCAGTTCTGCTAAAGTTGGAGAGGAGCAGGAGCTCGTGGGTGTCCGGGCTGAGCACAGACATGCTCCCCGGCTCGCGAGCCCTGCACCAACCGCTCACAACTGCACCGCTCGAGCCAAAGTCACGGCGAACATCAACTGGCAGCGCTGAAGCCATGAGCCACCGAATGCATGTTGTTTACTGACTCAATTATTCATATCGGAGCCGTATTTATCAAACAAGCTGGAGTGGTGGTGGTGGTGGTGTTTTTTTTTGCTGCACGCACGAGCGGGGTCGCGTAATTAAAAACTAAATGCCCGACGCTTCAGTGGCTTTAGCACACACCAAAAAAAACGAGCAAAAAAACAATAAATGACGTCGTACCGAGAGAAAATAACAACCCCAACACTCCTAATGAAACACTCGATCAGTAGTCCACATCGATTGGGTTCGATTCTGTTTGATTATCTTGATGATCTTGTTTAAACCAAACAAATAATAACAAAATAAAACAACCCGCATGCACACAGCAGAACGTGCAGCCACATTTTGAAGAGTTGCAGAAAAAAAAAAAAGCGAGCAGTTAACCAGCAAAAAAGTTTCCAGCACCGCATTAGTCAATTTCACGAGGAAACCCGGTAACATTCCGTCACCGAGTGAGCGCAAACTTACCGCGGGAGATCCCACGACACCTTTCCCGGCCTTTCTCCTCACGATCTGATGGTTTATTAATTTTTCCAAATTTTTCTCTAATTTTTGGCTTTTTTTTCGGGGCCTGAGTGGCTCGCTCTCCTCAGGCTGCAGCGCCAGAGTTCTGGGGCGCGAGCATTGTGGGAGTGTGACGTCAGGCCACTTTCACAAACTTTTTTACCGGGGCTTCTAAACTGTGTGTGTGTGTGTGTGTGTGTGTGTGTGTGCGCGTGCGCGCGTAATGAATCTAACGATTAATTATAACCATACTGAAGAGTTTCTTACAATTATTCGTTTTATATATTTATGGACTGGACTAATATCATTTGGCAAAAAATTGCACGTGATTCGACACCAATCTGGGGGAAAATCCATTCAACTGGTTTAGAATAAAGGAATGCAATCATTTGCATGAAGTTAGGATTGACACTGAGATTATACGGCATGTTAGATGTCTTCCATCAGGCAGTCAGTTAGTCTAACATTTCATTAAAAATATACAAAACACTTTTTCAGCAATATTTTCCTTCCATTTTTCAGTCCTTTCACTGACGACACGTGTTAGCACTTTATTTACGTTTTTAGACTGTTAATTACCAGTCAGCTGGTCTTGGCATTGCATTCAGGTATGCACGTTTACTTATCCTCTCTTTATCGTTCATGAATAAACAGAAGCCTATTGTGTAGTACTCAGTCTGATAATGTCATTTAGTCATTTATCATTTCACCAGACAGGTCCAGTAAACTACATGCACTACTGAAAGAGGCTGTTCTTACACACATGAGCTGTTTTGTTCTCTCTGGGTCTCTGCGGACTAAGCAACAGGTCTCAGTGGCTCTGAAAATAAATAAATACATAATTAAGCTTTCTATTAACTAATATTAGCCAATTGTGTGTTTATAATATTGTACTATTTAAATGTAATGTGTGTAGATGATTTCTTGTTTGGGTTTTAAATGCACCCCTTTCTAATAATATGCTCCTATAGAATAGGCTATTATTTAACATAAATAAATAAATAAATAAATAAATAAATAAAAATAATAATAATTATTATTATTAATGCCAACAACAACAACAACAACAATAATAATAATAATAATAATAATAATAATAATAATAATAATAATGAGGAGGAGGAGGAGAAAGAAGGTCTCATATACGTGATTTTTTTTTTTTTTTTTTTTTTTTTTTTTTTTTTTTTTTTTTTTTTTTTTTTTTTTTTTTTTTTTTTTTTTTTTTTTTTTTTTTTTTTTTTTGCTGTGGTCTCGTTTTACCTTGTGTGTTTTAGGGGAGAAAGGGAATCACTTCCAGGGCACTGTGAGCCCATTTCCTCAGCTCCCCAACCCCCAACCCCCCTCCACACCAGCGACCCTCCTGCTGATGGATGTGTGAGTGGACAGAGAGAGAGAGAGAGAGAGAGAGAGAGAGGGAGGTGGGGGCGTACGTGCTAAACAGTACACTAGCATACTACAGTATGTAAATAGTATGTCAGAATAGTAGGCTAGGTGAAGCCAGTAGACTAGCACTGGTCACACTAAGCAGTGTAACAGTGGTAGACTAGTAGAGGTGGGCTGTGGGTGTAGTCACAGAGAGGCAGTGTGCTGAGTGGAATACAGTGCATTCCGCCAGTTTGGGGGGTAACGGATACTTGGTGACGCTGTTTAGTGCGTGAGTGTGCGGGTTTGGACACAGAGGCAGGGGGAAGGTGAGGCAGATCAGCTCTTCCATAAGCTCCATGTTAAGCATGAAAACACGTTTTGTGTTCAGAGAAACAGGCTGACTAACTCCAGGAAGCCATACCGCCCCGACCATACTGCAGCCCGTGAGAACCACTGAACATTAAAATTCAAATAAATTAAAAAAAAAAAAAAAAAAACACCTTTATTTATTTGTTTTTGAAGAACAGAGCTGAGACTGATGAAGGAGGGAAAAAACGATCAAGACTCTTTTTCCTCATTTGGACGGATGATGAGCTTTGAGACGGAAGTGGCGCGCGCTTTATTTGGCGGAGGGAATAAATAAATAGAGAGAGAGAGAGAGAGAGAGAGGCTGGCTCGCTAAACCCGCGCGGCTGCCTGGATTCTGGCCAAAACTTTAATATTCGCTTTCTGCTTTTATTTATTCGCTTGCATTGGGTGATTAATAACACCGAGCACTGGTTCTCCTACCTAACTGAGGTGAAAGTGCATGAAGCGACCTCACATACCACTGCTGCTGGGGTTTAGTCAAAATACTAGCAATGCTTTTTCATTAGAAAAAAATATTTTTGTAATTTTGAAATTGTACGTCCTGCAAATTGGTCTCAGTAATTTGGTGATTAATGAAAACAATCTAAATGTGAAAATGAAAAGAATTGAACATGCTTAACATTTTATACTGTTTTTTTTTAACAATTATAAATTTTACAATTATAAATAAATTGTATTATTAGTCAGCTTTTTTTTTTCTTTTTCTTTTTTTTAAGGTAGGTAAGGCTACCTTAATTAGATCAAGCAATAAGATGTAAAAACATCAGTTTCAGGAGCAATAGAGAACAGGGAATAAAAATATAAAGTGGTCCCATATGTCTGATTTCAAAAAAAAAAAAGTTCTTCCCTAAAAATTCTTCCCATGTTGATGAAAAAAAAAAATGTAACCATAATTCTCTTTATTCTTTTTTTTCCTTCCAGGTCATTTTCTGTTATAAATGGTAAGAAATTAGGTGAAGATTAATTATATAGCATCAAAATCGAACTTAAAATATAAATCCTAAATCACATGCATTCCCTCATTAATGTGTGTTGTTTAGCTTGCTTTGGTTGTGCACTTTTAATGCTTTGGCAGGTCCTTTGGTAGATGGTTTGCACAAGTTCTAATGAACACATGATGTTATGTTTCTGATAAGGTGCAAAACACGTTCCCATTAAATGCATCATGCTGAGCAGTCACGTGCTTGGACCACTCCTTGGGAAATGTTGGCTGTCTGCCGAAACGAATGAAAATATTTATTTCTTTGAAACCCACACGCCTCACGTTTTGACAACTTGGTAAAACTGTATCTGGCCAAAAACAAAACAACTGATGCTTAATTCAGAATTATTGACCAGTTCCTACAGAAATGTTTGAATGAAAAATCTTATTTACAAATGTTATTCACTGTTAAATAAGTTAGTGTCGTTTGAAATCACACCATTCTTGGAAAAGCCTTTAAACTCAGTAAATCTGAAGGAAGTGCATTTGTCAGCAAAGGGGTAGCTGGCAAAATCAGGACGGATTATGCCAAATACCATGTATATTATCACATTTTAAAATTCTGTTACAGCAATCCTACAGCTGAGATAAAGTTTATCTGAACCTTAAAACTTTTACAAGACGCTAAACGTAACTTTCCAAGCAATATCTACCATATAAAATAAGGTGAAATTTTGTGTTGAATGTGACACTGATCTACGATCCAAAACGTCTTATGGTGCCTCCTCCTGCAGCTTATGAAGAGTCTCAAATAATTTAAACTATTTACTTTGCATTCATTTAAACAAAAATGTTAGATTTAAATGATGTCCACTCTTACGATGATACTGACTTTTTGTAAATGTCTATTAGGCAAAAGATATCAAAAAAAGATGAGAGTGTGTACAATTTTTGTGAGTAAAGTTATTAGCCTAAATGCCATGTTTCACATAGTTGTTTTTTTTAAATGATCGAATATCATTGTAAATGCCAACAGGATTTAAATCAATCCACTGGGAATGCTTTAGGAAAAGAAATTGTCATGTTTAGCTGGCTGTTGTCTTGATCTGCATTTTAATGTTGTGTATGAACATTTATGCACATGTGCTATGTTTATATATGCCATGTGTATTCAGGGTCTCTTGTGAAAAAGACATTTACACTTCAGTGGAACGAATCTGGTTAAATAAAGATTAAATAAATACAAATATCTAAAGCAAACAGGTTAAGTTAAGAGTTCGGGTTAGGAATATCGGAAGAGGTAGATGCTGAGAAATAGATAAATCAATTCTGAAGCATGTACTCCATGTTCACGCGATCCTTCTTAAATCCTTGTTTGATTCACAAATGCTGTTTAATTTGTATAGTAATCTATTTGCATAATCGAGTAATATCATCTATAATACAGTTTTAGGAAAAACGAGTTCTTCAAGCGTACTTTTGGGACGGTTATGGCTTCTTTGCCTCCTAAAGATTGTACTCAGTTGTTGTGTTCCACATAGAACCTTCAAAATGTTCCTTACAGAGACAAACCAAAGGACACTTTGGTTCAGAGATCTAAGCCTTTACACGATTCTTACAAATAAACGCGTGATTAAGTTTCTTTAGATCGCTGCCATAGAAGAAACATTTTTGATGACTTAAGGAAACTTTTAATTAATGGATCTTTATCCATATTTTTCTTGGTACTAGAGACAACGAAGAGATCTCACCATAATTGTCCACGTTATGCGGAAGGAACTTTGCAGAAAATGATTATTCAACTTACTGCGGCAAAACTTTACTGAGGAAAGTTTCTTTAGGGAACCAAAATGTTTATAAGGGTTCCAAAAAAGTGGTTCTTCTATGGAAGCTTATTTGGCACCTGTTTTTAAGAGTATAGCGGGGTGAAATGGTATAAAACATTTATAGGCTGGTAACTGTATAGTCCAATGTGTTCTTCACTCGTCACTTTTCACATATTCAGAGAGGTTGATAAATGACGTAACAGTTCACTTATTTAATTATGAGATTAGTTAAACTGCTAGAATATATTATAAAAGAACGTAAGATGATTGACGTTAGCCTTCATGTAGAAATACCTTTTTCTAAGTAAGATTTTTTTTTAAATAGTTAGGTATATTATTTGTAAAAAAAATCTTTTAATATTCTAACCTATTTGCAGTGTTATTCTGCACCTAACAGTAATGACTTTTCGTGTATGTATTATCTATATCTAAATGTTTAGGAACTCAGAAACTGTTTAGGAACTCTTGAGGTATAAATATGAGGTGGGCGACACAGTGCCGCCTCACAGCTACAGGGTCCTTGGTCCATACCTGAGCTCGGGTTACTAATATGTGAGTTCCACATATTCCTGTGTCAATGTGTGTGAATGTATGCGTGCATGGTGCCCCGCGATGGACTGGCATCCCATCCAAGGTGAATTCTCGGCCAGTGGCTGGGGCTCCCCCTGTGATCCTGCCTAGGATAAAGTGATTACTGAAAATGAATACCTGAATATGAGGTGACACAGCGGCCAAATTATCATAGTCATTCATGAACATCGAGAAGATACATAAATGAAACTAAAGTGTTGTTGAAATGCCCTTATCTTCTGTTAGCGAAATAATTAAGAAGTTTAAAACAACCAGAGCTGTAATAAGCCTGTCTGGAAGACTACCAAGTGTTTTTTTTTTGTCCACCATGAAAAGTGAGTAAGATACTTAGACAGGCAAAACTTTCTCCAAGGATGATGGTTGGATATTTACAGAAGATGATAGCATAACTAATATAACTGAGTCATATCCACAATTAGAAGCCACCTCCGTTCCAATAATATATTTGGACGGTGTGCCAGAACAAAGTTGTTTTTTTTTTTTTGTTTTTTTTTGGACAAATGTAAGCACTTGGAATTCGTTAAATTGAACTGGAAGTTTGGAAGGAGCCCAGTTCTATGGTCAGATGAGACAAAATAGGACTTTTTTTGCAACAAACACTTAAGGTGAGCTTGGAGTAATAAAAAAAAAAGGAAAAAGAAGGATGGTTATAGAAAAGAATATAATCTCCACTTTTAAGTATAGTGACTGCAGAATCTAAAGTAAATGCGGGGTGCCGATACTTGTGATGCGTGCGGTTTTGTTAAAATATACATTTTTATACGAGGGTTTTTCTTATTTTCTAAGAATAATTTTGCATTATTCTAATTATTATTTAATTATTATTTAGCATAATAATAATAATAAGTAGCACGTTACATGCATGGCACTTATAATTCCAGCACCCTGAGGTAAAATGGCTTCCCAAGTCCCTGATTGCATATGTATGTGATGAATCAACCTTAATCAGTTATAACTACTAATGTTTAAAAGAGGCAAGAATGGAGCTACAATCGCATTCGTATTAGGTCCTAGAGAAAACAAAATCACTCATTGAGTAGCACATGTCCCAGTGCTGTCTTTCTATCTCTCTCCTTCTTATCGATTTCTTACACATTGGTTGCCTCTTTTAAACATCACCTATGCCACATTATTTAGAAAAAATCATTTGGGGCTCCTTTTTCTAACTCCGAAGGTGAGGATGAACACACATGCAATTGCATCGTTTTAAAGCTTCAGCTGAAGTCTTCTTTCATTATCTTATGTTTATTTACTGATGTAAAGGCCCATATATTTTTTTGGGCTTGTGGTTCAGGGTGATTACAGCCAAGGGGTGGCCTGTCATTTGAGAGTCCCTTATTGATTTTAAAGTGCCGTTTGAAACGCCATGCGCCACCCTGGCAGCCCTGCCAGCTCCCCCCTGCTCTCTCCACCTCAAACAGGCTTATAAAAAAAAGCCATTAAGAAGAACAAGGGGAGGGCAAGTTTCAAAGGCTCAACCACTCCTCTGCTCCAACCCAACCGGCTCCTAATTAGGATCTGATTAACCACGGGAGATGCAAATGCCAATTTCCTCCTTCACCCCTCCACAGATGTGATGATGGCCAAAATAGAAAGAGAAAGTCACAAAAACACACACAGCCTAAAGATTTCTTGTGAGGAAACAGCGCAATCATCTGTAGCTATTTATGAGTAAGTAGCTAGTGGTCAAGCCCCAAACATGACAATAGCAATTAAAAGAGTGGGCGATTTGTACACATCTGGAGTGGATTTCCTCACCAGAGGAGTCAGCGGCTTATAGAATTGATTCCTTTACTCTCTCTCTTTCTTTCTGCCTCTGAACAGGGGGTGTTGGGTGTTATTTGTTTAATCATGAGTGAGGGTTGGTGATAAACAACCCTTGAATGGTAGATGTACCATTCAACCACCAACAGAGAGTGTGGGAATTTTTCATAGCCTCATCACTTAGAACCAATGCCCTGTGACTTCCCAGTGATTTTAATGTCCTATTCACATCTTTGTATATAGTAAACCAATGAACTAGTCCTCTAGCTCCAAATGTGGGAAGTCTATCTTAGGAAATAAGCATTTGCTTTATTTGTTGATTGTGGTTAACCTTCTTTTTTTTCCCAGGCAACACTGGATGAGCAGTTGTATACATGTAGTTACAGGATAATGTTAAGTTTGTGAACACAGAAAACCCCCCACAGATGTTTGTTTGGCTGGGAGGAACGGTTGGAGTAAATGAAGTCAACCGCAGTCTTGATACATCTGAGAGGGTGATTAGGAGCTCTCTAATCTCTTCCTTTCTTTCTGTGTTGTGTTTACTACTCAAATTGCCCATATATACTTATTAATTAAACAGTGCCACTTCTCGGAACATGTAGGGAATTGAAATCGCCTCAGGTAACACACATATTATTAGAGAGTGCTTCCCCATGGTTTAAGAATGCAGTAATGTACCGTGGAGTGATATGACACACACACACACACACACACACACGCACACATACACAGAGAGTTTGTGTGTGTGTGTGTGTGTGAGAGAGAGAGAGAGAGAGAGAGAGAGAGAGAGAAGAGGCTAAACCAATGGCTGGTACTGTATCGTGTGTTAGACAGTCTGTGTATTGGATCTGGCTGGAGCTGATAAAGAGCATGGGTGGAACCAGAAATGTCCTGGATAATGACATCATACGCTCCAAACCCTGTACTACTAATACTGCTAATCAAGCAATTATAGAAAGATACTGCTTACTCCACACCCTCAAACTGGTGCATGCAAGAAATTAGCAAGAACTGTGTAGACATATCATATTCAATGTTCTCAGAATGAATTAAGCATGCTGAATGAGTGAATAAATGGTTTATTACTATTAGGCATTCAAAATGATGACAGAAACCCTTTATAGACAAAATTCTTTGTGCCACATGGTAGATTTGCAAAAAAGGAAACATTTGTTCTTTTGCTAAGTGAAAGCTTACTGCAAGCTGCATGTAGAAACACAATGAAAAGCAATTGTTTTAAGTTCTGTCTCGTGGCCTTTGAAGGTCTGATTCGCTTCCTCACCCGACCGACTTTTCAAAATTCAGGTAAGACAGAAGCAGACAGATGAGGCTCGCTTTGCATTCTTATCTCTGCCGTCATCTCTACAATGAAAAACTTTGTGTGACTTTGTCTGCAAGTGCGTGTACGTGTGTGTGTGTGTGTGTGTGTGAGTGAGTGAACATTTCTGTGTGGGGGGATGGGCCACAGTGTAGGGTAGGAGGGACAGAAAGAAGAAGGTGATAGACAGAAGAAAGAGTGGAACAACAAAAGAGAGAGGAAACGGTAAAAGATATGGTGATTGAATAGGGGGTTGGGAGAGGTTGTTACCTTAAATGCTTGCCTAGAAACCTTATCTAACCATTGCCTAGAAATATACTGGATTATACTTGAAAACGAAATGAAAAGGAACTCATTTATCCATGCACAATCATTAAAACACTGAGGACATATTCATTACACAGAGAGAATGGTGACATCTCTCTGCCTCTTAAATAAAAAAAAAAAAAAGCAACAACAAAACATTAGAACTATAATGTGTGTGCACACATTACGATGGGTTTAACGAAGTAACTGTGGAGGAAACTATTGTATTCTTCTTTAACACTGGAAAACAAAATCCATATTCCTCATTTGGGCAACAGTCATGTATTCTGGGTATGATGGTGTTTGATCATTCAAGTGAAGCAAGCTCAACAAGCCGCTATACAAAGCACCCAAGATAAAAAAAAACAAAAAAAAACTAACATACTTATGGTCTGTATTGCCAAATACTGGATTCTGTACTCACAGCTGAGTGCAAATGTTTGCATCCTCTACACTTTACTGGTAGAAAATGTAAATTTTCCATTTACCTCATTTTTATAGTATATATACATACATACACTCACTATCCACTTTATTAGGAACACCCGCACACCTGTTTATTTATGCAGTTATCCAGTCAGCAAATCATGTGGCAGCACAATGCATAAAATCATGCAGATACAGGTCAAGAACTTCAGGTAATGTTCACATCAAACATCAGAATGGGTAAAAAAAAATGTGATTTCTGTGACTTTAACAGCGGCATAGTTGTTGGTACGAGATGGGCTGGTTTGAGTATTTCAGAAACTGTTGATCTCTTGGGATTTCCACACACAACAGTCTCTAGAGTTTACATAGAATGGTGTGAAAAGGAAAAAACTGTGTGTGGAAGGTTTGTAGGCTGAAACACCTTGTTGATGAGAGAGGTCAGAGGAGAATGGCCAGACTGGTTCGAACTGACAGAAAGGCTACAGTAACTCAGATAACCACTCTGTACAACCATAGTGAGCAGAAAAGTATCTCAGAATGCACAACATATCAAACCTTGAGGTGGATGGGATACAACAGCAGAAAACCACATCAGGTTCCAATCCTGTCAGCCAAGAGCAAGATAGCAAGGCTATCATGGGCATAGACTCACCAAAATGGGACAGTTGACGACTGGAAACAGACCAAGTGATTTATTTCTAATCTTCAACTGTCCTGTTTCGATCAGCCTGTGCCCAACAAAATACTGTGGTCAGAGGAAACAAAAATAGAACACTTTGCCAATAATTCAGCTTGTCATGTTTGGAGAAAGAATGGTTGTGTGTATGATCCAAAGAACACCATTCCCACAGTGAAGCATGGGGGTGGAAGCATCATGATAATGTGGCTGCTTCTCTGTAAAAAAGTACTGGGGCATTACATGTCATCAAAGGAAACATGAATGGAGCGATATATCAGGACATATTAGCAGAGAATTCATTCTCATCTCTCAAGAAACTGAATCTGGGAAGAAGATGAACATTTCACCAAGACAACGACCCCAAACATATATCCAGAATAACTCAAAAAGACCTTGCGTGGCCTAGCCAATCTCCTGACTTGAATCTTATTGAAAATGTATGGAGGATTATGAAGTTACGAGGCCATCAGATGGACCCTTGTAACCCTGCTGCAAATACTTCTTACCATAGACATCTTGAAGCTGTAATTGCCAACAACAGCTTTGCAGCAAAGTACTAATATTGGTAATTTGTGGTGTCTAAATAATTTTTCCCAATCCATTTTTTTAAACATATCTTTGTTTATGCTCATGAATACATACATTTTTGTTCATATTTCCAAGTAGAAAGTCGAAAGACATTATGCGTGTAAATTTGAAGTGGATGCATTGGAAGTATACTATATGGCCAAAAGTTTGTGGACACCTGACCATCACATCCATATGTGCTTTGTTAACACCCAATTCCAGATTTAGGTTACAATAACCTCCACTTTTCTGGGAAGACTTTCCACTAGATTTTGAAGCATGGCTGTAGGGATTTGCCCATTCAGCCACAAGGGCATTGGTGAGGTCTGATATCAGGCGAGGAGTCCTGAGGTGGAGTCAGCATTCCAGTTCATTCCAAAGGTGTTCAGTAGGGTTGAGGTCAGGGCTTTGTGCAGGCCATTCGAGTTTTTCCACTCCAACCCTGTCAAACCATGTTTTCGTGGACCTCGCTTTACGCACAGGAGCATTGCCATGCTGGAACATGTTTGAAATTGTAATGCTACAGCATACAAATACATTCTATGTATTCAATTATGTGCTTCCAAAATTTTGTGGCTACAGTTTGGGGAAGAACCACATATGGGTGCGATGGTCAGGTGTCCACAAACCTCTGGCATCTGAATACTGATTTTCCCTCACTGTAAACTGTTACAAAAGAGGGTGGAGCTAGTTATAGAGGCAAAGGATGAGCATACAGCTTATTAGAGAACACTCGTTTCATTCACTTTCAGAAAGGGAGAATTTTAAACTTTCAAACGGATGCAATTAATTCACTATTAGCATCTTAACATACACTATAATTTCATACCTGTAATTACACTATTATGTAATAAAATACCATTTCCTTGTCTTTTTCATCTTTTGTTAAGGTTATGCAAAGGTTTGCATTTTGGCTATAAATGAATTTGGCTATAACTGTATAGTCACGGTACACAAAAGGCAACTTTTAGTTCTATAGTTTGTTTATACGTATCTTGTTGGTGTATTATTGTGTTACATGCATCCAATCACTCTTATGATCTGACGGACCTTGAGTGTGGCATGGTTGTTGGTGCCAGATGGACTGGTTTGAGTATTTCAGAATCTGCTGATCTCTTGAGATTTTCACACACGAGAATCACTAGAGTTTACACAGAATGGTGTGCAAAACAAATAACAAAAAACAAAACAAAAAAAAAATTAGAGAGAGGTAAGAGGAGAATGGCCACACTGGTTTGACAGTAAGTCTACGGTAACTTAACCACTCTTTACAAACATGGTGAGCAGAAAAGCATGTTGTGTGTTTTGAGATGCTTTTCTGCTCACCATGTTTGTAAAGAGTGGTTAAGTTACCGTAGACTTACTGTCAAACCAGGTTCCAGTCTTTGTCAGCCAAGATCAGGAATTTAAGGCTACAGTGGGCACAGGTTCACTGAAAGTGGACAGTTGAAGACAGCTAACTGTTAACTGACAGTTGGCTGGACAACAGGGCAGCCCTCTGTACAGCAAGCTCCAATCCCAGGCCATCAGACAGGCAAAGTGCAACTATGCACAAAGAATCCACGGTCAGAATCAAACACCCCCCGACCAAGTAATCTGTCTGTCCACAGTAGTTGGCAGGAAAACTCTGTCCAGAGTTAACCCATGGAAAGCTGCTGGTCCTGACAACATACCTGGCCAGGTGCTCAGGGAATGTGCTGATCAACTTGTAGATGTCCTAACAGACATTTCCAACATCTCCCTGAGCCAAGCTGTCATCCCCATGTGCTTCTAGATGAGCACCATTATCCCTGTGCCAAAGAAATCATCCATGACCTGCCTCGATGACTACTGGCCCGTTGCACCTATCATTGTGAAGTGCTTTGAGCGACCAGTCATGAAACAAATAAAGAGCTGTCTTCCCACCACACTGGACCCATTCCAGTATGCCCACTGTCCTAATCGCTCAACAGATGATGCCACATCTGCTGCCATCCACTTGTCTTTGACCCACTTGGACAAAAAGTGAAGATTATGTGAAGATGCCGTTCATAGACTTCAGTTCAACATTCAACACAGTCATCCCACAGCAACTCACAGAAAAGCTGAACCTGCTGGGCTTGATCACCTCCCTCTGCAACTGGATCCTGGATTTTTTCAGTCCCTCAGGATCGGCAACACCACCTCCACACCACACTGAATACCGGCACTCCCCAGGGCTGTGTGTTCATTCCACTGTTGTTTACACTGCTGACTCAAGCCTGTGCAGCAAAGTACAGTTCAAATCACATAATCAAATTTGCTGATAATACTACAGTTGTGGGTCTTAAAAGCAAGAATGATGAGTAAGTGTAGAGGAAGGAGGTGAAGCAGCTTGCAGAATGGTGTGGAGACAACAATCTTTGTCTCAATGTTGATAAAACCAAAGAGATGATTCTTGACTTCAGGAGTACCAAGTGGACCAGTTGCCGCTGCACATCAAAGGAACTAGTTATCCTGTTTAGTTAATGTGCACTGTCTTGTGTATTTACTGTCTCGTATATTAATTGCATTGTTTGCACTCATCTCATACTTTCATGTATCTGCACTTTATGTAATCCTGTGTACTGTTCCACTGTATTGTTATGTGCTGCACCATGCAAATGAATTTTCATTCCAATCTATACAAGCTATATGGAGGAATGACAGTAAAAAACACTTGACTTGACTTGAAGATTAAAAAAAACCCACATCACCTGGTCTTTTTCCAATCTGTGTAGATTTTTTCAACATATATGAACAATTTATGTTCACAGTGCACATCACAAACTATTGAATGAACCAGGATATGTGTCTTTAATTATAGCCTACACTCTTAAGGTTAAATCTTGAACCTTTAGGAGTTCTTTGGTTGTCCCACTTGGGAAACCATAAAGAGTGTATGTAAAACCCCACAACTGAGTATTTCTGAAAGGGTTGCAAGTAAAGGAACCTAAGGACCCTTAACTATACAAAGAACCCTAGAGGAACTTTCTAAGGGTAATACTTTCGTAGTGTTTGGTAGTTAAAAACACTTTAATGGACAAGGATATTTAGAACTACTACCTATTAAGGTATGCATGTAACATTTGTTGAAACATCAGCAGCACATGGCAGGAATTGCTTTACTTTGGTGCTGCCAATCAAATTTATAAACCTATGGAGAAAAGGCAAATAATCCTCAGCAATGCTGTTCTGTACACTATAACATAATTTGAATTAAAGTCCAAATTTCAAATTGAATACAAATAACAATCTACTAATTTCTCATACAGCTTAAGCTTCAGATGAGACTATCAAATTTAGGTCCTGGAGGAAAGGTTTGTATTTTTCCATGAAAGTCACATTTAAATAACGAATTGAATCAGATGTGATATGAGAGGCTATGGCCCTTTGGGACTGTAGCTTGATGTTGAATTAAAATAACTGTCAATAGAGAATTTATTTTTTCTCCAGAATTCATTGTTATATCTCCAGTAACTTTTTTGTCCTGGTCAGGGTCACAGTGAATCCAGAGTCAATACTAGCAACACTGGGCACAAGGCGGGAGAATCCACCGAGAAATGGGATGCCAGTCTATTGCAGGGGACAAAGCACACACACACACACACACACACACACACACACACACACACACATTCACATCTATGGGTGATTTAGTGTAGCCAATCCAGCTACTAGTATGTTTCTGGACAGTGTGAGGAAACCAAAAAACCTGGAGGACAATCACCCGAACACAGGTATCTTTTACCTACATACTGATGTAAATTTTTTTGACAGTGTATTTGCACAGCCTATATTGACCTAACGGGCAGTGGTGGCTCTGCGCTTAGGGCTCTGGTGTATTTAATTGAAGGTTGTGAGTTAAAATCCCAGGAACACCAAACCTACTGGGTCCTTGAGCAAGGCCCTTAATCCTGATCTAATCAGCTGAATCACCTGTAAATCAGGGTAAAGAAAGGACAAAAGCGCCTGCCATAGGACTAAATGGAAATGTGCATGTGCTCATTAGCATAAGAGATGAATATACAGATATTCTGTCCCAATTCTGAAATATGTTACAAGGATATGTGAATTTAACAGACTGCACATAGG
Organism: Pangasius djambal; assembly: GCA_022985145.1. Classification (NCBI taxonomy): domain Eukaryota; kingdom Metazoa; phylum Chordata; class Actinopteri; order Siluriformes; family Pangasiidae; genus Pangasius; species Pangasius djambal. The sequence goes on from CM040990.1 coordinate 12,677,270, forward strand.
CAGTCTATGGACACACAGAAGTAAAGTCTGAAGCGTTGAGGCAGTTGATGGACATGCAGAAGTAATCTCTGAGTGCTGTTACTGCACTCAGGTACTCTTATAAAAGCGTCTAGGGTCTAGATACTGCATTAGTTGTCCAGCAGAGAAGCCATTTGGGATTTAATTTACTTTGTCTTTTCAGTGTTGCTGTTCCGCAGCATAGCAAGGGTTAAGCATGCTCGCCGTTCTTCGCAGTGCATTGTGGGACAGTATGCGATTCACAATGGCGGCGAAACCAAATCAATTTAAACTTTTGTATCTAAGTTGGATAAACGTAGCGGTTCTTTCACTTAATGCACTTATTGACGCCACTGACTTGACGTGGGATGAAAACGGATACATTCTGTACTGTCCCTGCATGGGTAACTGTGCATTTTGCGACACTTTTACAGAAAGGTGTTTGTATCAACACGGGAATTATGCTAAACCTAACCGGATATCAGTGAGGGAATTCTGCTGAAGTAAACCGTCGTCACCTTCTCTCAGAGCTGCTAAGACAATGTGTTTATGCTTGTCTTTTGTCCCAGGTCGGTTTGGAAACCAGGCGGATCATTTTCTTGGCTCGCTGGCTTTTGCCAAAATGCTGAACCGGACTTTAGCGGTTCCGCCGTGGATCGTTTACCGGCATCACGCGCCTCCGTACACTAACGTGAGTGCTGTTCTCTAGCGCCGTTCACTCCCACGGCTCATGGGGTCATGACTCTGCATGCCATTAGCATCGAATCACTGACAGTAATTAGACCAAAATATAAGAGATCATACTGGGGCAATCCTAACCGACATCTTAAACAAAATAAACAGGAAGCAAGTGTTCAGTGCAAAGCAAACAAAAACAAACAAACAAACAGTATCTCTACTCATCACAAAATAGTGATGCTTTCTCCACATTTCCTATAAAATGCATCTTGTCTGCCTACATTTAGATTACAAACTACTTGTAAACGACTTCAGACTCCTCAAAGAATCTATCTATCTATCTATCTATCTATCTATCCATCCATCCATCCCAGTCCTTTAGGCTCCTAGCATGAATGTGAGATTTGGATATAAAGGGTTGTTTCTGTGATGCCAGTTTGATGCAAGGCTTATCACAAGATCACTCACTTTATCCCTCTCATCTTAAGGAATTTAATTCATCGGAAGGTGACTAGACTGTGCACTATAAATGCACGCATTGTTAGTTTAATTGCTTGAATTAAATCAGTCCAGCCTCCAACCCTTATAGATCTGTCCAGTGGAGAAACATTGTTTTGCTGTATATTCAGTGTGCTTTCTGCTCCACTGTAACAGGTGCATGTGGCCTACAGCGAATATTTCCAGCTGGAGCCGCTGAAGCAGTACCACCGTGTGGTGAGTCTGGAGAACTTCATGGACCATCTGGCTCCAACACACTGGCCACCGGGCCAGAGAGCTGCTTACTGCTTCGAGTCGGCCCTCCAGCGGAGTTCAGATAAGAAGAGCTGCCCTATGAAGGTGCGACAGGTTTTGGTGGGAAGATGTTGCAGAGCATATTATAACAGCTATAGACTGAATGCCGTTGCTTTAATTAAGCAAATTTTAAATTTGCTACGTGTTTGGGAGTATTAGACACTGACTTAACTCACTTAAGATGACAGCCAGTATGCAGAAAAGCCCTTGAGTGACTCTGTGGACTGTATGTTCCTACCTGTGTAGGATAAAGAATAATGACACAGATTGCAATATATGCATAATTATATTTACAACAAAGGTAGCCATATGATGATCAATAATTTAGTATTACTTAATACAACACTTTTGGCATTTTGTCCAGACGTATTATATATCAAGGTAGTATCTCTATTTTCTTTGTTTGGAAAAGACTCACAGATTAGACACTGGCAGAGTGAAATATGAAGATACAACTTTCTGCATTAAAGATGTATGAAATGCTATTAAGTCGTTTTATTTGGTGGTTTAATAGAAGATGGTAATTAAAATGATTACGTGGTGTTCTTGGCAACAGTAATAAAGCCCTGACCCCTACTGGCCTTTTAGGATAATTACTGATTTCACATACAGGATGGGAATCCTTTTGGTCCATTCTGGGACCACATCGGAGTTGAATTTGACCGTTCTGTCCCATTTGGTGGCCTGTATTTCAGCTCCTACTACATTCCGCATTGGATTAAAAGGTATGAAATTGTTGATGTTTCACGATTTCATTACACTACTTCAGCTAGAGTGACCGATCACAAAAGTGTTTGATTTAGTGAGCCATCACAGAAATGCCGATAAATCCATTACGCCAGGTTTCCCCCAGCGGAGCACCCGGTGCTGGCTCTTCCTGGAGCTCCAGCCCAGTTCCCCGTGTTGGAGGAGCATTTGGACCTGCAGCGCTATGTTGTGTGGAGTGAGAGGATGGTGCAGGATGGGGAGAAGCACATCAGCTCGCTGCTTTCCAGACCTTACGTGGGGATTCATCTCCGCATTGGATCAGACTGGGTGAGTGCTGTGTGCTTGTTTACGCAGCACGCTGGGGTGCCTCACAGTCTCAGTCTCACAGTTGTGTCTCACAGTGTTGTGATAAGATTTGCATTTCTTTTGTAAGTTTTTCAAATGAATCTATCAGTTTAGTGCTCCGATTTCTTTTTTTAATTCTGTGGATTCAAGACGTTTGTCTCTTGTCTTTTCCATTTTAACATGACACTATTTTGGTATTGACTGATATCTGATACTGACATATTCTTAGTAACCGAGCCGATTCTGCAGGAGTCTGATGTGCTGTGTTCACAAATAAGATCTGCATCATGTCTGTCAAAATAAAAATGCATCATTACCAATCCGACATTTCAGAAAATATCTGCCCCAGGACCAATATACAGTATCAAACTGGAACAACCCTAACTGCTACTGTTGTCACCGTCTTGCCATTTTTAAATAGCTATCATTTCAAATGACTTTACTCGCAGTCACCTCAGTCATATTACCAACTTGCAAGGGAATTGAATGGTCACCTTTTGCTCTGTTGCTTGCTAGTGTTAATATAGGACGAGGGTGAAACTAGGCTTTTGAATCCTATAGGCCAGACTGTAGACTTTACCGCCAGCCCTTTCTCAGTCTCTCATTCATTTTCTCACCTCCTCTAGCAAAACGCCTGCAAGCTGCTGCAGTCAGGCGATGCCGGTCCCCACTTTATGGCCTCGCCGCAGTGTGTGGGTTACGACAGACAGACAGCACTACAGCTCACCTTGACCATGTGTTTGCCTGACCTGAAGGAAATCCTGCGTGCCGTCAAGCTCTGGGTGAAAAAGATCAAAGCTCAGTCTGTCTACATTGCCACTGACTCAGAGTCTCACAGCTCCGATATTGAGAAACTCTTCAAAGGAAAGGTGACTTGACCTCCAATTGAGCTTACTAGCCAAGGAAGTGAAGAAAATGTTATTTGCTCATCCAGTGGTAAAAGGCCAGTAGGTAGCATCAAATTAAGTATTTGATGTTCATGTTCAAATCACACTTTTAACCTCTCCAGGTATTTAAACATTTTGCCCCGCTACTTTTAAAAGCCCTTACAAAATTTGGAGTAGCGATTCTTTTGTTAGGTGTTTGATAATAGTTTGATGATATGAGAATTTGGTATGACAATTATCATGGCTCTCATGAAAGGAATAAAACACGACAGCGTGCACTGTGACAGGAAGATAATCAGCGGCGGGTTGGTGTTATACATTACCAAGTGGATGGTTTTTCAATAACAGCATGTCCCAAAATATATTACTCCTCTTACTCCAATGCTAACACTTCCTCACCAGCCTCTCTTTTTTTTCCTCTTGTGTGAATTAATAAGACAGCAAATGCAGCTTGATATGTTACTGAGACACCACAAACTGCAAAGTCCTGAAGACCTTCCAGTGTTGGAAAAGAAACATATTTATCCCTATACTTTAAGTGTTGACATTGGAGACTCCAAATATGCCAAATAAACATCTCTGTAAGCTCTGAAAGCGTCACCATATCAGCAATGACATGTATTTGTACACATGTCCATATAGGTCCCTGTGTATGTTCTTACTATAAAAACAAAATTGTATTAGAATGAGCACATTAATATAAACCTGATTTGCCTTGCAACCAGAACTACTGTCTGAGCAATGCTCATGTCTGAGCACACTCTGACCAATCAGAATCAAGAATCCATCAGCGCTGTGGTACAAAGCTGATTAACAGCAGACGTGATATCTTGGGGATGAGATTATTAGTTTTTTTTTTCTTATCAAGATCATTTGGATTCCTAATTATTTTTCATTGTAGACTTATTTTATTGATCTATGTAGATTGACGTTGCCATTGATTGGTTTACAAGTAACTGCTGTTTAATCTCATTCTTTTTCTTTTACCCTGTCCACAACCTCATTTTTGCTCTCTCTTTTTATGCAGGTAAAGGTGGTCAGTGTTCATCCAGACGTGGCTCAGCTTGACCTGTACATCTTGGGCCAAGCCGACCACTTTATAGGCAACTGTGTCTCGTCCTTCTCAGCCTTTGTTAAGCGGGAAAGAGATATCCATGGCAGGTCCTCCTCCTTCTTTGGCATGGACTACCCTGTCAAAAAGGAAAGAAAAGATGAACTTTAGAAACCACCTTGCGCTGAAGTGTTCATAACTGTGAAAGCTGACTTTTTTTTTTTTTTTTTAGTGATCTCAGGTGAATAGTTTACAGAAGAGTGAGGCTCAGAAGGGTTTTTGGTATAGTGCAGAAGGCACGAAAGGTTTCAGACTTATAACTCCATACAGAAGTATTTTTCAGGTTAGAACATTCCATGATTGAACACACCCGTATTGAAAAACAGTACACACATATAGTATTCACAGGCTACTGCCTTTCATGCTAATGTACTCCTGTTAATTTAGCTGTTTAGATACTAAAACAAATGCTGATCCATGCATGTATGTTGTGTTCACATAGACAGAAAAAAAACAATAGGATATATAACTTTATGAACTAGAAGCCAGCTGACATTTGGTGTGTAATAGTTGTCTTATTGGAAAACGATCCCCCCCCCTCAGGGGCAGTAAATGATCCTCTGGATGCTAATTATAGTGGAGTGAGGAGCCCAAATTAGTCAGCTGGTTTGTGCTTAATAACAAACCTGCACACTACAAAAAAGGGATGCAAGGGTCTGTTCCTTCAAAAGTGAGCATACGGTATATGGTCTAGTTGTATAATTTTTGTAAAGCTGTTGGAGAATAAATTGTACTTTTTATTTGAATCTGCGCATACCAGCATTACAGTTTCTTATGAAGAAAATACATTTCAGTGGTCTGACTGTCTCGTTTTTATCTTGTTGTGATCCACTGGCTGTCGGAAGGCGTATACATGTTCTAAACTAGTGTACATGTCAGGGTTACTGTCTGTGTGGAGTATTTGTTCTCCCTATGTCCATGTGGGTTTATTTTGGTTCTCTGGTTTCCTCCCATCTCCCCAAAAATATGATAGTAGCTGGACTGGCTACAGCAAATTGCCCTAGAATGTGTGCATACATGGGTGCCTTGCAACGTATTCCCGCTTTGTAGCCAGTCCCAGGAATAGGCTCTGAATCCACCATGACCCTGACCAGGATAAAGTGGTTATTGAAGAAGAATTAAAAAGAAATAATGAATTAAAAACCTGCATTCAGCATTACTAAACTGAGTTTAGCCATCATAAGAACATAACCAAAAGTATGATGGAATATCTCAGATAAAACCCCAGCTGTTAGTAGGGTTTTGTTTGATATGATCATGATCATGATCATGATAAAGGTTAGATTTGTATCAGTCAAATATGGAGGCTGTAAAGTCGATTTGTATTTTGCCCCTTGTTACACCATTCAGTTACATTGTATTTGTTATTTGAGCTTACATTTTTAAAAAGAAAATGGAGGAAATTTTCACTTTATCCTGCCCCTTCCCCTTCTGCTTCAGGTCATGGTCTAATCGTGATGGGAATTCTGCCTGTTTTCAGTGAGTCAGATCATTTGGCTTATCTCCTCAGTAAGAGCTGTCTCTTTCAGCTCTCAGATCTCTCATTTCCATTTTCAGGCCATGCTTTTCATATTTTGACCAGTGATTGTTTCTTGTCTAACAGTAGCTGAAATTATTTCATAAAATTGTATTCTACCTTAACATGTTGTACTCTAATTAACGAAATAATGGAGCACTGCATTTTATACATTCTATTTAAATGTTTTCAAGGCATTACATATGTGCATTGACAAAACTCCTAAGCATCCCCGTATTCATTTTTTTGCCTGCTGTGTCTGTGCTTTATTAAGAAGATCGATTTCTGTTGATCCTGATCACTGACCTTTGTGTTCTGTTAACTGTTTAGCAATGGATGTATTGTTCACAGGTCAAATTGACTTGTAGAACAACCTTGAATACGTATGCTTTTTTTAAGGGATAGAAAAGACATATACACACACAAAACCTCTCGTGTCTGGGGGTGCTCCTAGCAGTAAGTGTGTGTGTGTGTGTGTGTGTGTGTGTGTGTGTGAGATCAGGTATGTGTGCAAGTAAGACATGGAGGTAATGAACATAAACTCACCAATTGGTTTTATTTTTGTAAAAAGCCTGTGATGCTGAATGATATTTCACCACTTTTTGTAGTTTATCCTCAGGTCAGTGACTCACACGTAATATAAATATGAAAGGGACATGGCAGATGCACCAAATGCAGTAAATTAAACACATAAAGTTTCATGCTGAAAATATTTTGTATGGTAAAAGTAGAAATTCGGTTCAGTTTGGCCCGAACAGGCCTCAAGGTTCAACACATTTGACTGCAAACAGTACATCTTCAGCGAGCAAGTCAGCTCTCAATGTTCACCTAATGGAGCTGATTCAAAGAGCCGATTCAAAGAGTCGACTCTGTAGCGAACGATACATAACTAATCCAAACACACTGTATCCGCTGCAGCACAGACAGCTCACTCACTCACTCCCACACACGGAGCAGCGGTCGTGCAGGAGCGTGCAGAAATGGCTGACGGAGAGGGTTCCTGGGCGTGCAGGTAAAGTTCTTTCTCTGCGTATTAACGTGTTATTTTATTGGAAACAGTGTGACACAGCAGTATAACAAGCTGTTGTTGTGTTTAGCGGATGGCGCTAGCTCGCTAAGCTAACTGCCGTGGTCGTAAACCAGTGAATGTTTGCCGTTGCTAGGCCGCTACGGAGGGAGGTTGCCGGGAGCTGTGTCCTGATTCAGCTAGCATTAGCTAGCTAGCTTGTTAGTTACCTACATTTGCAAAACCGTTATGCACTTTTGCCAGCTAGTTCAAGCAGTGCACAGTTTGTCCCAGATTTAGCAGCGCTCCAGAGATGACAATAACGTAGTGAGTGCAGGAATATCTTTCAGAAAATGTCAGACACGAGCTAAAGGCTGCTCTAGCTAGCTCACTAGGCTCATGTCAGCTTTTAAGGTTCGTAAATGAGCCTATTTATTAGCATAGCCAGTATATTTGGTTATCAGTTATGACCAGTTCCAGGCAATATGTGCTAAGCAAATTAGATAAATTCTAGATAAAGTGGCCATCTATTGTGTTTGGGTTAAGCTTGAAAGAGTGGTCGTGGACAGTGTCGTTGACTGTTGTCAAACACCTTGAAAGAGAATGTAAATGTGTACATTGTGTCCATGAGCTAATACTGTAGCTGTTGGTGTGTCTCTTGCTGTTGTCTTAGGGTTAGTGTGATTCCTAAAGAGACCAGTTGTGTTCTCAACCTGGCAACATTAGATTTACTTACAATAAACTAGCAGTTTTTCTTATTTTAATTTTTACATGCATGTCCACAGTATAAATATGAACAGTATTGGTTATTGTTTGATGAGGAGTCAAATAGTAGTGGATCAGAGCATTGTACACTCCCTTTTCCATAACCTTACCTGAATAAGCACTAACAAGAATCTGGCCACATGTAAAATAATAATAACAATAGAACTGATTTAGAATATAATGAAATAACTTTATCGTTATACAATTACAATGAAATTTGGTTTGCAGCTCCCAGTAGTATAACAAAGCAAGAAATACTAGCAATACAAATATAGACGCACACTCCCTGAGCACTTTATTAGGAACACTGTACTATACTGGGTAGGGCCTCCGTTTGCTCTCAAAACAGCATCAGTTCTTTGTGGCATGGTTTCCATAAGATGTTGGAAACATTCCTTTCATGCTGCGAACCTCCTGTTCTACCACATCCCAAACGTGTTCTATTGGACTCAGATCCGGTGACTGGGAAGAACATTGAACTCATTGTCATGTTCATGAAACCAGTTTGAGACAACTTTTGCTTTCTGACATGGTGGATTATCTTGCTGGAAGTAGCCATTAGAAGATGGATAAATTGTGACCATGCAAGGATGCACATTGTCAGCAACAATACTCAAACAGGCTGCGGCATTCAAGCGATGACTGATTGGTATTAACAGGCCAAAAGTGTGCCAAGAAAACATGCCCCACACCATTACACCACCTCCACCATCCTGGACTGTTGACACAAGGCAGGTTGGGTTCATGGATTCATGCTGTTGGTGCCAAATTCTGACCCTACCATCTGTTTGCCTCAGAAGAAATCGAGATTTGGTCCAGGCTACGAGGATCAACCCAGGCTACATTTTTCCAGTCTTCAACTGTCCAGTTTTGGTGAACTTGTGCCCATTGCAGCCTCAGCTTTCTGTTCTTGACTTGTAGCCCATCTGCCTCCATGTTCGATGTGGTGTTCATTTTGAGATGCCTTCTGCTCTCCATAATTGTACAGAATGGTTATCTGAGTTACTGTAGCCTTTCTGGCCATTTTCTGTTGACCACTCTCATCTGCAGCCTTTCCATCCACAGAACTGCTGCTCACTGGATGTTTTTTCTTTATTGCACCATTCTGAGTAAACTCTAGAGACTGGTCTGCGTGAAAATACCAGGAGATCAGCAGTTGTAGAAATATTCAGACCTGTCTGACACCATCAATCATGCCATGGTCAAAATCACTGAGACCCCCCCCATTCTAATGGTTGATGCGAACATTACCCAAAGCTGCTGGCCTGTATCTGCATGATTCTGTGCATTGCGTTGCTGCCACACGATTGGCTGGTTAGATAATTGAGTTCCAACATGGTAATGGACTTGCACTGAACAGTATAATATGTACTAATAGCATAAATATAACAGTAGAATGGTCTATAGTGAATTCCCTAAAATAGCTTAAGTTTATGCACTTTTTGACGTGATAATGCAATAAAATGTGATCTGACATAAGTAAATAAGATCAGATCTGCTGTTCAAACAGAGGAGTTTGAGTTGATTTTAGATGTTCTTCCACTGTGCCACAATGATACAATCCTGACAGCAACGTGTTCTTCCACTTGAAAAGTCATAGCAGTTCACACTTCTCAATTTGTATGAAAAGCTACAAAGATTACCTATGAATTCATACCAGTACCTTTTGACTTAATTCATATGAAATCAACCGAAATCCAGGATTTGTATGATTTGCTCATGAGATTGGGTTGGACTAGCTAACTAGAAACAATGAGCTATTTTAGCTATTTCTTTTTTAAATAATTAAAATTTATTTTTTTATTTTTAAAAACACTACATTATCTACATTTGTTCAGTGGGTTAAGTCAATCACATGCTTGTTGATCCCACTACACAAATCTCTCCCCTGCCAGTAAGGGTAATTTTATATTCCACCAATCCCTGAGTATTGCTGAACGGTGCGTTTGTGCTTACAGGTCATCCTCCAGGTAGGCCATGCATGCAGTAACATGCCAGAGAAAAAAATGAAAAACATTTTCTGAGGAGGAGTTATGCATATAGATTTTGAGTGGGAGGGATTTGGCAACACTGGTCTTCAAACTTCAGCATAAGGTTGTTTGTGTGTAGTCTGCTGCTTTTCAGGCAAACTGCAGAACTTGTTTGAGGGTACATTATTTGTTAAGACAACAGCATTTAAGCATTTTCTGTTCTTATTGCAGGTTCTGATGCTGGCAGTGCCATCACTGTGAATTAATACTGCAAGCAAATAAATCGATGCCGGCAAGTGCGGCAAGGTGCAAGTAGGAGCAATCATGTCCAGAAGCAAGAGCTCTGAGTCTGTGAAAGTTGTGGTGCGGTGTCGCCCCATGAATGAAAAAGAGCATGCTGCAAACTTTGAGAGGGTGGTCTCTATGGATGTAAAGTTAGGCCAGATTGTAGTGCGCAATCCAAGAAGTGGGTCCACTCATGAACACCCCAAAGTTTTCACTTTTGACTCGGTCTACGACTGGAACTCGAAGCAGGTTGACCTCTATGATGAGACCTTCAGGCCATTGGTGGACTCAGTATTGTTGGGTTTCAACGGCACCATCTTTGCTTATGGACAGACAGGTACCGGGAAGACGTACACAATGGAAGGGGTACGCAATGACCCAGAAAAAAGAGGCGTCATTCCCAATTCCTTTGAGCACATTTTCACACATATCTCCCGATCACAGAACCAGCAGTATCTGGTCAGGGCATCATACCTGGAGATCTACCAGGAGGAGATCAGGGACCTGTTAGCCAAGGACCAGTCTCGTCGCCTGGAACTGAAAGAGAGACCTGACACAGGTGTTTATGTCAAAGACCTTTCTTCATTTGTCACTAAAAGTGTCAGGGAGATTGAGCATGTTATGAATGTAGGGAACCAGAACCGTTCAGTTGGCTCAACCAACATGAATGAGCATAGTTCCCGTTCACATGCCATATTTGTTATCACTGTTGAGTGCAGTGAGTTGGGTCCAGATGGAGAGAACCACATCCGTGTTGGGAAACTCAATTTGGTTGACCTGGCAGGAAGCGAAAGGCAGACAAAAACAGGTGCTCAAGGAGAACGACTAAAGGAGGCCACCAAAATCAACCTCTCCCTGTCTGCTTTAGGTAATGTCATTTCTGCATTAGTGGATGGCAAAAGCACTCACATTCCGTACCGAGATTCCAAGCTCACGCGTCTGCTCCAGGACTCGCTGGGAGGTAACGCCCGAACTGTCATGGTGGCCAACATTGGACCAGCCTCCTACAATGTTGAGGAGACTCTTACTACGCTACGCTACTCGAACCGTGCCAAAAACATCAAGAACAAACCCCGCATCAACGAGGACCCCAAGGATGCCCTTCTACGGGAGTTTCAGGAGGAAATTGCTCGTCTGAAGCAGCAGTTGGAGAAACGATCAGGGAAAAAGAAGAAGAAAGGTCAGAAGAGGAGGGTTGGGGAGGGAGGAGAGGAACTGGATGACGATGTGGAAGATGATGAAGATGATGAGGAAGGGGCAGATGGGGATAAGAACATAGCTGATTATTGGCGGGAGCAGCAGGAGAACCTGGAGAAGGAGAAGAAAGCCATTATGGAGGACCACAGCCTGGTGGCAGAGGAGAAACAGCGACTGCTTTTGGAGAAGGAGAAGAAGATGGACGATCTCCGCCGGGAAAAGGAGGCATCTGAAATGCTGGCAGCCAAAGTCAAGGTAACTCGAAAGGGCTAGCCATGCCCCTAATATTACTTTACAGCATTTACTTTGGCAGAAACATCAGGCAGTAAAGAACCTGGCCTTTTAGACTGTAACGTTTTCTCTGATGCCTGTTTTTGCTCTTACTCTAAGGCTATGGAGAGCAAGCTATTGGTGGGAGGGAAGAACATTGTTGACCACACTAATGAGCAGCAGAGAATTCTGGAGCAGAAAAGGCAGGAAATTGCTGAACAGGTAAAGCTACCATATGACAATAGTAATCCTTCCTGTATATATATAGTGTGAGCAATATTTATCTGTTTACTGTAATTAGTGCTTTCTTCTCAATCTCCTTTGGCTACAGTAGAAGTAAATTTCTATAATAAATGGCATTATTTTTGTTTTACAAGAAAAGCTATGTTCAAATAGAATTATAAGTAGGAGTTGAATGTGCACCATGATTTTGGATAAACAGCATTTGGTGCCTACTGAATGCATATTGGATTATGCCATTGTATACCCATTCTTCTACTTTTTTTTGTTTGCTTTCTTGTATGTGTGAGTAGAAAAGGCGTGAACGGGAGATGCAGCAAGAGGTGGAGTGTCGTGATGAAGAGACTCTTGAGCTGAAGGAGACGTACAGCTCACTGCAACAGGAAGTTGACATAAAGACCAAGAAACTGAAAAAGGTACAGCAAGATATAATAATAATAATAATAATAATAATAATAATAATAAAATTAAATATATGGATTCGCAATTCCACTAGTACCACTCATAAGACTCTACACACAGCTGACCAGATAGATTGTTGGGTGGTGCACGGATCTTAGCACAGCAGTGACACTGTAGTGTGTCTGGTGTTGGTAAAAGTGTATTAGGCACAGCAGTTTTACTGAGGGCTTTAAAAAAATTGAATCATTAGACACACCTATCTTGTTGGTGCACCTGTTAGGTGTAATGAACCTGATACACTTGTCCCAGTGCCACACACACTGCCATGCCACCAACATATTGCTGAGAATGATTCACCCTGCAAATAATATATGATTGTCCCTTTCCACTGATGAATGGGGTACATGGTGTCTGGAAAATAATGTATAACAACAGTCAGTAATTACACCTACAAAAGAGCACCTATTTACTAGATAATATTGTACACAATGTAGTATAGTAAGAATTTAGTGTGTATTGGATTGGTGCTGCATTCAATTCAATTCATTTTATTTATAAAGCAGTTTTATGTAGGAATTTATCCCTAATGAGCAAGCCAGAGGCAATGGTGGCAAGGTAAAACCCCCTGAGACGATATGAGCAAGAAACCTTGAGTGGAACCAGACTCAAAAGGGAACCCATCCTCATCTGGGTGACAATGGATAGTGCAATTATTAAAAAAAAAAAAAAAAAAATCTTTTCTATAACTGTGTACTACATGATCAAATAGTGCAATTGTGTAACCATGAAATTCATTACAGTTTTCACATGAAGTCTGTTTTGTTGAACTTAAGCACTGTTCACTGATGCAGAATTGAATGCAAAACTTTGTGGCAATTGCAGTCCTAAAGCTATCATAGCAATTGTAGTCTTAAGCCATCGTAGCATAACTGTTTATATGAATGGTCCAAAGCCATCTTCATGGTTTTTAAGTGGTACCATCCTCAGTAATCTCGGTGATCTTCAGGCTGTCCATGTGGAGCCGTCCTCAGCAGCAGCGAGTGATTTCCAATTGATGAGAACTCCAACCAGACGTAGGGCATCAGGATGGATCAGGCAGGTCTGGAGAGCAGAAAGGGTCAGGATCACTGGTATCTCAGGAGTGGCATGTGTAGCTCGAGAGACAGGGCGAGACAGGGAGAGATTATTAGGTATGCTTATTGTCCTGTAGTGGTTAAGGACAATGTACTTTGTGTGCAGAGTGCAAGCAGGGACTCAGCCACGACTAGATGTGACAGCATAACTAAAATGGAGAGCCAAAACGTAAAACAGACATGAGGGCACCCTGGGACACAAAGCGGCCAGCCACTCCACCGTCAGCGAACCTGAGTGAATGCGTGAGCATTACAAAGCCATCTTTGTAACTTTCACCCAGTTCACCACAACACTCTATGTCCGTGAACTTTCCAGATCTGATCCTTTACCTAAGAGAAAACTATTCACAAACGACTTGACTAAACAAATATGATTTCAGCCTAGACTTAAACACTGAGACTGTGTCTGAGCCCCGAACACTAATTTGGAAGGCTGTTCCATAACTGAGCTTTGTAAGAGAAAGCTCTACCTCCTGCTGTAGCCTTCACTATTCAAGGTACCAACAAATAGCCTGTACCTTTAGATTGAAGTAGGTATGGCAGATCATAAAGGACCAAAAGTTTGCTCAGGTACTGTGGCGTGAGACCATTCAGTGCTTAATAGGTAAAAAAATAGTGTTTTATAATCAATACGAAATTTGATTGGGAGCCAATGCAGTGTGGATAAGATAGGGGTGATGTGGTCATATCTTCTGGTTCTAGTAAAGACTCTTGCACCTGCATTCTAGACTACCTGGAGCTTGTTTATGCACCTGCTGGGACAGCCAGACACTAAGGCATTACAATAATCCAACCTAGAGGTAACAAAAGCATGAACTAATTTTTCTGCATCGTGTAGTGACATTATATTTATTATCTTAACAATATTTCTGAGATGAAAGAAGGTTGCACTAGTAATATTATCTACATGAGCTTCAAATGAAAGACTGGAGTCAATAATCACACCAAGGTCCTTTACTGCTGCACATGATGAAACAGAAAGACCATCCAGGGTTGCTATGTAATCAGAAAGCTTACTTCTAGCTGCATGTGGTCCTAGTACAAGTACTTCTGTCTTGTCAGAATTAAGTAAAAGAAAGTTAATAAGCATCCAGTGTCTAATGTCCTTTACACATTCCTCAACTTTATTAAGCTGGTGTCTGTCATCTGAGCCAGGAGAGGGACATTCCCTTAACGCCAACATTTTCTAGTCTATCAAGGAGAATAGCATGATCAGTGGTATCAAAAGCTGCACTAAGGTCAAGCAGCACAAGCAAGGAGACAACCCTGATCAGAGGCCAGTAGTAGGTCATTTACCTCTTTAACCAGAGCTGTCTCTGTGCTATGATGAGGCCTAAATCCTGACTGACTGATACATTTGAAGAATGGTATTCCTATGTAGGTATGAGCATAATTGCTGCAGGCTTTTCTAGGATCTTGGAGATAAAGGGGAGGTTTGATATTGGCCTTTCGTTTGACAGGAGTCAAGGTCAAGATTTTGTAATCGGAGGTTTCATAACTGCTACTTTAAATGATTTAGGTAGATTTAGGTATGTCTCTGTTGTGGTCTTATTCCTAATTAATTTTGCTACAGTATTAAATAGGAATCTATGATTATTTTTGTTATCTTCAATTAGGGTGGAGATACATTAATCTAGCAGCACTAAGAGATTTTCTGTATTTCAGCAGGCTCTCCTTCCATGCTGTTTGACATACTACCAAATTAGTTTGGCACCATTTACATTCTAATCTTCAAGTGGTCTGTTTTAAGGTGCCTGTCTGATCGTTATACCAGAGTGCTAGCTTTTTCTCTCTAATTATCTTTCTTTTAAGTGGAGCTACCATATAGTAGTAGTATACCATGTAGTGGAACGTTGACTCCAAACATTCAGTTGCTTGAACAAGTTCTTTGGGATCAGATGGTGATCCAAACATAGTTGGTAACTCTGGGAGATTATTGATAAAACTCTGTTCAGCAGCTGACGTGAATGTACGTTTGACGTGGTGCATATATTATGATTGCCAAATATGAAAAGAGATGAGATAATGATCTGAGATAACTTCAGACTGTGAGAAATGTGACTATTTTTTTCTATATTTAATCCAATTTGTTAGTATTAGACCAAGAGTGTGACCACCATTATTAGTGGGTCCTATTACATTCTGATTGACCCCTACTGAATCTAGAATGGACACAACCGCTGTCCTCAGAGGGTCTTCTGGGTTATCAAAATGAATATTAAAGTCTCCAACAATTAGTGCTTTGTCTAAAGAGAACCAGGTTAGAGATGAAATCTGCAAATTCACAAAGGAATACAGGAAATGAGAGCAGCGCCTTCCCGAGTGGGATCACTCTCACTAACCCTCTCTGTATTCTGGATGTGTAATGCTGCTGTCTTCTCCGTCAGAGTGATAACTAATATACACTAGCACAAAAAAAGCTATTACTAACGGCGGAGGAAGAATGACTAAACATCCTGCACTCGACACACTGAACAAGCTGAATGTTTGCTATGTCGAGCGTTTAACGTACCTTAGTCGATGTATATTATAAGTTAATTATATAAATATTATACATATTATATATATTTGTATACATTATAAAAATATAAAGGCTGTAATTCTGATATGAATAATGCTGCATGTCTCTGTTAGAAGCTGTACTCCTTTGCATAGTTGCTGCCGGCTGAATGTCCTTAATGGTTACTATTGAATATCAGATTAGACAAGATCAAGTACATGTGAGTACATGTTTTTAGGTTTAATTGCAACTCTTCCTTTTTTTTTTTTTTTTTTCTCCTCAGGCCAGCTGTCCCTAGAAACTCTCCCACTTCCCTCTTTCATACTCATCCATGACTACACCTGATAAATGTATTTTTGCCTGTAAGCATGCGTATAGTTTTTTGTATTGATCTCCATGTTTTGTCTCGCTCAGCTCTTTGCCAAGCTACAAGCAGTGAAGGCAGAGATCCATGATGTCCAGGAGGAGCATATTAAAGAGAGACAAGAGCTGGAGCAGACACAGAACGAATTGACCAGAGAACTCAAACTAAAGTATGAAGCTTTCACATCTCTTTTCTGTGTCTCTCTTTATGTGTAACGATTTTAAGAGTTGCTCCTGAGCAATGTGTCATTTCCCCTGCGATCTCCTCCCTTGTTTGTGTTTTATTTTGTACAGATTTTGCTTTTGTCTTGTTCTTACTTGTTAGCAATTCAAGCACCTCTGAATCATATAAGCTTCCCCTGTTACAGTGTTGTTGAATGTGTGTGCAATTCCTGGTGTAAACAAGAGGTGGATATTACATAGAAAATGCTCTGAAGGTGGTTCTCTGGAATGATCATATCTCTGTGGTGAAGCAGACTGGCTGAAAGTAGGAACTCGGTACTGCTTCAGTGGGCCCTATTGTTCCTATTCAGTTCATAAACAACAAGATCTGCTTGTTCCACGTACCACTTTGACCTCTGTTCTGTTCTTACCAGGCATTTGATCATCGAGAACTTCATTCCTTTGGAGGAGAAGAATAAGATCATTTCGAGGGCCACCTTTGACGAGGAGGATGACACCTGGAAAATGAAACCCATCACCCGTGTTCAAGAGTATGTAAACACGTGTGTATGTGCATACTAGCACGGCTGTATTAGGACAAGTCTTGATTACAGTTTGATGTGCACTGTCGTTATCTTCATGAGAGTTGTTTGTAATTTTTTTTCTTCTTCTCAATTTTAATTCAATTTAAGATAGATTTATTAGCATGAATGTATATAGGAGTACAGTTTGAGAATAACATCTATATGTAATAACATCACTAATATTAGCAATAGTTATAGCATTAATAGCATTCGGAACAGCAATAATAGCATTATCGTAATGACAAGAAAAGTAAAAATTCTTCGTCTCTTTTCTCTCTCTCTCTCTCTCTCCATTGCTCAGTGATCAGCAGATGATGACAAGGCCAGTGTCTGCAGTGGGATACAGGAGGCCGCTGAGTCAACACGCACGCGTGGCCATGATGATGCGCCCTGATCCCAGATATAGGGTGCGTCTACATCAGGATACACCACACACACACTGTTGGCATTAGGGATGTAACGATCAGATGACTTGGATCGAATGAATCAGTTTAAAAGGCAACAGTTGATATTAATCGAGACAACAATCAAAAATTTATTATAATTAATTCAAATTTGATTATTAGAATATATAATGGATTATTTATTGAGTATTATAGAAAAGAACGGATAAATGGTGTATGGGGAAAAAATATTTTTGTGTAAGTAGGCTGTTGTGTAAATAGGCTAGAAAGGTAATTTGCCCATAACTCTGATATTTAAAATAATCTACTCTGCACCATCATCATCATTCACAAATTAATGGTAGGTCTCACCCCTGAACAAAGTTGGTCATATATTGTTCAGCGGCTAATAAATTGAGTCATATTGTAGCAGATTCAGTGGTATCATCTGCCAGTAGGTGGTGGAGGCATTATGTTTTTGGGTCGACCATCTGTTTGTCTGAGATTCTCGTTAGCATGATATCTCGAGAACGAATGGTTGAATGTTTGTAGGATTTATATGGAATTATCATTGTAACCAGCAGATAAACTCATTAGATTTTGGAATTGATCCAAACAGGGTCAAGGTCAAAGCAAGGTCAAATGTCTGAAAGTTTTTTTTTTTTTTTTTTTTTCTTTTTCAATAGCTTTCTGTTTGATGCGTATTTTAAGGGTATTTGAGGCATACAAGTTAGTAACAAGAAGAACTAGACTTTTTGCGATGGAGGCATCCCCATCAAGAAACCGCCATTGCTTGTTCTTTAACTTTGTCCTTACTGCACCACCCTATCTCTCAGGCTGAGAATATCCTGATGCTGGAGCTTGACTTGCCCACCCGCACCACTAAAGAGTACGAGGAACCCATGATCGCGCCAAAGGTGGCTGCAGCTTTAGAAGATGCACTGAGGGAGGAGGATGACATCCAAGTGGATGCTTCAGCCTTGGGCCATGGTGGATTCAACAAGAAACCAAAAACAAGGTGAGAACTCCTCCTTGCTGATGATTCTCTCCAGTTTCTTTCTCACTTTGTCTGAAATGCCCCCTGTTCTTGCACGAGTGCCTGTAGTCCTTTCTGGTACAATGAGTGTATCATCATGGTGAACATCATGATGCTGCTGATTCTCATTGTGCTGATTCAGTTCAAGCAAGCTACAGGTGGAACATCTACTGAATGTCGTTAGAGGCCGTCAATAGACATTTTTGATTCACTTTTCAATGGCTATTATGTTGTCCATCATACACTCATTGTCTACTTTAAATGAAACACCTGTACATCTGCGCATTTATGCAGTTATCCAGTCAGCCAATCATGTGGCAGCAGTGCAATGCATAAAGTCATGCAGATACAGGTCAAGAGCTTCAGTTAATGTTCACATCAACCATCAGAATGGAGAAAAGAGTGACCTCTGTGACTTTAACCATGGCATGGTTGTTGGTGCCAGATGGACTGTTTTGAGTATTTCAGAAATTGCTGATCTCCTGGGATTTTCACACACAGTAGTCTCTAGAGTTTACACAGAATGGTGCGATAAACAAAAGGAATGATTGAGCGACAGTTCTGTGGGTGGAAACGCCTTGTTGATGAGAAAGGTCAGAGGAAAATGGCCAGATGTATTCGAGCTGCCAGGAAGAATGTGGTAACTCATATAATCACTCTTTACAACCTTGGTGAGCAGGAAAGCCTCTCAGCATGCACAAGACCTCGAATCTTGAGGTGGATGGGCTACAACAGCAGAAGACCGGATTGGGTTACATTCCTGTAAGCCAGGAACTAGAATCTGAGGCTATGTGACCATGAGGGCACAGGCTCATCGAAACTGAACAGTTGAAGATGTTGAAGAAAAAAAATCTTTTTCCAGTCTTCAGCTGTCTAGTTTCGGTGAGCCTGTGCCCTCATTCTGATGTTTGATGTGAACATTAGCTGAAGCTTTCGACCTCTATCTGCATGGTTTTATGCATTGTGCTGCTGTCACATGATTGGCTGATTGCATAACTGAATAAATGAGCAGGTGTACAGATGTTCCTTTTAAAGTGTATGGTGAGAGTATGTGTGTGTGTTTGTGTGCATTAATTTTTTAATTTCACATAATGTATTCTAAACTTCTCTTTTAAGTAACTTTTTTTTTTGCTCTCCTGCCTGTGATTCCTTCTTTCCTAGCCGTCCCAAAACAGGCAAGAAGGTGAGCACCCCCACGTCAGCCCACAGCCCTTCCAGCTCAGGATCCCCACTGTACCCCCAGTCTCGTGGCCTTGTGCCCAAATAACACCTCTTAATCCTTCTCCACATCCTTTAGCCTTCTAAACAGACTTTGTGCTTTTGGCCATGTTCTGGAACTACAAACTGAAGGTTATTGTTAATAAACTCTCCAGATTATAAAATGGTATACTTAAAATGTATGCATTAATGCAGACCAAGATACAACTTCCTCTCTTTACTTGGGAAAAAAAACTTGAGCCTCCTTTTTTTTTTTTTTTTAAATAAACTTTCAGCAAACGTAATTAGGACTACTTTAGATGCTCGGGTTCTGCTGCTGACTGGTTTAAAACACTTAAAAGTGCAATCACAAATGGAATTTAAAAAAAAAAGAGCATTCCTGAAAAGGATGAGCAAGCAGGTTTCGTGACATCGGCGTTCAGAGGTGTGTTGCTGTCTTATGTAGAACATCAAAACTGTTTTGTGTCTAGTCTTATTGATAATTGAGAGTAACATCCTACAACCTCTTCCTGTTCTTATAGTGCAGTGGCACAGAGAATTGGACCACAGTTGGCAAGAACTCCATTGTATGTACAGACGTTAGGTTGAATCTAGCTAGGCATGTATTTTCGTTTTAAATTGTAGGTTTAACAAATTGAAAGGCTCACTTGAGGATTTCACTGGGTGGGAGCAAGCGTTCCATCCGTTTGCCTCCAAATATGCGCTGTAGTGTTATCTGCTGAGTGAGAAGAGCATACTACATCCCAGGTCCAGTTTCCAGCAGTACCTGAATCCTTCCTCCCATTCCTTTTAGCACTAGGAACCAAGGGTGTGAGGAGAGGAGGGGTCAGGGAGTGAGTCTGGATTGGATTGATGTTAATTAGAGCTGTAATGCTGTTCTATTTGGGTCACCCTAGTTGGAAGGATTGGAGTGGGGAACTTAACAGGTCAACACACACTGAATAATCAGGGTTCCAAGGTGCCTTACCTTCCCTTTTTTTCCACAGAATCAGAAGAGACTTTTGGTCTTCCTTTTGGTCAGTGTGTCCCTTGGAATAAACAGATTGTTTTAAATTAAAATCTAAATTCAAGTGCTAGTGCAATTAAGCAACAAAGGAAATGAAGTGTAAATTTGGACCATCACAGTTGTTTTGGAATATCACTGTGCTTAGCCTTTCAGAGCATCTGTAGATGGTGAGTTTCTGTTACTTCATTTTGTCCTATAAAATCCAGTTTATAGAACATTTAAAACAAAGAACACATTTCTCTGCTTTTTCAGCATCCATATAGCACTCTCACTATAAATATATGATGCTGGTAGAATGTTTTTTAAAATTAATTTTGTTTTTGTAACACTAATAAACTGCAATATGCTCCTTACCCCACCCTCTGCCTTACCAATAAGGGTGACACCATTGCTTGCTGCTACTGTAGGGTTTAATTAAACCCGTGTATACAGTGTGTGTGTGTGTGTGTGTGTGTGTGTGTGTATATATGTAGAAATGTCAGTACATAATTCTCTTCTATACTGTTGAAATAAAATGGCAAAAAACATTAATAGTCTCATAGCAACATTTAAAATGCTAACTTATCATACTGAACCTTTCTGTTTTATATTCAAGCAGCTATAGGTACCTTTTGTGTTTCTTTGGCATAGAATGTATTGTTCTTTTTATTTGTATTATTTGTATTATTTAATGTTGTGTACAAATATATTTTTGCATTAATGATTTTTAAGAGACTATTTCGTGTTGTCTTGTTCCTGTGATGACTTCAGAATTAATTTCAAAACTTAATGCATCTTAACTTGTTGCAATGTTTAGCTTCTTCTCAATGCTGTTTTGTGTGTTGTTCCAATGATTTTAAAATAATAAACAGGACAGCCATTTTATTAAACTATGTAGGAAATAACTTTTTTTTTTTTTTGAAAAAAAAAAGAAAGAAAGAAAGGAAAAAGGCACTAATGAAAATGCACATCCTCTTTGTAATGCTTGTTTAATTCATTCAGTCATATAAACCAAAACCTGAACCCAGCTTTGTCTTACTTCATTTTAGACCATACATCGAAAATAAATATTCAACATTAATGCACTGATTTTAACCATCAATGAATGAAAAGGGGAAAAAAAACCCTTAGTGTCTTTTACCTGCTGGAATTTTGTTTTAATTAAAATGATAATCCCCTTAATGCTGATATATTGTGGATTTATGTTTACTGTATTATTCTCTAGTTGGCTGGTTAATACTTTGTATGCACTGAGAATATATTCAGTGGAGTTGCATGAACCCCCTACAACTATTCTTTACAATTTGCCATGTGTACAATGCTTTATAGGGTTAGAAATATATGCTGATAGATTCATTTGATATTTGTGAGGTTAGGATATATAAAGCTGCTCAGAATATACTCCTATACTTGGGCATAAGGATGGGAGAGGTGTAAACACTTTTTCTAAGCTTATTCTTAAATGAGTAAGTAAATCATTAAGAGGGTCTCAAGCTGTTTAGAAAAGTGGTAACCCACAAGCGTCTGTACTCGTAAGGATGTATTGCCACATACTATATCATGTGTACTATATCACTGACTTTAACTGTTAGACTTTAAGGAGCGTTGGGTCTCAGACTGATACTATACCCCTAATTGCGGCCGGTATTTTGATAGCACCCTAGATAACAATGATTGGTTTCCAGAATGTTCTGGGAACCTTTAAATTATAGGAACCTTCCACCAACCCAGGATGGTTCTGATTATGTTCTCCTAACATTTGGGGACTACTCCCTGAACCATCCCTGTACAAACCTGTTACTATAACCTACAGATACAAACCTGGTTGATTTGCCATAAGGTTCCCATAACATTTGCATATAATAAAACAGGATGGGAACACTCATTTAATATACATGCACTGGCCACTTTATTAGGCACACCTGATAACTCATGCAATTATCCAGGTAGCCATAGATTCCCAGCCCAGATGTAGGCTTGTGCTTATATCCTTATTGCTCATTTTATCACCAAAACTGTTCATACAGATTTTAACTTTAAAAAGACAGACTTCAGTGACAAGATGCTGATAATACTTTTAGTGCAACAGAATATTATTAGGCTACTGTTAGTGCTGCAGATCTCTAAAGATCAAAAGACATTCAACTTTTTAAGTGGGAAAAATTTCAGGGTTTGTCCAATTAATTCCCCAAGATCAGTCACAAACTGTACAAATGATTAGGGATTAAATTGATTTGTACCAGCGTTTACTATCCACGACAGACTGGTCGAACAATTTAATCAAACCCTCAAAATATAGGATTTGCAAGTTCAAACATGCTCGGAAGTGAGATAAGTGGCACAAATCCCTGTCATTCACTGTATAAGAGGTCCCACAAGCCTCTCCTAATTAGGCTAATTAAACCAAATTACTGTATGGGTTTAAGCCCCGTGGCACCTTAGATGTCTTCCAGGAAGGAGGGATCTTCACAGAATAGCATGAAATTCAATATCATGTTGAACTGAGAGCATTGGGCTAACCAATACAGGAAAATTTGCTACAGGTTCAGGAAAGTCAGCTGTGAGTTTTCACTGGAAGATCCAGTGCTCATATTATTAGCCGTGTCATTCCCTAAATTATGCTAAGCCATATGGTGAGTCTGAGACATTGAATATGAGGTAAGGTGAACAGATAGAAGCAGAGCACTACAAATATTCCACCGCAAGCTCATAAAACCATGGAGAGAAGTGGCTCCACCGTATGAAAGATGGCAAAGCATGGATCACTTGGTTTCTGGCACTTCATCTTTTCAGGTTTGAGGTGGTCCACAGGTTCGGGTGCAGACGGCTGTAGCACTTGGCGGAGCTTGTGTGTACATGCATGTGAAAGTGACACTTTAGTTTCTTTCCAATTATTTGTGATTAGAAGTTCTTTCATGCGGAAAATGAAAAAAAAATTCATGGCTAAAATGATAATAGATCCACACTCTCTCTCACACCATCCACCCAAGTCATTATTCTCCTCACGACAGCCAGGGAGTTATTTTTAAGCAAATGTGTTCATTCACGTTATTTTAGATATGCTGTCAACTTTGCATAGCATTAATGAGTACGCAAACACTAAAAATATGCCTAAAGGAAGAAGAATTACTCCTCACTCTAATAACATAACCGGACAAAATAGTTTTCAATCGGCTAACTGTATAGACTGAGAAAGTGCCATTCGTTTTCAGTGTGGTAGTAATATGCCGTGCCCATTCAGTAACAAACGTGATCAATAAGGATCTACCCTTTCCGATTTGAGTTAACGATGCTGTGCTTTGCAAGTGTTTCCACATTTGCTGTTATGTTTTCTGATTTACAAGCGTGTTTCCGGATTTGCTGTTGTTTTTGGTTTTGCACGTATGGGTCACTGCACTTATGTTTCTCCAGAACTATTGAGAACTGGATTTAAAGAACTTTAGGAGGATCATAGCCTTCCATTAAAAAGGAAATGGGAGCACCTACTGATCTGAATGAACACTCAGGGCTTTCAAAGGTTTGTTTTAAATGCTTCTCAAAAGCAGTTCTGAAGATGCATGAACCAGGTTTTAATCAAACATGCCCTTGCTAAAGAATCAGACTGTGTGACTCGCTATATCAGTTGCATGACCTCCTGTTTTTATGTGAAATGTTGGGGTGGCTGAGGTTCAAGGGAATGCTTCTTTGTACTACTATTTTCCTTCACTTTTAGCCAAAAATAGTTCTTTCCACTTAAGCAAACTTTAGACAGAATAATCAATTAATTAATCATCAATTATTAATTAATCAATGGTGGTACAATGGGTGGCATTGTCTCCTTCCAGCTCTACGGTCCCCAGTTCTATCCTGAGCTTGGGTTCCTGTCTGTGTGGAGTTCTGCCTGTTCTCTCTATGTATATTTTTTTCTTTCCACCACCCAGAAACATGACAGTAGGTGGAATGGATATGATAAATTGCCCCTAGGTGTGAACGTGTGTGCGCGATTGTGCGCGTGTGTGCATGGTGCCATGTGTTGGACTGGAATTCCTGCCTTGTGCCCAGTGTTCCTGGGATAGGCTCCAGATTCACCACCGTGCTGAACAGGATAAAGCATTTACTGAAGATAAATGAATGCGAATAAATGAATGGATGTATTCCTGACAAAAGGAAGAACAATAAAACAGTAAATGTTAAAATCATTTAAAAAACAGAAAAAGTATGTTCACCAGTACTCACGACTAAACTTGCTTAGTATGACATTGAAATTCCTGAGGTTGTGGAATGGTAGTTGTTCGCTTTGCTGTGCAGGCTATAGGAGGACAACATTTTCTGTACAGCTGCACTTGGATTAGCTCTCCAAAGCAGCGAAGGTGGCCTTCTGGAGGAAAAAAGAACATGATTCTGAGCCAAGTGATTGCAGTTCATTGAAGACTGAAGTACATTCAATTTAACGCGCCGATCGTGGGGTCATGCCTTACCTTAAACTCACACTAGACAGTGACAAAACCTTTGCATGATGAAAACTGTGGATGGGAAAGCATTAGTAATGCTCATGCCATGGGATGTGCAAACCTTTCTGCTTTGACTAATAAAGCATTTGCATCAGCATATAATCAGGAACACACTATACATTCACAAACTCATTAGTAATTGTTCCAAAATGCTTCAAAATGCCTGTGCAAACTGAAATTTATTGAAAGTCTATACATTACCTAAATTCTCACAATCATTTCAAGTTATTATTTAGATATGCTGTTTTCAGGCATGTAGGCAGCATTTAATGATTGATTTAATGAATTAAGGAGCCACTAAGCATCCATGTCAGTGTCCATAATCAGAGAAAAAAAAAAAAGTACTTGGAAATGGAAACTTGGAAACTGTGGAAATGCACTGTAGTAGAAGCAAGCACGGTAACCCAAAGAAGTTTTACTTCTCAGAGCTGAGCCTATTTTACAGTAAGCATAGTATAAAATCTAACAATATTGTCTGTTTTTGGTCAAAAAAATTATATAATTTTATATATCATTTTTGGTCAATTCAACTACCACTAAGAAAGTTAAACCTTGGGATATTCCTGAGTAGGGACGTCGTTTCGGAGCACTTCATGTTACATTTAAAATATAACTAAGATGTAGCTGAAATACACATAAACTAGTTTGGGACCAAAAAATTATGCATCTTGGAAAATGTGTATGTGTTCTCTAGACCAGGGGTTCTCGATATTTATTTAAACATGTTTATTTCAAAGTGTATGATAATATACAGTGCATTCAGAAAGTATTCAGACCCCTTCTTTTTTTCCACATTTTGTTATGTTGCGCCCTTATGCTACAATGCGTAAAATTATTTTTTTTGACAAAGCAAAACCCAGATTTGTGATAACTTTGCAAATTTATTAACAAGAAAAAACTGAAATATCACACTGACATAAGTATTCTGACCCTTTGCTGTGACACTTGAAATTTAGCTCAGGTGCATCCCATTTCTCTGTATCATCTTTGAGATGCTTCAACACTTTGATTGGAGTCCACCTGTGGCAAATTCAATTGACTGGACATGATTTGGAAAGGCACACACCTGTCTATATAAGGCCTAACAGCTGAAAATGCATATCAGAGCAAAAACCAAGCCGCCATGAGGTCAAAGGAACTGCATGCAGAGCTCAGAGACAGGATTGTGTCAAGGCACAGATCTGGAGAAGGCCACAAAAGAACTTCGGCTGCAGTGATGGTTCCTCAGTGCAAGACACATGAAAGACCGCATGGAATTTGCATTAAAAAATTTCAAATTTCATGTTTTCATACTTTCATGTGTCTTGCTGAGGAGAGGCTTCTGTCTGGCCACTGCCATAAAGCCCAGATCGGTGGAGTGCTGCAGTTATAGCTGACCTTCTGCAAGTTTTTCCCATCTCCACACATGATCTCTAGAGCTAAACTGGAGTGACCATCAGGTTCTTGGGCACCTCTCTTACTAAGGCCCTTCTCCCCGATTGCTCAATTCAGCCGGGCGACCACCTCTAGGAAGAGTCCTGATTGTTCCACACTTCTTCTATTTAAGAATTATGGAGGCCACTGTGCTCTTGGGAACCTTCAATGCAGCAGATTTTTTTTTAGCCTTCCCCAGATGTGTGCAGTTCCTTTGACCTCATGGCTTGGTTTTTGCTCTGATGTGCATTTTCAGCTATTACACCATATATAGCCAGGTGTGTGCCTTTCCAAATCATGTCCAATCAATTGAATTTGCCATAAGTGGACTCCAATCAGAGTGTAGAAACTTGTCAAAATCGATCCAGCGTGTCATAGCAAAGGGTCTGAATACTCATGTCAATGTGATATTCATTCTTCTCTTTTTTTTAATAAATTTGCAACGTTATCACAAATCTGGTATTTGCTTTGTCATTATGGGGTAAGGAGTGTAGATTGATGGGAAAAAATTATTTAAAGCATTTCAGCATAAGGCCGGAACAACAAAATGTGAAAAAATGAGGTGGTCTGAATACTTTCTGAATGCACTGTATATATCGGTCACCTTTTTATTCCTGAATTATCCACAGACATAACACATTAGGTCCAAGTTGCCATTATTTATAAACCTAATTGTTTTTGAACTAGTGGAGTACTGGACTAAGCCAATTCAATTCAAGTGACCAGTTACTGATAATGAGTTATCAGAACTCATTATTAAACATAACCTTGATAACTGTGGTCTGTAAATAAATAATAAAGTCACAGACCCCCAGCTATGCTGCATGACTATACTTCCCTAGAGAGAGTATTATTTCCATGTCATGCTCATAAGCATGTCATGTGTGCATGTTGCAGGGTGGTGTTTGCTGGAATCTAGGGGCACAATAAATAATTTAATTTACACGTGATGTGCACATCTAAACAGTTGTTTTAACCTGACATCACAATGACTGTGTCAAATGTATCTTTATCCCCAAACATAAACTGACCTGCACAGCATAAAGTGTTGAAACACATCACAACAAAATGCAGGTGCACAGTAGCACTACACATGCAAATGGAATCTAGTACCTTATGATAAGAGAGACTGTAACAAGGAAAGCAGTTCAACAATAGACAACAGCTTTCATAAACCTATAGAAAAATATACGATGATTTTACTCCACCACACCAATCTTGGCAAACATCCAAAAAATGATGCTACTGTCATTCAAGTCATCGCATTACACTAATCTTGCTCAAATAGCCCACCAGCCTCATGAAGATGATGTACAGGTGTTTGTTCACTGCAATATGGGGATGGGGTTTCTAAAATCAGACAGAAATCACAGAAGGGACGCAAAAAAAAAAAAAAAAAAAAAAAAAAAAAAAAAGAAATAGCTCAAACAAGTGGTAAGAAGGAAGTGCAGGAAACCCATATGAGTTCTTCATGCATCCAGAATGCAGCAAGTTTGTGTCTCAATGGGGGAAAAAGGTAGTGATATAATCATGGGTGGACTCATGGGAGTTGGACCTTTAAAATTCAGTTTAGCCCATTGGCACTAACTTTAACTTATTTCTCACGATAATATAAGAGATACATCTTGAGTGGCTCAGGCAAGGGCAGTCCCAGGATCCTCTGCCTCAGAACATTGACTGGTGCCTCAGCTCGCTTGACCTTCTCCTCTTCTTCACCAGCGGTGCTCTCCTCTTCCTCATCCTCTTCCTGCAGGTCTCCCCCTGTTTGGTGGCAGTTCCTCTCTTCCTCAGCTTCCTCTTCTTCTTCTTCTTCTTCCACTCCTCCTGGGTAGCTGCAGTCATCTGTGGCCATCGGCATCATGGACTCGTGAAGGATGGTGGAGCTGATGCACTGGCGGTAGAAGCGGCGACAGAATCGGCGGCGTTCGAAGCGAGGCCCATAGCGGTGCATGGCACGAGCTCCAGGGAATGATACCCGCCTTTTGGAACGGCCCTCTGTCAGCTCTGTCGGCTGGCGCAGGGTATGGCGGATGGAGATGCGTGCCAAATCCTGCAGTGTTCGAACCTCAAAGATGGCTACAATACAAAAGATAGCATGTATACTACAGTGCCTTGTGAAAGTATTCAACACCCCCTTGGTGTTTTTCCTGTTTTGTTGCAACCTGGAATTAAAATGGATTTTTGCCTACCACTTTGAAGGTGTAAAATATTTTTTGTTGTGAACAAACAATAATTAAGTCTGAAGAACAGAAATCTTGAGTGTGCAAAGTCAATACTTTGTAGAGCCACCTTTTACAGCACAATTACAGCTGCAAGTCTCTTGGGGTATGTCTCTGTTAGCTTAGCACTAGCCACTGGGATTTTTGCCCATTCTTCAAGGCAAGACTGCTGTAGCCCCTAGAGCCACAGTCATGCCACAGATTCTCAATTGGATTGAGGTCTGGGCTTTGACTAGGCTACTCCAAGACATTTAAATGTTTCTCTTTAAACCACTCCAGTGTAGTTTTAGCAGTATGTTTAGAGGCATTGCCCTGTCGGAAGGTGAACCTCCATCCCAGTCTCAAATCTCTGGCAGACTGAAACAGGTTTTCCTCAAGAATTTCCCCCTATTTAGTGGCCTGACTAGTTTTCCAGACCCTGCCAATGAAAAGCATCCCCACAGCATGATGATGCAAAAGTGTTCTTGGGGTGATGAGAAGTGTTGGGTTTTCGCCACATAGCATTTCCCACGTTGGCTAAAAACTTCAATTTATTTTCATCTGACCAGAAATCCTTCTTCCATGTGTTTGGGGAGTCGCCACATAATGTTTGGCGAACTCCAAACGTGTTTTCTTTTTTTTTTTCTTTAAGCAATGGCTTTATTGTCTGGCCAATCCTCCATAAAGCCCCAATCTGTGGAATGTACTGCTTAAAGTGGTCCTATGGATACATACTCCGATCTCCACTGTGGATCTTTGCAGCTCCTTAAGTGTTATCTTTGGTGTCTTTGTTGAATTTCTGTTTAATGCCTTCCTTGCCCAATCTGTGAGTTTTGCTGGGCGGCCTTCTCTTGTCAGGTTTGTAGTGGTGCCATATTCTTTTCAGTTTTTTATAATGGATTTAATGGTGTGCCAGCCTTGATCTATAGTTCTTCACAACTTTGTCTCTGACCTGTTTTAAGAGCTCCTTGGTCTTCATGCTGCTTGCTTAGTGGTGCTGCAGACACGGAGGCCTTTCAGAACAAGTGTATTTATACTAGCATCACGTGACAGATCATGTGACACTTTGATTGCACACAGGTGGACCTTAATCAACTAATTATACCACTTCTGAAGTTAACTGGTTGAACCAGATCTTATTTAGGGGTTTCATAGCAAAGGGGGTGAATACATATGCACTCACAACTCACAATTTTTTAATGATTTTTTTAAACAAGTTTTTTTTTATTCCACTTCAACAGGTCCATTAAATAAAATCCAAATAAAAATCCATTTTAATTCCGGGTTGTGATGCAACAAAACAGGAAAAACACCAAGGGGGTGAATACTTTTGCAAGGCACAGTATTTAGTTATATTTATCCAATAATATTTGCATTCAGCTCCAGAATTGGCACCATTCATGAAAATAGGACAAAATGAATAATACAAAGAATGAGTGATATTTCTAGCTTATACATATGTATTTGTTTGCAAAGGACTGTATTTTTTTTTCCTACAAAACAATAATTCAGATAAAACAAAGTTGACTGTATAAGTGTGAATCATCAGCATTGAAGTGAAAGGCAACATTATGTAAATTTCTTATCCAGGTCTACATGTTTTGATCATTTCATGCTCATATATGTTCTTGGGTTTGTGCATGTGAACTGCCCTCGTCAATTCAGACCACATTTAAAAAAATGGTTTAAATCAAAGACACAGATGACCTTTGTAAAACTTCTCAGTCAGTATGCTCATAAACCCAGTTCTTAGCTACACAAAATAGCTCATATTATTGAAGTGGGGGGAAAAATTAATAGTTTGCAAAATTATTTTAAATATAAAAGACAAAAGTTGCAGTGTGCATTCAGTCCTGTTGTTTTGAAACCCCTTAATTAGTTCTGGAGCAACCAGTTGTCATCAGAAGTCACATCATTAGTTGAATGAAGACCAACTATGTGCAATTAGTGTAACATGTCAGTATGAATACACTCGTTCCTGGAGATTGTTAGATAACATACCTAAACAAACATCAAAATAAGCTTTCGAAAAAAGCTAGTCCAGGACAGCATTCTGAAAAATTATCAATCAAGGTTTGGTTTAAAAAAAAAAAAAAAAAAAAAAAAAAAACTTTGAACATCCTGTAGCATACCATTAAATCTATTATTTAAAAAAATGGAAAGAATATTGCACAACCTTGACTCCATCCACAGAAGGTAGTGATCGGGTTAGGAGGGCATTAGTCAGAGATGCAACCAAGAGGCCCAGGGTAATTCTCAACATGATCCTACCGCCACCATGCTTCATTGTGAGGATGGTGTTCTCAGGGTGATGAATATAGCCCTTTGTAGCAATGTTTCAAATTTGGACCAGAAAAACTTGTTCCACATGTTTGCTGATTCTCCAACATGACTTTTGGCAAAAATGTGAATTTTGATGGCAACTGGTTGCATCAGATCTAAATGAGGGATTTCAGAGCAATGGGGGTGAATACTTAAGCAACATTTATATTTTCTATTTGTAAATAATATTGCAATATGTATCATTTCCCCCCTCACTATCACTCAGTATTATGCTCTTTTGCATAGATTTATAAAATATAATCTCAGTTACTCCCATTTCAGTTCCAGGTTGTGAGACTACAAATATGGAAAAGAGGAGTGAACGACCTGAGCAGGCCAGCAATGATCTGTCTGAAAGCTTTAGAACAGGGGTGTCCAATCTTGTCCACAAAAGGCCAGTGTGGGTGCAGGTTTTCACTGCAATCGTTCAGGTTCCACACCTAATTCCACCTGTTTAATCGGTTGACCTTGGCTTTCAATAGACTCAGGTGTGGCTTCTGCTTGGTTGGAATGAAAACCTGCACCCACACCGGCCGTTTCCAGATAAGATTGGACACCCCTGCTTTAGAACATTTTGGGTTGAAAGCACTATGGTCTTCCCCATGGTGATGAACATGTGTTTTTAGAGAACATGCTCTTGTTTCAGAGAAGATGCCCTTATAAGCATGCATTTTTGTTAACATAAACGTAAGTAGTATTTCCCACTGGCTGTGTGTAATGCTACTTTTGTACAATTAGTTTTGCCCATTCTCTTGAAAGGTGCCAGTTCTGAAGTTTACTGTATTATTGCGTCATTAGCATAAAAGTGAAACACGTTATATTTGTGAATTACTTATCCAAGTACCTGTATATAAAGAGGGGACAGTAAGTGACCTAAAACACAACCCTGAGGGACACCATTATAAAAATATCCTCAATAGAAAAGGCATGTTAGAAACCGGATGGTAAAGCATCACAAGTTTTAAACATGCATGTCCTCCATTAAAAAGAAAGTTGATATGATGTACTGCACTGTTATGTTAAATCATTATATATTATCCTTTAAATCATTAGATCAGCTGACAGTAGTAGTGTAGTAGCTGTGTACTCACGCAGTGGCACACTCTTGCCTCTCCCATTAATGCTTTGCTTGGGCTGCACCAGAGGAGCGAAAGTCACAGCGATGATTTTCTTTGTCTCCCAGGAGTTCTGACCAGTGCGTGTGATCTTGGTTAACTGCAAAAGACATAAATCATGGCTATAAGTGAAATGACTGCGGCACACGCTGTCATTTCACTTATAACCATGCAAACCCAGTTCTGTGCTAAACTACCTTTATTATTTTTATAACATATAAATTTGATACCATTGTGCATTTTGAACAAATTGTAATCTAAAAACTTTTCACAACACTGCAGCTGTAAGAAACTGCCTCAGCAGAATAGAAAATTTAAATATAGCAGCAAAACGACGATAGATTTAAATATATTTTCATAGCACACAGATCACAGGAGGCCGTAACATTTACTCAACTTGGGACAGTTCGGCTTCCTAAACTCATCAAGAAAAGACTAACCAATATTCTTGTCAACAGTGGTGCCCTAAACGGCAGACTGGGGTCAGTCATTATTAGAGGGGCTAGTTACATTCTCCAAATATTAAGCTGTTGCATTCACTGTATCAGCATTTTACAAATGAGATATTTTGAATAATGTGACCCATGCTAGAATTTTTTCTTTTTTTTGATGCTATCACTGTCTCACTATCTTGCTTGTTATTTTTCTAGTGTCAATCATGCCTTGTTCCGCTTCCTTCCTTAGAACTTAGCTAAGTGGAAAACAATGACTTCTGATGCACAAGGGAGACTTGGTCCACTGCCTTATGGGATCCAACTAGAAATGATTGCACTGTATGATTGCAAAAAGTAATCAGGTGTAATAATTATTTCAGACAGAATTATTCACTGCCTGTACTAAAGAGTCGTATTTCCTTTAAGCAAATGTATGATTCTGTATGCAATATTTGTCTTTCTTCCTTTTCCCCTTCAGATTGAATACCTACGTAATAGTCAATTGCTTATTCTCATACATTCTCAAAATGGTATGGCATGTTGATTTTAAACAACACTTAATTAGGTGCTAACTAGTAATCATAGCATACTTATGGTATCAGTCACATGCTCATGCATCATGGATATGGTCTGAATTTGTTGTCATTTCTTAAAGAAGTAAGCAAAAGTAACAAGATGCTAAAAAAAAAAAAAAAGCAAGGGAGGCTTCGTTTCTGTTTCTGAAACTCGTCCATCAAAAATCTGTCATGGACAAGCAGAGCAAATTGCAACATTAGGAGAAGAATGCAAGTTACATGGCTACATTGTGGAGTAGTTTGGATAATTAGGAAGTTGAGTCTTTTTTCTTTTTCATTGATCTCAGTATGTTGTTATATTTGTGTTATGTTGATTAAATGGTATAATGTACTCTTGGATGGATTTGATCTAAACTGGATCATAAACTTGTGGAGCCCATGCCAGCTTGAGTGCACACTGACATTAAAAGCAAAAAAAGGGGTCATACCAAATACTCTGACGTTCGTCTAAATATTTCAAAGATTCTACTTTTCACTCAAGTAATAATTTGTAATGAGAATTGTTGTATTAAACTAGAAAAAGAATGCAAAAGCATTTTCATTAGTGGTCTCAGACTTTTGGACCCCACTGTATGTTTTGGAACCTTTTCCCTGTCCATTTGCTGGATCACCTCTCCCTTGGTGTACCATTACCTCATGTTTTACACAATAAAGACTGATATTTGGCTCTGCAGAGTTGCCTCAATATCATAACAGCAATTCTGCAAAACAAATTAGCAATTTTTGTTAAATAGGGTGAAATTCTGGAACCACAAATGAATAATACAAGAGAATTTTGCATTAATCTCTCCATATTCCTTTTGTATCATGGTATACTTCAAATGAAAATGATGCTTCTTTTCTTCTGCTGTAAAACTGGCATGTGCAACAGTGCTACGTTAAGAACTCTGCTCAGCTCAAAGCTCTCTCAAAACCATTTGGCACCCGTATAGTGCAAATGTTCTAGAAAGACATACACAGAGTTCCTTTTGAGTAAATTAAATTTGTAAGTGAAAAAATTTAAATGGTTTACACTGTTAATAAAACATTCATTGTCCAATAATGACTTAAACATGGCATTAGCATCTTGGAAGAAACATCCATATAAAGATAGAAGTGCTGTAAGCTGTGGAAGCTGCTTTAAGCTGCTTAAGCTCTTTAACTGATAATGAATCCATCATGTTCAAGTATTTCATTCAGTATGCAATGTTTAGTAAATAAGGTAGTTATACTACAAGTGATCAAATTAGCATATTAGAAAAAGGAAAAATACCAAATATTTTGAATGTTGCAGTGAAAAATGTAGCAGAAAACTGAAGAACACTTCTTAGCTTCTCAAACACATGCACTAAGCACTTTATTAGGAACACCTGTACACCTACTCATTCGTGCAATTATCTAATCAGCCAATCATGTGGCAGATGTGCAATGCACGAAATCACGCATACAGGCCAGCAGCTTTGGGTAATGTTCAACCATCAGAATAGGGAAAAAATGTGATGTCAGTGATTTTGACCGTGGCATTATTGTTGGTGCCAGATGGGCTGGTTTGAATATTTCTATAACTGCTGATCTCCTGGGATTTTCACACACAACAGCCTCTAGAGTTTACACAGAATGGAACAATAAAGAAAAAACATCTGGTGAGTGGCAGTTTTGGAGAATGGCCAGAATTTACCCGTCTTCTAATGGCTAATTCCAGCATAATAATGCCCCATGTCACAAACCAAAAGTCGTCTCAACTGGTTTCATCAACATGACAAGGAGTTCGATGTTCTTCAGTGTTCTTCCCAGTCACCGGATCTGAATCCAATAGAACACCTTTGGGATGTGGTAGAATGGGGGATTGGCAGCATGAAAGTGCACTTGAAAATCTGCAAGAATTGTGTGATGCAATCATATCAAGGACCAGAATCTAAAAGGAATGTTTCCAACATCTCATGGAATCCATGCCATGAAGAACTGAGGCTGTTTTGAGAACAAATGGAGGCCCTACCCAGTGTTAGTACAGTGTTCCTAATAAAGTGCTCAGTGAGTGTATGTACAAACCTTCTCCTCCAGAGGCAGCACTAAGATTCCTCCAACCTTCAGCAGGTTCTTCATGTAGTTCTCATATTCTTTCTGCACTCCAGCCCCACAGTACACTCTGTCATACTGGCGGCTCTCTGGAGGAATCTCCAGACAGTTCCCCACCACAAACGACGGCTCACAGAACTCAAACCTACACACACACACCCACACACACCACTCAATTAAGTCCTACATGAATTAAGTCCTTCTTCTCATGCTAAGAAACTTACTCATGTTTGTTCTTTAGATTTTTTTTTTTTTTAATTAAAAGCTCCAATCTTATATTACTTATACATTTCCCCTTGAAATTCCTGTTGGCCCCTTAAGGGCCATTCCAGGAAGTAATTGCTCAGGTGACATGAACTTGGAGGGCAGACATACCAAAACAACATTGGTGTAGAATCTGGAATTGATCCAGAACTAATCTGGAATTAATCTGCAACTTAAACAGAGTCAAGCTTGCAAACGGATGCAATTTCTTTTTCAAAACTGGTAAGTAGTGATAGCTGCAGAAGTTTATAAATCTAAACAACGAAAAGTACTATTTAAAAATATATTTTACAAAAATGTAATTCCTTTGTAATGGTCAGAAAGTTTTACACCATGAGAGGTTCTACAGGACAGAGTACTTTTTGTGCAGTCCATTTTCTCAGTAACATGACAAGCAGCATTTCTTTTGTCTTATTAAACTTTATGAAATAGAAAAAAAGAGACTGGTTTCACAATGACTGTTAACAGCTGCTATAATGACAACAGGAAATAACTTGTCCTGTGGATAACATTAAATCTATACATGGTTAAAAGTCTGAAAAAAAATCAAATCAGTGGTAATCGCACTCCAATACCAATATTCAGTACCAGCTGTGTGCATCCCTAATCATCACACCTTTCTATGATTATACAGCCATAATTAGAATCCTTATTAATATTCAATCAATTGTGCAGCTCTAGAATGGAAATGAAATTGGAATGTAATCAATTCACTGGAGAAATGGTGCCATATAGAATGAGCCAAAATCAAACTTCTGTGTATGTAGTAAAACAAACTGACAAAGGCATATATCACATATGGAGCATGATAAAAAGACATACAAGCACTGTGCCAGGATCTTTTCCCAAGCAAAGGTTTAAAATATACTCTTGCTCATAGCTCACCTGTCAAAGCTGTCACTGGTTTTGATGAAGTAGTCAAGTTTCTGGTAGGCATACTCCACCACATCTGCATGCAGCTCAACACCATGATTCAC
>CM040990.1:12733385-12768552 GCA_022985145.1 Pangasius djambal
AAGAAATGGAATATTCTTCAATGGCCAAGTCAGTCGCCTGATCTCAACCCAATAGAGCATGCTTTTCACTTACTGAAGACAAGACTGAAGGCAGAAAGACCCACAAACAAGCAGCAACTGAAGGTGGCTGCAGTGAAGGCCTGGCAAAGCATCTCCAGGGAGGAAACTCAGAATTTGAGTTTTGAGAACATGGGCTCCAAACATGGGTTTTGTAACTTGGGTTATGCTGTGTGCTTTTCCACTGCACAAATCTTAAAATTGTGAGAAGTTGAGTCCCAAACCATGTTGTGCATGCTACTATATCTAAATAGTATTGACACCATTGGTATACTGACATACTTACTTACTATTCAGTGTGGTATCACTAATCTAACATAAGGGACATGGTGTAATTATTTTTAAACTGATCATATGTGGTATAATTACAATTATATTTAATTATATTAATTATATTATATTATATATAAGTGGAGAATAAAAACATTATTGTAACTCTTACAGGATTACCAGGGCAACTCACAGCAGCTCCGGAATATCATGTTTTAGCACATATATTTTTCTCCCTGACTTAAGAATGCTTTCAATTTAACCAAAAATATTCTACATACTGTAGCTTTAAATCAACCACAAAATTAATCTCATTCCACACACACGATCCAACAGGTTGGGCCATTTTTTTTAGACCATTAATATGATTAATAGCTAACCTGTGTTTGGAGGTTGACCATATCGGCTTCCATTTCGTTGTTGGACTCACTGAGGTCACTGATTTCTTTATTGAGTTGCTTAATGTCTTCGTCGTTATCTAGCACTAAAAAACAGAATAAATAAATTAGACTATATGAAGAATAACTGACCTGAAGAGGACAATGAATGAATATACTGCTCTCACCATCGCTGGGCTTAAACTTGGTATTCATGTAGTCCTCCCCAGGAAACTTGGCTTTCTTCTTAGCCAGTGAGGCGCGGGGACAGCCGGAGAGACTGGAGATCAAAGGACAACAAATGATGAAAAATTCAGTAGAAGGAATAAAAATCCCTCACATAAAAAGAACCCTTAGAACTGTTTGCATCTGCTCATAAAAGTTGCCTAAATGTCTAAAATGCAAATATCTAAAAATATTCTATGAAATAACAGGTTCCACATGGTCTCATGCTATCCACAACTAGCAGCCCTTTTTCAGAATATCTGTGTAGGACTATACCTGCGATGAGTAAGGAAGCTGCCGTTGGCATGGCCTGATCCATCACAGCCTGGTGTGGGGCAGGTGGGCCCCTCCGTCTTGAAGGCCTTCCAGGAGAAAGGTGTGCCATTCAGCATGCCTTCCTTCTGGCGCCGTGCAGCCAGTGGGCACCCATATGCACTGCGGTGGGTGGCATACTTCCCACTGATATGACCCAGACTGTCACAGCCTGGTACTGGGCACCTGGTCGAGGACAAATTTTGAGAAAGTCAATAAGAAAGAGAATATTGAGGGAGGATGGAAAAATGGAAGGGACTGAAAGGTTAACAGCAACATATTTAATCAGAAATATCATTCTTATCATAAAGTAACTCTGTATCTTGCATCATTGCACATCTTTAATTGTAATAATGAACACTTCAATTAGTTGCATAGTCATGAACCATGATCACAATTTTTAATATTCATTTGCACTCATGACCACTAAAACCTTACTTTCCATACAAATTAGTGTTATAGAAGCAAAAAAAGTGTAGGTGTAAACCATGTGTATTCACTGTTGTGATACTGGAAGAGCCAGGCTCTGTTTGAGAAAGCTTTCTGAACTACATTAAGCTGTAGTGCACTACAGTGAAATGACTGTCAGTTAAAAACTCTGTGACCAGGAATAATTTGAACGTGGGTGATATTTATTTCTCCCATGACGGTATTAAAGTTCCAGCTACAACACTGTTCCATAACTGAGACAATACAATAGTATAGTATTGTAAAAATCTTTCTATGTGGTACGAACTTTAAGAGTTCAGAGTCTTCTTTGTCTTCCTTGGTAGGTGTTGTTTTGATTCCACCTTTCTTGGCACGAGGACACCCAGACAAACTGAAAACAGAAAGTGTGAAGCCCATTAAGAGAGGAGGCAGAAAGCAACACCAGCCAAATACTGGCCAAGATAAGACAGGCCAAATTCAAATAACATTACAGGTAGAGTCAGTAGCTTAATTTTCATTACCCATTCAAAAGCAGTAGGGAAGGGTCTCATCTCCATATTGTGTATGATTAGTGTGTATGAGAGTGTATGAGTCCTAACTACAACTACACTGTCTCACTCTGAGCTTCTCTGTCCTGTAATGTTTATGTATATATTAGTGTAAAAGAAAATGTGTGTTTGTGTATGAGGAGTTGGATTAGCCATACCTTCGGTGTGAGGCGTAGTTACCAGTGATGTGGCCAGAACCATCACATCCTGGGGTTGGGCACCTGGATGAGTAAGAGCAATGGACAAACATTATCAAGAGGGCACTATGATTAGCAATGGATAATAACAGCACAAAGATGAGCATTGTTAACACAAACATTTAGTCATATATGAAAGACTGCTAAAATGCTTGTAATAAAACAGACATTTGCATGAAAACATATAGTTGTGACATTTTATAGAAGAAACAGGGGCAAGTTGGATCAGAAGTTAATATAATAGAAAATTGAAAAAGTTGTAAAAAAGTATATGGTAGTGTAGCATAGAGAAAGAAAGCAAACAGAGCTATAACACATACTTGAGTTCAGTTGCATGTGCTGCCATGAGGGAACGAAGACTCTTATCAGCAAGAGGGCACCCAGACAGACTGAGACACAGAAAGGGGAAAGAAAAAAGGAGAGGAGAAAGAGAGAAAGAACCCAGAACATCCCAAATCAGTAGCAGAAACAGAAATCAGGCAGGAAAGAGGCAAGAAAAGGCTAAATATGTATTTTCCTCACACTAAATGGTGATTGTTTTGTGGATTTAAGTACAGGCAAAAAAAATTTCTACTCAAGCTAACACACAGTGCTTGAGCCAGCAGGGTCACATGATTATGAATTCATCAGAAATCAGAGAAGGTTAGGGTGAGGGACAATGTTACTGGGTGTAGTATCAAATTGCCAACTAAACTGCCCTCACTTATTAGAATTCTTATAAATTTTGCACAAGATCAGGAGGTTCTAAGCAGCCTTGCTACGCAGTAGAGGAAGCAGGAAGCAGGAACGTAGGAAACAAGGGTTCCTCCCAGCACCCTACCTGCGGTGGGATGCATAGTTTCCAGTGATGTGGCCACTGCCATCACAACCAGGAGTGGGACACCTACACAGAATAGAACAGAAGTGCAAGTCTGAGTACAGAAAACACTTGATGTCAATTAAGAATGTGTGCTTAGTAGACAAAAACAGGCATAAAAATAACAATAAAGACAAATGACCTTGCATCAACTTGCAACCCTATACAAGTTTAATTAAATCAGCAGAAATGTAAAATATGTGAATCTGTGGCTGAAGACACTCACATAAGGAGCTCTTTCTTGCATTCCCTGGGCTGGAACTTGACTTTGAAGCTGGGGGTTGTGACCTCTCCAGGATACTTCCTGTCCTCTGGGCAATCCTGTGCTGTGTCACAGTCCTCAGCATCAGAGGAGACAAAAGACTGGGCAGTATGATCCATCTTTAGACACACACACACACACACACACACACACACACACACACACACACACACACACACAATTAATACTTTAAAAAAACAACAACTGAGAGCTCGCCCTTTTGAAGAGACAAAAATCCACCCGAAAAAAAAGGCTAGATATGAGTACAATCATTTACTGTGAATTTCCTTTAAAGATCAATTCCTTGTTACATTAATTATTTTCAAGTAAAAATCTTGTATATTATGTTTTAACAGTGTACTGCTGTGCTAAGCAATGAAAATAATTACATGTCATTTTAGTAGACAGGGTAAATAGACAGTTCTGTTTTATCACTGCTAAGTGATATTTAATTGTCTAGTGACTAGAGAAAACTAATCTGGTCCTATCTGATATAGCTTGATCGTGTCCTAAAAGCTTGAAATCATACCTCCTCTAGCTCCTCCTCCCTTTGCCGATTAGGTTTGGTGTAATCCAGAGGCCCCTCCCACTCCTCCTGCTTGTAGGTCTGTAAGTGGGGTGAGATGGCTGTGTTGCCATGGTGCCCGGATGATGAGGATGATGAAGAGAGGGCAGGGGAGCGCATGCCTGGGCTTGTGCTCAGTGGGCCTCCCTCTTTCTTTATGGGCTTCTTCATACTTAAGTCTAGAGTGCCATTCTCATCCACCTCGATCTCCATGTTCTAAAACAAGGTTATACAGTAACCTTATGATAAAGTGTCCCTTGATACTGCATATCATAGAGTTAATAAAATAAATATCACACTGCATAAAGTACTATTCCTAATCTAGATGCTGTTCATTCATTAATAAATTCATTAATTCATTAATTCATTAATTATTTGCATCAGAAAACATCATTGTACAGCCCCATACAGTCTGCTGTGAGCTAAGTGTGTATGAACAGTGCTGAGTGTTGGGGTGACTCAGTGCTAAAGAGCAAGAAAGCCAGCTGATCCCGGCGCAGCAGTGCTCTGATTAGAGTCAGGCCACTAGGCTTCTCAGCCCATTAATCTTCCCCTTTTATCCTCCTCCACTAAAAACGTGGCAGTAAATTAACAAAAATGATGAAGTAGTCACTCTATTTAGGAGGCAGAAAGCTTAGAAAAGATATATACGCTACAATATCAGAGCCAGAACTACAGTATAATCTCCTCATGTGTGGAGGGAAAGAGAGGGAATGAGAGGAGCTGATGGATGTGGAT
Source organism: Pangasius djambal (assembly GCA_022985145.1). NCBI lineage: Eukaryota > Metazoa > Chordata > Actinopteri > Siluriformes > Pangasiidae > Pangasius > Pangasius djambal. The sequence continues at coordinate 12,738,222 of CM040990.1, forward strand.
AAAGGGAAAAGTATTTGGAGAGTCACATTACATAGTCCTTCACATAGTCTTTCTGACTATACAGAATCATTGAACTGCCTTCATCCTCTCATTAGACCAGTGGGAATAATAAACAGAAGAGCCAAGCACATGTGCTTCTGGGCTATCCATGGAAAACTTAACACTTGACTCTGCTGTTAATGCAATAACAGCAAAGCATGGCAAAAAAGAAGGGAAAGAAGAAATAAAATAAAATAAGAAGAGGAGAGGTGATGCAACTAGGCCTCAACAGCAGTTGGAAGCATATCACTCCATCTCATGATATATTTATGAAACTGACTTACACTGAAGGCCAATTTTCCCATAGCCACACAATGTAACACATTCACACACCTTTGCACTTCTGCCCCGTAGATGTAAAATTGCTTATGAAAAGCTTTAGGACATACTAATTCAGTTCTTTTCTGTATGTCAGTGTAGTACTGAGTGTTCTCTGCAGATTTACAGTATTGGCATTGATGTTGCTGCAATAGGTTTGAAATCAATGTGTGTGACCTGTACCTTATCCTGGTGTTTGGTGCTGAGGTTCTCGGGCCTTTCCCAGCACCGAGTAGACAGGTTTAGAATGGCTGTGGCGGCCATGTGTGCAGCCTCAGCATCATGGGAGTAATCATGGGCTCCACATGAGCTCTTTCCATAGGTGCTTTGCATGCTGGGACTAGGGGGAGAAGTCCTTGGGAATGAAGGTTTGACTGTGGAAAAACAGGGGAGACAAATTAATGCCATTTCTTACTACACTGTCTATATTTTGGATAAGCTTTACTCAGACTTGTGACTTGCTTTTACTTACATTTGAAAGCTTTGGGTGAACTTTCACTAGTGGGTATCTGTGGGGCAAGCACACGTTTGCCGAACACTTGCACGTCAAAGCTTGCATAATCAAAGGACACCTTAGAGTACTTCTCCAGCTCTTTAGCCAGGTTAGCACGGGGTGTGTTGGGAACCATGCTGGCTGCCCTATAGCTGCCACACTGTGGCATCTCGAGCTGCTTCACAAAACACATGGGTCTAGAGAGAGAGAGAGAGAGAGAGAGAGAGAGAGAGAGAGAGAGAGAGAGAGAACAAGTATGATTAATGCAGGTAACAACATATAAGGTATCCTTTAAAGTTTCCTTTATAATTTTTTTTAATAGCTAAAGACATATTCTCATACAATATGTAAAGACATATTTCCATACAAGTCTTTTTCATAATGTCACAACTGCAAAAAGCTAGTAAAAGAAAATGTGACTAATCAATTATGAGCAACACGATTTCTACCTGAGGTACATATTTAATTTTTTTTTAATATTCAGGCATTTTTCAGTTCTGGCACTTCTTTTCAGCCTTTCTTATGAACAAATCTAAAATTCATAAAAACAGACAAAAGAGTAAAACAGTAGGATTAAACAAGTGTCTTATCATCTCTGGGCACATTTACATTTTGTAGAGCATGGAATTCATGAGCTTTAAAATGGTCTTCCTTGAGTCCAGTGAGTCTTGATCCTATATTATTTTTTCGGGGCAACAACAACAACAAAAAAATCCTCTAACATGATTTGTGTGTGTGTGTGTGTGCCTTAGACAGGGAAAGAATTCTGTATTGTGTCATTGTAATAATATGTATGTACACTGGCATCCTGGGATTTCTTACCTTTTATTATAGTTTAATCACTATTAATATCACCGACCAAACAAAAAGTTACAAAATAGTAATTACATAGGGAAAATATTGCATAAATATTTCCTCAGAGACCGTTTTTATTTACAGACTTACAAAACTGACATCTGGGATTTTCAGAGCTCACAAAATGCCAAACTATTTAAATATGTAGAGTGAACAAAAATGTCACAAATATTTTCAGTTGACGTATTCCATATTCAAATCTTCTAAAAGACATAAGTGGACAGAATATTTAAAATAAGCTGATTGCTTGTGCTTTAATCAAAAATGTTAATATAAGGTGTTAATGAGCAAACATGATTCACATATCACATATATTTCGAACAGCATGTTTGTCTTAGGTTGTTATTGTATTTCCTTCTCTGATTAGTCAAGATGGCATGCAGAGGATGAGAGTTGTTATCCAATATAGCCTTAAGTTTAAGCCAGTGCATACCCATTATAGCAAGGTGACATATGCACATCTCTTTTGTGACCTCTCTGTCTCCTCCTAATGGGCTCCTGCACCACACTGACGCTCATTCAAATTATAACTGTACTAATAAGAGAAGTCTCTGTCTATTGAGACAGGAATCTGCATTGCTTTCCGACAACAGACATCCTTCCTGGAGGAAAGTAATTATTTTTCTCATACTCCATGCCCTGTAAGCCCATTAATTAGCTTATCTGCAGCATAATTAGTGCTATGGGGCTGCTTTGTGAACTTGGTATGATAGACTAGGCTGTTCTATATTAGAAGGGCAGGAAGGGGGGTTAAGGTTGAACAAAGAATTCACCAATTAAGGGCAAGTGAATTTGGTCCTTTGATTGACAGCTACTTATGTTAACCAGCTGTAGCAGGTGGTTTTGTCTATCATGCTGTTACATTGATGCAGTATTGATTTTATAGCAGTATAACATTGTAAAATGTATTCTATGCACTGAAAGTATGTTATCTTGGTTGTTGTGCATGTTGTGTATAATTCTTCTGTCCTTTTTTTCTTATGACTAAAAAGAACAGTGGTAAAAGCTGAAAGTCCGATCTGTCTGACTCACCCAGGAGAAATAGGAATGAATGAAAGTGCAAAATGCATCTAAAGCCATAGACTAACCTGAGCACTCTCTCTGGGTTTGGGCTGCCTTTGGGCTGCTCTGTCATTGGCTGCAACAGCTGCTGCTTGTCGTGGCTCTTGGACAGCTTCTCAGCAGCAGCGATTGGACATCCAGATAAACTAGAAAGAGCGCATTAAGTGTCAGTGAAAGCATGGGAAAGGTATGTGAACATATGTGAGAATCTGCATGACTAATGGGAGGTGCAGTAGTGTGACTAATGGGAGATGCTGTACCTGCGGTGTGTGTTGCGATTACTGTTGACGTGGCCTTGTCCTGTGCAGCCAGGTGTAGGGCACTTCAGAACATTCTCATGCATGGCTAGGACTGCACACACAAACAAAACACACAGAGAACCAAATCAACTATAAATACACTGTTAAAAAAAATCAGTAAATTCATAAAGAAAAAAAAACCTTACAAATTGACACGTTCATTGTTTTTCAAAGAAATTAAATTAATGGCAATTATCAGTAACTGTTCAGTTAAATTATTGAGTTGTAATTTTACAATATTTGTAGCTCTTTTAAAATAAAAAGCACAATGGTGACAACAGGGTTTGAATAAACTAAGCTGTTAAACCCCTTGAGAATAATAAAATGTACTTAACAGTATATTGATGTTACCAAAGAAAAAAAAAGCCAGATAAGGATGACCTAAACACCTTGGATGTTTTGATACATTCACAGATGCAGTTACACCTGTGGTCTTCTTTTGGACTGGTCGAAACAAGCTTATCCAACTGGAAATTTTGCATCCACTAAAGAGTGTATGTGAGTTTTATTTTCCACCATGCGGAAAATAAAAAAGATATCTAAAGATATATAATATGCTTGCAAAGAATATATATTTTATATAACGTAATATTAGGTGTGTGAACTGTTATATAATGCATAGTGTTACAATAACAAGTTTAAAGAATAAAGTCTCTGCAGGCGTGTTCTTTCAAAATATATTGGCCCATATTTGTCAAAGTTGTGTAGAAACAAGTGCAAATTTGAGCACCGAGAATATTACATGAACAAAACTGACTGGTGAAATACCACAAATAATGAATCAGCTTCAGCTGCATGGATGCTAGCTCCCACCAATCAATCCCTTCTTATATATCATTATCCTCATTTACATCGAATTTACATGAAAAAAAAAGCTCCAGTTTATGCGGGTGCTGTAGTATTGAGCCAATAAAACAAAAGCATTCAGCAAACTAGTTATCCAAGACCCAAGGAAGTAAATCAAACAGATAATTATTTATTTTATTACATTTTATTTTATTTTATTAAATTTTATTGATTTAGTGGTGCTTGTGTCTTTGGTTGTCGCAAATAAATGATTCTTTAAGGAAGGCTAAAAAGGTTACAAACGTCTGAAAAAGGTCTTATAAAAAGCTGAGGTCAGATTAAAGCTTCAGAAAGGTGAGCCAAGATTCCACCTTAAGAAAATATTTTACAAAAATGTTATTTCACATAACAATTTATTAATTGAGCCAAAATAAATGAAATCATGTATTAGCACTGATATGATATACATAATCATATGATATGATTATGTAATAACCTTAGAGAATATGTGATGATAACCAGACATCTCCCCACATCCTCATCAGAGATTTGTGGTGCCTCGTCTATGCAAATGCACCTCAGTTAAACGACTAATGAGCTGATAAAGATCCACACCAGTTATTTCTGATTCTCTTTTACAAATTAGGCCTACATGTTGACAGCATACCCCATTACCTATATTTTAGTCAGAGTTTTCTGCAAGCACAGTTGTGATTATTAACTTACTTTGCTATTTATATTGTAGCTTACACTAGTCTACTTGGCTGCATTAATAATTTAGTTAATGGATTGTCCTCACAAGGATAGTAAGACAAACGTGCGTATATGTGTGTGTGTGTGTGTGTGTGTGTGTGTGTGTGTATTTGTGCGTAAGCCTGACTCACTCTCTGGGGGGATCCTGTCTTTGTGAGGACAGCCAGACAAACTGCGGTGGTGAGGGTACAGTCCAGTCACATGACCTGTGCCATCACAGCCTGGGGTGGGGCATTTGACCTCTCTCTTCTCTGGCCTGGAACTTTCTGCAAAGGGGAGGACAAACCACCTGTCAGTCAAACCATGTCTCCTCACAACTTTCACAATATTAAGGCATGCAAAAGTACAAATGTTTAATTAGAAACACAGTACAGCATTAGTACATACAAAAACACTATGAGGGTATGTCTGTAATCACTCACACCCCTTAACCTTATCTGAAGTCAAGAGTTCACTGGAGTGGATTTAGAGTGATAATGATGGCCATTACATGTGGTAGATGAGCATTTGTTTGCAGTGTGGCTTTTTGGATGATGGTCTGAAAAATGGGCATCATTAAACTCACTTTACCATTGAGGAGGTTTATCTTGGGGAAGTACAGGGTGTGCAAATGAAGGTTCAGAGACAATAAACTCAAGGCCGAATAAATGAGAGTCAAAAAGGAGGGGAAAGAGGGAGACTGAGAGGATTTTACTCATGCCCCAGTGGTTCCTTAATTGAATGTTGAAATGCTAACAAGACATGCAACTTCTAATTAAAACTGGACGGAGTATAAGCAAGGCAGTTAAATGGGGATGTGTAGGACCTGACTGAGTGTGCTCAGTGACTGGAGTGATGTGAGGACCGGGCAGAGCGCCAAGACACGACCACAAACAAACCAATAAAAGAACAAACAAATGCAAAACCAATCTAATTACAAGCACCCTCCCCCTCTCTTACTCTCTACTGCGTTAAGTGCTTTCTCCAGTAATCACATACTACAGCTTCAGTATATCTATGGAAGCAAATTCATTTGACCTGTTTACACTTTATAGCTATCCCATTAAAAGTCTACCGGCCCTGGTGGCTTATTTAAGCAAGTGTATGTCTAGTTTTCAGCTTATATATCCAGGCTTAATCTTGTGTGTGTGTATGATTTTGTGAGTCATGTGTGAAAGTGTGAAAACACTGTATGAAGTTCTCTAAAAGTGCATATTAGGGGTGTAATGCAATGACATCTGTATCTGTGTTTGTTTAGTGTTTTTTTTTTAATTTAATATAAACCCTACCACTATGCCCCCAGGAACACTGAAAAAAACAGAAGTAGAAATGCCAGCACAGTCAGCATAGTCTGTGAATTCTGGCTCTGACAGTTCCTCAACCTCAGCTTAAGTTCATAATTGGTCTCAACTAGTGATGTGCCTGCTTATTATTTGTTTGTACCTGCTTGCAATATTTTCTAGCAAATATTTCCCAAAATATAAACAAATTATTAACCTAATTTAAATGATTGTACCCAGGCAAGGATGCTGTAAATCATCACTTAGTGAGTTTTTGTTTGTCCTGCATACTTCATATTTCATAGCTTCAGCCCACATAAAGTAAAAACTTCCTGCTCACATGACTTTGTTGTGTCCCATGAGATTCCAGTGCCAACGCACATCTCTAGACGCTACCAGATGTCCTGTTAACCTGTATAACCCCCCCTTGCATGTATACCTTTGCAGTAGTAACTCTTGCGCAGCAGCTCCATGTGTTTGGTGGGTTGATCGTCTAGAGGGAAGTAGCGATGATGTTCAGGGATGGGTGTGAACTCTCTGTTACCTTTGACCTGCTGGGCTTTGAGAGCAATAGCCTGCTCTAAAAGCCTCAGGTTCCCCCGCATCATGTCATACATCTCTGACTCGTCGGCAATCAATGACTGCTCCTCCTCTTCATCATCCCTATTTTCATCATCCTTCTCTGATTCCTCAGACCGCACCTCAATGATCATGGGAGCTGCTGGGGCCTGGTTGGACATACAGCCCTGTGGTGATAGGGGTTTGTGGGTACTGTAGTCCTCCTTTTGGGAGCCCTGAGTTGCAAAATTCACAGAGGGGTCAGAGAGGTCATACTGTTCCAACTTTTGACCTTTCACATCTTCATCTTTGTTGTACTCCTCCTTGCAGGTTTTCTCTACCTGTGGCTTCTTGTCATCCTCTGGAAGCTGTTTACTGATCTCCTCTGTGAAGTATTGGTGGTCTGACTCATCCTGCTTTCCATTCTCTTCCTCCTTCACCATCTCTTCCTCTGTTTTCTCATTCATTCCATTCATTGTGGATGTTTGTGCTGTTGTTTGGCTTTCATCTTTCTTTCCATCTCTCTTTCCCTCATTGTTTTTCTCCTCGTCTGTTCTGGTTGAACTATTCCCGTTTGCCCCTATGACTACAGGATGTTGCTGCTGCTGCTGTTGTTGTTGTTGTTGTGGAGAAGTGGTATGGTTATTGTGGCTGCTGAGGTGCAGTAGAGAGTTGGCTACTATATGCTCATAGCTGGAAAGATCATTTGTTTCAACAGATTTAGCTTTCTTTGTGCAGGATGCTTCAATGATCATGCACTCCTCTGTGGGAGAAACAAAGAGAATGAGAGAGATGTATTTGCTAATAGACAATGTATTACTAAAGGACTAAGAAACACTTGTCAATTTTTGTCAACATGAAAAATCAAAGCCATGTGTGGGTTTTGGGAATTATTACCATAAATTTAATGGTTAATAATTAAATCTTTTTACTGTCAGGGTTGCTCTCCTGTATTTCAACGCTACAGACTCTAGTTCATGGCTGTTGCACTTTAAACACTCACCTTCATCACCTGCTTCTCCCTCATTGGTGCTGCTGCTCCTAGCTTCCTGCTCTTCTTCGCCTTCATGTTCTTCACTGCCATACTGCTGATGAGTTTCACTCTCTACTTCCTCATCTTCTTCCTTCACGTCCATCTCCTCGCTGCTCCCCTCACTCTCTGCATTAAAGGACCCATCCATTGCCAACTTCAGTGGGTGGGACTTCCTCTTGGAGGGCGAGTGATTCTGCTCTGACTCCTCCTGGAGCCTCCTCTTTCTGGCTATGGGGCAGCTCATTGTACTATGTGAAAAGGAAAGATAAAAAAGAAAGAGAAAAGAAAAATATCAGAGAAAATGCCACCATAAAAGCATGCTTACACAGCTCATATTAAAGGACCAAAGGCAATGTTAAAAATCACACACACCATGCCATGCAAGGAGCACACACCTAATAGTGAGAGCAAATGAAATGAGAACTAAAGAAAAGAATAACACAGTGCCTTTGGACGGTGCTGTGATAGCACATGCCGATTATACATCACAGTCAATTAAGTGGAAAATGTAACTATGCAACAATCTGACATAATAGCGACAGAGAATGAAAAAGAGGGATAAAATGAGCACAGCAACAAACAGGAAAATTCAATAAAACCCCCAGCTAGAAAGTGTAGCTACTGGTTTCCTGAGCAGATACATGTGTAAATAAACACAACAGTAATATGTTTACAATAAGCTGGAGACATGCAGACATGCCTCAATGAACCTAGAGGCCTAGAGTTTTCAGAAAGAGAGAGAGAGAGAGAGAGAGAGATATACCCAGAAAACTAGAAAGGAACAATAAGTGAAAATGAGAGAGGCTGATACAGAGAAAGTCAGGAGGATAATAAGTATGACAAGACAAACCTGACAAATACGACCAGATGGCTATATTAAAGAAGGCTTAATAGTGCAAGGAAGGGGCCTACAGAGGACTACAATGGATCTATAGAGAATTCTAAACTATAAAAGGCCTTACAGGTACTAATCTGTCATACCTTCTGTGCCGTGCATATTTGCCACTGATATGACCAGAACCATTGCATCCTGGAGTGGGGCAGCTAAATGGAGTCAGAAGTAGTTCATTTCAGTTTTAGGCTCAAATGATTATTATTATTATCGTCCTTTTGAATAGTCCTGCCATATTCAGTGTTTAACTCAGCTGTATTGCATTCCACATTATTTACACCTAAATCTTCCTAACAATGAGCTGACAGAGTACATGGCTTGACCTGCACAAGTGAGTACACGAGAAAAGGCCAGCACCTACAGCAAGGCCATTTATGCATGTCATGCAAAATGATAATCAGCCTTCATGCATATGCATGAAAAAGCAGGTTAATCGGTAAATTACAAATAGGAGGCTGTGTTAATGTAAAACAATGGCATTATTTTATTAAGGGCAGGTAAGTAAACAATGAGGATCTAATCAACCCTCTCTAAAATGTCATATCCCTCTTCTAAAAGTGTGTTGGTGTTTTGTGATGGATAACTTGAAACATGCACCTTAAAAATGTTTGGCCACAATGGTGGAATGTTGGCACATTTGTCTACACAGAGGAAATCTGTCTTACCTCAGCTCCTGGCCTATAATCTCAGTGGGAGCTGCAGAAAAAAAAAGATTCAATATAGATTGTATAAAACAAGCAGAGGAAGCATAAGTCCAAATAACTGCAGAAAACGACAATCGATAAATCACAAACACAGTGAAATCCTCGGAGGGCAAATGCAGCAGCATATATGACTGTATTATCAGGCGAAACAGAACATGGCCACATAAAAATACACACATGCCAGGAACAACTGATTCAGCCAAAAATCCAGGGTTGATGAGGAATAAAAAGTGCAGCTATATGCAGCCTTCAGCACAAGACTGTGATTAATTGCTGCTGTAGAATTAAAGACTAAAGCTAAATTGCAATAAGCTTAGCATTTTAAATCAATACTTTTGAGTGCAGCACTTATAGTAAACAAATAGAGAGAGACTAAAAAAATCTAACACAGTATAGATTCTTGGTAAAAAGCCCAATTTTAGAGCTTATCAACAATATGAAGGAACATTTCCAAAATAATCAGTAGAAGACTGAAAAGTGTACCACTATTATTGTTTTTAATATTTTAATTCCTAACTAAGGCTGTGTCTGTTTGATTGTACCCTTTTAAGAAGGATTTTTATGAAACACAATTTTTGTATGTATTATTAAGCTCTAATTATCTCCACATTGCACTCTAATTAGACTGTGCTTCTTACATAGAAGGTCAGCAAGTACAAGCAGATCTGTCTGAATGGGAATGAAAACTGATGCTTTGCTGACCAACAAAAGTGATGCTTTGCTGGCCAGCAGAAATGATGACTCTACACAGACTGACAGAAAAAAAGAGAGAGGGAGCAACAGACAGACAGACTTACTTCTTCCTCCCTTGGACCGTGTGCATGCACGCTTGTCATCAGTGTCCAAACTCATCTGTGACAGAGGGAGAGGAGAGAGACAAAACTGTATTCCTCAGGTGGAAGTGAAATACAAAGTTCAAATACAGATGTAAGTCCAGATTTACAGCCTCACGGTAATAGACTGTGGTACAACACACATTTGAACACACAGTACAAGTACTTTCCCTTTATTTCTTCTCTAGAACTCAACCTAAACTGTTACCAGATTACCTCAATACATTGTACCCCTCACCTTTTCACCCAGAGAGAGAAATGGAGAAAGAGAATGTGAAACTGTAGCAAATAAAAATGAAAGAGAAAAATCACACCCTGTGAGCTCTCTTTCTTTCTCGCCATCATTTCATCACCCTATAATTTACTGCACCTGAACAATCAATATGATTGGATGGTGTGCTTGGGGGAGTACGCTGTATCTTTCGGAAAAGCCCATTTATGACTGAGGCCCCATGTGAGGCTTGAGTGGTTATTATAATAGTGCACATAAGCATAGGGCTAACAATAATACAAACACAGTCACTCCAAATCACTGTAATTCTTTTCTCAGAGTCTATTCGCTCCCCATCACTACACTGTGCTTTCTGGCACAAAGGAGCAGGTGTCGAACCCTGTCTCACACTAAAACACACACATACACACTAGAATGCGCTCACGCTAAAGCTATTGGCTGTTTTTAAGGCACAATAGTGCCATTAGCCCTGATTACCCGGCTGTGCTCAAAATCAAATGGAATCCATGCAAATGCCCTACATCTCCCTCCCATTGACCCTCCCTGAACCCCACTCCCACTACACTTAGCCACTTTGTTGGAAGAGCCTCCAAACCTGGCAGAAGCACACTAGAGTTTAACACAAGAGTTTCTCTTTCACTTGGCCCCTTTCTCTTTTGCTCTTTCTTCCCTCTTCACCCTCTCTTCCTGCTGATCGCTGACTTTTGAGAGTGTGGGATAATGAGGATGTTGTGTGTGATTTGGGTGTGGGGAAGGGATAAAAAGTTGATTGTATGTGTGCACATGTGTGGAGAGTGGGTGTGTGTATTAGGGGGGTTGGGGGTTGTATCCGGGTGTACAGGTGCGGCAAATGCCTTCTCTTCCTCTCTCACACACACTCTCAGCTCTCACCGAACACTCACAACAAGCCTGCTTTGTGCTTTCCGATTCGAGCTTGGAGATTCACACACACTCAACTGGCCTGGGAGAAAAAGTTTGCTTAAGCACTTCAAAAAGCCCAGTTCACATAAACCCTGGAATTGTGTTGAAGGTTGTGCGTGTGTGTTTATGTGTGTGTCATTCAGCAGTGAGGTCTGTATACCCTCTCTGTGCTTCTGAAACTTCCCTCTGACCCCAAAACACAAAGGCCAGGGACAGATGAGTCCACTCCATTCTCCTCTCCTTAATGATGATACTGTGCTGCTTTCTCCTTCTCTTTCTCTCCTTCTGTCTCTCTACGTTCATTCCTCCCTCCCTCTTGGGCTGATAGTCAACACATGAATCGTGCAGGCACTAATAGAGCCCGCATTGCTTTCATGTTTGCGTAACCATAGTTACATGCACGTTCCTCTCAAATAGGTAAGTACATCAGAGTTCACATTCTTTTTTCTTTTTTTTTTTAAATTCCACCTCATTAAATTTGTATGTGTGAGCCTGGTCCATTTCATCTGCCTTTCCTAGATCTCTTTCAAAGGCCTTTTAATGTATGTTCAGATTATGTCATTTGTCTCTTTTTGAATTACTGTCTTTGACTGCTAAAATGTATATTAACCAGAGAAGATGAAGAAGACAAAAGTGAGAAAGAAAGACACACCACGAGATGTCTACAGAAAAGCCGTAGGTTTTCATTAGATAGAATATAGGGAGGATCGTGCGTCCCTTGAGGCTGTGTGCTGCATTATTAATTTTGTCCCTCTCAGCTTTGGGCCGGCTTTGCTTGCGCTCTCTATGCTGACAGCTCTATGTAAATTGCTGGCTGGGGGCAATGACTCCACAAAGAAGGTCACCTCTCCTCCCCCGGTGTGAATAAATGAGCCTTTTATTCCCCTCCACATTTTTACAAGAAGAGCACAAAACCCACAGTGGCGGAGTGACAGGGCGACTGACGTTCCTGAAAATTACCTGCAGACAGAGACACACAATTACAGGAGTCCAATGATGTCACCAAGGAGATCCATCATGCCTGTCCATCATAGGCAGAGGAGGAGTGGGTTTAATGGGCACACTTGGGGCTTGACTGACAAGTAGTGGGGGGTATGTTTGTGTGTGCGCATCAGTGTGTAATATCTGTACATTTATGGCTGTATATGCATATGATTATAATACTATACTTTGCATTCCACAGTACATACTGCAAAAACAGTGAATATTCTGATATTCAAATATTATATTCTGTTATACCTCCCCTTAATTTTTATTTATTACATTGTAAACAACTACCAAGTTAATAACTTGGTTCATAAAACTGATTCTGATATGTGTGCTTGTGTATATGTGTAATATTTCAATTTGTGTGTTTCTATATTTGTTTAGGTTCATTTACCCTGCTAAAACCCTTGTGTGTGACTTGAACACACTGAGCCTCTGATGATATTGTTAATAGCTCAGACTATGTGGCATCTTCTAATTGGATGCTTTTAAAAGGAATTCATGCAAGCCTTTAAACATATCACATCTGATCAATAAATCAATGGTGTCAGATGAATCCTCACCATCACAGGCAAACAAAAACACATACACTGGGCCACAGGGCAAGAGTGCTTACACACACACTCTCTCTCTCTCTCTCTCTCTCGCTCTCTCTCATTCTCATCTTCCTCCCTTATAACCCCTTCTCTTACTGAAACAAAAAGATGGAAGACTGTGAAAAAGCAGGCTGCTCTAAAAAGCATAAAGAAAAAGAAGCACTACTTAGAGGCCAAAACACACATCTAAACATAATTTGTGGAGAAGGGGAGGAGAAAAGAAAAGGAGCAAAGGAGACAGAGCAAGAGGGAAAGTCCATCTTTGTAAACAGAGCAAACAAAAACTGCTCATGGACAGACCCACTGTTAACTCTCCAGTCTTCTTAAGTAATACAAAGGGCCTTGGAAAATTACATTTGGGAGAGCATGGGGCAGGTGACATCTAGCCACCTTTGCTTGGTAATGACCTTCATCTGCTGTCACTCCTCCGTGAAAGTAAAAAAAAAGTTGTAGGTGTTAGAAATAGAGAAATAGCTCATCCATCTCGACCTTGAGGGACAACAAAGAGCACCAGTAGGTAAGACTCACTTTGATTGCACGATTCTGCGGTCTGAGAGAGGGCTGGCAGCGACTGATCTTGTCTCCTCGCGTCCAGCGCTGATTCACCAGCTCGCCCCGATACTCATTCTCTGATAAAGAAAGAAAGAAAGAAAGAAAGATTGAAAGAATGAAAGAAAGAGATGGTAAATACCAGCATCAGCACTGGCAGACAGAACAGTAAACTAAGCACAAAGTACTATCAGTTATTCCATTCCAAAAGGAATGATTCAGCAGCGAAAGGGCCAGATCATCCCATCACTGCTCTGAAAACCCCAGCGTCAGTGCAAGAAAAACACAAACCTTCCTCTCTCTCTCTCTCTCTCTCTCTCTCTCTCTCACATACACACACACAGAGGCAATAATCTCTAAAAATGATGAAAGAAACCCATAAATGAATGGAAAGTCATTTAAAAGCAATAATGTGTGAAACAAAGAAAAGCTGTAGAATATTTTAGAAAGCAGATGGTTAATGATGTCAGCTGGGGCACCTATACATACACTACATTTTGTTGATGCATAATAAAACAGAATCATGTATCACAATTTACGAAGCCATGTGACTTAGAACACACGTACATGCTAAAGTAGCTGGTAGTCTGTTGGCTATGAGAATCAATCAAATGTATATGTGTGTGTGTGTTTGTGTGTGTTTGTGTTTGGGGGGGGGGGGTTGTTGGTGAGGAGGGGGCTCAGTAACTAAAGTAAATAATGAATCTCCCATAAATCTGCATGCTTTTCCGCCTTCATGTTCTTTTTTCATTAGGGTAATAGCATTTGCCACAGCGCTGGACTGACATGCAAGTTCAAGAAATAAAAAGGCAATGCAAACAGAAGGAAAGCTGTCACACTACATTCGTATTAAAGTGATCATCCTATTCATCACCATACACCATACACAAAGTGTTGTATCGGTGGGATCTCTGTGCTCAAACTGTGGCTCATATTGCTATTCATTTAACACTGTCACCCAGAGATTTGTCAAGCTGAACACTTGGATACATTTATTTATTCTCAAAGCTTTCTACTATTAAGAGAAAGGTATTAAGTATTAAATAAATATTAAGAAAAAATGAGAATATTGTTATGTTCCTCCTACTTTTATTACTTGGCCTTCATGTTTACACCTTTCCATGTACCAGGGCTGTTAATACTCTATCCCTTCTCTGTTGTATCCTATCACAACTTCCTCTCTCCTCCTTTCACTCAATCTGTTGCTTTTTCCTGACTGTGGGCTCCCATCTGTTTCAGTCTGGGCACTAAAACACACCTCTGACAGAGAGAGAGATGGAGGGAGAGAGAGAGAGAGAGAGAGAGAGAGAGAGAGAGAGAGAGAGAGAGAGGGAGTGAGAGCTTGTTGTCAGTAAATGAGTGGTTCGTTAAACAAGTCTGTCTGTTCCTCTCTCCTTCTCAATCTCTTTGTCCATAACATCTGCCCTTGTCTCTCAGCAAGCACAAAGTAAACAAAGCAGGCAGATATGATTTGGCGCTTTAAAAACTCTGCAGAACAGCAATAATGCAAAAGAGGACCGGCAGAATGTCAATGAGCAGAAACAGAGAGCTGTAGGTCATTGCCAGTTAGAGCTTTTCCAAAGAGACACCCACACATACAACACACATACACACACAGGTGTTAATTTTTATGAATGGCAAGTCTGAGACCATGCACTCTAAAACTCACTAGAATAGCATGGTTGTGTGTCTGATTTTAAATAAATAATCCCCCCCCCCCCAAAAAAAAAAAAAAAAAAAAAACCACCAAACATCAAAAACATCTCTTTAACATATTGCTTCTTATTTACTTCAAAAGTGTCCAAAGAATTACAAAGAAATTTCAAAAGAGTTCAAAGAATCTGGTTCACACTTTTCAAGTTCTCAGGAAAAATCTCATCTCGAGAGACCACCCTTGTAATCCTCAGGACACCACTCTGGTGCTATACATAAAGACATCTTGGACAAGCAGACGTATGCAAAGTTACAGTGAGGGTAATGATCATAACCTTTTTTTATAAACTATATTTGTATAAAATTTGGGTTTTTCAGGAGAACCAGTTCTTTAAAAGATGTGTACCACATCATTATTACATTCTCAATTCGGATGTGTTAGAAGTGTGACGGCTCTTAAGCAAAATCAAATTAATCATTTTAATGTGCTCTTTCTAACAGGTTAATGTTTCTATAGTAACAAATTACACTGGGCCTTGTATGGCAGACCTCCCATACAATCTAAGCTTAATTTAATATATACACTGATATAGTGAAATTTTCTGTAATAAGATGTTTGTTTAACATTTATGGAAGGAGTCTCTAGTGACAGCACTTTGTAAAAGTCACTGCAAAGTGTTCAAGACAGGGGACGTTTCACTTTGTGGTTCTCTGTAACATTCTAAAAAACAAGGGGGGGGGGGGGTGATGGAAAGACTGTTTATAGCTACTCTAACATAAGTGATAACAGGAACTAACTTGTCCTAACCATTCCACAACATCAAATGTAACTTTTAAAAGAATGTGTTGTTCTTTACTAAATTAAAAATTGGAATTGTTGGTAAATTGATGTGGTTACAGGAAAACAGTCAACTTCGTGGTATGAGTAACTCTGCTGCTGATTAGTAACCACAGGCCCCATCAAGGTTTTTTATTTATTTATTTAATTTTATGTTTTAAAACTTCCTTACATAATGCACAGTATGGTTGTTAAAATCCCATATCGGTCATTTATAAATGATAAATCATGTTTTATCTGTTGTTCAAACGTTAAAGGCCAATTGGTTTAGTGACGTCTGTGAAAATATAAAGCGATGGATAGCCCTAGAATGTTTCATGCCTTTAATTTGCAAAGCAGGATTAAGAGCAACACAGCCTACACCAGCAAGTCGCCGATCAATGGAAGCACACGCAAATTACGCATGAAAAGCATTTCAGCTTCCTGGCTATTGTAAATAACACGCTTGCTTATTTAAAAAGAAGTCGAAGTCGTGGTCGGTTCTTAATAAACAAGAGTCGTAACTCGGTGCTGTGCACTGAATAAGAACAGCACACTTTGGCCCAGCTGTTCTACTGCGCATGCGCATTGGCTACCCCCACTCCAGCACCTGCTACCCTCCTGTCTTAATTTACTCCACCTTCTCCACTCACTACAGTCCACTGTGTTAGCACAGTGGTCTGGTTTGTTTCACTAATATTTTATAAGCATAAGCAAATATTAAAAAATTTAATATTTGCCTCTGAACGAGGACATGAATTGGTTATCAAATTACAGTGAAGCCAAAGGCTGACATCTTCCTTTTCTGTTTAGACTTTTAGTGAAAGTCTAAGTGAAATGCCCGTTGCCCCGACAGCATAGTTTTTTTTTATATACTTATGTTGACGCGAGGGCAATAAAATAAATAAAGATTATGTTCTGCAGCTGAAATATTCTACTGAATGACCAGGTCTGATGCCAAAATGGCCATAAAACATAAAAAGCATGTTAAATCACTTTACAAAAGTCTCATTTTAGGTTATACTGGCAGTACCTTTGTAGTGGCAGCACAAACGTACAAACAGCAGCAGTAGACTATACTTAGTAGTAACAGCAGTAATGAAAACAGAATTTGCCAACAGCAAAACTAACAGACGTGGGTTATAAAGCACAGACTGAGTAAGATGCAGCGAAATGGTGGTCAGATCCATTTCTTGTGAACTGGAGCGATGATAATTAGGCAAACATTAATCAACGGCTTGTATTAAAGCTTAGTTTTTGTAGCTCTTATTATTAGACCTACTCATGACTACAACTATGAGATCAAAGACCAGCGGACTAAAATCCCATTCGAGGCTTCAGCGCATCCACCATCTTGGCTGCAGGTGTTTTGATATGACACTTCACCCAGTATAGAACACTGGCGCAACGAAACTCGTTATGCCAGAATAACAGACAAGTGAGGCGTATATGCACTTGTGCTTAATCTCCAAAATCACATTTTAGAGAGGGTGGGGAGGGGGCAGAGAGAGACAGAGAGAGAGAGCAGTTCGTGTTTGAGGACTTTTGCGCATCTACCCGGGGCGTTTGACATTTACGGACAGCATCTCCACTCGGTTTCTGCTGCTGCTGAAAAATCAAATGGCCACCCACCCCCTCTCTCTTCTCTTCCTCCACGCCATCCGTGCGCTCGGCCGGGAGTCCAGTGCTACGCCCCTTGTTACAACCTTAATCACACACGGCCATATGGAACTAACTCTCAATTCTGGCGCTGCGCTAAAACCCAAAAGAAGCAGCCTGATTATTTAAACGCGATTATTTCAGTGACTTAATGCTGAACGTAAGAGTGAATGCTAAAAATATTATGATAACATTTATACACACTAAATGGACGAAGAGGAAATCCAAAGGAAGCGACAATGCAAATTCGTAAAGAGAAGGCATTATCATAAAAACATTTTAATCACTCCTAAACAGTAATAAATTTGGTCGGAAGATTAGAATAAAATCAAAAAGAGGCTGCGCAAACGCGTAAGGGCTTTTCTGCGCCAAAAGTGCGCAAGCACTCCGCTCTCGCCTGGGATCGCCATAGTTCACCTTCATCACTTTTCCCCATGTAAACTCTTCACTCCTGCCTTCATAGACCACGCTATTCAGACAAGTATGAAAGCACTAACCACACCTTTTTAAGCCAAATGTTTTTCTTATGTTAACAGGCAAATATCTACTTTCTTTAAAACGCATGCTTTTCTTAAGCTACTAGTATTTGGCATGCTATTCTCAAGAGTTCTACAATTACAACAAATCCATGTCCACGAAGGCATTCAGAAAAGCTACGCTACCATGACCAGCACATTTCAGATCAGAAGTCCTTAACCTTGATCTCCATGGTAGGGCATCTCGTAATGGGATGCTCTGGATAAATGAACCTCTAAACTCCACTAGTTCTGGTAAGATGGTTAAGAACCGTTCTGCAAACTGTAACTCCGAACAAACTAGTGCACTTTTCGAGCCGAGATAGGAGTTAAGACTGCTAAATATTTGTATTTTTACGAAAGAAAAATGGCCAAATATATACTCATATGGAGTGTTTAAAATATAAACACAAGTACCTGATTAATCCAATAATTCCGAAAACGCTGTTCAGCCGACACACAAGAAGGTCTTCGATGTTTTCGATTTTCTGTCGCAGTCAGTACGCTATCACGCTGTCAGATAGTTTGCCCTAAATGATGCCATTTACCGATTAAAAAAAACAAAACAAAAAACAAAACAGTACTGGCCCGGTAGTATCCAGATGGAATGACAGTGGGTAAATGTGTCTTTCCGGATGCTGCTAGGGATACGCAGGACTCCACATCAGGGCGCTAAAGGTTATTTGTTTGTAAGTATAAAAAAAAAAAAAGAAAAAAAGGGAAAGTCTTCATTTGCCTTTGTCAGCGGGAAAACGTAATATTGACTTCCCTTTCCCTCATGAGCCATTGCACCCCCACCTCCTCCCTCCCGTTTGCCATGACATCACGAAAGCTGTAGTAAAACCTACAACATCAGATGGGCTGGGCTTCGGGTCCCCCCACAGTCGTTCAATGGCCATGTGTACAGATATATCCACACTCGCTATCTCATACACTCCCTCCCTAGATAGGCTATAAACCCGAACACGCTCCTTCTTTCCTAACTCTTGCACACGGAGACATTCACTCGTGCGCATGCACACAGATACTCTTGGCTGAAAAGCGACTGTTAGCCATTATTTGTGTATAGGAAAAAAGCGACGGTGAGTGGCTGGATGTAGATTATGCTGATCAGTTACTGTCATTCAGCGTGTTTCCATCAACACGCACAGAACGTACTGCTTGAATGCACCAGTTTCTGCATACTGTTCAAAGGAAGCAAGCAGTAAGCCGCTTACCTCACACCCGGAGATTAATCTTTAATATTTCACAAAGGCATGCATATGTCATGGTGTTTTCTGAACCTTCCCCCTTTGAGTATTTCCAAATGGTACTGTCCAGTGATTGTCTGAGGCAAAACACTAATGTGCGTCCCAAGTTGCGCACAAAATAGTGACATGTATAGCTCCGGCCTTCGTGTTTGAGGACGTGATTAAGACACTTTACAGTACAAAAAGGACTTAACTACTTATTATGGTCCAACCCCCCTGGAAAATAGTTACACCAAGCTGAATTAACCTGCCATCTTTTCTTATTATCCGAGTAACGTAAATCGCATTATAAACAGTGCTTGGCAGAAGAGAGGCGATGTACTTTAAAGCACTGTAAACCTCCTCTCGCTTCCATTACTAGGTGAGCTACTAGAGTGCAGTTTGGAATGACTCCCAAACGTAGCTCACACTGTTGTTTTGCTTTGTTGTTTTGTAACCATTAGTGAAAATGACAACCATTCATTACAAGTCATTTGAGAATATTCGCCACAAATGCCACTCTTTATCTGCTGTCTCCAAGCTGCGCGGGGGGATTTTCAAAAAGCCAACCTTCGCCTTTCAGAAATTGTATTAAATTCTTATCTCTTTGCGGCAGGCCCTTTTTTGCTATCTCATTGTTATGCATTGGAGCTGAAATCAATCATGTTACGTCCGCGCCGCATCAATATGATTTGAGCAAAGCTTCACAAAACTGAGACACAAGTCAACAAACAAAGGAGATAAATATATACACACACAAAATAAATCCCACTGTCCGTCTCGTAGCACACGGCTGAGATTAGGAGTCACATATATATATATATATATATATATATATATATATACATACATATAAATGTACTTCCTGTGCTGCATGCTATTTATGTCCCAGCTCGCTTTAGATGATGTGCTTTTCTTAGTTGCTGTGTATATTGTTCAGTTTCTGCCTAAGAGTAGAAGTGATCATGAATTACCAAGTAACATATAGCATCATTATAATGTGCTTTATGGATTTGTGTTGTGAAATACCCATTTCCTGCACTGGTTTGTATTTACTGCGTCTATAGTGCATATTGTCTGTATATGTGGCTTGCGTACTTTTTTTTTTTTTTTTTTTTTAAGATTTAGTATTTCTATTTAAAAGCGAATGTTCAAACGACTTCTGAACCTCTACATTATTTCTCGTCTACCAGATATTACAATCTCAAGATGTAAAGATGTAAAACAGACTATAATAGAAAACAGCCAGGATAGAATAGAAACAGTGGACTTTGTTCTTCAGTACCACAGACAGCGCGTTAGTCTCCGCTTTCTTTTCAAGCACCATGGACAGCGACGCCGTGCCGAAGAGGAAGCAATGAAATACATTCACTATAATAAATTACTCTACATTTTACAGTCAGTTTTACTAAATGTATTTATAAATGTGTTTTTTACTGGCAATTTGGGTTGCCGCTAAAGTACTGTAAAATATACAGTAAACAACTGTAAAATATATTTACAGTAAAGTACTGTAATATCTTAATGTATAAAATGACACATAACCCAGCACCTTTGCTCATTTGGCTGATGCAGGATACAACTAAGTTGAAGGTTACTGGTCTTGGTCAACCATGACAGCTTGGCAGTACTAGAATTTGAACACACAACCCTCCAAGTGGCGACGCAAAGCCTTAACCACTGAGCCACTACAACTACACCACAACACCACTGAAACTAGCTTGCATTGATTCTACTACTTCTTGCACTGAACCCGTGCAAGCTAGTTCAGCTAACTGTGGTAGCTCAGTGGTTACAGCTTCAAGCTACAGATAAGAAGGTCATGTGTTCAAATCCCTGCACCAACAAACTGCCTTGATCGGATCCTTGAGCGAGACCTTTCAGCTCAGCTGTATCCTCCATCAACATACTGGGTTATGTTTTTTTTTTTTTTACTATGTATAATATCACAGTAATGTAAATATGTTTTACAGTTGTTTACTGTAAATTTTACAAGACTTTATTGGCAACCCAGGTTGCCAGTAAATTGCTTTAAAATCCACAGTAAATTTTTTAGTGTTCACAGCACTAAGCAGACTCAACATCAAGAACATCCTCATGCTAGTACAAATAGGCAAGGATAGCAGGACAGCAAAAATAGAGTGAGTTAGCACAGGAAAGAAAAAAAATATTTTTTTAAATTAAATTGTTTATTTTTTTATTATTTATTTTTTTAAGAGCTGAATCTTCAGTCAGTGACTCAGCTTTTTTTTCAAACAGCAAAGGGAAGTACCTTACACCTATTGAGTGCCAGTAAATTGTAATTTCTTTTCCCCCACAATAGCTATTCTTTTCCTGTATTGGAATTACACAACTCATGAACAAAGCAAAGACTTTAAATCATTATTATCACTGATGAACCTTTTAAAGCTTTCACCTAAGTTAAGGTGCCCGATAAAGTGAAGAGTAAAAAATAAATACGTCAAATACTAAATCGTGATAATCTTGACGTTTCATTTTTATAAATTTGAAGTTAAGACGTTGCGATTAGAAAACAGTTTGTTATACAGAAAATTCCCTTGCGTTGGATTAACCATTTATACACATTTCACCATTCTGATGTCAGTGTGTCTAGTCATTGAGCCACTTCTGCTACTGACTAAATGCCAGTCTCTTCCGCTTTGCAGTCAGAGCCTAAAGTCACAATGCACAATGAGACTGAATGGTAAGAATGTGTGTGTAAGTATACATATTGCATAAGGCGGCAGCTGAGAGAGAGAGAGAGAGAGAGAGAGAGAGACAGACAGAAACCCCCTCGAACTCTGGGAAGGCCCTCGGCAGATGGAACAAGCTGCTAGAGAACAACAGAAAAGTCTGAATGAATAGCTCCAGGCTGGTATTGTCCGCTGCTTGGTCATTATACTGCTTGTGAAAAAAGCCAGCCTTTGTCTACACAGCCCTGAAGCTCGGAAGTTTAGAAACGGGTGCATCGAGTAAGTTCTTGAAGGCAATGTATTGTCTAATGAAACAGCATAAAAAACAAACAAATCTATTTAAAAGACATCGCTTAAACGATTTTAACATAAGATAACTGGGCAAGTTCACGATTTAACAAGTGATAATAATAATAATAATAATAATAATAATAAAAATATATTTTTCTGACCTACATAGGTTTATATAGAGAAGATGGTGCAACAAATAGCATTTAAGAGAAATCATGGGGTCACCAGTAAGGCGGAGTTCTTCCACATAAACTTCAGATATGCTACCATTACACAACGTCAAAGCCAAGAAACATCTCTTTTTCCCCTCCATACATTTCACAGCAGTCAATAAATTCATGCAAAGTGATTATAATAAACTCGAGTGCACGGAGAGAATGCACATGTGACTGACCTAAGAAAGTTCCACAGAGCTTCATGGTTGCGGTCCAGTGTCTCCCCTCGCGCGACCGGGCAACGCGCTAAGAAACTAAACTTGTGAGGAAAAAGTTGTGGCCAGTTGAGTATAACTTCTGTTTTAGAGCAGGGGGGTGACGCAGTTCGGGGGATGACGCAGTTCCCTTTGAGCGTGCTGCCAAACTCCGAGCCAATCGCAAGCGCCGCTGAGCTCTGCTCACACAAAGGGCTCGTGGCCTACCGCCGGTAACAGACAAGCGAGGGTTTTCCTGACGGCTGTGTCCATGTTCCCAAAACGCAACAGCTTTCAAAATAATGTATTAGGCTACTTAAACATCAATTATCGACACCCAAAAGAAAGAAAGAAACATAGATAGATAGATGTTTTTCTGTCTGCGGAGGGTACGCTACACGTGTAGTACACGTGGCAGTCATTAAAACAAGTATTTTAAAAGTATTTTAATTCATTCTATAGCTAGGTTTTTGTTCATTACTAAAACAGATACTTGATCAGCTTACACGGACAAAGGCTATTTAAGACATTAAACCGATGTTGTCTGTTTATGACAAGTAAACAGTCCAGTTCAAACTGTCTGGCTCATTCATTCATTCATTCATTCATTCATTCATTCATCTTCAGTAACTGCTTTATTGTGATCTTGGTCATGGTGAATGTGAGTTGGGATGTGAAGCAGGTATACACCCTAACTGGGATGCCAGTCCATTGCAGCACACCATGCACACACACGCACACGCACACGCGCGCACACACACACACACCTGGAGCAATTTAGGATAGCCAGTCGACCTTCTGGCATGTTTTTGGAGGTGGGAGGAAACCAGAGAACCCAGAGAAAACCCATACTGACATAGGGAGAACATGCACCGAAAAAAACCCAAAAAACAAAAAAACTGTTGTTCGAGCTCATGACTGAACATTACTAAAAGGCGCAAACCCAAATCCCTTTTCAGGCAGCCATGTTTACGCCTGTTGGCAGTTACGCATAGAGTCCAAATAATGGCAATCAAAGATTTGTATAATCAGTGATTTCCTAAATCATTCACTTAACCAAAACAAGCATGCCAATGCAATAAAATTGCAGTTTACACACACACCAAGGAAGAGGAGAGGAGACGAGTGGGGTGGTGGAGCTATGTAACCCCAGGTTTTGGGCCTCCCTTGGGCAGATGGCTCCTTTGATAACTGTGCCCTCTCTAGGCCCCATCTCCATATCCTAGCTCTGTGTTACCATGGCGAGTGGATATGTAATGGAGTTTTCTGCTTATTAAATTTGCCATCTAACAAAAGAGAGGCTCTCACCTCAAAATGATGAGCAAAACCAGAGCTGGCTTGAGTTTTGTTATTACAGGCTGCTTGGCTGCATGTGTTACATTTTCTCCATGCACTGCACACTAATTAACCTATTAACTTTAGGTCCTTTCATTGACTACAGTGCATTGCCCTGCCCTGTCTTCCCTTCATGTAGAGTTTTGGAGCAAAATCTTTTTTGACCCACACCCCTTCCCAATAACCCCCCACTTCTTTGATCTCATGACAATATCGGCACACTATGGGAGGCTCAGCCCAGTCTTCCAGCTGTCTACAAGGCACAGAACAAGGAGAAGAAAGTTTGTACAAATGCGAAAGTGGCGGAATGTACTAGAGGAGACACTGCTGAAATTGTTATATTTAAAAAAAAATGCTGGAATTATTATATAAAAAACCTTCAGTGTAATTCTTTGTGAATCTAAATTAGAGGAGCATGAAAAATTATGCTGGATTAAATATGTGAACTTCACATTAGCTCCAAGCATAATTTTCGGATTAATTCAGGATAAGTGAGTTGCTTCAGTAATGTAAGAGTAAATGGATATCAATAACCTTATTGCAGCTGTGGTCTCACAGATGGACGTGCTCACAGTCATGCATTCTTACTTATGAAGAAAATTAGGCTTAGAGCATGATGACTGTCCTTTCATTTTTTTATGGGCCTTAAACTTCCTTCTTTTTCATTGTCTGTCACTTTTAATCATACAAACACAGACACTCAGAGGGGCTTCTTACTTCCTACAATCATTTTGTGTCATCTTTCATGACTGAGCTTGAAGAAGCAGCATCACATTCAGATAGAGTCATAATGAACACACATTCCTTGCTTTGTGCGATATGGAGGTTTTTTTTTTTTTTTTTTAACCTTTTTTCTTGCACATTTATGTATGTATGTATGTATGTATGTATGTATGTATGTATATATATATATATATATATATATATATATATATATATATATATATATATATATATTTATTAGTAGTAATAGTGATAGAAGTATTTACAGTATCTTTCCTTAAAACAAACATACAAAAATTTAGCCTGTGTTTCAGGCTAATCATTATCTAAAGTTGGTTTTGATGCCTCCTGCCAGTCTGACAAGGGTATACACTCATGCCAAAGGGCATACATTGCCCTCTTGCCCCCTCCCTTTCCCAGTTGGGACACTTTTGATTATACACCCCCTCTCCTAAAGAACACACCCTCCCTTCCCCCTTTATTCTCTCCCTGTGTGTGTGTGGGCATGTTTTTGTACCTTGGTTGGGACCAAATTTCCCACAAAGATAGGGATATCTGACAGTTTTGGCCTTGTGGGGACATTTGGGGAAAAGTTTTCTTTTTCATTTTAGGTTAAGGTTAGGGTTATATTAGGCGTAGGCATAGCATTATCTAGCTGTGTTAGTAATTATATCAGTGGAAGTAGAATTATGTCCTCACAAGGATGGTAAGACAAATATGTGTATGTGTGCATGCGTGTGTGTGCATGCGTGTGTGTGTGTGTGCATGCGTGTGCGTATGTGTAAGCAGATTGGGCAGACTGGGGCCTGGCTGGGCGCTGGGCAAACACACACAGAGCTGCACTCCAGTCGTCACCTCATTACAATGACAAAGAGCTGCCACACTTTTGGGTGGAGCCTTGGGCCTCTTTGAGCAAATGCGATGTTTAATATGCTTTGTGGAGGAGAAGAAAAGACGGAGAGGGCAGAGGAGGAAAAAAGAAGGGGGAGCAGGCCCAGCTGTCACTGTGCTAGATATCAGTCTGACACAGCACCACTCTTCCCCCCTCCCCCTTGTTTCCTTTTTGCTGAATTTAGTTAGACATAGAAAAAATGAGTGTCTGGAGGGTGAGGTGGGGTCACCACACAAAAGAGCTTAGGCAGAAGTGTCTCTATCATAAACTAAAGTACATTAAAAGAAATGTGTTATCAAAAACTTCAAAATATATGAGCGTGAACACTCATATAAGAGTATATAAGAGAGAATCACTTAATTGAATTAGTCGTAGAGGTAAAATTCAAGTAAGGATCTAAGAATAAACAACAAACATTAGCATAAACTCTTACTCAGATACATGTTAAAATAAGAATGCATAGAATAACCTAATATTTTGGTTCTGAGTGTATCATATAATCTCATTGCAACTTTACACTGTCTGAGTGGACAACAGCAATTTATTTTGCAGTATTACAGTGCAATTTTGTTTGAGAAACTGCTAAAAGTTTTAATTAGCTTTTTAACAGGATTGCACTTAGTCTCCAGTCTTTGTGAAAACTATGTAGAAATACTATTTCCTAACTTTCAAGAGTAAAACTTTTAAAGTGACATGATACATTTGGAAATAACCTTTTTGTAGCATAACATTACTAATAACTACTGTGATTTTCATCATACCAAATATATCATATGCACAAGACTGAAATGATTTGCACTGTCTATTAAAAAATTGTGTATTGTATAAAAACTTAAATGATAGAAAATGCAGTGTTTAATAATACAGCCTGTCCTTTGTGAAACTATCATCAATGATCATCATTTATTAATCATTTGAAGTAATAAGTGGTGTTTATGAGCAACAGCATAATGTGTATTATTGCTTGTGCAATCTGTATGATTGTTCTGGGATTCAGCTAAAGCCTGTTAAATCAGCTTATCACATGCACCACAGTGAAGAAGGCTTGATTTAAAAAGATCTCAATGAACAGTGCAAACTGAAGAAAGGCCTAGATCAAAAGATTATTCCCTTTAGATAACATCCCTGAGGACACACAAACAGAATGAAATCCCCCATCCAGCATGAATGAGGAACTCACACATCACCTAATGCCACTCCATTCTCTCTCACAGAACCTAATGAGAGGTGAACAAGAACAAAAATGTGTGCAAGCAGTAGTATGAATGAAAGGAGTACACCTGGAGCAGGAGACACACTTCAGTGCTTAGAATTACGAATATTGAGCACTAATAACAAACTAGTGGCTGCATGTGAGCATGTGTTTGGTGTGCGTGGGGTTGTCATGGCAGCAGGCCTCAGCTGATTGCAGGGTTATGGGGGGCTGTTACAAAGGCATCTGTATGCAAATGTTATTACGGTATAGAGATGTTTGGAGAGATCCAATAGAAAGTGTGTGTGTGTGTGTGTGTGTGTGTGTGTGCGTGTGTGTGTGTGTGTGCGTGTGTCTGTGTCGGAGGTGTTGGGATGGGTGAAACAACAGATGAACTGATGGGTTATTAAGAATAACAAAAAAAAAAACAAAAACAAAACAATTATATAAACTTAAAAACATGACAGATATGGTGGCTCAGTCCACTAGAAATAAAGAAATAAATTTATCTGGGCCTGCACACAGAATGTCTACTTCTCATATCAGCATAATTATTTTATTGTAATTGAATATTTATATATTTGTTAAAGCATAAATTTAAAGAGAATAAAATGTAAAAAGGACTAATAAGTTGTATAAGAAGGGTAATAGCATATCCTACACAAGGTAAAGTACATACTGGCCTGGCAACAGGATAAAAGAGTATATCTAAACTGTAGATACTCTTAAAAATACAAAACCTTCAGGCAAGGCAAAAAACAAGAAAGAGACAAATGCAAACAAACAAACACACACACACACACAGATGCAATCATGCAAATTGCAATGTAATAAAGATTCATGGGGAAATGATTTTTCCTTTTCTTTTCCATCTTTTATTTTCTATTAAGGGTACATGTTGTGCTTGTTGATCCTAGACCCGTCTGTAGGATTGTTTTCTTTCATCTCCCCCCATTACTCGCTACTATTACTAGTTTTTCACTGTGTTTACAATTTCTTTCATAATTTCACATAAATATTGAATTATAGCTTGAAAGTCCAACTTACATAACCTCTTACTGTTTTCCATTACAAAAATTGACAGTGAAATGGGACACATTTATGCAAAGGGGTTTATAAAACATGTTTTCACACTACACTAGCAATACAAGAACATGTAGCTAGAATACTTGTGATATTTCCCTTTTTCTAGTAAACACCCTCTACAGCGGAAACAGAAATGATATTATAGGTTAATGCAATTCCTTTTTCCCCTCAAGCAATCACATAAACAAAGCAATGCATGTGATTACTATGCTATAGCGCTGTTGTTGCAGTACCAGAAAGATTTCATTTAACTGCAGTCCATTTTAAAACTCTAGACACAAAACCACAAAACTGCAGTTTAATGTAGGAATCTGACATCTTTACAAGTTTCTTTTTTTTAGATAACCAATTGATGCAATTAAGAAGAATTTGGTTTTGGTTATTGGTTGTAAAGTGCTGTGTCATTTATAAAAAATAGAAAACCTCATACACTTAGCAGAGTAATGAAAGTGTTGTAATTGAAAGTTACTATACACTGTCTTACATACATCACCTTCACCATAACTATTAGACAGCACCATGAGTAATATTTACACCTTCTAATCTAAATTAGAAACTAGTGCATTGTATAGCAAATGCATGCTGGACACATTTCATCTGATCAGATGGTGGAGGATTAAAATCTTGTATGGAAGAATTTTTCAAAAACCTTTGTGAAATGAAGGCAGCTCAGAACCTGGGCTGACGCTACAGATTACCATGAAATGAAATATCACATATTACCAAATTCTACTGCAAGATTATCACTTTCAGCTTTTCCTTTAGCAGTTGTAGTTTGATTGTCCTGTTTCTGCCAACTGTTTATAGCTCTCATACAGTACACAAACACTTCCTGCAAGTCTTGTGTTTATCGCCCTGTTTTTCCTAAAACTATTTTGTACTTATCCCTGATCAACTGGTTAAAACACCAGCTTGTGGTACATATATTGTCAGCACCTTTAAAATGACATGATTGCATCATATTCTGCCTAACTGGAAAGTCACTTCAGATAAAAAAAACTGTCAAATGCCTTAAGATTTTTGAAAGCTGGAGCCACATTGAAGAAACGTTCAGCAAGGTATCTATCACTTTTTACTTTAATGCAAGATTGTCAGTGAATATAATGACATCAATATTGCCTCTGGAGAAAAAATTGAACAGAGAGAAAGAGAAAAAGTGAGAGAGGGAAAAAGAAAGAGTAAGAGACACTCAGCAGCGTAATAAAATTTTATGACTTGCTCATACTCTATGTTCCCGGTGGCCCAGCCTGATGGATAATTATAAGACTCAAAGCACTGATGAGGGCAGGTTTTTAGCATATGCACACAATCACCCACTCCCCAACACACGCACACACACACACACACACACACACACACACACACACACACACACACACACACACACACACACACATTGTATCTCTACAAAGCCCTTGCAAAGACACAGAGTCATCACAAGGACTATCTTATCTTCTTCCCTTCCTCTAGAACTCCAGGTTAAGGAGGGACCTGAGAAATAGAAAGAAAGAGAGAGAGAGAGAGAGAGAGAGAGAGAGAAAGAGATGAATAATTCATTACACCCCATAATGAAACGTGGTCCACTCTTTAAAGTATTTGGTATGTAATGGAGTTTCAGGCACAGAGCTATCATTTTCTCTTAATGGTGCTTTCTGGACCACTTGGTGACCCTCTCTCTCTCTCTCTCTCTCTCTCTCTCACACACACACACACACACACACACACCAGTAAAGGTGATTACCAGCAGCTGCCAGAGTTGCAGCATGGCCAAAGTGGCCAATTTTTTGATGCCATTTAACCAACAAACACAGCAGACTGTTAAAAATGAGGCGAGAGTGGGGGGAGAGCGAACAGAACATTTGAGAGAGAGCCATATGGGACAATCAGAGAATGTGTATAATTCAGAGACTCTGTGAGTGCATGTATAATAAATGTAAATGTGCACTCAGAGTACTTGATTTATGTTTTAGTGTGTTTTAGTGCACATCTAGTGCACTATCTATCTATCTATCTATCTATCTATCTATCTATCTATCTATCTATCTATCTATCTACCTATCTATCTATCTATCTATCTATCTATCTATCTATCTATCTATTCTGTTTCTCTCTCTCACTTTATATTGACTGTTTGCAGCTTTTTACTTTATTAGATATTAGAAATGATCTATATTTAGAGTCCCATTAGGATTTGAGAACTAGATTCAAAAGTCAGATTCTAGATTCAGTTAACGAGTTAATAACATAGAGATAGCACCACACACACACACAGAAATACAAATCTGTATTATTAACATAAAAACAGACAAAAACAAAAAGACCTTCAAATACTGTAATACTGTAACCATAACGAATTAAAAAAATAATAAAAAATCACAATCAATAATGACTAGCGACCAGTGAGAGGAAATATTTAGGAATATATGTATATATATTCATACATACATATACATATACACACACACACACACACACACACACACACACATATATATATATATATATATATATATATATATATATATATATATATATATACACTGCCCTCCAAAAGTTTGGAAACGCCTGAACAAAATAGGGTTTTTGGGCAATATCAGCATAAATCCTCTTTAGTTAGTGACCATTTTGCATTGATAATAAGGGACAACACAAACTATGAAAACATATT
>CM040990.1:12770589-12805165 GCA_022985145.1 Pangasius djambal
GGTGGCATCCTATGACAGTTCCACACTGGAATTCACTGAGCTCCTGAGAGCGGCCCATTCTTTCACAAATGTTTGTAAAAACAGTCTGCATGCCTAAGTGCTTGATTTTATACACCTGTGGCCAGGCCAAGTGATTAGGACACCTGATTCTGATCATTTGGATGGGTGACCGAATACTTTTGGTAATATAGTGTATGTGTCTTTATTGTCCAGGTGGGTGAGGGCCAGATGGAGGGTGGTGGTGATGGCGTCATCTGTTGAGTGGTTGGGACGGTAACCGAATTGC
The DNA here is from genome assembly GCA_022985145.1 of Pangasius djambal. NCBI lineage: Eukaryota > Metazoa > Chordata > Actinopteri > Siluriformes > Pangasiidae > Pangasius > Pangasius djambal. The sequence continues at coordinate 12,770,876 of CM040990.1, forward strand.
AGGGGGTCCAGTGAGGGGGCAGCAGGGTCTAGATGTGCTTCATGACGAGCTTCTCGAAGCACTTCATGATGATGGGTGTAAGTGCAATGGGACGGTAGTTGTTGAGGCAGGACACTGGACACTTTGATTTGAGGCAGGACACTTTGATTGGAGTACACCCGTGGCAAATTCAATTGATTGGACGTGATTTGGAGAGGCACACACCAGCTGAAAATGCATGTCAGAGCAAAAACCAAGCCATGAGCTCAAAGGAACTGCCTGCAGAGCTCAGAGACAGGATTGTGTCTTGGCACATATCTGGAGAAGGCTACCAAGGTTTCAGAGATCATGTGTGGAGTTGGGAGAAACTTGCACAAGGTCAACCATCACTGCAACACTCCACCGATCTGGGCATTATGGCAGAGTGGCCAGACGGAAGCCTGTCCACTTAGAATTTGCAAAAAAAAGCACCTAAAGGACACTCAGATGGTGAGAAACAAGATTCTCTGGTTTTATGAAACAAAGAAGAATTCAATTCCAAGCCTCATGTCTGGAGCAAACCAGGCACCGCATGTTACCTGTGCAATACCATCCCAACGGTGAATCATGGTGGTGGTACTATCATGCTGTGGGGGTGTTTTTCAGTGGCAGGGACTGGGGCACTGGTCAGAGTAGAAGGAAACCTGAATGCAGAAAAATACAGAGATATCCTTAATGAAAACCTGTTCCAGAGTGCTCAGGACCTCAGACTGGGCCAAAGGTTCACTTTCCAACAGGACAATGACCGTAAGCACACAGCCAAGACAACTCTGTGAATGTCCTTGAGTGGCCTAGCTAGAACATCTAGAACATCACTTGAACATCTCTGGAGAGACCAGAAAATGGCTGTCCATCAAGGGTCGCTATCCAACCTGACAAAGCTTGAGAAGAACTGCAGATAAGAATGGCAGCGAATCCACAAATCCAGGTGTGCAAAGCTTGTTGCATTATACCCAAAAAGAATTGAGACTGTAATTGCTGCCAAAGATTCTTCAACTAAGTACTGAGTTAGGGGTCTGAATATTTATGTCAATGTTATATTTCAGTTTAATTTTTTTCTTTTTAATAAATTTGCAAAGTTATGAGAAATCTGGTTTTTGCTTTGTAATTATGGGTTATGGACTGTAGCTTGATGTAAAAAATAATAATAATTTAAAGCATTTTAGCATTAGTCTGCAACATAAAAAAATGTGAAAAAAATGAAAGGCTCTGAATATTTTCTGAATGCACTGTATGTGAATGATAAATAAGCCCAGGTACATGCATTATATACACCACATGAGTGACAGATTTACAATGTGTGTGTGTGTGTGTGTGTGTTGCACATGTACAACTTGCACGTGCACTGTGTCCTCACAGTAGAAGACCTTATGTCCTGCACTTGTGTAATAGCCATTCATGTTGGTCTCAGTTTCATCATCATCATCTTGGCAGCCATTCTTGGTGGCTCATGAGGAGACCATTTTTGGACATCAACCTTTCTTCTCTAGTAGGGTGCTGATAAGCTGGTGCTGGGAAGGTTTATGTATAGTGGACATTTTTGTCCACTTATGTCTAATGTCATTTATGTCCACTTATGTCCAAAGTTTATGTATGTCTACTTTTTTCTAAGCATTGTGGGTATTACCGTAAACTGGTATTAAATTCCTTGTATGTATAAGCGTACTTGGCCAATAAACATGATTCAGAATCTGATCTTCAAATTCACTGCCAGAAACTGAATTGATCGAGACAAGATTCTCATATTCAGAAAGTTCTTCATCTTCCAAAAGGGGAACTCCTTCTGCATTTGATTCACATTATTCTAAAATGTTTTATACAGATAGCTGAACAGAGATTATTTTTGCCATATTAAATGATTGTGGTGAGATGCCATACATGAGTGGAGGGATATCTTATGTCCCTCCCGCAATTTGAAAGACAGGGATAGAAAATTTGAAAACTGTGTGAGAGTTTGTGTATGTGTGGAGTTTTACATACAAAAAAGGAAAGAGAGTTTGGGGAACAAGACAGAAATAAATACATGAAGGTGTAAGGAGGATACAGACAGAGTAAAGGTCATGAGTCAACATTTCAACTGAATAGTAGGGGGCATGGTGGCTTAGTGGTTAGCATGTTTGCGTGGAGTTTGCATGTTCTCCCTGTGCTTCAGGGGTCCCCCCCCCCCAGTCCAAAGACATACGTTGTAGGCTGATTGGCATTTCTAAATTGTCTGTAGTAAGTGAATGGGTGTTTGTGAGCTTGTGCCCTGCGATGGGTTGGCATCCTATCCAGGGTGTCCCTTGCCTTGTGCCCCAAGTCCCCTGGGCTCTGGGTCCCCCACGACCCTGTGTAGGATAAGTGGTACAGAAAATGGATGGATAGATGGGATGGACAACTGAATAGTTTTTGTAAGCCATTATTTTTTTCTAGAATCATCCTATTCTACTTTCAGGGCCTAGGTTATTGGTGTTCATAGAATAGATAGTAATAGATTACAAATGGCCCTTCAAAGCCTCACAAAAATGCTATTCTAGTCTGGCAGAATTTGAGATTGACAGCCCTCTATATGGAGTCTAAATGGAGTAAAATAGAATCAAACAGGGATAAACTGCAGCTAGTGAAACTGTCACTGAGTTCCTCTTGCATTCTTCATGCTGCTTTGAGTTAGTTCTTCCACCAGAGGAGAGTGAGGATGAGCTAGCGAGCAGCAATGAGGAGAATGACACTAACTGGATGCTGGATTAGAGCAGTGACAGTTCAGAGTCAGATTCAGACACAGAACCAGAACCAGAGTCAGAGGAGACAGGTACAGAATTTTACCCAGTAGGGTGTGTGTGTGTGTGTATGTACAGCAGGTACAGGTACCAACTTGGGGTGGTCGGATCTGTGTGGGAGTGGAGGTACAGCTTGAACAAAAAAGTGTGATTCAAAGCTGTGGGCTCAGCCCAGTGCATATGTAGGTGCATTTATGTAAGAGAATAAGTTTATTGAAGAATGGTTGCAATACCACTCCATGTTATAGGTTAACATCAGAAATTGCTAAACCAAACCCAAAAAAGAGGGTGTACAGTATCAATGACAATGGGTTTGAATTTCCTTGCTGGTATAACATGGTATTTAATGCATTGTTTTTGCATTATTTATTTATAATATCATTCCATCATAAATATTTATGATGGGAATCCTTATTATAAATTTCACCAGGTGGAATAGTGAGGGAGGATGGACCAGGATAATTCCAAAAAGCAAAAGACCTGAAGTGGCACACCAACAGAAGGATTCCACCAATTCCGAAATGGAAACGCGCACTCCCTGAATCCATTGGGCTATCAGAACCCATGGAATACTTCTACCGCTTTCTTAATAAATATGTAATCGATGAAATTGTCAGGCATACTAACTTGTATGCTCTGCAGTGTGATGTCACCAAACCACTGAATGCTTCTACATGTCTGCCACAGACCCAGCTATACTGGAATCTGAAAACAAGAGTAGAGAATGTTGCAAGCATGGCAGTGAATCAGTGGGAGTCCATCAAACGATTCCTCCACTTAATGGATGCCCTGACATTGGTGCAAGTGGTAACACTGTATTGAAGCTGGTGTCTATTGTACCCCGCAACATGTCATACAAGATCTTCTATGACAGCTTGTTCTGCAGGGTGAATCTTCAAGTGCTCCTTGAAAAAAAGAAGATCCACAGCATAGGAATAGTCAGACAAAACCACTTGCACGATGTACATTCATAGATGACCAAACCATGAAGAAGAAGGGACAAGGCACACATCAGGAGAAGATTACCACTCATGATGGTGTGAACCTGAGGGCTGTCAAACGGTTCAACAGCCGCCCTGTCACACTCTTGAGCACCTTTGTCGAAGCAAACTCTTTGACACATGTACAGAGGTGGGACAAAAAAAGAAAAGAATTCATACAAGTCCCATGCCCCAACATTGTACCTCTGTACAATAAGAGCATGGGAGGAGTGATAAATAGTATGAAGATATACATAATCTTTTGTCTGTAAAAGGTGTGTTTTCTAAGGAAAACAAGACATTATGATACTTTCCACCATTGCATATTGTTGACATATGACAACAATTTACAAACTACCCCTTAAATTTTTTTTTTTCAAATTTTCGATTTTTCTATTTCTTGAACTAATTCAAGTAATAAAAATCCATAAAAACATTTTTTTAATGTAAATATAATAATTCAAGCAGTAGAGGTATCATCGTATCAATTTTTCTAACAGAAGAAGGAATCAGGTTTTGTACATATGTAAATTAAAGAAAGAATTTTCACTGTTAGCCCCTAATGCTGAATCAAACTTCCCTTTTAATTAGTGTCATTTATTGTCACAAACATTGGTCACCGAGGACTACAACACCCATCCATCACAAATGTTCACCATCATTCTGATTCCACACACCTGGATTTAATTACACACAGTATATAAGGACTCTCACAGCACTGGTTCATGGTCAAGTATATGTTTGGTGTCCTGTACTTGTTGTTACTAAGCCTTTTGTAGCTTGCAACCATGTATCTCTGGTGCTGATCGTGTTTCTGGTTTTTGCCAGTCTTGCCTAGCTCATGTTGTTTGTTGATCGCCCTACTATTGCCTGTTTTTGATTATGATTTTGTTTAACTCTTTGGATTTGTCTGCCTGCATTTTAAATAAAATGTCTTTTACCTGTGTTTGTGTCTGTTTCTGCCACATGACATAGATATGCATATTTTTCTGGTCATGTATAGAACATTTTTCTTTATACTGTATATTGACCAAGCTCTATGTACTTCATTTCTATTCGACTTCAATAATGTGAAGTGTCTTTCATGACAAATTGCCCCCCCCCCATACTGTCATTTTATTAAAGTTGAAAAACGTACTCGGTTACTAACATAACCTTGGTTCCCTGAGATACGGGAATGAGTACTGCGTCGCTAGATGCTATGGGGAAAACTACTTTTTCTCCAATGACTGAAGCTTTTACAATCATGCAGTGAAACTGCACGGCCATTGGTTCTTGTACTCGTTCCCATATTTGGGAACCGAGGTTACGTTAGTAACCGAGTACGTTCCCTTTCGATACTACATTCGTACTGTGTCGCTAGACGCTATGAGGAACCAAAACAATCATGCCGTTCCATGAAAGTGGAACGACTGGTATGAACCTGCCTTGAGCAATAAGGCTCAGAGGGACCAATCTAAGAAGGGTGAAACCCGCAGGGGGCAGGAGGGCTGAACTCACCGAGGTCAGCCCAGCCTAGGATAATCGTTCCAAAATAATCCTGTGCCATCTCAGCACTTTTTAGAAAGGGCCAAGAACACACAAAGAATACGGCTGTCCTAAACAGGCGTGTGCCCCTTAGGCAGACAGGATCCAAGCCGGCAAGGCTGGAATGTCCAGGCTATAGAACCTGGCGAACGTGGACGGCGAGGCCCAGCCGGCCGCTGCACAAATGTCTGCCATGGACACCCCGCTAGACTATGCCCAAGACGAGGCCACGCCCCAAGTGGAATGGGCTCTAACTCCTATGGGGCTTTGGAGGCCCAGGGAGGCGTATGCCAGCACAATAGCGTCAACTAGCCATCGAGAGATTCTCTGCTTTGTGACCGGAGACCATTTGGTGCAGCCACCAAAGCACACAAAAAATTGTTCCGACTGCCTGAATGGAGCGGAACACTCGATGTAAATTCTCAGCGCCCCTGACAGGGCAGAGAAGGTTCAACTCCGGGTCATCCTCCGATGGAGGAAGTGCAGAGAGAGTGATAACCTGTGCTCTAAACCGGGTGTAGAGCACCTTAGGAACGTAACCATGCCTCAGCTTTAGGACGACCTTGGAGTTGTTAGGCCCAAACCCGAGGCAGGGCTCACTGAGAGCGCCTGTAAGTCACCTACTCGTTTGACTGATGCTAACGCCATTAGCAGGGCGGCCTTTAACGATAGAGTTTTTAGTGTCCAGACTGTAGCAGCTCGAAAGGGGACCCCTTGAGGGCCCTCAGGACCATGGGCAGGTCTCACACAGGGACGGTAGGGGGCCAGGGCGGATTAAGCCTCCTGGAACCCCTCAGGAAACGAACAACTAGGTTGTTCCGGCCCCCAGACTGTCCTGCTATAGGAGCATGAGAAGTTGCTATAGCTGCCACACAGACCTTGAGCGTGGAAGGGGAGCGAGGACAATGGGGAGAGAAAGGACAATATCACTGATATGTCTCAGGAAATAGAGTCTTCGCCGCGGGTTGCGCACCAGGCAGAGAAGACCGACCATTTAAGGGCATAGAGGCGTCTTGTGGATGGGGCTCTAGCCTGTGATATAGTATTTAGGACACTTTCAGGGAGATCTACTGATTCCCGTCAAGAGCCCAAAGGTGCAACGCCCACAACTCGGGTTGGGGGTGCCAAATTGTCCTGTTCGCCTGAGAGAGGAGCTCCTGCCTCAGGGGAATGGGCCACGGGGCTGCTGCAAGCAGTTGAGATAGCTCAGAGAACCAAAGTTGTTTCTCCAGAGCGGGGCCACTAGGAGGACTCTGTGTTTGCGGTCCCTGATTCATCTGATTACCTGAGGGATCAGAGCGATCAGGGGGAAGCATACAGGAGGAGGTTGGGCCAATCATGGGCCAACGCATCCTCGGTCTTTGAAAAATAAATCAGGCAGTGAGAGTTGTCTTTTGAGGCGAAGAGGTCAACCTCTGCCTTGACAAAGACCTCCCAGACCTGCGAAGGCGAGCCAAGTAGGGAGCACGCCACGACTTCGTGAGCTCGTCGTGGACCTCTGGAAAAAAAGGCAAGGCTCATGCTGTCATCTAGCAGTTCGTCCTCAATTGCTCCAAACAAAATCATGTCGCTCGCAGACGGGGTCTGAGCCAGCATGAGCTCGCTCGCAGCCGGGCGCTGAGCCTCTCTGCCCTGCTGTTTTTTCCTCACAGGTCCCTGGGAGGAAGAAAAGGGGGGGGCGCGAGGGGCGGAGTCGCTTTCAGTGTGAACATTCCATCTCTGTCAGAGCGGCTTCTGCATGGGGTCTGCCCAGGCAGGAAACGCACTCTGAGTGGCCATCATCAGCGTGCAGGGCGGTTCTGCACGAGCTGCAACGACGGCGCAGCATTTTCAACAACGCCGCTTGCTCTTTTAGAGGAAAAAGGCTCTTTTTGCTCTTTTCGCTCGCCGGATGGCAGCAGGGGACGAGCTGGTATCTGCGCCAGACGCTGAAGGCAACTCGAAGCTCGGCGGGAACAGCAGGACGGCGCAGGTGAGTAGCTATTGTCCGCAGCGAGACATGTCAACGGCGAGCGGCTTCAAGTCTCATAGCTCAGCGGAGCGAAGATCTCCGTCACTGAAGGAGAATTGATCGGAGATCCTATGGCGCAATGCCCACTTATATAGTCAGATGGCTCCGCCCATTCTGGTTGGCTTCCTTGCCATAGGCTCGTGCAGTTCCGCTGCCAAGCCATTGGTTCGCTTTCATTGCACTGCACAAACCAGTGGCCATGCAGTTTCACTGCGTGACTGTAAAGGCTTCAGTCATCGGAGAAAAAGGAGTTTTCCCCATAGCGTCTAGCGATGCAGTACGAGTATAGTATTGAAAGGGAACCAAAGTCCTCTTGCTAACTGTGAACTGTCTAGCTAGATCTAACTAGAATTTTCACACACTCCCTCCTTAGCCCTCAAATTTCAGTAATCAGCAGGGTACTATTAAATTACCTACTGAGACATGGCTGTGACTGTTCAGCTCTTGGTTTCAGAATGCACAGCAGAGAGTTATTAATCAATTTACCCATTCTGAAACTGCTAACAATTAGCTTGTTCTGAGTAAAGCCTTAAAAAACAAAATTTGGTACTAATGACACTAAAGACTGTTATGCTATCTTTAATTTAGATTATATTTCTGAACTATACATCAGAGAAGGGCCACCTTGGCACCGAGTCCTACACTAGCATAATATGAAAGCCATCCAAGTTAGAACAAGTTCATATCACCAGTGTGAAAGGGAAAATTTAATTTGAAAGAAATGGTATCTAAGGGTATCTAATCTAATCACACTATATTGAAACCCATCAGCAAAATCCCAGCAAATGTAATTTGCTTTATTATGATGTAACTGAAGGAAAGATAGAGGGAAACAATATGAGATAATTAGGACAATTAGACACAGTGCATAACCCTGTGGGCTCATATGGGCAAATCACTGTACCAACAAGATTCTCACAAAAAGGACTACACCATATAAAGACATTGCATAAATAAATGTTAAGATATCTCCTTTCTTTTCTTATAGTTTTTAATTATAGGCAAGAAGGATCAAGAATAATTCACGAATTAATCAAGAAATCATTTTCCAGGTAATTATACTTGAACTCCCTACATATCATGCAAAATACCATGCAAAATAATATACTCCAAGTATAGTTGTTTTACTAGGAAAACTATAAATAGATATTAGGGGTTAGGCTTATATAAAGTATGAGCACCAGCAGGCAAAAGAATAAAATAGATTAATAGATGGGAAATTAAAGAATTAATAGAGAATCCAGCTCGCAGTAATGCTTCAACAGCTTCTCTGAGAGTCATGTCAGAACAATTTAAATGCTTTTGTTTGAACTCAGGGGTTATGATCAGGCACTTTCATCTTTAACTGATATACCCCTCAAGTTTTTGAAGTCCTTATTTTAATGCCCTTTATATATAATATGAATCTTAAAAATACATGTGAAATAGCAATATGAAAACTGTGTGGCAAAATCTCTTCTTCATCTGTTATCTCACTCTGTTTTCACTCCTTTCCTTTTTTGTGTTTTATGTTTTTAACACTCTTTATATCAGGGAGGCAGGGAAAGAATAACTAAAGCAGAAGCCTAAGTGGTTTCTGTTATCCAGAGGTCCTTGTTGTAAGAGCACTGCCATCACTGAATCCATGAAACAGGGTACAGACTATGACTCACACTGGGTGGTGACCCTGCTTTTTCATTTGAAAGTCAAAACCAATGTCAGACAGTAAGCATTTACTAATGCCCCACTCAAAAACAGCTTGATTAATCCAGTAGTCGATGTTAATCCAAAGTCCAAGGTTGATTTCACAATAAGGTTGATAATTATTGTAATAATAATAATTATTATCATTATGGTTGTTTAGATATTCCTGCCACACCTTTATGAAGGCAAGTATTCTCTGATCTTGAAATATTCTCATTTTAGCTAGCATTTTCCAGTGTTGTGTGTCTATTATTTCTTTCTTAGACAGGGAATTATGTGCAACTAATCATCTACCAAGTTCTTTAATTAACTTTTGTTGTAAAATACAAATGTCCATAGCATATTCTAAAGCTAGTCCCCTAATGTCTCAGGTAAAATTTGAAGACAAATTATCTACCAACCCAAAGTGTCTCTTAATACTGTAAAGGAACGCATTAATGTCATGGATCACTGTGCTGACCATATTTCTGGTGGATATTTCACAAAACACAAATCACTGAAAACATCCTGTCAGAAAGTAGGAAACTAGCTAGAAAATCCAGATTTACAAAGGTTTCTGAGTATTTGTGTACTGTATGTATGTTGATGAATGCTAATCACCTGTAAATTACCTGGTGTGTAAAACATCACAACTCTTTTGCACCCACAAAACTCCACAAAAGGCAAAGATGAAATAGTTTCTCAGAAGTAGAAGTGAAAGTTATTTTTGATTCACATCTATGCCAATAAACAATATTATTTAACAGTATAACTGCACCTGAAAGGCCAAAATTTGGAGCCAAAGTTGATTTAGATGTGAATTAAATGAAGAGAAAAAAAAATGGCTTGGCATGAAAATGGATAAAAAGAATATAAATTTAATGAACCCAGGTAATCATGGACACCAAGCACATCACGCTGGGAAACTGCTATGCGTAATTGTTTTTTTTTAACTGCTAAATGTCTTGGCTGCTCTCAGACAGAAATCCCTCACACCTTCCCTGCCATGTTAGAAAAGAAGTAACCAAATTGTACACGGCACACTAGGGAGTATACAGCCTGTCCTCCTTTTATACAGAAGCATTTTAATAACTGGTTTTAGTTGTCTTAATTTATGGATTTATGTTGGCTTGCTTTCTTTATTTTTCATATTTAATATTTATTTAGTTAATGCCATTAATATGACTAGGACTAGGTCTCAAATGTTTTATTAAATTTTTGTGTAACTAAAAACACATAAGCTATTTAAACTTGATAGTGTGATTCATATATAAAAGTGCAGTAACACATCAATTTATATTATTTGAAGCCGATCAATCAAGGTTTACATCAGGTAGTCTTCTTATGGATAAATTTACCTACTAAGGAGCATGAGTAGGATATGAACGTTTTTACAAAATTTCTTGGGTAAGTGGTCCTACAAACAATTTATGATTAAATTCATGCATATCCAGCTTGATAAATGAGGCCCTTGATAAATGGTTGCCTCACAGCTCCAAGGTCCCGGGTTCAATTTTACTGTCTATACTGAGGTTTAACATGTTCTCTTCATTTTCTTATGGGTTTTCTCCAGGTTCTCCAGTTCTCTCATACTGATCAAACATATGCAGGTAGGCAGATTGGCTACACTAGTTTGCCCCTAAGTGTGAATGATTGTGTGAATGCATGTGTGTGTGTGTGTGTGCATGGTGCCCTGTGATGGTCTGGTGTCCCATCTAGGGTGAATTCTCCTACCTTTACCTCCACATCATAGGGCAGAGAGGGATCAGGGTGTCATGGAATGGGGCCATCAGTGAATCAGCTCTGACAGTTGTCAAGGGCTTGTACAGCTGCTTCTGTTCATTTCAGAGTTCTAGGTTCCCTTTTAAGGAGTGAGGGGCAGTGATGGAGATCCATGATTGAACCTCTGGTAATCCAAGAATGAACCTCTGCAAACCCTAAAAACCACAGCATTGGTTTTTTTGAGTACCATTTTGAGTTGTGGCCAAGAAATGACTGCCTCTACTTTCTTCTTATCCATATTGACCCCTTGTACATTTAGAACAGATCTCAAGAAGAAAACGGAGGGTTGATGAAATTCACTTTTTTGAAGTTTCACATATAGGTGATTGTCCATGAGTCTCTTTAACAAACATGATCCACATGCTTAGTCTGTAATGAGGAATATAAAGGAAAGTAATCAAAATATACAACTACAAACTACAACTATTCTTTTACACATCTCTCAAAGTACCTTGTTAATGAAGGCCTGGAAGGGAGAAGCGGTGTTAATCATACGTTGTTAACAAGTATTTGTAGTGTCCAGAGGCAGTAGCAACAGCAATCTTCCACTCATCCCCTTCACATATCCTAATGAGATTTACCTTAGTCACTATGTAAAGTAAGTCAGATTTAGTGAAAATAACTCCATGTACCCTTCCCAGAGCTGATGGTACTAGTGTCAGTGGATATCAATACTTCACTGTGATAGAATTCTATAATCTATAATCTATAATCAATACAAGGACTTAGTCCTCCAATTTTTTCCACAAAGAACGCTCCTGTGACAGGACAGGTTGACAGACAATTTTACCCTAATCATAGTGCTTCCTGAACATATTCCTCCATGGCCTAGGTTTCTTTTTATGATAGAGAATAAATTCCACTATGAGGAGGTAAAAGTTTAATGGCAGTGTGCATGACACTACTGAGAGCTGTAGTTGTATCCTACTGGAAATGTGACTGCTCTAAACACTGGATGTTAAAACTCTACACACCCCTGTGTAAGGGGCCAGACGCGGAGGCGGTTTCTGAATCCATATGCGGAGAGTTTATTAAACCGAAGCAGCAAATAAGACCAAACAGTGAGGCTAATAGGCGTAGTCGTTGAGACAGGCAAAAGTTCAGTAATAGGAGAGGCAGTCCAACCAAGCGAACAAAACAAAGCATAAATCCAAAAGACGAGATCCAGAAGACAGGCACAATGGTCAAGACACAAAACGACAGGCAATGAAAAACGCTCAGTAAGGCAGTAGCAAGCTGAAAATACTTCGCACTGAATGCAGGTGAGCTAGGTCCTGAAATACATGTGCTAAACAGGAAGTAGGCATAGAAGAAGAACATCAGTATTCGGGAGAGGGCTCCCTCTGGTGGACGGCTGAATGGATGTCAGCCTCAGTTGTTACAGAACCCCTCCCTCTACGAACACCTCCCGGTGTTGTTTTGCTGGAACGTTCCCTTGGTCGTGGTGCTGGGTGGTCAGGGTGTGCTTGGTGAAAGTCATGGATCAGCGACAGGTCTAGTATGTCTCTGGCAGCTACCCAAGATCTCTCCTCCAGACCATAGCCCTCCCAGTCCACCAGGTACTGCATCTGGCCCCCCCTCCGTCTTGAGTCCAAGATTTCGTTGACCATGTAAGCTGCTGCTCCATCAATGTCTAATGGAGGTGGGGGTTCGTGACTCGTGGTTCCGGGGCCAGACATCGGGTGGACCGGTTTCAGCAGGGACACATGGAAGGAGGGAGAGATACGGTAATTAGTAGGAAGCTCCAAACGGTATGTAACTGGGTTAATCTGACGTAATATTTTAAAGAGACCCACATACCTTGGGCTGAGCTTCCTACAGGGTAGCCGCAACTTGAGATCACGCGTGGATAGCCATACTCTTTGACCTGGCTGGTAGTTCGGGTGAGGACGTCTTCGTCTGTCGGCTTGGATCTGTTGGGCGCGTACTGCCCGCTGCAGCCGAACGTGCGCACTATCCCACACCTGTTCCCTCCGCCTGATCCAATCATCCACCGCTGGCACTGCAGACGGTTCTACCGACCAAGGGAACAATGGAGGTTGATAGCCCAGCATGCACTGGAAAGGAGTGAGGCCAGTAGAGGAATGAGTAAGGGAGTTCTGTGCATATTCAGCCCATGGGATGAAGTCGGTCCACCTTTGTTGCTCACGGCTGCAATAAGACCTGAGATATCTGCCTATTTCCTGATTAAGCCTTTCAACCTGTCCGTTTGTTTGAGGATGATATCCCGAGGTTAAGCTTACGTTGATATCTAGTTGCTTGCAAAAGGCATGCCAGACTCTGGAGGTGAACTGGGATCCCCGATCTGTTACAATGTTTTCTGGTAGGCCATAAACTCTAAAGACATGGTGAAACAGAGCATAAGCAGTTTCCATAGCCGTGGGTAGACCTTTCGTGGGGATGAGCCGGCATGATTTAGAGAACCGGTCTATGATGATAAGAATCGTGGTAAAACCGTTGGAATTAGGTAGATCCGTAACAAAGTCGATAGATAGGTGCGACCATGGTCTCTGTGGGATTGGTAATGGCTGGAGCAGGCCAGATGGCAATTCTCTGGGAGTCTTAGACTGGGCACAAATTTGACAAGATTTGACATAAGTAGTAACATCACTTGTTAGAGATGGCCACCAAAATGAGTTACGTACCAGATTAATTGTTCTCTGAATACCTGGGTGTCCTGTGCTCAAGGATTTGTGGACCCACTGGATAGTTCTTTGTCACAGAGTTTGAGGTATGTAGTGCTTCGTTGGTGGACATTCAGGTGGTGCAGGATCAGACTGCTGCGCTCTTTGGATCTCCTCCATGAGGTCCCAGGTAATGGGTGCGATGATGACTGAGGGTGGTAATATGGGCTCAGTATGTGATAATACATGGGGTGGATCATATCTGCGTGAGAGGGCATCTGCTTTGCTGTTCTTACTGCCAGGACGGTAGGTGACTGTGAACTGGAACCTAGTAAAAAACAAAGACCATCGGGCTTGACGGGGATTGAGTCTTTTGGCACTCTTAATGTATTCCAGGTTCTTGTGGTCTGTGATGATTTGGAAAGGATGGGTGGCCCCTTCTAGCCAGTGTCGCCACTCTTCTAGGGCAGCCTTCATAGACAGTAGCTCTTTATTCCCGACGTCATAATTCCTTTCAGCTTCATTCAATTTGCTGGAGAAGAAAGCACAGGGGTAAAGTTTACCTGGATTACCATGACGCTGGGACAGGACTGCACCAATACCACAGTCCGAAGCGTCTACTTCCACAACAAAAGGGAGGTCAGGGTCTGGATGCTTGAGAATGGGTGCTGTTGTGAAGCTGGTTTTGAGGGAAACATAAGCTTTTTGTGCCTCATCATTCCATGACAACTTCGAGGGTTTACCTTTGAGTAGTGTTGTGAGGGGAGCTGCAATCGTGCTGTAGTTTCTGATGAATCGTCGATAGAACTTTGCAAAACCCAAAAATCGTTGAAGCTCCTTGATTGTACTGGGTCTTGGCCATTCAGTAACTGCTTGTATTTTTGAGCTATCCATTTCGACACCTTGGTGGCTGATGTTGTAACCAAGGAAGGTGGTTTGACTACAGTGGAACTCACATTTCTCTGCCTTGACATACAGTTGGTGTTGTTGGAGGCATGAGAGGACTGTCTTAACATGTTGTGTATGTTGGGCCTTATCCTGAGAATATATGAGAATGTCGTCTATGTAGGCTATCACACACTGGTTGAGGAAATCATGGAAGATTTCATTGATGAACGACTGGAAGACTGCTGGTGCATTGGCTAGCCCATACGGCATTACCTGGTACTCATAGTGCCCCCTAGTGGTGATGAATGCTGTTTTCCATTCGTCTCCTTCTCTGATTCGAACAAGGTTGTAAGCACTTCTCAAGTCTAACTTGGTGTAAATGCGTGCCTCCCGAAGTTGTTCAAGAGCTGAAGGAACAAGTGGTAGTGGATATCTGTGTTTTATAGTTACTGCGTTTAGTCCTCTGTAATCTATACATGGTCGAAGGCCTCCGTCCTTTTTCTCAACGAAGAAGAAGCCTGTTGCGGCCGGTGAAGTAGAAGGACGAATAAATCCAGATGCTAATGCATCTTCGATGTAAGTCTCCATGGCTAAGGTTTCTGGTTGTGATAATGGATATACCTTGCTTTTAGGGGGTGTCATATTCGGTAGTAACTCAATTGCACAGTCCCAAGGTCGGTGAGGAGGGAGTTGAGTTGCCTTAGCTTTACTAAAAATCTCGGAGAATTCTGCATACTCATCAGGGATCCTTGTTTTTGTTTGGACGTCTAGGCTTTCAATACTGGTAGTAAAACAGGGTAGGGAAATTGCAACACGAAGACAGTGCGAGTGACAGTAGTCTGACCGTTTATTTAGCTCACCATGTTTCCAGGAAATGGATGGGTCATGAGTAGCCAGCCATGGATGCCCTAGAATAACTGCATTCTTGGGGGTGTTGATAATGTACAGAGAGATGGTTTCTGTGTGAAATAGTCCAATTTGCAAGGTAACTGGTACTGTCTGATGTGTTATTCCAGTGCCAATGGGGGCATTGTCGACAGCTGTGATGTTGATGGACGGTATACAAGGGACTGTGGGAATGCAAAGTTCTTGAACCAAGTCATGGTGTATTACGTTAACTGTGAACATCAAAGGAAATTTCAACTGGTAAACGAAAAACTGTGATGGAGTGACGATGCTGAGTTCTGTATACTCACGTTAGATCTTGAATCACGGGAACTCTTGGTTTTGTGAGGACACGAGATGCTCTGATGACCTGGTTCCCCACAGTAAAAGCAGAGTCTTTCATTTCTGCGATGTAGGCGTTCCTCAGAGGAGACTCGTGTATAAGCAAAATGCATGGGCTCTATAGACTCTGAGCTTGTAAGGGCTTGACTGGTAGATGCAGTTTGTAAGACTGGGCGAGCTTTAGAACGTGGTGCACTACGAAGTAAATTGTCAATTTTGATCGCCATAGTAATGAACTCAGACAATGAGGAATCTTCACCCGTGCAGGCAAGTTCAGCTTGCAGTTCATGATTAAGCCCCTCTCAAAAAACAGTCTTTAATGCGACATCATTACACCCACTCTGAGCCGCTATTGTCCTGAACTGAATAGCATAATCAGCTGCTGTCTTTTGGCCCTGGCGTAAATGAAGCAACTGAACAGAAATACTTTTACCTCCTGCTGGGTGTTCGAACACCTCACGAGTTAGTTGAACAAAGTAATCAAAAGATGTTTGGAACTGTGGGTCGTTCTCCCAAACTGCTGTGGCCCAGTCAAGAGCTTTGCCAGTAAGAAGAGACATCATGAATGCACATTTCTTTGAATCTGGGCGAAATGATTCTGGTTGTTTTGAGAAGTATATTTTACATTGATGCAAAAAAACCCTGCACTTCTCAGCAGAGCCATCAAACTTATCAGGGAGTGCAAATCTTACCGGTTCAGCGTGAGCAGATGGCAGAGAATGGATGTAACGAGTGAGGTAGTCATTGGTGGCTCGTAAGTTGTTTAACTGTTCTTGGTACCCTTTAAGAAGCTCACTCTGGTAAGCAAATGCGGCCTGAAGCTGTGAAACTTCCACTGGATTCAAGTCAGGCGAAGTATTCTGTAAGGGGCCAGACGCGGAGGCGGTTTCTGAATCCATATGCGGAGAGTTTATTAAACCGAAGCAGCAAATAAGACCAAACACTGAGGCTAATAGGCGTAGTCGTTGAGACAGGCAAAAGTTCAGTAACAGGAGAGGCAGTCCAACCAAGCGAACAAAACAAAGCATAAATCCAAAAGACGAGATCCAGAAGACAGGCACAATGGTCAAGACACAAAACGACAGGCAATGAAAAACGCTCAGTAAGGCAGTAGCAAGCTGAAAATACTTCGCACTGAATGCAGGTGAGCTAGGTCCTGAAATACATGTGCGAAACAGGAAGTAGGCATAGAAGAAGAACATCAGTATTCGGGAGAGGGCTCCCTCTGGTGGACGGCTGAATGGATGTCAGCCTCAGTTGTTACACCCTGTAAAAATGGCAGGTTTTTGTGAAGTAAAAGAATGGCACTAAAATAAATCATGCAAGATCTTTTTCCACCTTTAATGTGAAATTAAAAAGTATACAAATAAAGTGAAAAACTATCAGAAACTCTTTAGAGAAAAAAAACTTACAATAACCTAGTTGCATAAGTGTGTACACCCCTAAACTAATACTTTGTTAAAACACTTTTTGATTTTATTACACCACTTATTATTATTTTTTTTGGGTAAGAGTCTATCAGCATGGCCTATCTTAACGTAGCAATATTTTCCCACTCTTCCTTGCAAAAACATTCTATATCTGTCAAACTGTGAGGGCTTTTCCTGTGCACAGCCCACTTCAATGGCTAGGTCATTCAAAAACATTGATCTTCTTTTGGTTAAAACATTCCTTTGTTAATTTGAATGTATGCTTTGAGTCATTGTTGTGCTGAAAAGTGAAATTCCTTTTCATCTTCCTTACTAGCAGATGCCTGAATGTTTTGAACTAAAGTTGAATGGTATTTGTAACTATTTCTGATTCTCTCCACCTTGAAAAAAGCCCCAGTTCTGGTTGAAGAAAAGCAGCCTTAAAGCATGATGCTGCCACCACCATGCTTCATCGTGGGTATGGTGTTCTTTTGGTGATGTGCTTTTTTGTACCAAACAAACCTTTTGGAATAATGAAATTATTATACTTTTTTTGCACATGGTTTGGGGTGATTTACTTGGGCTTGGATGTTTTTTGTGAGAAAGGGTCTAACCACCCTATACAAAAGACCAGATGTGAAGAATACGAGAGATTGTTGTCACATGCAGAGAGTAATCAGTGCATGTCAGATATTCCTGCAGCTCCTTTAATGTTGCTGTAGGTCTCTTGGCAGCCTCCCTGGTAAGTATTTGTCTTGTCCTTTTGTAAATTTTGTAGGGACATCCTATTCTTGGTGATGTTACCGTGGTGCTCCATTTTCTCTACTTGTTGATGATGGCACAGTGTTCCATGGTACATCTAATGCTATGGAAAATCTTTTACACCCTTCTTCCGATACCTTTCAACAAGTGATATACCATGCATGCTTTGCATGCTTTTTTTCGGTCCATGGCTTCAGTAGTCAGATGAAACCAAAAAGATGTGAAGAAAATCCTACAGAAACAGCTGATCTTTAGTTGGGGTTAATCAGAATAATTTCATTGATGATGGCTGTATGATAATACATTTGAACATGAGATTGAATGTAACTGGTTCATTCCGAAGAAAGCCACATATCCGACTATAAAAGGGTGTGCACACTTATGCAACCAGGTTATTGTACCTTTTTTATTTTTCAGATTTTTCTCTAAAATGTTTCTGAAGGCTTTTCACTTAATTTTTATTCATTGTAATTTCACATTAAGGGTGGAAAAAGTTCTGACCTTGATTTATCTTGGTTTCATTTTTTCATCACAAAAACCTTCCATTTTAACAGGAGTGTCTAGACTTTTTATATCTACTATATACAGCTTTTTGCTCACTCTCTCCTTCCAACATCTTGATAAAATGTCAGTTGGAACCATTTCGTAATGATTTTTTTATCTTTGTCTTTGTCGGTGGAGCATTTTACCATGGAGTTATTTTTGACAGCATCTAACACACAGCATATATTTCACTCACCAATTTTCTTTTCTGTTCTGGGTTTTCTAGCAAGTTTTCCACATTTCTCAATTAATCCAGAGTGGAAAGAGGAAACCCAATACTTATGACATCAGGCAGATGTTTGAGACTTTCTGTAGCTGCATTAAGATCAACCGCTGTTGTTCCTTTATAGTTTCTAGTCTGGTCAGCATCTTCTTCATGATTATCAAATATATGAATATTAATGCTTCACACTAACTTTTATAAACACTAATATTTTGTATTAATTGACTAATCGTTACAATGGATGCTACAAAGTGTGACTCCAGGGATTATTTCTCTTTTTTGCTATATTGCAAAATCAAATGCAAGTATATTAGAATGTTTGTAAAGTGTCTCTACAGAAA
Organism: Pangasius djambal; assembly: GCA_022985145.1. Taxonomy (NCBI): domain Eukaryota; kingdom Metazoa; phylum Chordata; class Actinopteri; order Siluriformes; family Pangasiidae; genus Pangasius; species Pangasius djambal. The sequence continues at coordinate 12,789,629 of CM040990.1, forward strand.
TAAAATTAAATAAAAGTACTTAAATGTCCTCAGAATTAATTAAAAATATAAAATCTAAAGACTGCTTAATTGACACTTTCTTTTAGCTTTTAATTTTTGAGAGCTCACATTAATACGTTAAACAAGGTATGCCTGTGTTAATTTTAAATCATCTATGTCCATTTGTATGCTTGCTTATAGCTTAAATGGCAGATCAAATCTCTCTTGCCGTCATGAAGACCAAGAAACTGCCCTTGAAGCTTTGAGATAAAGTTGTTAACAGGAAAAGAAATTCATTAAAACCAGGCAGAAAAAATATGGCACAACCTAGATAGTACCAAGATCAGGCAAAAATGAGTGCTCAAGCAAGAAGGGCAATTGTCAGAGAAGTGTCCAAGAGTCCAGCTACAACAATTAAGGGGTTGCAGAGCTCAATGGCTAAAAATAGTTTAATCTGTGCATTCCTCAACAATATCATCACTTCTTCACAAATCTAGCCTCTATGGCTATAATCTAGCCCTATAGGAAGAAGACAAAAGGCCATGTTAGAAAATCTGAGAGCTTTTGGAAAAACTATTTTGTGGTCTGATGAGACTAAAGGTGAGCCATTTGCTCCAATACCAAATACAGCCCAACAATTAGGTAACACCGTTCCAATGATCATGCACGTTGGTGGTAGCATAATGCTCAAGAATTGCTTTTCAACAGGAGGAACTGGAAAGCTTGTTGCCAAAATATGAGCATATTGTTGAAGAGAACCTGTTGAAGTCAGCCAGATATCTGCATTCAGGGTCAAAATAGGCTTTCAGAAAGGCCGAGTCAAATCCCAGACTTAAATACAATTGAAAATCCATGGCATGACCTGAAGATTGTTGTCCACCAACATTATCCATCTAATTTGACAGAGTTCGAGAAAATTTGCATCGAAGAATGATAGAAAATGGAATCAAAATGTGCAAAGACACATCAGAGAGAAATGAAATCTGTAATTGCTGGAGAGGACAATTGACATTATCAGTTAAGGCATTTTTAGATTTTTTTTGTTTTTTCCTCTGGTAGGGGCAGCTGGAGAGGACAGAGTTTCTGGAAGTGGTGGCAAAAGAGTTGCTGTAGGTAAACTTGCTTGCTCAGTTCTATACTTAACTCCTGTCTCTCTGTTTACCCTTACTCTTCTTACAGTCTGCTCATCCTCACTCTCAATTGAGCTCAGCTTTCTACAGCCTCTTATGTATTAGAAATGATAAACAAACATATTAATTAGGAGTGTAATATAAAGTTCAACCTATTAACGGTTCAATTCAGTCCTTGTTTTTTGGCCATGATGCAGGTCAGATCATGGATTTTCTTATAAAAAAAATACCAAGCTCAAAAGCAACTCATCAGTGTCAACTCATCCGCCAATTACCAAGGTCTTCATGAGCTGAATTCAGACTGTTGGAAGATGGAAACATTAATCTCTGCAGAGCTGAGGCCCAGCATGGGACTCAGCTGACATGCCTAAATTAGAATGTTTTTAGTCTTCTCTGTGTTGTGGCTAACACCCACTTTGAGTGGCTTATTGCTTTTTTATTCCATGACTCAATTTCCTAATAGTGACTCAAGGTAATACCTTATGGAGTAATATTTGGGTAATGTTTGACATGTGAAAAAGATGAATACCTATCTGAAAACATATCAGTGGAAAACAGTAAGGTAATTGTTACCTGTTTGTCGTTTTAATAAGAAGCAGTCTTTATTTGTCACATATACATTACAGTACAGTGAAATTCTTTTCTTCATATATCCCAGCAGTAACCCAGACCCTTAACCATTGAGCCCACCACTTTATATTCCAGTCTATTGTTATATTCTTTGGTTTGTAAATCTGACATTACAGTTGCTTGAGGTAATTTTTACCCCATGCTTCAGCAAGTGATTTTTTTTTTGTGTGTGAAAAACATACATGTGTGAAAAACACACACGAGACAGAGGAAGAGAGATTCAAACAGCAATATGTCCAGAACTGTAGAAGATCCAATATAGTGAAGGTTATGGTTCCTATTGGCAAGTTTATTCATTAAAAAAATTGTGCCCGTGTATGAAATTTCAGTATTTCAATAGGAATATGAACTTTCATATTTCAAAAACTTGTCAAGAAGGCCATAAATACATGACATTTTTCACCCAGGTCTCAGGCACAACTTCTGTTGTCTCCACAAAGATAGAGAAAGGATAGCATTTTAAAATTCATCTTGCATAATAATCAGAAATGGTTTCTGCACAGAAAAGTGTTTCAGCACTGCACTTTTTAAAACAAAAACATTTCAGCACTGTACCCCACTATACCACAGGACTGCACCATTTTTCTCTGCTTTATCACACCCAATTGAAATTTGTGCCTTCAGACATTTCACCTCACATAAACGTGAAAGGAGCCTACAGGATTCAAGAGGGTAGTAGACCAAATAAGCTCTCAGTCTACAGGATTCAAGAGGGTATTATACCACATAAGCATCACATTTAACCAAGAGTAGTTTTTTTTACCAAGCCAATGTCATTTACATTTTTGATGCAGTTTTCTCCATCAGAAAAATGGAGACAATTTGAAGACGTGCCATTTTTAAAAACACCAGCTACACAGTCACTTTTCTACCACAGAGGATGACAATGTCAGTAGCAGAAACATTCCCATAGAGTAAAATAAAAGAGAGTGAAAGTGTGTTTGGGCACTGCAAATCAGTGTGTGCTCAGAGCAGCAGATCCAGCAAGATCTGGTGCTCCACATTGTGTGTGTGTGTTTAAACCTAGCATCTGCACTGTGATTTTAAATGCCACTGCTTTTGTTGTCTGTCTGTGTAAACTCACAGTCAAATACTGGATTTTATTCACATAATGTTATTTATTTTACTGTTATTTTGATTGTGAAACTTATTGTTAAATTCTATGTTGGATAGTGGGTATTCTGCTAGAGAGAATGAGTGCCCCGTTGGAGCAAAAAACCCTTTGTTTGAAAACACACACCATTAAATTTCTCCTTTTCTTCCATTCCTCTTGCCTTTTGTGTTTTTGTGATCATCCAAAGGGCAGAGTGAAACGTTAATGCATTAGCTGTCTTTGGCTCCTCTTTATCAAACAACAGACTGCATTAGAGGCTTGAACTACAACAGGAACAGCTGTGTAAACCCCTTCACACACACACACACACACACACACACACACACACACACACACTTTCAATGATGGAGATGGCAGCTGGCATTTTTACAAGGGAGAGCAACAAGCGCTCATGCAGTCTGTGATCTTTATGTTTCCTATTCACCTTTTCTCCAGGCAGAGTGGAAGCGTGGCCTGTCAAGTCCAATCAACAGCCACCTGGATGCATCTTCTTTAACTGTGTAAGATGTATGTGTGGGTGTGTTTTAAAATAAAATTTATCCCCCTCCCAACTCTCCATTTTTCTGACCTATTCACCTATTCAGTAGATTGGCTTTCTTTGTCTTCTTCTTTGTTTGAAAACATTAAAGCTTTAACAAGCACCAGTCCTCCAAAAACTAATATATAGTGCTTCCTCCACCACTCTCCACTCACCACTCCTCTAGTTTCTAGCAACTATTTTGCTTTTTCTCTCTCCCTATAGTTGTCCTTGAAGTTCTTTCTTGTCACCTCTAAATTAACATGGCATTGTGTATATACATGAGTCAGCATGAATGCCAGCTCATGAATGTCAGGTCTATTATATTACTTTTATAACTGCAGATTTTAAAGCATGATCCAAGGAGTGCTGTATCTACTGTCATTGGAATATCATGAGTGAGACAAAATGCACAGTGATGTTTGCTGAAATAAAAGTGCCTCTCTTCATCTTTCTCTGAACCTCTCAGTTTTGCATAATATGAAGAGGCAACCATTCTCATTTCATGGTAATACTACAGTAAAGAAAAGAATTGTCCGGCTCAATTATGTGTATAGTCCATCTACTAAAATCAGTAATCATTAATCATCATACATAACTACTTTTTATTTTGGTCTGTTCTGCTCTATGTATGCTCCTTCTCCTTGATGTGATGCTGGTGTTATATTCTGATACTGATGGCAATGCACTATCACTGCTGCTGTGCTTGTTCTAGCCTTCTGCTTAATATGACTCTGGTGCATCATTCAGAAATTATCTCTGCACTGGACAACCCTGCTTCATCATAGTGAAGCCACTGCATGTAAAATTCACCTTCTTGCTGCAATTAATCATTGTGCCGTGCCAACATCAGTTGGGTATAATACACACATCGTTCTGGTTGTGTTAGGTTGACATGTTTGTGTGGCATGAGAAATCCATATATCAACCAGTGGCACTGAGCATGCATTAATAGTGCCAGTGAGGTGTGCTATAGACGTAGTCACTGGGGAGGCCTGTGCAAGCTGTTAAGGTTAGTCCATGTGCAGACATAGGGGTTTGTGTGTGCAATATGTACAAACTGTGCCATGGTTTATTATGTTGATTGCCAAGTGGAAGAATCTTTTCCTTAGCCTGCCAGTATGGTAGAGGAGGCTCCTGTAGTGCTTCCTGGATGGGAGAAGAGTGAGCAGTCTATGGCTGGGGTGCAATCTGTGATAGACTGGAATATGTTCAGAGAGACTGCTACATACAACCACACCACAGATGGAGGAATAGAGAGGCAAAGACGGTGGAGTGGCTGTCTGCATTATGTCCCAGGTTGCCCTCATGTCTGTGTTACCTTCTGGCTCTCCCTTTTAGTTATGTTGTCATGGCTAGTCTTGCCGGAGTCCCTCACTCCGCACGCAAAGTACACTGTCCTTAACCATTACAGGACAAAAAGCATACCTAACAATCTCTCCCTCTGTCTCTTTCTTTGTCTCTCTGTGGAGCTACACATGCTACTCCTGAGATACCAGTGATCCTGATCCCTTCTGCTCTCCAGACTTGCCTGATCCATCCTCAATTCTTTTGAGATCTTTTTATATCCCTTACCAGACTCATAAGCATCAACAATCTTCTTCCTGAAGGCCTCAGAGAGCTCTTTGGATCTCACCATGGTGTTACCTCTCACTTCAAAAATGTCTGAGGTTTAAATAAGGCTTCAAAATGCTCTGTAACAATGTTCTAATAATTTGCACCTGATGTGATACACCTGTAGGTAATTTTAGCCATTTTAAGTACAAATAAATGTGGGGATGTCTTTACTTTTTCCTCACAAGAAATTGGGTTTTTTTATTACATTTTACAGATAATGTCCATATGTTTTACTATGTTAAAAAAACACAGGCTTTCATGGGGTGTCCTAATTTTTTCACATGACTGTTTATCTATTGTATGCATTAGTGTCACATGCACAAGTGTCCTGTGCATGTGCAAATGTTCCATGTGTTCAGTATGTGATATGTATGATCAGGTGTATGCATTAATGTCATGTGCAGAGAAGCTGGAGGGTGTTCAGTGTTCTGATGGCTTGAAGAAGAAAGTTTCTCATAGCCGCTCAGTCCTGGCAGTCCAGTCCAGACTGCAGCCACTGGAACAATCCATAGTTGTGGTGTGTAGTATGCTTTAAGATATTTCCTGTACCACCTAGTATAGATGACTTGCAGGCTAGATCCTTTCAGCAGACCTCACCACCCCCTGCAGGGCTTTGCAGTCCACAGCACTGCAGTTCCTGTACCAGGCGGTAATGTTCCCAGTGAGTATGCTCTCTGTAGTGGAGTTGTAGAAGGACCTCTGGATAGCTGAGGATATATTGAACTTGCTCAGCTGATATAGATGGTAGAAACACTGTCTCACCTTCTGTGTTATAGTCAAAGTGGGCATGACAGGTCCTCGCTGATGTGTACACTGAAGTACCTGAAGCACCTCACTCTCTCCACCAGGGTCCCGTTAATCGCAAGAGCTGTGTATTACTCTTTTGTTTCCTTCTGAAGTCCACAATCAGATCCTTAGTCTTGTTGACATTTAGGAACAGGTTGTTGTCACCACTAGGACATCCTATCCAATTCATACACACAGGCCTTGTCATCATTTTTGGTGACCAGACCTACCACCACAGTGTCATCTGCAAACTTTATAATGGTGTTGGATTCATATCTGGCTACACAGTTGTATGTGTACAGCGTATAGCAGAGGGCTTAAAACAAAGCCTTGGGGAGCTCCAGTGTTGGGAGTGAGGGTGTTTGAGATTAACCCACCTGCTTTCACCACCTGTGCCCACCCACACATTGGCTATTCAGACCACATCTCTAATCCCAGCATACAGACCGCTCGTGAGACGCTCCAAACCAGTTCTGAAGCAGGTGAAAACCCAGCCATCAGGAGCCATCTCTGCTCTTCAGGACTGTTTTGAGCACACTGACTGGCACATGTTCAGGGAAGCTGCAACCGATGGTGACTTCACCAACTTGGAGGAATACATGGGATCAGTGACCAGCTATATCAGCAGCTGCATTGATGACGACAGTGTCTCCAAGACCATCACCACATGCTCCAACCAGAAGCCATGGATGACCACAGAGGTGCATGCGCTGCTGAGGGCCATCAAAGAGACAAGGCGCGCACATGCCCAGAGAACATGCGGCAACATATGGGAAGGCATCCAGGTCATCACCAACTACAGGACAACATCATCTGCCTCTGATGCCTCCCTTCCAGATGCCCTGAACAACTATGCTCGGTTTGAGGCTTAGAATGACGTGACAGCAAGGAAGACCCCCCCCCCCCCCCCCCCCCCCCCAATGATCAGATGCTGTGTCTAACCATGGCTGATGTGGGGAAAACTCTACACAGTGTTAACCCACGGAAGGCTGTTGGACCAGATAACATTCCTGGCAGAGTGCTCAGAGGATGTGCAGATCACCTGGTAGATGATGTTCACCATCGAAGAAATCTTCACTGTCCTGCCTCAATGACTATCATCTCGTTGCACTCACACCAATCATCATGAAGTGCTTTGAGAGACTCGTCATGAGGCACATCAAGACCCTGCTGCCCCCCCTCACTGGACCCCGTGCAATTCGCATACCGTTTCAACGGATGACGCCATCACCACCACCCTCCATCTGGCCCTCACCCACCTGGACAAAAAGGACACATACATTCGAATGCTGTCCATAGACTTCAATTCAGCATTCAACACAATCATTCCTCAGCACCTGATTGGTAAGCTGAACCTGCTGGGCCTGAATACCTCCCTCTGCAACTGGATCCTGGATTTCCTGACTGGGAGACCTCAGTCAGTCCAGATCGGGACCAGCATCTCCAACATCACCACAGTGAGCACTGGGGCCCCCCAGGGCTAGTGCTCAGTCCACTGTTGTTCACTCTGCTGACTCACAACTGTGTAGCAGTATCACATCATCAAGTTCGCCAGTGACACGACTGTGTTGGGTCTCATCAGCAAGAACGACGAGTCAGCATACAGAGTAGAGGTGCAGGGGCTAATGGACTGGTGCAGAGCCAACAACCTGTCTCTGAATGTGGACAAAACTAAAGAGATGGTTGTTGACTTTAGCACAGCACAGAGCAATCACTCTCTGCTGAATATCGACGGCTCCTCTGTGAAGATTGTCAAGATTACCAAAAAAGCTCCTTCAAGTTCACCTGGTGGAGAACCTCATCTGGTCCCTCAACATCAACTCCATTACCCGGAAAGCCCTTTGTGCAAAGGCTGAGGAAATCTCTGACCCCCCATCCTCACCATATTCTACAGAGCTACTTTTGAGAGCATCCTGAGTAGCTGCATCACTGCTTGGTTTGGAAATTGAACCGTCTCAGTTCACAAGATCCTGCAGCGGATAGTGAGGACAACTGAGAAGATTATCAGAGTCTCTCTGCCCTCCATCATAGATGTTTACACCACAGGCTGCATCTGCAAAGCCACCAGCATTGTGGATGACCCCACACATCCCTCACACAAACTCTTCACCCTCCTGCGATCTGGCAAAAGGTACCGAAGCATTCGGGCCCTCACAACCAGACTGTGCAACAGTTTCTTCCCCCAAGCCATCAGACTCCTCAATAGTCAGAGACTGGACTGAAAACACGCACATGAACTCAACTGAACACCATCCCCTTTGTAATTTTTGTACATTTCTGTATTTACTACCTGCATTCTTTGCTGGTACTGATCAAAATATATAATTCTTGTCATTACTATACTCCCTAATTGGCTGCTAACCCAATAATTGCTATGTCAATATATGTTATGAACTTATCTGCTGTATACTATGTCATAGTTGTTTCATTTACATTCACAGCAATCTAATATATTGTCGTTCTTTTGCACTACATGTTATATCTGACACTTTCATACTAGAACTGTCTACTGGTCAGCGCTGCAATGTCTCTTACTGTGCCTATTGTCCTGTTTTAGTAGTCACTGTACTGTCTTGTGCTGCTTGCACACATTTGCATGGGCATTTTATGTGGTAATGTGTAGTCTCTTGTAGTTCTGTGTTGTTTTATCTAGCACCATGGTCCTGAAGGAACATTGTTTTGTTTCACTGTGTACTGTGCTAGCTGTATATGGTTGAAATGACAATAAAAAAGTGGCTTGACTTGACTTAACTTGGAGGGTGGGGAAGAAGGAAGGGAGTTAAGAAGTGAAGAAAATAAGTTGTGAAGCTTGTGAGCATCATGTCCGGAGGGGGTCCAGCCTTCCTTTATAGAAGGAGGTCTTAGCATCTGTCACATTGAATGAGAACATGATGAGAGACATATGACATTGTCTTTGTTGATGTTACCCCACTCCATCAGGTTCTGTATGTATGTTCTGATCAGGTTCAGAACAGTTCCTCCCTTGTGTATTAGGGGTAGCTGTTGAATGTGAGGGAAAATGAGTGCAGAAGAGAGAGAAGACGAGGACTGGAGCTGGTTGGAGGGGAAACTGAAGCCTCCATGGAGAGTGAGAGGGGTGCTTTCAATAGAAAAATGACTAAAGGGCCCAGTTCTTGTCCAGTTCTTCAAGAAAGTGTCTTAGGGGACCTGGAGGGCGATAGATGGCAATAATATGAAGATTGACTGGAGCGGTAACAGTAACAGTATGGAATTCAAAGGATGAGATGTTGAAATGAGACAGTGCAAGAAGTATGAATCACCATTTCAGAGACATAAGGAAACCTGTACCACCACCCCTGCCAGTTTACCATGGAGTGTGAGAGAAAGCATAGGCAGAGGACAGAGCAGCTGATGTAGCCATGTTCTGAGGAGTGATCCAAGTCTCAGTCAGTGCCAGAAAGTCTGAGAGTGAAGGGAAGCTACAGCCAAGATGCAGAGATTGGTTTGAGGCTCATGCTAGCAGGAAAGCAACATGAACCATGGTAAGTAATGGTAGTACTTATGTAGAGTCACAGAAAAAAAAACCTTGGTGTAATCTGTACATATGCCATGTATATAATCACTTCATTAAACAGCATGCTTTATTTCTTTTTAAGTGTTAGTTTTCCTACTTGAAATAATTCAGATTGTGTTTCAGTGTGATTTAGGTGTGATGCACCAACCAGTACACATTTGACAGGCCAGAGAAGAAATTAGAAAAATCATCCTTAGTGAGCAGGTGGTTTGAGAGAGTTCATCAAGGTGTTGCATCATTAATCTTTTGGCTTGATATCTAAAAGTTCTTTTTTTGTTATATATAAATACACTGTAGTTGAGTTTATTTCAGTCAAGCCTCAAGTGGGCTTTTTTTTTTTTTTCTCAACAGCCTGCAGGGTGCTTAATGGGAAAAGGGACTCCAACGAGACTAGTGAGAGCTGCAGTGCCTGGAAGGAAAGTGGCTGCCAAACTAATCAGTTGCCAGAACTGTTTGTTTCTTCTTTGTTTCTTCTGCTGCACATTTTGTGATTTCATGATTGGTTATGTGAGTACTACCAAAGTTTTTTCCTTCCTCCTCAACAACAGATAATAAAGAGTTTACAACACAAAAAAGACACTTGTCTTTCAGACACTTGTTTTTATTGCCTGCAGTCTTGTGGACTGTGTGTGTTGAACTGAAATTGGTATGACTTTTTTCTTTATGTTTTGCCCTTTCTTCCTTCCCTGTTCATATTAGGTAATTAGGAGATTTTTTTCCCCTTTTCTAGACATTGTGGTTTTGCACATTCTATTTGGGTTCATGTCAGATTATATGTGTGGAAAGGATTAATACTTTAGACAACTAGTCAGTAACTCAGGAGAAAGGTAAATAATAGTTCCAGTCAGATCACCATCAACTGCTGAGGACTCAGGATCCTGTTTATATATGTGTATACTATTTAGGTTATTCAGGTGGTTACACTTAGCCAGATGAAGAATGGAGATTATGCTTAGCCAGGCAGTCCCATCTGCAGTGAGGTCAGGAGAGTGTGACTAGGGCTGAAAATGGATGGGTAACTAACACTAGCCAACTAACATTCATTTCTAACTGCTACAGACACTTGAAGGATACACCTTCAAATACATCTCAGTAAGCGCTGCCCACAATGCACATCTTAAGGGTGCCTGGAACTACACCAGATTACAACCCGAGACAACTAATTAGTATAAACTAACAGACACTTTAAAACAACATAGTTTGCATTGATCACTTATCTATTAATTAAAGATACTTTGTACTAATAGGTGATATGCTTTTAATTGCCGCCAATTATAAATGGCAAAAATAATTGTAAAAAATAATTGACCCTTTCCATGTCTATTTAGACATTTGATCCTGTTTTGCTTTTATTATGTTAGGTTTTTAAATATAAATAGCTTATTGTGATTCTTCATTTTGTTCTCAACAGTTACATTGTAAGGGGCTGAGAAAAACAAAAACATTAATAGGCTGGGGCTATATGTCATTATATTCCCAGAAGGCTATTTCAGATGTTCTGACTGGGAGCACAAAGCTAGTTCTAAATGTGCCACTACAGTGTGCTTTATTAGTGTGCTGGCTTATGACTGCTCTATGAAACTCCATTCTTCTGACCCTCAGGCTTATTACTGTAATTTTCTAGCTACCAGTTAGACATCTCAGCCTCCTTCACAAATTCTGCTTTCAGGTTAATGTCTCTGACTTTTGAAAGAGAGCAAAACAAGCATGCTGGGATCTATTTTGCCTATTTGCAAAACATGGTTCTTAAGTGTTTCATCTTGTACCAAGCAGAAATACTTTGTCGCCATTTATGTGCTTTTGGCAGAGATCAAACCTGTCCTGCTTATCTCTAATTTGATAGAATAATTTTTAAAAATGGAATAAAACAATAAAAAGAATAAGTAAAATTAAATAAATATACTAAGGCTTGCCTGTGTGTGAAAAATAGGAGTGCTGGAACAGGAGCACTGAGCTGTGAACCCCACGCCCCTAACCCCCAACACACACACACACACAAACACACACACACACACAACAGATTAAACTCTATTTCTCCTATACAGAACCCATTCACACTTATTGTGTCTGGTGCAGTCTTTATAGATCGTCTAACTGGCGTTCAATAATTACAACTCAAGAGAGCCAGAATACAGAATAAGATAATAGACAGGGGCTGTTCTTTAATCCCCATCCAGACAATCATTATTGCTAATGCTAGAGAGAGTGAGATGGAGTGAATGTTGGTTACGTATTTTCAATGAGATCAGAGGTAATGAGTGAGTGGTTATGTTGAGGTGTGTATAGTGACCATTCTTTGTGTATTAAATATGGAGTTAGGTGAATATATTGGGATATATATTAGCATCTCATCATGTTCTTATTTTATTTTTGTTTTAGGTGTATAAAATATTTACTTGGACTTATCTTGACTACTAAGGCTGGTTTTGCCATCCATAAACATAAGTACACCAAGCACCTGTTATATTATAATAATTATTTCGCTACTGCTAAATCCTCCTATTGTGCATCTATTATCAGTTCTCAAGAAGGCACCATAAGAACTCTCTTCTCTCTAGTCAATAATATACTCAAGCCACCCAACACCCATATTCTCCACCAATCTAGTGAACAAAGCCAAGCCTTTTTGATGGTATCAATTTAATTCTGAAATCGATACCATCCATCAACAGCTTACCTCGTTGTCCTGTTGCTGGTGACCTACAGTGGATGGACACCCTAGGTTTGCCACATATTATGTTCCTCTCTATCTTCAAACTTTCACCTGATCATGGCACTCACCACGTCGCAACTGATTCACGTTTATGTTTAATGAGCACTAGTTTTTAAGTCCTGTCTTGTTTAGCTCCCATGGTCTAGCTTTTTTCATTGTAGAATGTTGCTTAGTCCATGTTCTATTCATGTTATTAGCATGCATGTCTAGTTCTTGTTTGTTGTGTGGTTTCTTGATCATAGTCTTTGTTTTGTCTGTGTTTCATGTGTTTCAAATAGAAATCTGTGCTTGCATCTGTCTCCCACTCCAATTCCTGACACAAACCTGCATTTGATCCATTTCCCATAAGACTAATCAAAGCTGTCTGCCATCCATTTCCACCTAATTATAACAATAATTAACTCTTCCCTCACTTTGGTACTGTACCCCCTCATTAAAAAGTGCAGCAGTTACACATGTTCTTAAAAAACTTTCAACTGTCCCAATGATTTCAAAATATTCAGGATAATTTTCTAATCTGCCATTCATCTCCAAAATTCTGGGACAAGTATTAGCTGCACAGCTCAAGTTGCATCTCTACTGCAATAAACTCTTTGATCATTTTCAGTCTGGTTTTCAACCCAAAGACAGCAGTGAACCTGCCCTAGTGAAAAGCACTAATGGCATCCTTCATACTGAGGACTTAGGCCTTCTGTCTATCCTCATCCTCCTCGACTTCACTGCAGCATTCGATTACCATCTCTCATCCATTGTTATTGGAATCTTTGGCTGACATTTGAGTTACTGGTGTTGCTTATCTGTGGTTTAACTCCTACCTCAGTAATAGATAGCAATTTGTGCAGGTCTGAGTGTTCTGCAGTTACACATGGTGTCCCCCAAGGGTCAGTTCTGGGTACATTGCTATTTATCACTCCTTCCTTTGGGCAACATCCTTTATCACCATGGTGTACAATTCCACTATTACATGGACAACACCCAGCTCTAACTTTCCACTGAATGGTTTCATTGGTTGATCTTGGTTTCATCAGCCTCCCTCCTACTGCCCTTACTAACAGCTTGTGCAAAATAAATGTCAATAAAAGCAAGGTTCACCTCACTGGCCCTAATTACACATTTTCCAAAGCAGTTTTAACACCTGCACTGATGCCTGCCTGGCACCGCTCCCCTCCCAAGTTTAGAGCCTTGGTGTCCTGGTGTCACAGTGATGAGGAAACTCAATGTTTAGAAATTTTTTTAATGAAGTGTTTTTGATCACCTGAGGGGGCTGCAAGAAAGGCAAGCTAATGTTGCAGTTAAAACAAGGTAAACAAATTGCTGCAGATAACGCCCAGGGCCGGCCCTACCACCAGGGGCCACATGCTGTGGGCTCAGACAGTAACTTTTGGTAATAATAACTTTGATAAAGTTAAATGCTCGTGTTAGTCGTGTGCATTACTGTTTGAAAATTAAGAGGCGGCACTATCAAGCTGGTGCAGAGAAGAGGAAAGAAGATGAGGAAAGAAAGGAGCAAGATAAGGGTAAGTGTTGAATTTTGACAAGCTATAGATTTGTTGAAATGGCTGTTGCTGCATCGTATCTTATCAGTTTAATTCAGCATTTCACGCCACGCAAACGCTGTGATTTGAAGATGCTGTGCTAATATAACAACAGTGTCACTGTCAGTGTCACCTTTTAAAAATACTTCATAATTCTGGACAGAGAGTGGCTGTGAGTGGTGTGATGAGGAGCTGTTTTTGGGGAAGGCAGGGAGCCAGTGGGAGGAGGAAGTGAGAAAGATTAATTGTTTAATTGCACAAACTGTATTGTGCCTGGCTGCTTCCCTATATATTGTAATAAAATGCATAATACTTTCTTAATTTTTGTTAGTTAGTTAATAAAAATACAACTGTTCATTGTTAGTTCATGTTAGCACAGTTCCATTGAATAATATTAACAAATACAACTATTGATTTTAATAATATATTAGTAACTGTTGAAATTAACATTTACTACGATTAATAAATGCTTCATAAGTTTTTCTCATTGTTAATTTATGTTAACTAAAGTAGTTAACTAATGTTAGCAAACGGAATTTTATTGTAAAGTGTTACCAAAAATTCTTTTTGTAGTGCACCTTCTCTGAGTCTCAGATTTGAAAATATCAGCATGAAGCAAATCATTTCTTCATGATTGTCATGTGATGCTCTGTGGGTTGAGAAGAATGAACTACATGCCTTGCCTATGTACTGTACATGCACTTTAGGAGCACTTTTGAAGTATTTTCCGAAGAACAAGCATCTGATGAAAATTCAGGTCAGTTAAATCATTTTTATGATTATAAATCAATCACTAACTTAAAATAGAACTAAAATATTTAGGCTTTTATAGTAATACTACTACATCAGGTACAAAAGTTTAACAAAATCAAACAAAATATTATACCACGGTAATTGTAAATCATCATAATTGGCTATCAAATGTACTGCTGTTTTCCCATATATCCTGTGTAGCAGCTGCCACTACCTCGCATGACAGTGTTGCCACTGGCCTGATCAGTGACGACAATGATGCAGAGTACAGAAGACTGACGCAGGACTTCGTGGACTGGTGTCGGCCAATTCACCTCCTCATCAACGCAGGAAAGACCAAGGAGATGGTGGTGGATTTCCGCAGACACCGGTCTGCCCCCTCACTGGTGAACATCCAGGGAATGGACATTGAGAGAGTGGACTCTTATAAGTACCTGGGTGTTCACCTAAACCACAAACTGGACTGGACTCACAACACAGATGCACTGTACAGGAAGGGTCAGAGCAGGCTCTACCTCCTGAGGAGACTGCGGTCCTTTGGTGTGCAGGGGGCGCTCCTAAAGACTTTTTATGACTCTGTGGTGGCATCAGCCATCCTGTATGGTGTGGTCTGTTGGAGCAGCAGCATCACTGAGAGGGAGAGGAAAAAGCTGGACAAGGTCATCAAGAGGTCCAGCTTTGTTCTGGGCTGTCCTCTGGACTCAGGAGGTTGGTGACAGACGGGTCCTGACAAAACTGACATCTATGCTGGACCACGAGTCCCACCCCCTGCGGGACGTCCTGTCAGCTCTGGAGAGCAGTTTCAGTGACAGACTGCTCCACCCTCAGTGTGTAAAGGAGCGATTTTGTCGGTCTCTCCTTCCTGCTGCTGTAAGACTTTATAATGAACACTGCTGATTTATTTATTTATAAACTCTCATTGTAGTATTTACACTCACACTTATGTGCAATATCAGTGTGCAATATTTTAATGTGCAATACCGTCACACTACTGGCAAGCTACACTATTCTCAACCAACCTGTACTTACGTGTATACACCCCTCTCCTTGATTTTGTTACCTCATATTAGAATAGTTTTTAATCTATTTTGTTCTTGTGTGCATACTCTTTCTGTACTGTACCCCTGCTGTTGCTAAATGCAATTTCCCCACTGCAGGACAAATAAAGGAATATCTTACTCTTACTCTTACTCTTACTGCTTCAGGCTCCATTGATCTTGCTTCCTCC
>CM040990.1:12805265-12828132 GCA_022985145.1 Pangasius djambal
TCTCTCTCTCTCTCTCTCTCTCTCTGTTTTTGTGATTTGTTTATGATGAATCAATTTGAGGAAACAAACAAATGTTTTCTAACACAAATATAGACTACTAATGTAAAGTGTAAATTACTGGTCACCCTGATCTTAGACAAAATATTTAGAAAATATTGAGAGTAATTAAGATGGATTTCAAATGAGCAAAAATAAAACAAGCTACAGCTGGTAAACCCACCCCTCACCATAACACCAAAACCAGTCATGATTTGTCATGTGATTTATTACTTCTTACATACATATCAATCTTGAGATCATATTTTCCTGGTAGGGAAAATCTCTCAGAATCCCCTATTTTTCTTCAATTGTCAATATGATGTTGCCGCACATAGTGTGGTGTGAAGACACCTGAAGGAAATTTAACAAGACAAGAAATTTAACATGTCAAAATGTTCATCTTGATCTACATTGGCATAAATATATGTTTTCTGTTCTGTCAGTGCAGCACTAATTATTAAATATAGATTTAGTGGAACACACTTCATTTGCAATGCTGTAATTTAATTTTCAGTTCCAGTTCAGTATATTTTCACTGATAATTGTAATTCTTATGCTTAGGATGCCTTCAACTTAGTTTCTGCTTAAATTATTAAGGAGTCTATTAGTATGTGTACCTTCTTCCATGGGTGTATTCCCTCTTCTAAGTTTTTATCAGTGAAGCTCAAAACACATTGTATTGGGAGAGACATTATGCAGATAATGCTACATAAGTAACAAAGGTCTGGATTCAAATTTTACTTAAACAAACAATATCTATAGGCATGTTAGCTTATCTATATTATTTATGTGCTGCTACACCATTATGCTGCTACTTATGATGGATGCAGGCAGTTTGCACCATTCGTCTAGTCAGCTTTGCACAGTTGTGCCATCTAGCTGCTGTCATTCCTACTCTTTTGCTGTGAGTGTGTATTGTGTAGTTACTCGTTTGCTGTGTAAATTTCTGTATTGTGTTATTGTACTGAAATTTTGTTTTTGGGCATAGAAAAAAAATATGAGCATGATAATGAAATATACCTGTGTAAAATAGAGAACCATGAGTGCAATACTGTATGTCTACTGCATGTATTAGTATGCATGTTCACATTCATGAATTCACAATATAATAAAACAAATGGTGAGTGCATTTTCTCAAATGGTGAAAGCATGCATAATTTTTCCAAAAAATAAAATCCCTTTTCTTTGACTCTCAAATATCTTTCTTTCACACACACATACACACACACACACACACACCGCACACACACACACACACACACACACACACACACACACACACACACACACTACATCACACCTCTGTCCTCTGCCGCTCATTGATTGTCATGGTGTTAGATTGGTGTCAGTGGAGAGAAAGACCTAGTGAGAGAAAGAGGGAAAGAAAGGGAAAGAGTAAGATTATCTCCCCCAGAAACTGAGCATCATAGTGCACAGCTCAGCCGGAGCCCAGAGAAGGTGAAATAAAATCTGAGCCTATTGCTGTAACACAAATACATAATGCACAAAAACACTGTGCACACATCAAATTAAAACCATTACTTGGCACTTATTGAGCAAAAATGCTACACAAACAAAAGATCAATCAGCAAAATACAAAGCACCTAAAATACAACTCTAAAGAACATCTAAAACGTATGGAGAGAGTGTCCATAAGTGTCTCTTAAATCTGTTTGAGATATTTACTGGAACAAAAGATAATAGTAATAATAAAAAATAGAAAAACAGATACAAAACAATGTAAAACGTATTCAAAGGGATAGCTCTTAATAATGGCAGTCATTTCCAGCACTGTATTATATTAATACTTCTTTGATACCCACACTTTCTGAACATAAACAAGTATATGAAACTAATGTTGTGAATTCTAAGCTGTATAATATGCTTCTGAGGCACCAGAACACAAACATTTTCTTTTTCTTTCTGATAGTGTAGCTACATAGAAATTTCAATGAAGTTCATAGTCAGATATAATTTACACATCTCCCTTAATCTATACAAATTTTTTAATGAGCAATGACCACAAAAGCAGTTATCAGAGAAATCCTGTACGGCCAAAATTCTGTAAACAATCCACACAGGGCTTGTTACACCATGCAAACATATGCATACAGATTGCATGGCTAATACACCCACTCTATCTACTTCTACATGACAAGTCTCAGCTTGTCCTGGCAAGTGTGAGCTTTGAGTGTTATCATACCCTTTTCCCGAATGGAAGCATTAAGAGAGGATAGTGTGTATGATGTACTTAGTCACCATGGAGACCACAAACACCCTACAAAGAAAATTCCTCACAGAATACAAACTGGCCAATTGCATGTGCTTGCTTCTCAACAAACCATCAGAGTAGAGGCATTTTCTTGTCAGTGATGTAAACTATTTTTATGTTGAAGAGGAAGGAGAGAGCTGTATGAGGGCAAAGATGAAAAGCGAATACTAATGGTCTCCACTGACATGTTTTCTCTGGTCTGAGATATGAGAGGAAAACACTGGAGTCTAACAAAACACTCAGAGAAAAGGCAGGGGAAAATGAATAGATGGAGAGAGAAAGAATGAGAAACCAAGAAAACAGGTTTTTGCTGTCTCTTTTGAAATCATGACATACTCACAGGTTGTCTCGTGAGTGGTGCAAAGAGGAAAACATTTGGGGTTGTTGTTATACTTATTGGTGTCAATATTTTATTATATCTGAATAATTACATTACTTAAGCAATAATAATAAGATCAACAGGAAAAAACATGCTCACTATATACACTATATGGCCAGAATTATGATGACATCTGACCATCACATCCATATGTGGGCCTTCCCCAAACTGTTGCCACAAATTTGGAAGCACACAATTTTCTAGAATGTCTTTGTATGCTGTGACATTATGATTTCCCTTCACTGGAAATAGAGGGACTTGTTTCAGCATAAGACTGCCCCTGTACACAAAGTGACCTCCATAAAGACATGGTTTGCCAAGATTGGTGTGGCCCGAGCCCTGACCTCTGCCCCACTGAGCACATTTAGGATGAACTGGAATGCAAATTATGTGCCAGGCCTTCTTGCCCGGCATCAGTTGCAGACCTCACTAATGGTTTTTTGGCTGAATGGACACAAATCCCCACAGCCACATTCCAAAATCTAGTGGAAAGCTGTCTCAGAAGAGTGGAACCTGTTATAGTAGCAAATGGGCATATTAATGCCCATCGTTTTGGAATGGGATGTTCAATGAGTACATATGGATGTGATGGTCAGGTGTCCACATAATTTTGGCCATATAGTGTACATACAGTGGATATAAAAATCTACACACCCCTGTTAAAATGGCAGGATTTTGTGATATGAAAAAATGAAACCAAGATAAATTATGTCAGATAATTTCCACCTTTAATGTGATATAACAACCAACAAAAATCAAGTGAAAATTAAATAGAAATGTTTTATGGAAAAAATAAAAAATAATCTGGTAGCACACCCCTTACAAGATAAAAAAATAAAAATAAAAAAATTATGTGGTAGCACAGTCCTTAATTAATACTTGTAATGCAGCACTTATTTTTGGGGTAAGTGTCTAGAACTTAGCACATCTTGATTTGGGTATTTTAATTAATTAATTAATTATGTATGTATGTACATATGTATGTATGCAAAAATGCTCCTGATCGATCAAATTCTGAGGGAATGTCCTGTGCTTTGAGTCACTGTCATGTTGGAAGGTGAAATTTCTCTTCATCTCCAGATGTCTAAAAGAGGCCTGCAGGTTTTTTTTTTTTGCCAAACTAGATTGGTATTTAGAGCTATTCATGATTCCCTCTATCTTGAGTAAAGCCCCAGTCCCAGCTGAAGAGAAGCAGCCCCATAGCATGTTGCTGCCACCATCATGCTTGGGTAGTTTGTTTTTTTGTGTGAGAATGTCCATCTATCCACCCTACCCCACAGACCACACATGTGAAGTCCGTGAGAGATTGTTGAGGGAGTGACCAGTGTTTGCCAGATATTCCTGCAGCTTCTTTAATGTTTTGAAAGATCTCTTGGCAGCCTCCCTGATAAATTTTTGCCTTGTCCTTTCATCAATTTTAGAGGAACGTCCTGTCCTTGGTAATGTCACTGTGGTGCCTCATTTTCTCCACTCATTGATGATGGCCTTTATGGTTTTCAATGGTACATCTAATGTTTTGGAAGTTTTTTGTACCCTTCTTCTGATTTATACCTTTCAACAATGAGATCAAGTACATGGTTTGTAAGTTCTTTGCAGACTTCAGCAGTCGAGAAGGTGTCAAGAAAATCCTACAGAAACAGCTGAAATGTATTTGCAGTTAATCAGAATCACTTCAATGATGAGAGGTGTATGATAATTACTTTTGAACATGAGTTTGAGTGTGATTGAGTGTTAATTCTGAGCACAGTCAAATGTCCCGTTATAAAAGATTAGCAACCAGGATATTTTAAGTTTTTTCTTTTTCTTTTTTTTTTCTCTAAAATGTTTCCATTTGTTTTTCATTTGAATTTTGTTGAATGCTATATCACATTCAAGCTGGAAATATTTAGATTTTGATTTATCTTGGTTTTATTTTTTTAATCACAATAATCTACTATGTTCATACGGGCGTTTAGACCTTTTATATTCACTGTATGACTTACAGTTTCACAATCTGATCAATCAATCAATTCTCCAGTTAAAATTATGATTATGTTTTGTCTTCTGCTCTATTCTCCTCTGTTTTCACTGCACCTGCTGTTTATAATTGTTCTCAAAACCACTGAATTGATCATTAAACTGTAATTGTTTTTCAGATTAGCAAAAAACTCTAAAACTAAACATGCTAATTTGTGACTTATTTAGATCAGTAAAAATAGATTAAAAATACAAAAAGCAATACGCTATTAGCTGTCATCTTAGATTAGTGCTACCCCCCCCTCACACACACACCCTGGACTATTTCCTCCAGATTCAGAATACACATACCATACATTCCTCTTTATTCTTCCTTTTCCTTACCTGTACTTAAACTAATACTCCTTCATCAAAGAAGACTGTTTCACAAACAAGTATATATGAAAAATTAAATATTAACAATGCAGGTACTGTATAAACAAATACAATATATATTTCTTTCCAAAATGACATTGATTATTTTAGTTCAGCAGTGGAAATATTCTTTTAGTTGTTTTTTTAAACAGTAAATATCTCTTTTTTATGTTTATGTAAGTGCATTTGCATGGTTGATATCTATAAGCCAGTAGGTTAGTGTGCATAGTATGCATGATCAGGATAGAATCGACCTTGCAAATGAATTTGGAGAGGCGTGATGAGCAGTGGGAGCAGGCCAAGCACCAGATTTCACAGCATTATCATTATGTTAACACTGAGACAACGTTCCTTCCCCCTGCAGTCCTAATGCAGTGGGAGACAGCCCAAGGTCACTCGCCACAGCCTCTAATAGGACATGACAGGTGAAAAGAGATGCTGCACACCACCCTTATTTAACTTACATTTTTTGTGGAATGGGTAGAAGGAAAGGAGGGACGGAGAGTACATATACTGCTACACAGTGTTCCCTCAGTTTTACACACTCTCAAGCCTGTTTAACAGGTATGTACTGGAACAAAAAATAGTAACAGAAAAAAAAACCCCACACACTAATATAAAATAAAATTTGCACAAATGTTTATCCATTTGTGTATATTTTATTTTAAAAGGAATCATAAAAACTGAACGGTCTCAGTTTTTCAACAAACACAAACATTCTTCCTTAATTTTCTTTCTTAAATTCCACAACTACATATTTGCAAATTGGTGTGATAATGCATGACATTCTCAGTGAAGTTCATAAGCAGATTGCAAGTTACCATAAACCCCTTAATCTTAATATGAAAAGCCATTTTTTAATTAAATTAAATTAGCAATGGCCATAACTGCAGTTATCACTCAGACAGCCATATGTAGGGAATGAGGAATGACTTAATACTGTAGAGCTGCAAGCTGAAATTTCTTCTTTTGACCAACACTCACATTGTGTTTTGACAGAGGCAGTTTACTCCAAGGGTTGTACAGCATTGTACCTGCCTTGCCTAATCATGGCAGCCTTGAAAATATAAAGGACAATGTAAATAGTAATAGCAATCCTTTGCAAGTAAATTAGAGCATCAGCTATGCCACACCAGGGAAAAAACCCAGTTCACTTCATTCTACATGCACTGTTGTTGGCCAAAATTTCTTTTATCCTCCTGTCACACCAACACATGATTATTCCCAGCCTCCTATCTAATAAAGGTCTCAGATACTGTACTACTAGAGTTCATTGTCAAGGTTACTGATTAGGTTAACATGTGACTCATTAGCCACATAGTTATACACTACTCAGCCTAGCAATAATGAAATCTTGTGTGTTTATAATAGCAATTCTAAGCCATGTTCTCTAGAAGTTAGTTTGAACTTGGACTGCTCACCTGGGCTTTGGCATTGAATTATAATAACTATATATTATGGTGTGTGCATAATTGGCTAATAAGAATGACCATCTCTCCCTTTCGAAGTTTGATGAACTCTCTATCCAGATAGATAACCTCCTATGAGACAGATGTTTCCCCTCTGAATTTGCTTCTGTGACCCAACCATAGGTAGTGAGCACAGAGTATGATGTAATGAACATTGGTCAGGCAAGATTATCATTTGAGAAGGGGAGGCTTAGGCTGAGGCCTAAGACTGAGGCCAAGATTTTTATCATTATTATATGTAAGCAACTAATAAACAACCATTATAAACCCACACAGACTGTAAGTTGCATATGTTCTTTAAGTAAATAGAACTGGTCTCTGCATTGTTTTGTTATAAATGTTTTCATCTATGGCTTAGAGCATATATCTGGTTGACATTAAGCATCTTCCACGCCCTCACAGAAGGTCCATTTCCTTTATAATTTGTAGAGTGACAGGGGATATTGGTGACATTTTGGCACTAAGAGGAAGAGTCTCCTGTCGATAATAGCAGAAGTGACACCATTAAGATATTTGGGTTGTGTCCTGTGAAACATATCTGCAGTGGAATGAGGGGGAGGGAGAAAGATGGATAGTTCACAACGGCATGAAAATAATCTGTTTTTTAAAGCTGTCCGTTCAGTCAAGCTGTAGAGTATGTGAAGTTAAATACATCGTCTTCCTCCTATATGACCACCAGTAGTCCAAAGTTCTAATCAAAAATTCAAAAGAGACTAAGTATCATGCATAATTGCCTGTATTACTGTATGTAATGTAAAAAATTCATTATTACATTGAAATTTTATAATTGATTGCATTTTTTGTATAATTAATTTAAACACACTGTATACACACAACAGTATAATAACTGTAGTACCTTGGATCACTATGCAATTGATAGCTACACCTATTAGTCACCTAGTCACCTATTAAAACACATCATGTTACAGTCTGCATGTGCATTGGTTAAGATGTGCTTGCCTCTATTTTGTTCTTGGCAGACAAACTATCTTATTAGGCAGCCTCATGCTCTCAAAAACATTTTTTTGTTGTATCATAAATTGAAGCATAAACAAATTTAAATCATTGATGCAAAACAGAATTAAATAATTATCAACAACATGGTGATTGAAGGTAGAAGTAGATTTATATGGTTTCTGACATGCTGAAAAAGTCCCTAAAAGGGTTTATAGTACTCAAAATATGAGCTTAATTTTTTTAAATTACTAAATACTTCCATTTAGATGGTTGATTTTTGGTCACATTTGCTAACACAGTGCTAAATGAATGTTTTTCAATTTAAAGCATGGTTTTAGAACTTCCCTAAAAAAACCTTGGAAGTGTTACCTATGAGCTTAGTTTGTTATCTCAGAAAACATGCTTTTACACTCATATCACATTTGTTATGCAAAGTATTATAAAATATTCCAATCAGAAACTTTTTGCCTCTGAACCTGTGCTATGCTAACCAGCTAACTAATTTGGCTGGAATTATGGATAAATAATATAATTTTTATTGACTGCTGTTAAATAAATCCCTACAAATATGACAATGCAAACCAATAGTCAGGGACTGAAATCCGACTCCTATTTACCTGTGGAAAAAATGCACTTAACCAGCCAGTTGTAACAGTTAACTAACAGGCTAGCTATGTGCTAAGGCTTCCATTTCCCTTATTTTGAACAGTTATTTGTTTTAATGGTATCTTTGGGCTGTTGAAACTGAGCATACCTCTTAAAGGGTGGATTTAAATTACTTGGAGATTTGGGGACACAGAAGAGTAAGCGACATTGAAATCGGATTTTGACTAGCATCAACTCTATGCAAGTATGCAGCACACTTTCCCCATAGCAAATCATAGCCCACACAGCTCTTCTGTACATTAGCAAGATACAAGAGGTGTGGGATTTCAATTCCCACCACTAGGAGTGTAATAACTTTAATGACCTCTGCCTGTGATAATTTTTCAATTAATCTAAATTAAAGGAGATCTAATGTGGGGTTTGGTTGATGTGTGTAAATGCTTGTTGGACAAGAATTGCAGCCCATGATTATGATGTGCTTAATAGAAGATCCCTCATCATGAGCAGAATCATCACCATGATCTCACCACAACAAATAACTTTTATAATTACTGCTGTAGTTATAGGTCAAAACATTATTGCCATTATAACAATAATTATAACATGGAACTGTGGAATAATCAATTCTGTTTGGTTAGTCGTGACAATATGTTTTATTTCTGAATTACACAAAGTTGATTTTGTATAATTGATGGTCCTGCTATGTTTCATGTCTCGAGCACTGTTATTTTGTAAACAGTTAGTGTAACTCAACATAGTCTATCATAATCAACATTCCAAATAGAAACTGCAATTACCTCCTCTCACATCTCTTTTAAAATTAACTCTGTTTGCTACTGTTGCTACAGGCTTCAAGTGCTATCAATAGATAGCTAACTAGAGATATATGAGAAATAAGTTCTATTCTATTCCACTATTCAAACACACGCAAGTAGGCAGATTGGCTATACTAAAGTGAACCTAGGTGTGACTGAGTGAGTGAATGTGTGTGTGTGCATGATGCTATGCCATGGACTGGTGAATTCCCGTGCCTTGTACCCAGTGTTTCTGAAATAAGCTCCAGATCCACCACAACCCTGACCCGGATAAGGCAGTTAAGATGAATAAATGAAAGTGAGCTGATGGGTGCTTGGTTAGCTTACTCTTTGAACCATGTGCACATTTTGTTTACAGGAGAGCAAATCAAATTTACAAAAACATTGGCATTATTTTATTAATGCGACAATTCAAAATAGCAAATTTAAAACATGCTAAGTATCCTACATCCTGTGCAAACATTATGATTATGTGACCTTGATTTAGTATCTTGTGGCCACATTAGTTTGTGCATGCACTTAACTGTCTAAATTATTTTTTTGTGGCCTGTCTCAACAGTATATACAGTATTTTCAACCCTTGCCTAAGCTTCATGATTTCTGCTGCTATACTTCTAATTCATCATGGAAAAAAAGGATGTACTGGATCAAGTTCTATTTCATAATCTGCCCAATATTGAGCATGGAAACCATTCTGTTAAATTAAGACTAATTTGCACTCACTGATGTGATGATTAAAACTTGAACCACTCATACAGAATATGGGGAATATACTAGACTACAATTAGATGATGATTTGAATGCTCGCAATTTTCACACTCATATATTGCTGTATTAGTTTTTCCTTTCTATTTGTTTATTTTTATATCATCTCTTGCTTTTATGTTACATCATATTACATTTAAAAAAGGAAAATCTGCCCATCAGTTCACATATTCTATCACCTAATTTAAATGCAAGTGCTTGTAGAAACCTCAGAGGTGTGAACTACATGCAGGTAATTTGAATAATCTGAATGGGCAGCCCAGAAAATCAATTTAAGCACTTATGTAAGCCAACCTTGGCATAACTTTTGAACCAACTTCATTTGTGTACTTCATGTAGTTCCAATAGCCTATTCCTAGTTGAAGCTTATAAGCTTATGTCTAATGACTGATCGCCCTGTCAGGGTTTATTTTACAATAATGACACTCTGGCTTAATATCCTGAATACCTCCTAATACCTCAATATACAAAAATGCTGCTGAGGCTATGGTGTCCACCACTACACCATAATATAAGGGGAGAATAAGAGGATAAGGAAAAAGGATGGGGAAGGGATGCAAGCATTTCTGCATTCACATGCACCCATCACTCTAATATTCTGCTTGACATTCAGGTAGCATAGCAACATGACAACACGCCCACCAATCTACAGGGCCTTTTGAAAAGGTTGACATGATAGGAGAGTGTGTCTGTGTGTGTGTGTGTGTGCGCTCTATGCATTGACTTTCTCTGACTAATATTCAAGACTGTGTCTTGTTTAAAATTTAATAGCATCTTTCCAAGAATCTCTAAATACCATTACAAGCACTTCATAAATAATGCACAGATCAGAGGTGTTACAGACGCTGTGTGTATGTGTTCTGCAGTGATTTAATAAGGATAAGGTGACATCCACAGATCAATAAAGCACTATTAAAATCAGCTTCTAAATGTAAATGACCTTGTTTAATATTATAACAGCAATTTTGATTGTCCATGTTGAAGAGAATGAAAAGACAAGTATAGAGGTGGTCCTGTTAAAATAACCATGAGCTGCTCAGATGCGTTAGGGTTAGAATTTAAATACAACATTTTCAACCCTTGTTCTAAATTCATAATGCATAAACATTGAAGTGTGTATCAGGGAATGCCTTCTTTCGATTGGCAGTCTATGTTACTAGCCTCAATATGAGCCGATTATTAACAGCATGAAGCCAGTAGAGCATTACAGACTTGAATCTCGAATACAGCTTTGTATGTGTGTGTTATAATTTGCCCCACGACATTCCTATTATGCCATCAGTGAGACCTTGTGATATAATGAATAACTCCACACTAATAGTTTCATTGTTCAGCTATTGACAGATATTGGATTTTAACACTTCCATCTAATATTGCCATGAGCTGTCACTACTCTCTGTTAACATGACAGCTTTTCATAAAGACATCTGTAGGGCCTCTGTACAAATGTACGCATAAAACCAGTATCATAAAACAGAAGCTAGACAGAGTTGTTAAGAAAGTATTTAAATGGAATTTTATTAGATTTTACTTATCTTTTTTATTTTATTATTTATTCTTATTTGAATTTGGAACATTATTAGATTAAGTTATTGGGAATCCAGGCCACCATGGCTCACTTCCATGTTTCACATAGTATTTTTTTGAACCAAGATAGTGCAATTAGACACACAGTACTCTCAAGACCTGCAGCAAGACAGAGAATCTTATACACAGTCAGGTTAGGAAATATTTGGACAATGGCAGAGTTTTTGTGATTTTGCCTTCATACACCATGAAATAAAACAATCAAGATGTGATCGAAGTGTAGACTTTCAGCTTTATTTTAAGAGGTTCCACAAAAATATGGCATTTACCGTTTAGGAATTACAGCCATTTTCAACAAAGTACCTCCATTTTCATGGGCTCAAAGGTATTTGGACAAAGTGACATAATTGTAAATATAACCATAATTTTAATACTTGGATTCCAAATTCTGAGTTTCCTCCCTGGAGATGCTTTGCCAGGCCTTCACTGCAGCCACCTTCAGTTGCTGCTTGTTTGTGGGTCTTTCTGCCTTCAGTTTTGTCTTCAGTAAGTGAAATGCATGCTCTATTGGGTTGAGATCAGGTGACTGACTGACTGAATATTCCATTTCTTTGTCTTGAGTTGCTTTCTTAGTATGTTTAGGATTATTATCCACCTGCACTGTGAAGCGGTGTCCTATCAGTTTTGTAGCATTTGTCTGAATGTGAGCAGAGAGTATAGCCCTATACACCTCAGAATTCATCTTGCTACTTCTGTCAGCAGTCACATCATCAATAAACACCAGTGAGCCCGTTCCATTGGCAGCCATATATGCCCATGCCATAACACTGCCTCCATTAAGAATGTACCCAACTGTTGATTTTGCCACACCTAAGGTTTTTGCTATCTCTCTTATAGATTTATGTTGTTTTTTTAGCCTAATGATGGCCTCCTTCACTTGCATTGAGATCTCCTTGGACTTCATATTAGTAGCTCCAGTTGAACAGCTTCCAAATACCAACTCAATACCTGATATCAACTCCAGACCTTTTATCTGCTTCATTTGTCTTGAAGAAACAAGGGAATTGACCGCACCTGGTCAATTAACTTCTTGTCAGTCAATTGTCCAAATACCTTTGAGCCCCTGAAAATGGGGGTACTTTGTTGAAAATGGCTGTAATTCCTAAATGGTAAATGCCATATTTTTGTAGAACCTCTTAAAATAAAGCTGAAAGTCTGCATTTCGATCACATCTTGATTGTTTTATTTCAAATCCATTGTTTTGGTGTATAAAGACAAAATCACAAAAACTCAAAAATACTTCCAGACCTGACTGTATGTGCTAGTATGCAGCTAGTATGGAGGTAAGATTAGAGTGAGAGATGTGAGCTGCACTCTGTAGAGCGAGCTCTCCCAACAGGAAAAGCCTGACAATGAGATTGCTAACAAAGGCAAGGAAATTGGGTTGGCAATAGGGCTAGGCTAAAGCTAAACCCTAACCCTACCAATTTTTTTTGTCAATGTGTGGTCACATGTGAACATAATGGATGAGCTACGACTCTGGATTACCTCAGAAAGACAGTTTATGGATTGTGGCATCATGATTTTGAGCTAAACATGGTTTAACAACAGAGTGTCCGACCACAGATTCTTCAGGGCAGAGAGAATGGTTGAGCATTGCGAGGGACTGCACATCTATAGTAACAAGGACTGGTGTACAGACATTGCTAAAATTGTCAGCTATGCTTCTGTCAACCTGAAGTATCTGACATAGAAAGACAATAATAACATCTATGTGAGGATGCTGTTTGTTGACTACAGTTCTGCATTCAACACCATCCCCGCCAAGCTGGTCACGAATCTTAGCGATCTTGGCATCAGGACCTCCCTCTGTAACTGGATTTTGGAATTTCTAACCAAAAGATCACAGACAGCAACTTGGTCCTCAACACAAGGAAGACAAAAGAGCTCATTGTGGAATTTCAGGAGCTGTACATCTCACTCTACGTCTATGGTAGAATGCTAGAACTGAGGTAGAATGTGTCTCCAGCTTCAGGTTTATAGGCATCCACATCACTGAGACCTCTCTTGGTCCTTCACCCTAGTCAAGAAAGTGTAACAGAAACTCTGTTTCCAAAGGAGACTCTGGAAATTTGGACAGCTTCTCTCCTGCAGCTATTACCCTGCTGAACTCTGACGAAATCACAACTCACTCCACACACAGATGAATATGCACAGACTTAACAGGATTGGACACTCATTAATCAAGAACTGTTACATACACATGCTGTATTTTAATGCACATTACTCATATTGCACACGTATCTCTTTGCACATTGGACATAGTGCACATTCCATTAGAGATAGTGCACATATTTATTGATTTATTTATTTTCATATTGCACACTGTAAATATCCATTTGTAAAATACTTATATACTACAGCACTTGATCAGTTCACTGTGTATACATATTCAGTATATCATGCCATTTTCCTATTGCACCTCTTTCATACTGTACACGTTTAGACTATACATACAGTATTAATCATTAGATCTGTATATACCATCAACCATAAATTGCATTTCTTTGTACTAGTACTGTACTCTGTGCAATGACAATAAAGTTCAATCGAATCTGATCTGAGTCTATCTAAGGCAGGTCAGTGGAAGTCATGGGTATAGTGAAGTGAAATACAAAGGAATAAATAAACCACTGATGTTGTCTCTAGTTATTTTGAATTTATTTTACATGTTCTTACTCTCTATGGGCCACATTCAAAGTTGAGATATGTGTGCTTAGTGAGGATTTAATACAGAAATTGTGTCAAGCCATTTTAAATCAAATTGTGCAAGCCATTTTATTAAACTAAACTAAACATCCATCACTTTGTAATACTAGACTAGACTCCTATTAGACATTTATTTCAATGCTTGTTATCTTCTTTTGGTCTTTTTTATTTTTCATTTATAAATGGTCACTTGGTTTTATGCTATATTGTATTACAATTCATCATAAAAGAAAAAAAAGTTTTTTTTTTTTTTGTTTTTTTTTTGCATTTTCTATGCCTTAATTTTTTGGGCCTAAAGGCAAGGGTTTGTGTCTACAGATGTGGTCTAGATGCTAGTGAAAAAACCCATCTCAAACACCCCTACTAAAGAAAAATCCAGCAACCTCGGAGGAGTGATCTACAAACAGGTTAAATGCATAATCTGAATCGACCTAAGCAGCTGCAGCTGCATAACATAATTATTCATAAACTGAAAAGGCTTAACTTTCTCAGCATAAATATTGACATAACATTTGAACTTAAGTCACCAAATCTGAATATGACCCTACATTTCTCTCCTATGTGGAAACATTTAAGGTTGAGTATGTTTTCATTAAGGACAGGGACAGAGGACATCACAGAAAGTGAAACCAGACTGAAAGTCTCATTTCTGAGACTTAAGAGATACAACAGTATGTATCAGTGTAACAGTATATATTCTAAGTCTGGTGCACTTAGGTTTCTGGATAAATTTAGAGGAATCATTGATGGCCTGAAGACACAAGTTAAATATTGAATTGCTCCAGAAGCATGTAAAAACCAGGAAGCAACAATTAAAAGAATACATACCTAGATCAATAAATATAAACATAGCAGAACATAAGAGAATGTCTATGTCATGCACTCTTCTGTTCTGATTATTCTGAGGCTAAGCTTATTGATGAAGCACAGTTGACAGACATAATGAAGGCAATACTTGCAGGAGTCCTATTCAATCAATACAAGGCAGGTCAATATTTCAAATGGACCACATTAATAATGCCTTATAAACCTATGTTGAGTGGAGGAGGGGAATGAAAGTAAGAAGAAAAATCAGGAAAAGACAGTTACAAGGACCAGACTCCAGTTGAAGAGAATCACAGAAACATAAAATGGGTGTCATGTTTTAAGTTGTTTAACACATCTACTTGTAAATATCAGGATATACACTGATCAGCCATAACATTAAAAGATTGACTATTCACACTGACAGGTTTTGAATAGTGAATAACATTGATTACCTCATTTCAATGGCACCTGTCATGGGGTGAGATATATTAGGAAGCAAGTGAACAGTCAGTTCACTTGATGTGTTGGATGCAGGAAAAATGGGCAAATGTAAGGATGTGAGTGACTTTGACAAGGGCCAAATTGTGATGGCTAGATGATTGGGTCAGAGAATCTCTAAAATGACAGGTCTTGTGGGGTGTTCCCAGTAAGCAGTGGTTAGTACCTAACAAAGGTGGTCCAAGGAAGGACAACCAGTGAACCAGCAACAGGATCATGGGTGCCCAAGGCTCATTGAAGCACTTGGGGAGTGAAGGCTAGCCCGTCTGGTCCAATCCCACAGAATAGCTATTGTATCACAAATTGCTGAAAAAGTTAATGCTGGTTTTGATAGAAAGATATTAGAACACACAGTGCATCTCAGCTTACTGCGTATGGGGCTGCATAGGCACAGACCTGTCAGAGTGCCCATGCTGACCCCTGTCCACCTCTGAACCATGGACCATGGAGCCATGGAAGAAGGTGGCCTGGTGTGATGAATCACATTTTCTTTTACATCTTTTTGGATAACACACTGGATGGCCAGTTGTGTCTGTGTCACTTACTTAGGGAAAAGATGTCACGAGGATGTACTATTGGAAGAAGGCAAGCCGGCAGAGGCAGTGTGATGCTCTGGGCAATGTTCTGCTGGGAAACCTTTGGTCCTGGAATTCATTTGCTTGGACACGTACCACCTACATAGTTGAAACCAAGTAGACCACTTCATGGTAATGGTATTCCCTAATGGCAGTGGCCTCTTTCAGTCTGATAATGCGCCCTGCCATGCTGCAAAATTTGTTCACGGATGGTTTGAAGAACATGACAAGGAGTTCAAGGTGTTGACTTGGCCTTCAAATTCCCCAGATCTCAATCCGATCTGCGTTGGCGGCACAAGACGGATCTACACAATATTAGGCAGGTGGTTTTAATGTTATGGCTGATCAGTGTGTATCTATGTATGTATGTATGAATGTATGTATCTATCTCTCTCTCTCTCTCTCTCTCTCTCTCTCTCTATATATATATATATATATATATATATATATATATATATATATATATATATATATTATATATATATATATATATATATATATATATACAGTCAGGTCCAGAAGTATTTGGACAATGATGGTTTTTTTTGTGATTTTGCCTTTATACACCACCACAATAGATAAAACAATCAAGATGTGATCGAAGTGTAGACTTTCAGCTTTATTTTAAGAGGCTCCACAAAAATATGGCATTTACCATTTAGGAATTACAGCCATTTTAAGCAAAGTACTTCCATTTTCAGGGGCTATGAAAGATATTTGGACAATTGACTGACAAGAAGTTAACTGACCAGGTGTGGTTTCCCTCGTTACTTTAAGACAAATGAAGCAGATAAAAGGTCTGGAGTTGATATCAGGTATTGAGTTGGCATTTGGCAGCTGTTCGACTGGAGCTACCAATATGAAGTCCAAGGAGGTCTCAATGCAAGTGAAGGAGGCCATCATTGGGCAGAAAAAACAACATAAATCTATAAGAGAGAGAGCAAAAACCTTAGGTGTGGCCAAATCAACAGTTGGATACATTCTTAAAAAGAAAGAAAGCACTGGTGAGCTGAACAACATCGAAAGGCCTGGAAGACCACAGAAGACAACTAAAGTGGATGATCGCAGAATCCTTTCCTTGGTGAAGAAAAACCCCTTCACAACATCAACAGAAGTCAAGAATACTCTGGAGAAGGTAGGCATATCATTGTCAAAGAGTCAAGAGATGCCTTCATGAATGTAAA
Organism: Pangasius djambal; assembly: GCA_022985145.1. Taxonomy (NCBI): domain Eukaryota; kingdom Metazoa; phylum Chordata; class Actinopteri; order Siluriformes; family Pangasiidae; genus Pangasius; species Pangasius djambal. Next base: position 12,822,298 of record CM040990.1, read on the forward strand.
TACAGAGGGTTTACGACAAGGTGCAAACCACTGGTAACATTTAAGAACAGGAAAGCCAGATTAGACTTTGCCATAAAACATCTAAAAAAGCCTCCCATATTCTGAAATAAGATTCTTTGGACTGATGAAACCAAGATTAACTTGTACCAGAATGATAGGAAGAGAAAAGTTTGGTGAAAGAAAGGAACAGCTCATGATCCAAAGTATACCACATCATGTGTCAAATATGGTGTAGGCATGTATGGCTGCCAATGGAACGGGCTCACTGGTGTTTATTGATGATGTGACTGCTGACAGAAGTAGCAAGATGAATTCTGAGGTGTATAGGGCTATACTCTCTGCTCACATTCAGCCAAACGCTACAAAACTGATAGGATGCTGCTTCACAGTGCAGGTGGATAATGACCCTAAACATACTGCGAGAGCAACTTAAGACTTTTTGACGGCAAAGAAATGGAATTCAATGGCCAAGTCAGTTGCCTGATCTCAACCCAATAGAGCTGCTTTTCACTTACTGAAGACAAGACTGAAGGCAGAAAGACCCACAAACAAGCAGCAACTGAAGGTGGCTGCAGTGAAGGCCTGGTAATGCATCTCCAGGGAGGAAACTCAAAATTAGAGTTTTAAGGGACTCCAGACTTTAGGAAGTCATTGACTGCAAAGGATTTTCATCCAAGTATTAAAATTATGGTTATATTTAGAATTATGTCACTTTGTCCAAATACCTTTGAGCCCCTGAAAATGGAGGTACTTTGATGAAAATGGCTGTAATTCCTAAATGGTAAATACCATATTTTTGTGGAACCTCATAAAATAAAGCTGAAAGTCTACACCTCGATCACATCTTGATTGTTTTATTTCAAATCCATCACCATAGCGAGGTTGGGTGAAGAGGCTTGGCACATAGTAGGTATTCCAGTTCATCCCAGCAGTGTTCATTGGGTTTGCACTTGAGTTCTTTCACACCAAACTTGACAAATCATGTCTTAATGAATCTTGTTTTGTGCACAGGGGCATTGTCATGCTGGAACAGGTTGGGCTAGGCTCCTTAATTCCAGTGAAGGGAAAATTTAAAGCTACAGCATACAAAGACAAAGCTTTCAACTTTGTGGCAACAAAGAAGGCCCACATATGGGTGTGATGTTAATGTGTTCACATACTTTTGGCCATATACGTATTGTATCAGTAGAAACTACTAAACTAGAAGTCTAAGTTAAGAGACATTGAAGATGTTTTCATATAACACATAATGGAAGGATGAACGAGTTTGCTTTGGCATGATTATGTCACAAAGTTAAAATTCCAGCTGCAAAAGGCCCTGTAATTTCATTCAGTTACAATGAATTTTGCTTTGATTTATTAAACTGTTTTGTTCATGCTATAATGCTTTGCACTGTTCTGCTCACAATTCAGAGTGAATATGCTGCACACCACTGCCAATGCCCTGCACTTTCTGGTTTTAGATGGTGTGTGATAATGTAAGCCAATTCCATTCTAGTTTCAGCATCTCATTCTCCTCATTTTTCTGCTATTCTTGATGCCCTATCGTACAGACAAAGTGCCTCCCGCTAATGCAAAGCTCTGTATTTAAATTGCACTCACAGTTTAAGAGCACACTGGGGAAATCGACAAGAAGGAGAATGAGAGAGTCGAGATGTCAGAGATACATGTATTAAAAAGAGAGTAAAACAGAGAGAGGGAGTGAGACAAAATTTATTTGCGGAGGCAGTGAGGTGGAACTGTGGGAGGAAGAAATTACATTTTACAAAAAAATATGCAAACCAATGCCAATGTCAGTGCTATTCTTGAATTCAACGCCATACAAAGACCACCTATGCACATTACAGCTATGTAAGTAACAATATACATAAATACAATGGCTTGAAAAAGCATTCATCCCCCTGGAATTGATCAGATTTTTCTGAATAACAAATGATAAATACATGTTCTCTTCCTGTAAGTTTTCAAGGTCAAAATTAATTATTGGTCAGTAAATATTTCAAAGAAAATCAAAAACTGAAAAATGCTGCATATAAATGCTGCATATATATGTAAGTATTTAACCCCCCATGTTCCAGAAGCTCCAGATTTTGTCTTAATGAGGACACAATTGACTTAAACATGGCCTTGACCTGTGGAATATTAAATTCTGAACAAAAAAAACACCTCACTTTAATCGTCATTGAAGAGACTGTCAGTCTGAAGGAAAGGAGTGAAAATGAAGACTAAGGAGCATTCTAAGGAAGTACAAGATAATGTAATAGAATTTCATAACTTAGGGATAGGGTGTAAAATTATATCTAAGAGGTTGGACATCCCAGTAAGCACTGTTGGATCAATAATGAGGAAGTGGAAGCTGCTTCACACCACCCAAGCCCTACCTAGACAAAGCCCTCTCGCAAAACTCAGTAAAAAAATAAGTGCTGAGGGAAGCCAAAGTGAGACCAACAGTTGCTATGAAGGATTTGCAGAGTACAATGGCTGAGAGTGGAGTGAAGGTGCACCAGACAAGCATTTCAAGAGGTCTGCATAATTGAGGATTGAGGAATATATGGGTGAGTGGAGAGAAAGAAACGGTTGCTCAAGAAGAGCCATATGAAAGCATGAAAGTGACCCAGTGAAGATGTGATTTTTTCAAAGCACTCTATGTGGTACAAACCTAATGCAGGCCATACCTCAATTAACACCATCCCTACATTAAAATATGGTGGTGGCAGCATCTTGCTCTGGGGATGCTTTTCAGGGCATGGTGGTGCAGTGGTCAGCATTGTTGCCTCACAGTTCCCAAGTCCCCTGTTCCATCCTAAGTTTTGGTTAATGTCTGTGTGGAGTTTCACATTTTTTCCCATTGTCAGTATGGATTTCCTCCAGGTGCTCCGGTTTCTGAGCTCCGGTTTCTGACAACACCCCCCCCCCAAACCAACACACACACACACACACACACACGCACACACACACACACACACACGCACACATACCATCTTGGAACACTGTGTACCATAATGGACTGGCTGCAATGCGCCGCTGAAATCAGAAACACTGGGAGGTATCACTATGAACAATTTCTTTCTTTCTTTCTTTCTAAAATCTTTTCAGCATCTAGCTTTTCTGATATTCCCAATATATAATACTGGCACTCATGATTAAAATGTAAGAAGGAGAATGAATGTGAGGTTGGTGATTCTTTTGACATTTAAATTACAATTACTAGCAGAGTAACTGTATATATGGTTCTCTTTGATTTCTTTCGTAGTGTATAATATGAGAACAACATCAGAAGCAATACACTGTGATGAATATATACAAAGAATACATACATCTGTAGAGAGCTGGGTAAGGACACCACTGCAGCATGTGTTATAGCAAGCTTTGTCTGACTTCTATTATTCACACAATAAACCTGAATTAATAGGCTTGTGTCTGAGTCTCTAACAGACAACACACATGAATAACACACACACACACACACACTCACACACAGCCCTCTGTAGAAATGGAAGTCACAATGCAGGGTAACATTCTTGTATTGGTGACTTAGTGTACAGTGTACAAACTTAATTATCAGCAAGTATGTAAAAGAAAATGCATGACTAGTTAGGGAAGAAGGGTGGGGAGGGGTTAAAATATTTATATTAAAATATTAATCTTACCTTATTTGTGGCATAATCCAACATGAGGGGAGTTTAAACATGAGGTAGGTTTTTCTTTTTTTCATTCCTCAAAGAAAGATTTTGGAGTCTGATTTTTATTATTAACAGAATAGGCTTGAAAACAAATTAGTCACTAAAAAGTGGAGTGTACTGTAATTTTTGTTTGATTCCTATCTTCATGTCTGGAGGTAATTAGCATGCTCATTAGTATGATTTTTTGCCTCTTTGCGTAAATGTGCTTTTGGACATTAAAACCTGTATAGGATAGAGCTGTAATGCAAAAGGTAGGGTACATGTGCATTATTGTGGGCATGAATTGTTTAGCAATTATAAATGCACAAAACATAGATTATGTACATGATGTACAGCATTATATTGCTGACAATTTTAGTAACTGTTTTTTCCATATCTACATTATTCATGAATTTAGCCTTCATTTTTAAAGCATTGTTTCGATTTTAATTTATGAATTATTTCTTAACTGTCGTAGACTGGTGTCTCATCTAGGGTGTATTCCCTCCTTACACACAATATTCCCAGGACAGGTGTCTGGACACTGCAATGCTGACCAGACTAAAGCAGTTACTGAAGACAAATGAAATCAAATGAATTAATGTATTATTTCTTAAATTCACTGTATGGTCAAAAGTATCTTGTACACCTGATCACCATACAGATAAGTGGGCCTTTCCCAACTGTTGCACACAATTTTCTAGGATGTCTTTGTCCATTGTGGCATTAAGATTTCTCTTCATTGGAACTAAGGAGTCTAGTCCAAACCTGTCACACATGACAATGTCCCTGTACACAAACAGGATCATAAAGACATGGTTTACCAAGGCTGGTGTCGAAGAACTTGAGTGGCCTGCACAGAGCCCTGACCTGAAATCAAGTGGGACACTGACAATGCTAAAAACCTAATATACCATTATGCTAATAAAACAATTTCACAACCTTCAATTCAGTTTCTGCAGGAAACTCTAGGCTTCCATACATATATAGTCATATACATTATGTATATTTGTAGGTAGGTTATTAACAGTTGTTTGATTGAACAATTATACAGCTTGATTTAATAATGTGACTAAACACCCAATGTTATCCTACTTTTATAGTTGCTATATGATGGTGTTAGCTTTTGACGTAACTGAGGAATAGTGTGTTTTATGCATTGGGAATTGGGACACTCATTAGGGATTATTCTTGTAATAGAGAAACCATTCTTGCCTTGGTTGTGACAGCATATTGTTGTGACTAAAAGGAAATAGATGTAAATGTAAAAAAATATGTAGCCATTTAAAACTGCACTTACAAACATAGGTACTGTATATAAAGGTGAGCAATATGTAAACACACAGCATGCTACAATCAAATTCCCATTAGCAGAACTTGACATATGGCATATACAATTTCCCTCTCAATTTCAGATCCGACGCCCACTAATTTTTCCATGTGCCAGATAGTCGACCCCCTTCCCCATTTCCCCCTCCCTCTGTTTCTTTTATCTTTTGCTCTTTTTTGAAAGTCATCTGCTCTCTGAGCAGTAAGCACCACTATGGCCTATGAACCTAAATGAGAGCATACAAATGATTTGTGGCACTGACGCCTCTGTATGGATACAGGAAGAAAAGAGAAGGAGCAGGATATGGGGTGAGAGGGAAGGGGAAAGAACAGGAGAGTGGATAATGTCACATTCACCTTGTATTCCTTTACCAACCCATAATAATCATTTTCCCAATTTTCACAGCGATTTCATTTTCCACCACAGCAATGGAGAGAATGAGGAGAAGTGATAAAGAGAGAGAACTAGAGAAACAGGAGAGAGAGAGAAAGAGAGAGAGAGGGAGTTGAGAAGGAAGAGGGAAGGGATGGGGGGGTGTTAAATTTGCACGGTGACCTTTTTCTGATCCAATCTCACTGATGAATCCTAATGAAGGCTTTAATAAAATCACAGTTTACAATCTGTCCCTTCATCAAAGCATGGAATCACGTTCAGTCGAGACCATATCTCGCTCCCTATTAGTGGAAGAACCATCAATATTCCCTCAGAAAACAAGAGAACAAATGTGATAAATGAAGCTCTGTGCACCCCCCCATATATATATATATATATATATATATATATATATATATATATATATATATATATATATATATATATATACACACACACACACACACGTGT
>CM040990.1:12839480-12855607 GCA_022985145.1 Pangasius djambal
GCGCACATTGTACACACACACACGCGCACTACAGTGTAAACCCATATGAGGATGGGTTCTCTGTTGAGTCTGGTTCCTCACAAGGTTTCTTCCTATCACCATCTCAGGGAGTTTTTCCTTGCCACCGTCGCCCTGCTTGCTCATCAGAGACGTCACACACACTCATTTCACTTTACTTTTGTTTGTGTAAAGCTGCTTTCAGACAATGACCTTTGTAAAAAAGCGCTATACAAATAAAAATGAATTGAATTGAATTAACTGAAATTATTTACAGTTTACTTGGTAGTAAGAGTTCTTCCCCAATAGTTTTAGTCTGTAGTGGTAAAAAATACAGGCAGGGAACTATTTACCTATAATGTATTAAACTGTATTTTTCACAGTATTTTTTATTTTTTTTTTACAGTAAAATTCTGGCAACCACAGCTGCCAGTTTTGTACTGTAAATTTAATGGAATATTTTTTTAGTGTAGTTCATACTAACATACTGTAAATAGATAAAGTTGCAAATGCTAATAGAAACAAAACAATAATAAATTGTTAAGAAATGATAGATAAGTTGGCTACTGGCAACTACTAATTATTATTAATTCTTTATTAAAGCAATATAAGCATGCATGACCTCCCTGTCCAGATCAGCTATGCTTATAGCAAGTGTCACTAACAGCATCAAAATAACATGAGCATTTGTGTTATATTTTGAATCATTTAAAGGTGCATTAGATAAGATTTGTCAAAAAATCAGCAAGATTCTGTTGCTAATGGTTAAATAGGTAGAGTTGAATAAGTTTTGAATGTTATTATTTTTTTTTTACTCCTTGAGCCCACCCCCCATCCCCACCATTGTACACACAGCTCCGCCCCAGAACCGATGATAATTCAATTAGGGTTATCATGCTAACTAAAGTTAGCATTAGCAAGGACTGTAAAGACATCCCTTTCAAGCACAATCAGACATTCAAATGTTCGAAAGCCAAGTTATAACACCATAAAGATTCAGGATCCGGCTCATTATGATTTATGAGGATGTTCACAAGTACAGTCATTGTATTTGTTCTTTGTAATAAACTCTTATATTCCTTAAACTGCAGTATTAGCATGTTGGCATTGGTAGTTAAAAGATAGGCCATTTGCCTGCTTGAAAGACAAGTAGTCAAGGTCAAGATTCAAGCATTTACTTGTCACATGTTCATTTGTAGCAGGAGGTGCAGTGAAATGAGATGTGGCAATACAAACAATATAACAATGGGTATCAGGTAATGAGGAGTGCAATAGAACAAACAACACACAAGAAGTCAGAATAACAAAACAAAACGTACTATCTACAAAGAATATACATATGAAAATGTATGTATGTACAGTCATGGGAAAAATAAAGTACTCTCTCCTTCAATTCTCTGTTTTTATTTATTAGGCCCTAAGTAACAATTGTGTGGTCCTCACCAACTTCAAAAACAAATAAATAACCTCAGGTGACAACAAAAAACAAAACAACAGATTTCAATAATTAATAAAAAAAGCCATTTTTTTCCCAAAAAGTAAACCAACATTCACAGATCAGGTGGGAAAAAAATAAGTACACCCTATAATTCAGTAACATGTAGAATCACTTTTAGCAACAGTAACTCAAATTAAACATTTTCTGTAGTTTATCAGTCTCTCATATTGTTTTGGTGAAATTTTGGCCCACTCTTCTTTACAACATTGCTTCAGTTCATTGATGTTTGAGAGCATTTGTTTATGCACAGTTCTCTTAAGACCCCACCACAGCATCTCAGTGGAGTTGAGGTCTGGACTTTGACTCGGCCTTTTCAACACCTTGATGTTTTTCTTCTTTAGCCATTCAGAAGTTGATTTGCTGGTGTGAGCATTGTCCTGTTGCATGATCCAAATTCTGCCCAGCTTAAGCTGCTGGACAGATGGCCTCATATTTGTCTCAAGAATATCCTGGTATAACGTAGAGTTTATTATTGTCTCAATATCTGCAAGTTCCCAGGTCCTGTGGCTGCTAAACAAGCCCAAAACATTGTAGAATCTCACTGTGGAATGTTGAATTTCAAATTGTTTGGAGATGGCCTTATAACCCTTCCCAGATTGATGAGCAGGAACAGTTGCTTCTCTGAGGTCATGGCTGATGTCAATTCTTATTGGCATTTCTAACTGCCATAAATTCTGCTTTTATAGAGGTAGTCACACTTCTTGATGATTAGCTAACCTTGTGCATTTCATTAGTAACACTTGGCTGATAGGTACTCTCTTAATGATTGTGGAAATAGGGAAGGTGTATTTATTTTTTCCCACCTGGTTTCTGAATGTTCATATACTTTTTTGTGAAAAATGTTTGGATATTGAAATACATTGTGTTTTTTTGTCACCTGAGGCTTTTTTTTTTGTATTTTATAGAAATTGATATTTATGCCTTGACAGCACAATTGCTATTTATGCCCTGATAAATAAAAACATAGAATTGAAGGCTGTGTACTTTCTTTTTCCCATGATTGTATGTATGTATGTATGTATGTATGTATGTATGTATGTATGCATAAACACTACAATGACCTGTGCTTAGTCTATGTGCTGGTACTGTGTATGTGTGTATATTTGAGTGGCAGGTGCAAGAGAGCTGAAATAATGTTTAAAGGCTTAGACAAAGCTCCTCCTTAGTCTCTCACCCTGGCCATGTGAGTGTCAAGTCAGTCAGATCTTTATCGTCATCACAACCATGAACAGGGTGTAGTACACAGTGAAATGTTTCTCCTGGACCCAAGGCACAACAGGCATGTATACATACACTGTCATATATTGCAGTGCTGACAGTTTTTTAGTAAAGTGCAACAGGAATAAGAAGCATGCAGGGAGGGATATTGGGAATCAGTGAGTTGAGTACACAAGGGGGCAGTAGATGATTAATACCCTGACCACAAAACATTTAACATTACAATAAAAATATTGACAATATTGACAACAAAGTTCATAGCTGTAACTTGAAATGTAGTGGAGTTTAAAGTGGCAGTGCAGTACTGTGATTGTGAATAACTTTTGGAGTGCTGTCAACATTAGGTCAGTAAAGAGTAGCAGTAAGAAAGTGTGTGTGACAGTAACATAGACAGAACCAAACCATTAAAAGTGACTTGTATCATAAAGTGGACAACTGATTAAAGTCCATGCAGGTTTTATTTGGACCCCAGGTTGATGTGTGTGGAAGTGGCAGCATAGGGTTCAGGAGTCTGACAGCCTGGGTAATCTGGCAGTTGAGGATGGCGGAGGGGTAGGAGGGATCATCCACAATTAAATAACTTGTGGATGCAGCATGTATAGAAAATGTCCTAAACAGGGAGTAAAGGCATGCCAACAATGCATTCAGTTGTCCACACTATCCTCTGTAAAGGACACGCTCTGTAGTGTCCTCTGTAGATAACACTCTCTATGTTGCAGTAGGTGGTAAGGATGGGTGGGGGATGTTTTGTTTTGTCAACATTCAGAGACAGATTGCTGTTCTTGCACCAACTTGTTAGACCTTTCACCTCCTCTCGTTATGATGTCTCGTTGCTGTCACTAATGAGGCTAACCATAATGCGATTTGAACTGGATCTGGCAGCACAGTCGTGGGTCAGCAAGTTGAACAGCAATAGGCTAAGCAAGCAGCCCTGGATATTTTGCGCGAGTGCTTCTTCAGCACTGGTATGATGGTGGTAGCTTTAAAGCACTGTGTTATAACTGCTCCACATGATGTTGAGATGTTGAAGATATCAATGAGGACATCAGCCAGCTGATATGCTCAGTCTCTGAGCACTTCCCCAGGTACATTATAGGGTCCCACAAGCAGTTGTACTTGGTTGTCTGAGGGAGGGGTGGATTTCCTCACTGGCACGGTGTTTATTGCTTCACACCATACATAGAAGGAGTTGAGTGTGTCTGGTCATCAGTGTCAATGTCGGTGACACATGGTGATTTCTTGTAGTCAGTGATGGCCTGAATACCTTGCCACATGCACCATGTATCTCTGGTGTTGTTGAAGTAGCTGGTGATTTTCTTTGCATGGTTGCACTTCACCAGCCTGATGCCACAGGACAAGTTGGTTCTCACTGTCCTGAGCACTGCCCCATCCCCTGCTCTAAATGCAGCATCTCAGGTTTTCATCAGTTTGTAATTGCAGAGGTGCTTATCAGACCACTGACCCTAAAGCAATGCCTTGCTAAATATGTTGTTTAGTGTGCAGGATTTTTAATCACTGTATAATGAATGTTAAATCTATGCAACCACACTTAAATCAGTGAACACTTTGATATGTGCCCATTTTCATAATGAAAATTTCATTATGTCATGCTATGTTAGTAAAACCATTACTGAAAACCTACTATGCATAGCAAGTGACATCCACAGAGATCATTTATACATGTCTTAAGCTAATTCAAGAACCTATTCTTGCAGAATTGCTCATTAAACCTATTCATCAGGCTTTGGCTTTTGTAATAGATCACATTATATAGTAGAGGAGAAAATCAGACAGACATGGATAAAAGATAAGATTGTTATTCTTTCCATGTCTGTCAGCTTTGGCCTTTAGTGGTTTATCTTGTGACCATCTTGTCACAGTTGTCTCAGAGGTAAAGAAAAATAGCCCATCAAAGGCTGAAACCACATTTAAAGAACCAGATTACTGTCAAGCCAGTCAAATCTCAGTTGACAGCAAGAGCCAAATTACTCCTATGATCCATCCTTTATTTAATGAAATACTTTCTTTGTAGTAGTTTGTGTTTGTAAATATGTAAGTGTGTGTGAGTGAGAGAGAGAGGGGTGGTACTGATTGCTAGATCCATACTCTGCCATAAATGTACCTTAAATTCTGCTGCTGATGGTTTTATTTCTGAAGTTCTGTTTCACATCATCTCAGATTTTGCACATTCTAATATTTAGAGTTTGTACTTGAGGTATGTATTAGGCCTGCTAATAAACATGATTATCAGAAATGTACAGTACTTTGCATAAGTATTCACCCCTTCAAACTTTCCACGTTTTGTATTGTTGCAAAGTAGTACTGAAATGGACTGAATTGGGATTTTCACCATTTTATTTACACAATATGTCTAACATTTAAACGATACAATTATTTTTATTGCGACAGGTTAATTAAACTAAAAAAAGATTAAATTTGTTGATTGCAAATTGTTCACCCCCCTGGGTCAATACTTGGTAGAATCACATTTGGCTGCATTTACAACTGCAAATTTTCTGGTATATGTCTGAATCACTTTATACATCTGGATCATGATATTTTTGCCCATGCCTCTTGGCAAAATTTCTCAGTTCCTGTCCCAGTTCTTCTTGGCAAAAAAGTGTGTCAGATTGGATGGAGACCATTGATGAACAACAATTTACAAGTCTTGCCAGAGAATCTTGCCAGAGAGATTTAGGTCTGGGCTTTGACTGGGCCATTCTAACACAATCAGTTTCTTGGTTTTAAACCATTTCAGTGATGCTTTGGCAGTGATTGATTAGGTTCATTGTCCTGCTGGAAAATGGACAACTGCCCTAGTCTCAAGTTTATTCCTGGAACAGGTTTCCTAGAATTGCCCTGTTTTGGATCCATCCATCTTGCCATCAACCCTGACCAGTTGATACTTAGTTGATAAACCACATGATATTTGGTTTCTGCCAAACTATAGCAATTTGTGCCATGGCCAAATGCTCAAGTTTTGTCTCATCAGACCAGAGATTCCTTTTTAAGCTCAACCTCCTCTAGGCAGAATAGCAGTTTTCCCATATTCTTTCCATATTTTAAAAATAATGGATTTAATAATGTAAGTTTTTCAAAGTTCTTTTTCACAACCAAACCTTGATATTTTTCCAGAACTTTGTACGGGACTTGCTTTGATAGCTCTGTGGTCTTGATGCTGCTGCTGTGTGTTTAGATATATTATTCAACAAACTGGGTTTTCCAGGAATAGGTGTATACATATTGAGATCACATAACACTCTAATTGCACACAGGTGGGACTAATTATGTGATTTCTGATGGCACCCAGTGGCACCAGACCTATTTTAGTGCTTTCACAGAAACAGGTGGTGAATATTCATAAACGTTTGCATTTTTTATTTGTAAATAATTTTGCAAACTACATAGATTCACCAACACCCACTTCAATATTGTGACACAAATTCACCTGTGTTAGATGACTAAGATGTGTAGTTTTGCTCTCAGGTCTAGACCATACTGAATGAGGGGCAGTCGTGGCCTAATGGTCTGAGAGTTTGACTTGTAACCCGACGGTGAACCCGAAGGTTGTGGGTTCGATTCTCGGGTCCGGCAGGGTGGGGGGGAGTGAATGACCAGCGCTCTCTGCCACCCTCAATACCACGACTGAGGTGAGACCCTTGAGCAAGGCACCGATCCCCCCACTGCTCCGGGTGTGTTCACGGGTGTGTGTGTGTTCACTACTGTGTGTGTGCACTTGGATGGGTTAAATGCAGAGCACAAATTCCAAGTATGGGTCACCGTACTTGGCCACAAGTCACTTCACTTCACTTCATTTGTACTGAATTTTGTTTTTGCTGTTAGAAGGTCCCTCCTCCCAATTTTCCCTGAGCATATTTCACACCATGCCTCGTTCCTGCAGGACCCATCCATAAACATATCTCGTACTAACGTTTGAAACCCTGGCAAATTTGTCCCAAGAATTTCTAAGCTACCACCTCTTCCATATGGTTTTGCCCCTTGAATTTAATGATGACTGGTGCCAGTAGATACTCGTGAACATCCCCGTGCACACATCTCACCTGCACCAATTCAGCATTATCCAATGCTTCACACTGAATCAGGCTTTGATGGATTGTGGTCTGATTACACCCCAAGTCCACCAAGGCCTGATGTGTACTCCCTTGTGTACTCACTGCCACACAGTACATTGCTGCTGAAGCATTATTATTTATCTTTAGGGAAAAGAATTACAACAAAATGCAAAAGAATGCGAATGCTAAGAGACAGTTAACCCAGAAACTTCCAGCAGGTGCTTCTCAGGTTTAAGAGCATCAAATATTGTCCACCAAACTCATTTGACCTGTCTGCCCAAAAGCTAGTATCCATTGAGAAATAATATGAACAACAGATATTTGTTATTATTTTTTGTTGAGTTTGCAGATATTCAGTATCCCATGAGTCCACACAAATGTGAAATCACACAAAATGATAGCAGGTTGCAACAAAAATTCATTCATTCATCTTCAGTAACTGCTTTATTCTGGTCAGGGTGGTGGTGGATCTGAAGCCTACCCTGGAAACATTATTCTTCCCCAAATTGCATTACCTATGCGACTAAATAGAAGAACTACTTCTCATCAATAAAACCAACAAGGATTTTTCAACCTCCTCTACCCTTTGCTTCATGGAAACTGCATTTCTGTCCTGACCCAGACAGTGTGCTATATTTACCTGACGTTCAGCTTTACCAATACAAATTGGTAAAACCAAGGGAGGAGGAATCTGCTCCTATGCCAATAAATGCTTGTGCAAAGATGTCATGGAATCGTTAAAATTTTCTACTTTCATTATCTGCAAGCTATTTTACTCTCTCAGAGAGGTTTCTTCTTTTGTTTGGCTGGCATTTACATCCTGCCCCAAGCGTGTGAGTGTGAGGCGATAAAACTGCTGGCTGATCAAATAATAAAAGTAGAGGGGGCAAATCTGGACTCACTACTCATCATTATGGGAGACTTTAACACTGATAATCTAATAAAGGAAATGCCGAAGTACAGACAACATGTCACTTGTGACACAAGAGTAATGAACATTCTGGACCATTGCTACACCACTATTAAAAAAACATATTGCGCCATTACACATTCTGACCACAGTCTCGTTCACTTCATCCCAACATACAGGCAGACACTTAAAACCAACAAACCTGTTTTCATGTCAGTGAAGAGTCAGTTGACACATTGAAAAGCTTCAGGGCTACTTTGAATCCACAAATTGGACTGAAAGGAGGCGAGAGAAGTGTGGACAGAATTTTCTGAGACAAGCTGATAATTGCCACATTGCTGCTAACAACCCAACGTTAGTCGGGAAAGGCCTCTAGGAGATTACCAACTACAAGGTGAGTAGAACTCCCCTTCTCCTGAATGACTGCTAGCTCACCAATGACCTGAACAAGTTTTACTGTAGATTTGAAAATGCAATGGACACTCTTGTTCCCATCCCAGCCCCCAAAAAGTTGAACATTAAAGAACTAAATGCCCCTGCTGGATCCCCTGCAGATTGCATACAGAGCAAACAGGTCTGCCGATGATGCAGTCAACTTGGCCCTGCACTACATCCTACAGCATCTTGACAGGCCAGGGACCTATGCTATAGTGCTGTTTGTGGATTTCAGCACTGCTTTTAACACCATAGTGCCAGAGCTGCTGCAGGTCAAACTGTCCCAGCTATCCATGCCAGATCCCATCTGCTGGTGGATCAGGGATTTCCTGACAAATAGGAGACAGAAGGTGCAGCTAGGAAAACACATCAGACACCTGGCACCTAGTACTGGAGTACCACAAGGTTATGTGCTCTTGTCCTTTTTTTCAGTCTCTACACCAATGACTGTGTCTCCAAAGAACCATCTGTGAAGATCCTGAAGCTGAAGATGAGTTTGTTGAGCAGCTGATGTCCTGGTTCAGTCACAACCACTTGTTGCTGAACACTCAAAAAACTATGAAGATGGTAGTGGGTTACAGACGCAACCCTTAACATTAATGGATCTCTGGTTTCCATGGTAGAGTCACTCAAGTTCCTCTGCACCACCATATCCAGAGACCTGAAATGAGAGAGGAACACAGTCTGCATAGCCAAGAGAAAATTCTTTCTGAAGCAGCTGAATAAGCGCTGCAGGCACTGATGATCCTGTTCTCCACAGCAATCACTGAGTTCATCCTCACTTCATATATAACTCTCTGGTTTGGATCCTCCACCTCACAAGAGCGAGCCATACTCCAACGCATAATCAGCACAGCAGAGAAGATCATCGGTCTGCAAGATATTAACTGTCCCTTTTCACCCTGGACATCACCTTCTTTCCAGCCACTTCATTCTGGAGGAAGACTCATGGCCATCAAAACCAGTACAACAAGTTATTCGAACAGATTTTTCCCCAGAGCCATGGTGCCGACTAACTGCAGTTTTTCTGCCTCTCTTCCTGTGGCTATTAGTGTAGCTCCAACTCCTCTGCAGCACAATGCATCCCTGCACAATACTGTAAACAATAGTTATTTTTTTCTGTTTCCTCAGACCCTACATGTATATATTTTCACTTCATTTCACACATCTTTTGGTTACTTTCACAACTGCTTCTTTATATCCAATCTTTTATTCTATTATTCTATTTTTATTAAAAAATTTCCCTTAGTTAAATATCTTATTTTCTTGAATATTCGTTAATAGTCTGAGTATTTGTCTGGTCTGTTTAGTATGTTACATGTCATACATGTGTACATTTACCAAGACAAATTTCTTGTATATGTAATATACTTGGTAAAATAAAGAGATACTGATTTTGATTCTGAACATGCCAAACTCCACACAGACAGTAATCCGGGCTCAGGAGCAAACCAGGGACCCTGGAGCTGTGAGGCAGCAATGCTACCAACTGCATCACTGTTCCACTCTGCAACAAAATTTTGTTTTGCAAAATGAGGAGTCATACCTTTGTCTCATAATGCAGTACATGCTATATGGATGAACATGTGTTTTGTAAATGACAGATGTGCTGTATCACAAGCCTCCACCTTCGTAATATTCCTAATATTAAAGTGTATAATTCTTGTACCGGCTTTCATGGCTGCTGAGACACAGACCTAATGTGTTTGGCCAGGAAACAGACCCTGGCACCTCTCAGAGGAGCAGCTGTGACCTTTAGAATTGTGTGAGATCTGCTCTGAGGAGATCTGATCTTAGACCCAGAATGGATATTTATTTGACCTACAACATTCACTCAACAGACAAAGAGGATTACCTTTCACTTGCTGCTCTACCTTCTATTTATCTCTATAACAATAGGGAGCCATAAGTGGTAGGATGCAATTCAGTTTCCTTATGAAAATGCAATTTACCTTCCATGAGGTGTTGCAGTCAGGCATTCACAAAAAACAAGTTGACAAAACAATACAAGGAGATTTCATACTTTGTAATCATAAAATGGGTAGTAATGTCAGAAAGTGAAGACACAATGCTGTATATCAACACAAGCAAAACTTGGTAAATACAGAAATGAAAACAAGGACGTCTGTACAGATGATCACAGTAACATGTTATGGGGCTGAAATAGAGTGTGGCATGATCAAGTACAAAGTATACCTTGAAAGAATCATTGTCCTGGAAATGATTATTTTGCTGCAAAAGCCGGTAAATAATTCCAAATTCCAAATAAAGATGAAATAACATCCCAGTCAATATGATTATAATTTTCTGTAATTAAGCATCCTCCAGAAGAGCTTATACCTAATGTATGAATGTGCATATTTCAAATCACTTCATGACTCTTCTGAACATGTTTATCATTAGAATACTGATTTGTACTCTTGCATGTAGGTCTATGAGTTTACACAAAGAACTTGTGATTATTTTTCAATCTCCTGACAGATATAGAGAAAAAGCATAAAAAATCTAAAATCATCTGAACACTAAATAGCAATAATTTACCTTAATTTTTTTTTAATGTATTTTGTAATTTTTAGAATGACCTTCAACAGATCTTTGGAAGAAAGCCAGTATATTTGATAGAACCACATTTACTTTGGTTATATTTTACTTTCAGAACTATCTACAGTATATTATACCATCTTCTGCAATATTTAGGACATTCTACAGCAATCACAGGGCACGTAAATGAGCGATCCAATGACATTGTGAGGCAGACAAAAAGAATAACTGACTCAATAAGAATCTTCAACCAGTCACACAACCCGCATAACTCTGATGTGTTATTCATATTTTAATTTACCAAATGTGAAAAGTATTACAAATTAAGCAAGATTTGATGTATATGTCAAGTTCCACATAATTAATGTCTCAGAGGAACTGTAATAAGAGAAGGGTTAATTAGCTGCAGTGGACTTGCTGTATGAGCCTAGGTGAGTCAGAGATGACAGGCTATATTACCTGCTGACCTCCTTGGTTCTATATGCCACTCTGAACCATACTTTAATTGGGCATTTGCTTTTATTGCAAAGAGTCAGGTAGAATATTTTACCTATGGCACATTTTTCTCATTAATTTGACATCACTTTAACCTCAACTGACTTCAAAAGAACTATTATTAAATGATTAACTACTATTCAGTATTTAAATATTTTAAATTTTCAAGTGGGGTTATACGTATATCTTGGAAGAATATAATATTCCTTTAAAAATCAGTCTTACACTGTAAGTTTACATCATAGAGTGCAAATAACTCTATTTCTTATATGCTTGTTCAACAACACTTTTTTTTACCCTCTTCCTTTAACAGTTTAACTAGTCTCTGGACAGGAGAGCCCCTTTATTATGGTTCCCAAAGCAAAGGCCAGCTACAATAGGTGAATAGTTTTACTGATATACTGCAGCATCAATGTCTTTGGTAGGCATACTAGGTTCAACCACAGCATGACATGTCATTTTTCTACTCAACTGGCCATAGCAATGGCCATTAAAAACTGATCTTTAAATCCCACTTTATATATACATTGTTTCCAAATGGTGAGTTGCCCACACTGCTTTGTACCAAAACTAAATCCTACTATGGCATTACAGTTTTGAATTAAAGCCAATCTGGAGATGGACGTCTAAGAAAAGTTTTGACTACTTTATCCAACTACTTTCAGCAGGGTAATGCACCCTGCCACACTGCAAAAATTATTCAGGAATGGGTTGAGAAACATGATAAAGAGTTCCAGGTGTTGCCTTGGCCTCCAAATTCCCCAGATTACAATCTGATCATGCATCTGTGAGATGTGCTGGACAAACAATTCCGATCCATGGAGGCCCCACCTCGCAACTTACAGGACTTAAAGGATCTGCTGCTAACATCTTGGTACCAGATACCACAGCACACCTTCATAAGAGGTCTTATGGAGCCCATGCCATGGCATGTCCTGGCAGGACAATAAGTGCTGCCCAAAGTTGGTCACCTTCAGAGCAGGCGACAAGGCGGCCCTAAGAACAGCGAGGGCCAAACTGTCCCGGGCTATCAGTGATGCAAAGCGCACACACAATCAGAGAATCCACAGCCACTTCAAGGCCAGCAGAGACACACGGTTCATGTGGCAGGGCAACCAGGCCATTACCAACTACAGGACAACATCACCTGCCTGTGACAGTGATGCCTCCCTCCCAGGTGGGCTGAACAACTTCTACGCTCGGTTCGAGGCACAGAATGGCGTGACGGCGAGGAAGACCACCCCTCCTCCCAATGACCAGGTGCTGTGCCTAACCACAGCCAATGTGAGGAAGACTGTACACAGACTCCCGTGGAAGGCTGCTGGACCAGACAACATTCCTGGCAGGGTGCTCAGAGGATGTGCAGACCAGCTGGCAGATGTTTTCACTGACATCTTCAACACCTTCCTGAGCAGCACCGTTGTTCTGAAGTGCTTCGAGGCCACCACCATCACCCCCAAGCCAAAGAAGTCTTCAGTGTCCTGCCTCAATGACTACCGTCCCGTTGCACTTACACCCATCATCATGAAGTGCTTCGAGAGGCTCGTCATGAGGAACATCAAGACCCTGCTGCCCCCCTCACTGGACGCACTGCAATTCCCTTACCGCTCCAACTGCTCAACAGATGACACCATCACCACCACCCTCCATCTGGCCCTCACCCACCTGGACAATAAAGACACATATGTTCGAATGCTGTTCATAGACTTCAGTTCAGCATTCAACACAATCATTCCTCAGCACCTGATTGGAAAGCTGAACCTGCTGGGCCTGAACACCTCCCTCTGTACCTGGATCCTGGACTTCCTGACTGGGAGACCTCAGTCAGTCCGGATCGGGAACTGCATCTCCAACACCACCACACTGAGCACTGGGGCCCCATAGGGCTGTGTGCTCAGTCCAATGCTGTTCACTCTGCTGACTCACGACTGTGTAGCAACGCACAACTCGAATCACATCATCAAGTTCGCCGATGACATGACCATAGTGGGTCTCATCAGCAAGAACGACAAGTCGGTATACAGAGAGGAGGTGCAGCGGCTAACGGACTGGTGCAGAGCCAACAACCTGTCTCTAAATGTGGACAAAACTAAAGAGATGGTTGTTGACTTCAGAAGACCACAGAATGACCACTCTCTGCTCAATATCGGCGGCTCCTCCGTGGAGATCGTCAGGAGCACCAAATTTCTTGGTGTTCATCTGGCGGAGAACCTCACCTGGTCGCTCAACACCAGTTCCATAACTAAGAAAGCCCAGCAGCACCTGTACTTTCTGAGAAGACTGAGGAAAGCACATCTCCCACCCCCCATCCTCCCCATGTTCTAGAGAGGGACTATCAAGAGCATCCTGTGCAGCTGCATCACTGCCTGGTTTGGGAATTGCACCGTCTCGGATTGCAAGACCCTTCAGCGGATAGTGAGGACAGCTGAGAAGATCATCTGGGATCAGACTGTGCTATAGTTTCTCCCCCTATGCCATCAGACTCCTCAATACTCAAAACTGGAGTGAAGGAACACACACACACATACATATATACACACAGCATCCTCCATTCTCTTTGCAATTTTTTTTGCAAGTTTTTGCACATTATGCTGCTACAATACTTATTATACTGTACATAGGCTGCTACGTTATGTTTACACTATTTCAGCTACTTGTATTGTACTCTTGTACTCTTTGCACTATTGTCACTAGATTCACTTTTAAACAGAACTGTGTACTGGCCGGCGCTGCACTGGGACTTACTGTGCCCATTGTCTGTCCCAGTAGTCATTTTACTATCTTGTGCTGTCTGCACATGTTTGCACTTGTGCACTTTATGTATAAATTATGTAGTCCCATGTAGTTCTGTGTTGTTCTGTGTTTGTCTTACGTAGCACCTTGGTCCTGGAGAAACACTGTTTTGTTTCACTATGTACTAACTGGCTATATATGGTTGAAATGACAATAAACTCCACTTGACTTGACTTGAGATATTTTTTCTTCTATGCAAAACCCATCCATTTCAGTGTAGGTGATATGCTGCAAATCTACTCAGTTAATCATTCACATTAATTAGCCTCATTAATTATGCCTCGTAAATGTTTATTAATTGACTCAAAATTATAAAATCTCAATTTGAACAGAGATATAATAATAATAATAATAATAATAATAATAATAAATTACCTACATTTTCTAAAATAGTTTACTTTTAGGCAAAATCTGAGTAATAAGAACAAAATGACATTTATTGAACACAAATCAGTAAAATAACTACTAAGAAATCCCATTTTAATGTAATGGTAGGAAAATTATTTTTTGAGCTGTCATATATAAAATCCTACTCCACACTTAAAAGCATCAATCAGTGCTTAAACCCAACACTGTTTAGTGGTCAATTGCATGCTTCAATTAATCTGGTATGGGTCAGCAATTCTGTTATTTACCAATCTTTTAGAAAAGTTGTATGTAAATGTTTGTGAAATTGTCCACCAGATTTACAGATGTTTCGGAAAGGGTGATTTTCTTCGTACTCACATGCTTTTGCACTCAATGAATGATCAAGAGATGGAAGTTTTTTGACTCACTTCTATGCCAATAAAAAATTTAACAACATATAATATTAATATGTAATGAGCATGTACTTATTTATAGTACATGCTGATTGACACTAATAGGTAATGAGACTAAAATTCCTAATCAAGATAGATATATCAATCAACCCTGGTAGAGCATGTAGCCATTCTGGTTGTTTATATATATGTATATATAGTGTGTGTGTGTGATGAGATGACATGAAAGAGATGAGATGCCATAGGTTGCCAAGGGCAGGCAACCAAAAGATTTCCAGAGCTAGAAATTATTAGCTCATAGAACATGTAATATCTAAGATGAGACTTCTAACATTTGTGAATGTTTTCCAGAAGATGGCGAAGAGATGAGATGCCATAGGTTGCCAAGGGCAGGCAACCAAAAGATTTCCAGAGCTAGAAATTATTAGCTCATAAAACATGTAATATCTAAGATGAGACTTCTAACAAAGTATGAAAAAGCCAAAGGCTACTACTACTACTACTACTACTAATAATAATAATAATTAAAGCTGCAAGCAGCATTTTCAGGGGCCAAGCACCCAGACTCGGTGAGCCACACATTCACAGACATGCTACAATTGTTGCCTAAGCAATCACAGGAAAGCAGAGCCATAACTTTAGGCAAATGGATTCAAAAGTGATTTGTATTATGTCATTTGTGTATGTTTTTACCAGTAACAGTAGTAAAAAATTATTTGTAATTCATACATTAATAAATGTTTATTAATGGCACTTAATGTGGTTGGCGTTGGTCTTGTACCTTTGTGGGGTAGTCCCTGTGTTTGGTGGGCATCAAACGTAGTTATACCATGGTCTGTCTGAATACACGATTCTGATCGGCTGGAAGGTGAGCATTCAAACACTTGAATGCATAGGTAGTTCCAGTCAATTTAATTACTGTTCTAAATTAATGTGCTGCCTTTAAACAATTGTAACCGAAGTAACATACAGTTGCATACAGTAGTTAAACTCAGCTTCATTATTAGTAGAGTCGTGGCAAAGACGCAGGCAATTCACACATGCACAATCTCTATCTCTCTCTAATAACTAGTTATTATAATTCATTCAAATAAATGAAATCTTATCACACTACTTTTTCTCTGTGCATGATTTAGAGCAGGCAGAATTCTGGATCTAACGACCCTGCAGATTTTGCACTGCAGATGTGGCAAGACTGAGGAGGATGATATTATACAAATACTGTTTTTAAAATTTCAGGGAATAATTGACTACACTACCCTGTGAATTCCACCTGGGGAAATATTTGATAGAGCATAAACTAGCCCTAGATCACCCAGGTACGTTTCTACAATGAGGGCAAGAGATGTGAATCCAGTATAAATAATAGAGACATTTTATTTTATAATATCAAAATGAAAAACAAT
>CM040990.1:12855707-12872855 GCA_022985145.1 Pangasius djambal
CAAGACAAACAATACGACATAGAGCGCTTGCTGAAACACAGTAAGCTAACGCGGGGCTCGTCGCTCGGGCTTTTATGCTTCCGGGTCGCTACGTCACCCCGCCCGTGACGTCTCGCCCATCCATTGGACGGATTAGACACGTGATTCAGAGCGCGGTCACGCGGGGGCGTTCCCATAGCGTTTCGACGCAGCTCGAGTTTCTGAAAGGGAAGCACACTTACCCAACAAAGGACTCCACCAAAATGTAATCCTTCAATCGGTAAGGACCCCACAGTGCATAACCAAACTGCTGATTAGATGGAATACATAGGACTACAAATTAAAGAACTCTGAGTAACTAGGATTAAAATCACTAATTTGGTGATCTATGAATATGGAGAAGGAAAGGAAGTGCTAATGATCCAAAGCATACCACATCATCAACATGGTGGAGGAAATGTTATGGCAAGGGCATATATGGCTGCCAGTGGAACTGGGTCACTGGAGTTTATTGGTGAAGACAAAACTGGAGGCAGAAAGACCCACAGCAACTGAAGGCAGCTGCTGCAAAGCCATGGCAAAGCATCTCAAGGGAGGAAACTCTGCACTTGGTGATGTCCAAGACTTGGATGACTTCCAGACTTCAGGTAGCCATTGACTGCAAAGGATCTGCATCCAAGTATTAAAAATGATCCTTATACTGTAGTTATAATTATATTAGTTTGTCCAATTACTTTTAAACCTGTGAAAATGGAGGGACTATTTAAAAAAATGAAAGCTGAAAGTCTACACTTCAAACTTGATTGCTTCATTTCAAATCAACTGTGGTGGTGTACAGAGGCAAAATTATGAAAATTGTGTCACTGTCCAATATACTTATGGATCTGACTTTATGTACTGAGAGAGTAAATTTAAATAACAGAAAGTTGTTTATATAACAGAAAACTATAAAAATATATCATACAAGCATTATGAATGAAAACAAAATTGCAATTGTGTCACTAGGGCTTTCTTTCTAGAGAGGCAAATACTGGAGTGAGACTTTGCAAAGAATGAATGAAAGTCCAAGCTATTTAAAGCTATTGTGTGTGATTGAGTTCAAATGCATCTGATTGGCGGTAACCTTGGTTAAGTTTCAGTTTGGCCTTAATAATAATATTATATTATTATTATTATATAGTAATAATATTCAATTCAAATTTATTTGTATAGGACTTTTAACAATGATTATTGTCACAAAGCAGCTTTACAGAAATAAATGGATTAAAAAAATATATTGTAAATATAATTATATAACATATTTATCCCTAATGAGCAAGCCAGAGGTGACAGTGGCAAGGAAAAACTCCTTGAGGAAGAAACCTTGAGAGGAACCAGGCTCAAAAGGGAACCCATCCTCATTTGGGTGCAACAGATAGTGCAATTATAAATAAATCCCTTCTATTATTGTGTACTATATGGACAGATAGTGCAAAAGTGCAATCAGTAAATTCATCACAGTTTTCGCAAGAAGTCCGGTTGGTTAAAACCTATCCACTGTCCACTGATGGAGTCCTGAGTACGAAGGTGCTCGTGGCAACTGCAGCCCCAAAGCCACCACAGCAATCGCAGTCCCAAGCCATTACAGTACAGCTCCCCATATGTAATCCCCAAGCCATCTCCACAGCCCCCAGGTGGCACCATCCCCAGCAATCCAAACGGTTCTTCAGGCCGTCCATATGGGGCCACCCCCAGCAGCAGCGAGCGAACCCAATCTATGAGAACTCCAACCAGAAGTAGGGCATCAGGATGAGTCAGGCAGGTCCGGGGAGCAGAAGGGGTCAGAATCACTGGCATTTCAGAAGTAGCATGTGTAGCTCAACAGAGAGTGAGAGATGGAGAGAGAGGGAGAGATTGTTAGGAAAGCTTTTGTCCTCTAATGGTTAAGGAAAATGTACTTTGTGTGCAGAGTGCAAGCAGGGACTCCGGCAAAACTAGTTATGACAGCATAACTAAAAGAGAGAGCCAGAAGGTAACACAGACATGAGGGCACCCTGGGACATAAGGCAGCCAGCCACTCCACCATCGACAAACCTGAGTGAACGCGTGAGAGTGGCGGGGCAACAGCATCCAAACATTCCAGTTCACCACAACACTCTATGCCTGTGAACCCTCCGGACCTGCTCCTTAACCTAAAAAAAAATATTCACAAAATGCTTGACTGAACAGATATGTTTTCAGCCTAGACTCCAACACTGAGACTGTGTCTGAGCCCCGAACACTAGCTAGAAGGCTGTTCCATAACTGTGGGGCTTTGTAAGAGAAAGCTCTACCCCCAGCTTTAGCCCTTTCTATTCGAGGTACCACCAAATAGCCTGCACCTTTTGATCTAGGCATGGCGGATCTTAAAAGACCAAATGTTCGCTCAGGTACTGTGGCGCGAGACCATTTAGTGCTTTATAGGTAAATAGTAGTATTTTATAATCAATATGAAATCTGATTGGGAGCCAATGCAGTGTGGATGATATAGGGGCGATGTGGTCCTATCTTCTGTTTCTAGTAAGGACTCTCGCTGCTGCATTCTGGACTAACTGGAGCTTGTTTATGCATCTACTGGAACATCCTGACAGTAAGGCATTACAGTAATCCAACCTAGAGGTAACAAAAGCATGAACAAATTTTTCTGCATCGTGTAGTGACAATATATTTCTTATTTTAGCAATATTTCTGAGATAAAAGAAAGTGATCTTAGTAATATTATCTACATGAGTTTCAAACGAAAGACTAGAGTCAATAATCAGACTAAGGTCTTTTACTGCTGCACATGATGAAACAGAAAGGCCATCCAGAGTTATGTAATCAGAAAGCTTACTTGTAGCTGCATGTGGTCCTAGTATAGCGGACTGCGCTACCATTCTGCTGATGGACAGGTGGTCTACAGGACGATCTGCCGCTTCATAGAAGTACATCACGGATGTCAGTATAAATAAATCTAATTGTTAATTTCAAAAACTTACCTTCTGTGTTGATTGAGGTTATTCCCTGTGGGGTTTAACTGTTATTTGTTATAGAAAGAATTCTGTAGGAAGGCCAAATCCACTAAATTTGTGCTACAGTAAAGTGATAGGGTAATAGGAGGAATATTAATATTAAGTCGAGAGACACACAGCCAGAACCTGGTTCTCCGCTCAATTGAAGGTTGAGGGTAGGGGGCGCTACACATACAACTGTGTGTCATCAGCGTAACAGTAGAAGCTAGTACCATGTTTACGAATAATTTGGCCCAGACGTGGCATATATAAAGAAAACAGCAGTGTGCCTAAAACAGAGCCTTGCGGGACACCAATCTTTACCTTAGTATGCGTAGAGAAGTCACTATTTACGTCTACAAATTGATAACGATCATTCAAATAAGACCTGAGCCAGGAAAGGGCTATTCTCTTAATGCTGACTACATTTTCTAGTCTCTCAAGGAGAATAGCATGACCAATGGTGTCAAAATCTGCACTAAGGTCAAGCAGCACAAGCAAGGAGACAACCCTGATCAGAGGTCAGTAGTAAGTCATTTACCACTTTAACCAGTGCTGTCTCTGTGTTATGATGAGGCCTAAATCCTGATTTAAATAAGAATCTAGGATTATTTTTGTCATCTTCAATTAGGGTGGAGAGATACATTGATCTAGCATTACTAAGAGCTTTTCTATAGCTCAGAAGGCACTCCTTCCATGCTATTTGAAATACTACTGACTTAGTTTGATGCCATTTACGTTCTAGAGTGGTCTGTTTTAAAGTTCGTGTGTGATCTCTATACCAGGGTGCTAGCTTCTTCTCCCTAATTATTTTTCTTTAAACTGGAGCTACCTTATCTAGCAAGTTGCAGAACGTTGATTCTAAGCATTCAGTTGCCTGGTCAAGTTCTTTGGGATCAGACAGTGATCCAATCATGGTTGATAAATCTGGAAGATTACCAACAAAACTCTGTGCAGTTGTTGACGTGAAAGTATGTTTGACACGGTGACGTGGCAGGGTGCATATATTATGATTAAGACATTTTAAATGAGATGAGGTAATGATGTGAGATAGCTTCAGACTGTGGGAAATGAGACTATATTTTCTATATTTAATCTGCATGTTAGCATTAGATCAAGAGTGTAACCACCACTATGGCTGGGTCCTATTACATTCTGTTTAGCCCCCATTGAGTCAAGAATGGACACAACTGCTGTTCTTAGAGGGTCTTCTAGATTATCAAAATGAATATTAAAGTCTCCAACAATTAATGCTTTGTTTAAGGAAACAACCAGGTTAGAGATGAAATTCACAAAGGTATTCAGAATATGGCCCTGGGAGTCTGTAAATAATAATTAGTGGAATCACCTGGGTAGACTTATTTTTAGTGGCTACGTATGTTATGTTAGTATAAAGAACTTCAAATGCGTTGAATTTATTACTAGATTTTTGTGTGACGCCTAGATTATCATTATAAATGACTGTGATGCCTCCTCCTCTGTCAGTTAGATGGGGCTGATGTATGAAACTGTACCCGGAAGAACAAGCTTCATTTAATGCTACAAACTCGTTTGGTTTAATCCACGTTTCTGTTAAACACAGTACATCAAACTCCTGATCAGTAATAGTTTCATTAACAATAAGCGCCTTTGACGTAAGAGATCTACTATTCAACAGTCCTAGCTTCAGATCAATGGTGCTGGCTACACATTCAGTTTGATTTAATATTATTTTAATTAGGTTACTAAAACAAACTGTTTGAGTATTTCTACATTTTTGTTCAGCTCAGGAAACAGACACAGTCTCAATACGGTGGAACCCAAGTGACGACTCAGTGCAGCTAGCAGACGGTCAGTTTAGCCAGCTTGTCTGCTCCCTGGCCTTGGCTCTGGATTGTCACCGATTTACTAGACCTGTTCTGAGACTCTAAGCTATGCTGCAAGAAATGAGAGCAGCACCTTCCCGAGTGGGATGGACACCTTCCTGCCCTAAAAGGCCAGCCTTGACCTCAAAACTAGTCCAATTATCTATAAAGGCCACATTGTTTTCGGAGCACCACCTGGACATCCAGCAGTTCAGCGACCATAATGTGCTGTAAGCTACATCGCCACACCGCATTGGGATGGGGCCAGAGCATACTACAGCATCGGACATCGCCTTGGCTAATTTACACACCTCTACAATGTTACTCTTAGTAACCTCTGACTGACGAAGGCGTATATCACTAGCTCCTACATGAATAACTATCTTTGAGAACCTGTGCTTGCTTAAGACGCTAAGATTACCTGCTATGTCGGGTGCCCTGGCTCCTGGTATACACCTAAGTAAAGCTGCTGGTGCCCCTAAAGGCCTAGCTAATATCACGTGCCGCAAGATAGAGTCTCCTATCAGTCTCCTAGACAGAGCTCTTTCAAGTTTCTCAGCAGGTGCTTAATTGAGGAGAGCAAACCTGTTGGACACGTGAAGCGGAGAGGAGAGGTGCTCCCGTGGGCGAGCCTTAGCGTTAGCTTTGGCTTTACAATTATGCCACCGAGTCGTCACCCCCCGCTGTGAGGGCTCTAATGCCGGAGTTGGGGGATTGCTATCTCCACCTATGGCCTTCTTTAGGGAATTTGGCTTGGGCACACGATGAGCATGATTTGATAGAGCACCAAATATTACAGAGAATGGATTTCCACCATTATTTAGTGGCAAGCAGCTGGAGGGTTTTGATGACCCTCAGGTGACCAGTATCTTTTGAAGTATGTGCCCAGGTGATAACAAATGAGGTTGGAGGGAACAAAACTTTTGTCTAGGGAGCACTCCATCAGATAAAACATCTGTCATAGCATGTCAAGGTCCAGCTGATGGTGGCCACAAAAATGGATTTGGGTAGGATCATCTCAGGTTTGGGGCTTAATGGGTTAATTCAGTATAAAGCAACAGCTTTGACATTTTTGGACCCAGGATGAGAGTAAACTGGAAGTAAATTCTTTAAAAGAAGAGAGGTACATCTACTATATGTCATCATTTTATGAGGCATTTGACCATTTTTAAGTATTTAAAGTTTGTATAATCAATTTCTCTGCACCCTCTTGCCAATGGCACTCTTGCCAATGCAATTGAGCAGGAGAGCCTGGATGTTGGGAGAGAGAGGTGTCCACCCCCTCTTTGGAGGCATCAAACTTGATAATAAACAGCAGGTTTGGATCTGGGTGTTTGTAGTGCCGCTGTAGTGAATATCTATTTCAGGGAGGAGAATGCCATCTCAGCTTGTTCCAGTGTGTTTCAGATATTATTTTTCTTCCCTCTTTTTAATGGGGATGAAAGGTGTAAGTGACTAAGTGTAGCCTAATAAGCCTAGACTGTGACTCCCGTAAACTGTGTCAAACTTAGAAGTTGGCAAAGTTGACAATGCCTAGAAAGTTCTGAATATCTTTGATGTTTTGGGGAACAGGCCAGTTCGTGACTGCTTGGACCTTGGCATCATCCATGAACCCCCTCCTATAATGCTTAAGATGTAGGGAACTCACATTTTGTGCTTTGATGAAGTCTCTTTGATGAGTCTCTTTAGGATTCTCTTTTCATAGTGGATGTGCTTCTCAAGGGAATCAGAATATATCAAAATGCAAGTGATAAATTTGCCAAGCGTGTCTCTGAGGTAGTGCTGGGTAATTCTCGTGATTAGTTTTTTAAACTGGAATTAATGTTTTAATGCAATTTTCAAAAGGTTCAAGATTTTTGCTTACATATATGTTTACATTTATATAGACATACAGTCAGGTCCGGAAGTATTTGATTTTGCCTTTATACACTGATGTATAATCTGATGTTTTAAACACAGTATGTGGAAATGAAGTTAGCCAAACTTGGCATAATAATGCAAATAATAATGTTATGTAATTTCACTATTTAAGGTATTCTTTAACTACTAATACTTAAATTACTAACTTAGGGAGTATATGTTACTACAATAAGCTACTCATCAACATATCCCTGTTAAAATTGCAGGTTTTTGTGATGTAAAAAATTACTGTAAATCATGATAATTCAGGTCAGATCATTTCCCACTTTTCATGTGATATAGCATTCAACAAAATTAAAGTGAATAAACAAATACAAATGTTTTGGGGAAAAAAATAAAAATAAAAACCGTCAGTTACCTGGTTGAATATATATGCACAACCCCTTGAATAATGCTTTGTTAAAGCACCTTTCGCTTTTAATACAGCACTCAGTCATTTACGGTAAGGGTTAGCATCAGCTTAGGATCTTGATTTGGCCATTTTGCACTCTTCCTTGCAAATATGCTCCAGGTCTATCAAATTGCAAGGGGATCTCCTGTGCACAGCCCTCTTCAATTCAATCCACAGGCTTTCAATAGGATTTAGATCTGAGCTCTCACTGGACCATTCCAAAATGTTGATCTTCTTCTTTTTTTGTTGACTTGGATTTGTGCTTCGCATTGTTATCATGCTGGAAGGTAAAATGTTTCTTAATTTTCTGCTGTCTAAAAAAGGCCTGCAGGTTTTGTGCCAAAATAGATATTAGGTATTTGGTGCCATGATTCCCTCTATTTTGACTCTATCATTACTACCTACTGGGGTGCCCACCTGTTCTGATCACAGCCCACTCCAATGGCTCCACTGCATGAAAGATGCCAATGTGCAGATCCCTCTTTGGTATCTGGCACTTCAGCTGTTCAAATTCGAGGTGGTCCACAGGCCAGGGACACTGATGGTGGTGGCAGATTTCTTCTTCGGCCAGGGTTGGGGTGGGATGCTGATGGGTTAGGTGTTGTGATGGGTACAGTCAGCTCCCTGGCCTGAGATGGGTGGTGGGGGTATGTGGCAGCAGGGCGTAGCCGAGCATCAGCTGCGGACGGAGAGGAGGTGGGTCGAACCGGCAGGTAACGCGTGATGATTCTCACCTGTCTTGTTACTGTCAGTCTACTTATTTGTGTTTCTTTGTGCTTTAAGTGACGGCCTTAACGAGAGACAGTGAGTGATCAAACTGGCAGAGCACACAACACACAGACACACATACACACCCACATGCCAAGGAGCGTGAACTTGATCTTGAATGAAGCGAAAGCCGCAATTTCACGATGGACTCATTTTCAGTTGGTTGGTTTTCTTTGAGTTTTTGAAATTGCACTGAAAAGCCTGGGGGGAGCAATTGCGAGCCCAGAGCTTGCCTCCCAAGTCTTTCTCCACACCCTCACACATCGGGTTCTACACAATTTTATGCCAATGACACTCAAACCTTTGCAACACATTGAACCTTCTTCATTGAACCAGACAATCCCACTCACTCTCCTTATTTATATCTCAGCTGAAAGCCCACCTGTTCTTCCAAGCTTTCAATATTTCTGAAACTTAGCTCATTCTGGTTGTGTGTTTATTGTTTTCTGTTTTCCTCTCCTATATTTTTTGATGGTATTTTTTTGCTGTGTTTAACTTTTGTAAGTGTCTTTGGGTCATTGAAAAGGATGTTATTAGTGTTGGGTCTGAGTCTGCCTTTGTTGAGTTCGAGTCAAGACCAAGTCCTTAACCAATTGAGTCCAAGTCTGAGTCCAAAGGGGGCCGAGTTGGACTTGAGACTGAGTCTGAGTCAAGTCCAGCCGAGCCCAGAAAGTGAATCAGACTTTCTGAAACTGAGCCATTAAATAAAAATTTTAACCTCCACAAAAAATGTTCTAGACGTTTTCAAAAATAATTCAATGAATACTTTTTGTTTATCAATTAACTTAATACAAAGTGCAGTCAGTGTACATTAAAATTGTGAACAGTTCTTTATGGTAGTACGCATGTAAGTTGTTCAGAGTGCCTTGGAGAACTTGCAGCAGTTCTTCTCTAGATTCAGGCTGTCTTTACAGATTCTTTCTATTCATGTAACACCAGACTTATGCCTACTCTGTGATATTGAGATCAGGCCTCTGTGGGAGCCATATGATCTATTTTCTGTCTTTAACAGCATGCAATCTCACTGATTATTACACTGTTCAAAAAAGGATTTGGAAATTTAAAATTGATTTAAACCTGAAGGTAAATGTAAAACAAAGGTATTTGTGAAACAGCTAATTTGCCTAAGACTTTTGCAGTTTTGCATAAGCTACCTAGTCATCCCAGTTGAGCGCATTACATTAATTGAATGAAAATCATTACATTACATTAAAGCACTTTACGTTTTCAATTTAAAAGGACTACATTTACAGTCACTGCATTTTTTTCTCTATCAGCAGAGTTTACTAAATATGGTGGTATTTACTATGTTAAGAAGTACATTTCACATTAAATTCATTAGAATGGAATTGCCAAATTCTAACATTATTGGGATTTAATTTAGTAAAGAAGGTTATAATAAGCAACATTCCTGTCATTATGTTTTCTTTCAACATAGAAGAAATTATAGAAAATGATAGGTAAATGATAGAAATTTTAAGCCAGTCACATCAGTAATCATTGTTTTGCAAAACTTGCAGTCCGAAGAATGCTTCTTTTTACTGGGTGTCTTCAGACAGATTCTTTATGATCATAAACAAAACAAATTATTGCTGACTTTGAAGACATTCTTCCTAGCTATGCAGTGTGAATGTGTTCATGTGCTCAAAATGGAGGAACTATATTTCAGCTACAAGCTATCAGGAGCATCATGCTACTACTGGGATTTGGCAGGCAGGGAGATGTTAATTACTTTCTTGCTATCTTAATTTTATAATGTTATTTATTTTTATTATTTCTATTTATTTCTTGTTTCACATGCTGTGGACTCCACTGTACTTGGAAAGATTTTCTGAGTCCAAAATGCACAAGTCCGTATCAAGTCCGAGTACAAATTTACCCAAGTGCATGACAAGGCTGAATTCATTCATAATTGGACTTGAGTCTGAGCCTCAGTACCCCAACTTGACATGTTATAAAGAAAATGTATTTGTAGGATTTATAAGTGAACAGACAGCAAGAAAAACATAAAACATATTTCAGCTATCTTGTGAACAAAAGAGCAAACATTAGAACATCCCTGACCAGAGGATGAACCATCTCAGCCAAGAGGAAGGCTGTCAAAGCTTTGATTTAGGCCATTGGCCCAAGGACTCTAAGCCATAAATCTGATAACCTAAGGCAAAAAGGGGGTGACTCACCCAGTAAGGCCTCAAGAAAGAATCAACACAGGCTGGCCTTCTAGACTGAGACCCTTTGTGCTTTCCCCCAGGAACACAATCATCACCCTGTTCTCACCACCAGTTACACATTCCACAGAACCCAGCTTTAATAAATTGCATCAGATTACTTTACATATCCTAAAAGGGCACTGACTCTTAAAATGATGCCACCATTTTACCACTCCCAAAATGTAAGCAAAGGCTGTGGAGGGAAGATCTGGTGATGCGGGAGGTGCAGTGGTGGTCACAAGCCACGCTTCAAGACGTGCTGCAGGACGCAGACTGGGAGATGTTCCGGCGCAGCTCTGATGACGTCAGCAAGTTTACAGCAGTGGTGCTTGGGTATACAGAGTTTCTGATAGGAGAAACTATTCCCATATGCTCTGAAAAGGTTTTTCCCAGTCAGAAGCCATGGGTAGACCGATCTGTGCAGAACACAGCGCAGCTGCCTACAATGCAGGGCTGCAGAACAACAACATGGATGAATACAAAGCAGCTTCCTACAACCTGTGGAAAACAGTGAGAGAAGCCAAAAGGAAATACAGAGAGAAGATGGAGACCCAGTTTGAGCAGGCAGATTCCAGGCGTCTGTGGCAGAGCCTGCAAACTGTTCCAGACTACAAACCCAAGCTCCCCATTAATACCATTGCCTCCCTAGCCAACAAACTAAACATCTTCTACCCTCCCGCCCGCCCATACATTTCTGATCTCATTCATACTTATTCTCCAGTTCGCACATTACGCTCTTCAGATACTGGTCTGCTGTTAATTCCACGCCACAGGTTAGCATCGTTTGGTGGATGAGCGTTCTGTCTCTCTGCTCCGACACTCTGGAATTCTCTTCCCAAAAACATCCATGATCTTTCTTCATTACAGGATTTCAAAACCCACCTTAAAACACATCTTTTTCTTTCTTGTTTTTCTGATCTGACTGTATGACCTGATTCATGCCATGGATTTCTTGTTTATTGTCTTTTGTTCTTTGTCTGCTGTCATGTTTCCATATTGTAAAGCGACCTTGAGTGTGCAGAAAGGCGCTATATAAAATAAACTTATTATTATTATTATTATTATTATTATTATTATTATTATTACCCACGGTTCGAGGTTCCCAGCACAGACCAGGAAAACCGTGAGTATGAACCATCAGGTCTAGCTGGAGAAGAGGAAAGACTGGTCATTTCAGAAATGGATGTGAGGAAGGTGCTCCATAAAATTAACACCAGGAAATCATGCGGTCTGGACAACATCCCTGGAGGTGTGCTAAAAGTCTGTGCTAACCAACTAGCACCATTTTTAACCTCTCCCTCAGCCAGAGTGTTGTCCCTACTTGTTTCAAGTCCTCCACCAACATTCCTGTCCCCAAAACTGCCCGTCCTGCCTCCCTGAATGACTACCGTCCTGTAGCACTCACTTATATAGTGATGAAGTGCTTTGAAAAGCTGGTTAGAAACCACATTGCTCCCTCCTCCCCATCTGCCTAGACCCATTACAGTTTGCATACCGGTCCAACAGGTCCACAGATGACGCCATCAACTACACCCTACACACTGCCCTCTCCCACCTGGACCAGAGGAAAGGGAACTATGTGCGAATGCTATTTGTGGATTACAGCTCCGCCTTTAGCACCATCGTCCCCTCACACGTCTGCAAAAAGCTCCAGGATCTTGGACTAAACTACTCCATCTGCCACTGGATCCTGGACTTCCTGACCCAATGCACCCAGGTCGTCAGGATGGGAAACCACACCTCCTCCACACTCACCATCAGCACTGGAGCCCCCTTCTGTACTCCCTCTACACCAGTGACTGCACGGCCACACACAGCTCCAACAGGCTGGTGAAGTTCGCCGACGACTCAGTGGTTGTAGGCCTCATCACCAACAATGACGAGAAGGCCTACTTAGAGGAAGTGAATATGCTCTCCACATGGTGTCGGAATAAAAATCTCTCCCTGACTGTCACCAAGACTAAGGAGATGATTATTGACTATGAGAAGAAGCAAAAGAGGAACTACAGCCCGTGTTGATCAATGGGGCCACGGTTGAGAGGGTGAGGAGCTTCAAATACCTTGGGGTCCATCTCACAGAAGACTTGTCATGGACTACACACACATACAGCTTGGCAACAAGAGCGCACCAGCCTCTCTACCATCTCCGACGTCTGGCCAGGTTTATGGTCTCTCACAGGGTGCTGAAGGCTTTCTACACTGAGGCTGTGGAGAGTCTTCTCACTGTAAACATCACTACCTGGTTTGGAGGCACCACGGCCAAGAACCAGAATGTACTGTCCAGAGTGGTGAGGGTAGCAGAGAAGACCATCAGGACTTTTCTCCCCTGCATCACTTAAATCTACAAACAGCGATTCAGGACCAGGGCCAGGAGGATCGTAAAAGACTCTCACCACACCGGGAACAGTCTCTTCTCATTGCTCCAATCAGGGAAGTGCTACCGGATCCTGAGGACCAGCACAGAGAGATTCAGGACACCAGAAGACACACACACACATGCAATTGGTTACACTACAGACAAACAAAAACTCTTGCATCTTTTGCACAATATGTCTTCAAAAAGCTGCTAAGATTCCTCTTTTCAAGCTGCTAAACACTTTCTACATATTTTTACATATAACATATTACTATAACTATATTTTATTTAATAGAGTCTATTCTATTCTATTTTATTTTTCTATTTTATTCATTATATTCTTTTATCATATTTGGCTTATATTATTTTTTATTTTATTATATTCTGTTTTATGTATCACAATTGTACTGTGGGACATTTCACTACATTAATACGTCACATGTATATAATGTACATGACAAATAAATTCAACTCCAAATTTTGTCCAATCTTCACCAAACTTGGCTCGCATCATACTGTGAGCCAGGTTTGAGACCTGTCTGAACAAAAGTTTTCAAGGAACTATGATATTCAAAACCGTTCTACCATAATTGACTGGTAAATGTGTGAAACTACAACTCATTCTTGAGTCCCTTTACCTACAGTTGAAAAAGCATCCAAATTACCACCCCATCATCCCTGGGATTATGTAATCCAGTTTTTGAGCAATTTAGAGATGTAAAATTCTACACAAAATTGGACTTATAAAGTTCACATAACTTCATCTGTATTTGAGAGGGGAAGGAATAGAAGACTGCTTTTAGCACTACTAGTGGGCACTATGAATATTTATTAATGCAGTATGGACTCAATTAAAGCCCCCTCTGTCTTCCCAGTATTTCGTGAATGAGATTTTACAGGATATTCTGAACTGGTGTGTAATTGTTTATATTGATGATATTCTAATTTACTCTGCCCCCTTCCGTGAACATGTAACACATGTGAGAGCAGTCCTGAAAAGACCTAAGAAGCATAACCCCTTTGTGAAAGCAGAAAAATGTGCATTTCCCAAAATTGTGGAGTCAAGATAGAGGAAAATAAGGTGAAGGCAGTTCTTTCCTGGCCAAAACCCCAAACCGTGAAGCAGATGCAGTATTTGCTAATTTTTCATCCACAGTTTATTAGAATGTTCAGCACAGTGGTGGCTAGTCTCACAGCTCTCATTAAAGGATTGACTTGGACCCCAGATTCACAATGGCTCTCATTCTTAAACACTTAATTCTCAACTGTCCTTTGTAGATGAAGTAGATACCTCAGCAGTGAGCAACAATGGCATGGTTCTCCTCCTAAGCTGATCTCTTGTGCTTTTTTCTCTAGATGTATCTCCACTCGTGAACAGAGCTATGACACTGGCAACCATGAACTACTAGCAATGAAAATGGGATTTGAAGAATGGCAACACTGACTAGAGAAGGCAATTCACACATTTCTGATATTAATGGTTCAAAAGAACGTTGAATACAAGCAAAAAGGTTAAATGTCAGACAAGCATATTGGGTTTTATTTATACCCATTTAAGATTCTCCATCTCTTACCAGTGTTGCTAAAAAACACTAAAGCAGATGTGCTCTCTTGACTTTTTAAAGCAGAACAATCCAGTTTAGAGCCAGAACTGATCATCCGCTCATTGCTTGTTGCCCCAATCCATGGGGATATTATGAGGGAACTTATAAGAAGAGAGTATAAATGATTCCAGACTCAACAATGCACCCAATGATAAAAACCTATGGAGTAACCTAAAGTTATCCTGGAGTACAACACACCTGCACCCACCAGCAAAACATACGGAGTATGTTGTATCTGTGCCAAAGCTAAAACCAAAAGACTCCCATCTGGTCACCTGCAACCTCTTCCCATCCCAGTGTGCCCATGGTCACACACAGCTGTAGATTTCCTGACTTGAATAGATGAACCTTGTGAGTTTTGTTAGTACCCTTGTGTCCAGTAGCAGGCAAGGTGTGTGCCCAGGTGATGAGTTTGCTCCTTAACTGTGGGGGAACAAATTTCTTTCCTGCAGGACACTGACTGGAGATTCTCTGTCCTGGGTTTTGTGAGTACCCTCTCCCAGGTTAGAGCCTCCATGAAACAGGCTGGTGGCAAGATGTTCTCTTCATCGTTTTCCTTGGGAGGGGCTGGGTATAGGTGTGAGAGAGAGTCAGCTTTTGTATTCTTAGACCCTGGGTGGTAGGAGAGGGTGAACTCGAACCTTGCAAAAAACAGGGCCCACCTTGCTTGTCATGAGTTGAGTCTTTTGGCCACCTTGATGTTTTCTAAGCTTTTGCGGTCAGTGTAGATCACAAATAGATAGTGGGTCCCCTCCAATCAGTGACACCACTCTTTCAAGGCAGATTTTACTGCCAGGAGCTCTCGGTTGCCAATATCGTAGTTGTGCTCAGCTGGGGACAGTTTCTTTGACAAGAATGCCACTGGGTGAAGCTTAGGTTTCTCTCCAAACCTCTGTGACAACACTACCCCCATGCCAGTCTCTGAAGCATGCATTTCCATGATGAATGGCTTGGAAGGGTCTGAGTGTTTAGGGGCTGACATTAAAGCTTCCTTGAGCCATTGAAATGCTTGATCTGCTGAGGAGTTCCGTTGTAGCTTTTTGGTCCCAGTAGAAGTTGGCAAACGCCAGGAACCTCTGTAGCTCCTTCACTCTGGTAGGGGTCAGCTAGTTGGTGATGGCAAAGACTTTATCCTGGTCCATGAGAACACCCTCTTGATTGATGAGAAATGATACTGTAGTACAAATAGCTGGTTCTCCAAAAGCTGTGAAAGAACCCTCCTGACATGAGTGACATGTACCTCTTTGGAAAGGGATTAGATGAGGATGTTGTCTTTTAAATTTATCCATTGTCTAAAGTTAAAGATTCATGTCTGCAGACAAGCTCAGTAAGTATGCTTTCATTCAGTCCTTGTCAATAGGCAGAGAGTAGGACTTGTTTGTTCCACCACACCCAGTAAGGCTCTAAAGCATGTGTAAAACTATAAGACATAATTATGGCCGGCCCTAGCATTTTGGAGGCCCTAAGCACATTTTCAAAATGGGGCCCCCTATATCTATGGTTTCACCTATCCACCCCCTATTCCCCAACATACAGAACATACACATCCTACACTGACAGATTACAACAGATTGCTGTAATATTAGGAACAATATGTCAAATTAACTATAAATTGTTTACTATAAATTGTTTACACAATGTTTCACAGCACTGCAAATGAACAAAATATTGAGTAAAATTAGTTATGTTCCATTGAGGATCTGAGGTTAGTTTTTAATAGCTTGAGCTTTGAGAATGTCAGTGCGAGAGTACATGTAATGTAAAGAGCTACCCAAAGGTTTGGGTACAACTCATATATCCCTTTATCCTGTAGGAATGTAAGTAGTTCCAGTGCTGTCATTTTGTCTGTAGGCAGAGATGGGAGACTTTCCAATTCCATGACAAGGTATTTCCAATCAAGATCAGACTCCTATCCAGTGCGGAGTGTTCTTCCATGCTGCTCACATTGAAATCTTTGTGTCTGAGCATCAAGATTTTGAAAGTTATTTAGCACTCCAAAAGTTGTCTCTCATTTACCCAGCGACCTGAAACAGTCCTCTAGCATTTGGATAGCACAATCTACCACAGCATTAAAGAATGGAAGTCAACAATGGCGTGGAAGTGGTAGCTCAGTGGTTAAGACATTGGACTCCTACTTGGAAGGTTGAGAGTTCAAATCACACTGCCAAGCTGCCACTGCTGGGCCCTTGAGTAAGGCCCTCAACTGCTCAGTTGTATAAATGAGATAATTGTAAGTTGCCCTGGCTAAGGGTGTCTGCCAAATGCTGTAAATGGATGACACTTCTGTTGTTTTTAGGGCTCTGGCTCATCAGCTGCTTCATAACTGAAGTGTCTCTTTCATTTCCTCACACTTTTCTATTGCTGTCTTGACTGCATCCTTGAAGCAACTATCTCTGTTCTTTCCATGACACAACAGTTCTTCATGTGTGCTGGGCTGTTTTCATGCTGTTTTAGGATTGCCCCAATATTACTCCAGTCACATTGTCCCTCTGCGATTTGCTTTGAAGACCCCATTGAAAACAATTTGCCACAACAGCAAAAAACAGCATCACTTTTCATGCAGTACACAAGCCCCAAGTACGTCTGATTTTTTCCCCATTAATGAGAACCCGATGTAATGAGAATGCAAGCTTCTTCCATCTTGTTTTTTTGGAAATTTAAAGCTAGGATTCATATTACTTGGTCCCCTAATAACTAAATCAGCCCTCTCCTAGTCTGTGAAGACTGCAGGCCAGTCATCAGGATCTGTTTAAGGAGCTGAAAGGTTTGCAGAGCAGAAAGCGCCCTCTGTGACTGCATTGGAGGCTGAGGTAGTGGCATCAGCACTGGAGGCTGAGGTGGTGATAACAAATAAGATGGAAGTAGAGGTGGAGGAAGCAAGATCAATGGAGCCTGAAGCAGTAAGAGTAAGAGTAAGAGTAAGATATTCCTTTATTTGTCCTGCAGTGGGGAAATTGCATTTAGCAACAGCAGGGGTACAGTACAGAAAGAGTATGCACACAAGAACAAAATAGATTAAAAACTATTCTAATATGAGGTAACAAAATCAAGGAGAGGGGTGTATACAC
>CM040990.1:12872955-12909867 GCA_022985145.1 Pangasius djambal
ACCAGTGCACAAAGCAAGGTCCATAAAGACATGGATGACAGAGTCTGGTGTGGAGGAACTTGACTGGCCTGCACAGAGTCCTGACCTGAACCCGATAGAACACCTTTGGGATGAATTAGAGCGGAGACTGAGAGCCAGGCCTTCTCGACCAACATCATTGTGTGACCTCACCAATGCACTTTTGGAAGAATGGTCAAAAATTCTTATAAACACACTCCTCAACCTTGTGGACAGCCTTCCCAGAAGAGGTGAAGCTGTAATAGCTGCAAAAGGTGGACCGACATCATATTGAACCCTATGGGTTAGGAATGGGATGGCACTTAAGTTCATATGTGAGTCAAGGCAGGTGACCGAATACTTTTGGTAATATAGTGTATGTTCGAATGCTGGTCATAGACTTCAGTTCAGCATTCAACACAATCATTCCTCAGCACCTGATTGGAAAGCTGAACCTGCTGGGCCTGAACACCTCCCTCTGCAACTGGATCCTGGATTTCCTGACTGGGAGACCTCAGTCAGTCCGGATCGGGAACAGCATCTCCAACACCAACACACTGAGCACTGGGGCCCCACAGGGCTGTGTGCTCAGTCCATTGCTGTTCATGCTGCTGACTCACGACTGTGTAGCAACGCACAGCTCGAATCACATCATCAAGTTCGCCGATGACACGACCGTAGTGGGTCTCATCAGCAAGAACGATGAGTCAGCATACAGAGAGGAGGTGCAGCGGCTAACGGACTGGTGCAGAGCCAACAACCTGTCTCTAAATGTGGACAAAACTAAAGAGATGGTTGTTGACTTCAGAAGAGCACAGAATGACCACTCTCCGCTGAACATCAGCGGCTCCTCCATGGAGATTGTCGGGAGCAATAAATTTCTTGGTGTTCACCTGGTGGAGAACCTCAGCTCGCCCCTCAACACCAGGTCCATAATAAAGAAAGCCCAGCAGCACCTGTACTTTCTGAGAAGACTGAGGAAAGCACATCTCCCACCCCCATCCTCACCATGTTCTAGAGAGAGACTATCGAGAGCATCCTGTGCAGCTGCATCACTGCCTGGTTTGGGAATTGCACCACCTTGGATCGCAAGACCTTTCAGCAGATAGTGAGGAAAGCTGAGAAAATCATCGGGATCTCTCTTTCCTCCATCGTAGGCAGTTACACCACACGCTGCATCCGCAAAGCCACCAGCATTGTGGATGACCCCACACACCCCTCTCATACACTCTTCACCCTCCTGCCATCTGGCAAATGGTACTGAAGCATTTGGGCCCTCACAACTAGACTGTGCAACAGTTTCTTCCCCCAAGCCATCAGACTCCTCAATACTCAGAAACTGGACTGAAAGAACACACACATACACACACACACACACACACAACTGTTCATCCTCCATTCTCTTTGCCAATTTTTGCACATCTCAGCATTACATTATGCTGCTACAAATATTTATTATACTGTACATATCTTATACTCTCTAGTAGCCTGCTACTTCTTATGTTTACACCTACAGCAACTTAAATTATACTCCTTTTGCACTATTGTCACTGGATTCACTTTCTAATAGAACTGTCTACTGGTCGGCACTGCACTGGGACTTACTGTGCCCATTGTCTATCTCAGTAGTCATTGTACTGTTTTGTGCTGTCTGCACATGTTTGCACTTGTGCACTTAATGTATAACTTTATGTAGTCCTTGTAGCTCTGTGTTGTTCTGTGTTTGTCTTATGTAGCACCTTGGTCCTGGAGGAACGTTGTTTCGTTTCATTATGCACTAACTGGCTGTATATGGTTGAAATGACAATAAACTCCATTTGACTTGACTTGACTTACTTTCTGACTCTCACCTGTTCCCCAACCTTGAAAGAGGCAGACTTAGCTCTTTGTTTCATGTCTGTACTTTTGCTTTTCTTCCATTTTTCCTTAACACTATCTCTTACTGCTGTACATTTGTCACTTTTTCCCCCACAGGAAAAATATTCACCTTCCAAAAATATCCACCATTTTCCGATTGTGCAAAAGTTCAGCTGGGGAGATACTGGTTGTAGAGTGGGGTGTTGCATAATAGCTTTGCAAAAACTCAGTCACTGGTCTCCAGGCTTTTTGCATTTGTTCTGATGATAGGATACATTCTTTGAGTACTCTATTCCAGCACTCGAATGCACCATTGCATTGGGGGTGGTGCATGCTCGTGTGCAGATGCTTGATTCCTCTTTCAGATAGAAAAGCGGAAAAGGCAGAGGATAGGAATTGGGGGCCATTATCCGTGATAACAAACAAAGGATTGCCTTCGCGTGCAAAGACCAAGTGCCACCTCTGGCTATTTGCTGTAATAGTCCACTAATGAAACAGCAAAGCGACAACCACATGTGGCACATTCAAAAGGACCCACAATGTCAAGTCCCAGTTTCTGCCAAGGTCCATCGGGTAGGCAAGGTTCATCTGGTTGTAATGGAGCAGGTGCTGTTTTTGCAGTTTTGTCATATAACTGGCATGGCAGGCAGTTTAGGATTACTGATTGTATTAAAGAATCCATTTTTGGCCACCAGTACAGTTCACATAGTTTTTGCTTTGTTCTCACTAGTCCCTGATGGGTTTTGTGAGCCAGGTTGATTATCAGCCCATTGTGCACTGACAACTCATTGCGAATTAAGAAGAATGAAGACACACACATCCTTACTGTTGCATGGCCATCCTTTCAGAATTTGTGCTCTAAGCAGACTAAGCTCAGGACAGGATTCAGCGGCTGTTGTAAAGTCCTCAATGGACAGAGAAGGTAATCCAGAGAAGACTGCAGCAACCATTTCAGGCTCCTCAATGGTCACTGGCAAAGCATTCTCAATAAGAAATCCACAGCCTGATTCTGAGCTCCAGGACATTACACAATATCATAACAAAAACACAGCAACCAGGTTAACCAGCCCACTATTCTCATTCCAGCATGCGTTCAGAATTTGTCATGTTCGGTTTGAGAAGCAGCATATACTATTATGTCATCTAAATAGTTCCTTATGCACATCCTTCAAAACCGTACATCCTTGTACATCCTTCAAAACCATCTCCATCTATTTTTGGAATGCAGATAGCCATATGGAACGTGACAAAAGCGAAATAGTCCATCATACATGATGAAAACGGTAAGATCACGACTGTTGGCATGCAGGAGAAGTGTGTGGTAAGCGCATGCTAAATCAATTGTCTCATGAAGATCAACACAGTCTAATTTTTCCTCCTAATTTTTTAGTAGTAACTTCTGTTGGCGAGACCCAGGGAGATGCATCGACTCGCTCAATAATACCTTGTTCTAGCGAGGACTGCAACTCCTCTGAGACTGCCTGACATACCAAACAGGAAGTCAGCGAAGTTTTTGCTGGAGCGGAACAGCATTCCCATGGACTTTAACTTTGTGCACGAAGCCCTGCATGCACCTGACTGAGTCAGTATTAGTGACACTGTGGACTGGAGCAGAAGAAACTGGAACAGTAAATAGTATACATACATACATGGTTAATAGTATATTTCATTCCTTTGAGTACATCCACACCTAATAAGGAATCTCCATTTTTGACAATGTAGAGAGGAACAGTAGCTTCATTTTGTGATACCTTAGCTGTCAAGCAACCTAAAACTGGAATGTATCCTCTCATGTATGTAACCAATTGAATGCGAGACACTGTTAATGGAGAAGCAGTGAAAAAATGCCTGTAGAATGTCTCTGGTAGAATAGAAACTGCAGAGCCAGTATCCACTACAAACTCTGTCTCTCTTGCATATTTTTGCAAAATGGCCTGTTTTGCCACATGAATTGCATTTCACTTTAGAAGCTGGACAATCAGATGCATTTGCTAAGTGCTTCTATTTTTAGATCTGTCCATCTTAGATTTTATCTTTCTGTAATGAGGTGTCTTTGAACTTACCGCATGTACCAGAGCAGTATCATGAAGCAAACTTGCGTTGTGCAGCGCTCGTTCAATCTGGCATGCAACAGTCATAGCCACATACAAAGAAGCAGGTTGTTCCAATAAGAGTTTCGCATGCACAGCCTCGGCATACACCTTCTCAATGAGCTGGTCCCTGAGCATTTCATCCTCTACTGTCCCATAAGCACAACTGACTGCCACTGTCAAGCAATGCTGTAAGATATTATGTGATTGTTTCATCCACGTGTTGAGCTCTTTCTCTGAACTGATGACGGGCAACAACCACGTTAATTTTAGGGAAAAAATGCGCTTCCAAAGCAGACATTGATTCGTCATATGTCGTACCTGTACTTTACAAGGTATAGAAAATACTTTGTCCTTCCGTCCCCAGGCAATGTAAAGGACTGCACACCTGTTACCATCAGTCCACGAGCCTCCAGACACATTGAAAGCAAGCATGTAATTCTGAGATTCTTTTCCACAAGCAGAAGGGTATCGGCGGTTCAGCGCCACATGGCAGGAACAGAGAAGGTGTGAGACTCGCCATCTCACACCTCGCCATCATCGACAATTGTTGTGTTAATAGTATTAAGGTAAGCACTATACCTTAAAGGTTGTGGTAGTGACTAGTTAGGTGTAGTTACAAGACAGGTAGAACATAACTCGCTTTTATTCCACAACCAAAGAACTCACATAACCATGACTAATCTCTCCATTTTACATTCTTCTTCCCTAACTCCTTCTTCTCTACTTGTTACACTTTTGTACTCATGAGCACACTCTTTGCAACACTTACACAGGACACAACACTGTGGTGATGAAAAATTCTCTATTCCAACTTGGTC
Organism: Pangasius djambal; assembly: GCA_022985145.1. NCBI lineage: Eukaryota > Metazoa > Chordata > Actinopteri > Siluriformes > Pangasiidae > Pangasius > Pangasius djambal. Next base: position 12,877,721 of record CM040990.1, read on the forward strand.
TAGTTGTGATAACAGCTGTAATCCAGTTATAAAAAAAAAACTTATTGGTCATTTTTGACATGGTGGCTTTTTAGAACAGATGGGATTGACTGCAAAATCATATTCACCTTTGTTGCAGGAGATATTGAGACGGAGATATTGAGACAACCAGGGATGTATACTGCTTTCACAGAGAGGAGTTCCCCTGGGACCACACAAGGATCTGGAGCGCCAGCCTGTAAAGGGGGCGCGAACGCAGACTTCCCTGGTGATTGATATAAGAGACCACTGCTGTGTTGTCGGTGCGCACCAACACGTGGCGATCTCTTAGGTCCAGGAGAAAGTGTTTCAATACTAGAAACACAGCCATCATCTCCAGGCAGTTGATGTGCCAGGTGAGATGGCGGCTGCTCCACAGACCGCGGGCTGAGCGGCCACTCATGACCGCTCCCCATCTGGTGAGAGATGCATCCGTCGCTAGCGTTACGCGGCGACAAGGAGCTCCCAGCACCGGGCCCTGGGACAAGAACCAAGGTTCCCTCCACATGTCTAAGGCACGTAGGCACAGCTGCGTGTCCTTGATCATGCAGAGCGGGTTTCCCCTCAGGGAGAACCCCCTGGTCTTGAGCCACCACTGTAGGTATCACGTTGGACGCAGCTGCCATCAGACCCAGCAGTTTCTGGAACTGCTTTACAGTGAGTGACCGACCTTCTCTCACTCTCGCGACTGCTACGAGGATCGACTCAATCCGAGCAGGAGACAGACGTGCCTGCATCGTGGTCGAATCCCACACCACACCCAGATAAGTGATTCTCTGTACTGGAGAAAGCACACTTTTCTCGGCGTTCAGTCTTAACCCCAGCTCTTTCATGTGGGCGAGAACGACATCTCGTTGCCGAACCGCCACCTGCTCCGATCGAGCTAATATCAACCAATCGTCGATATAGTTCAGTATGCGGATGCCCTGGAGTCGCATAGGAGCCAGAGCAGCATCCACACACTTCGTGAAAGTGTGGGGTGAGAGTGCCAGGCTGAACGGAAGAACCCGATATTGGTAAGCTTCGCCCCCGAAAGCAAACCTCAGGAGCCTCCTGTGTTGGGGAAGGATGGAGATATGGAAATACGCGTCTTTAGATCGATCGTGACAAACCAGTCCTCGGAGCTGATCTAAGACACAACCTGTTTGATTGTGAGCATCTTGAACTTCAGTCACACGACTGAGCAGTTCAAATGACGCAGATCCAAAATGAGACGCAGCCCTCCACCCTTCTTTGGAACAATGAAGTACCGACTGTAGAACCCGGACTCTCTGTCATGAGGAGGGACCACCTCGATGGCCTCCTTCCTCCGGAGAGTGTGCACTTCATTACCAGAGCCTGCTCGGGGCCCACCAGAGTGGGAAGAACCCCGGAAAAACGAGGCACTGGAGAACCGAATTGGATTCGGTAGCCTCTTTCTACAGTATGCAGGACCCACTGAGACACATTCGGCAGAAGTTCCACGCTGCCAAATAGTCTACTAAGGGAATCAGTCTCTCAAGACTGATCTCTGGTGTAATGAGAGCGGCTGCTCTGGAGACCTCCGAAGAGGTAGCGAGCCTCTAAGTACCGCTACGTTCCCGCCCGGCAGCCCCAAGAGCTAGAGAGCGGCGGGGGAGGAACCGCCGGCTCGTCTGAGCTCGGAACGATGAAGTACCGGCTGTAGAACCCGGATTCTCTATCGTGAAGAGGGACCACCTCAATGGCCTCCTTCCTCAGGAGAGCGTTTACTTCTTGTTCCATTACCAGAGGTTCGTTTACTTCTTGTTCCATTACCAGAGGTTCGATTACCAGGGGGCGAATTATCATCGGCGCCCTCCACGTCAACCTCCTCGGAGGAAGACAGGCGGAGCGCCGAGCCCACTCCCCAGGGGGAAGAAACCGCAAAGCGGGCTTCCGATCCCAGAGAGCGGGCAGTGGATCTGGTGGGTGAGGAAGGAGAAAGGGACTCGCCCTTCTCCATTCCCTCCACCTAATCCATCTGCGAACCCCACGAGTGTAACCGCCGCTCTGCTTCGGCAGAAGCGGGCCCAGCACCGCGAGGAACGCGAGTGGAGGCTCCCTCCTCGAAGAGAGCCCTCCGGGAGCGAAGCGCACGCAGCGGCAAATGCTCGCAATGCGAGCAGCCGGCTCCCTCGAAAGCCGACTCTGCGTGCTCCGCTCCCAGCAGACAACGCACAAGCTGTGTGTATCCCCACCCGTGATATAGCGCGGGCAGGGAGGAACACACAGCCTAAAACGCCGCCCGCTCTCACCCTTATGTTTTGTTTTGTCTTTTGCTTAGACAGACAATACAAAATAGACAGACAATACAAAATAGACAGACAATACACACAGAGCACTTGCTGAATGACAGAAAGCTGCCGCGGCACCCACCCCTCGTGCTTTTAAGCTTCCGGGTCGCTACGTCACCCTGCCTGTGACGTCTCACCCATCCATTGGACTGATTACACACGTGATTCAGAGCGCGGTCACGCTGAAGGCGTTCCCATAGCGTTTCGATGCAGCTCGAGTTCCTGAAGGGGAACTTGTTGGCTTTTCAATGTCATTCCTTATATGCATCATGCCTATAGCCACCAGGTCATTATGATGCTTTTGACCATTTATCAGGTATCATAGTGTTATCATAGTGAGTGTATCAATAACAGTAGGTATGTCTTGTTTGGTATGTGTGTGATTGCTACTGAATTTCCTAAGGGTTGGTATAACGTGAATTTGAGTACAATGTATTACATGCATTTTACCAAATTCCTGACCAAAGTTCTAACCTAACCTTGTGGAAAGTTAGAAAAGACACATTACGCAGAGCCCTGTATGCTAATTAGTGTCAGAGGAGGAGAATGCAGTTCACACCCTGCCCCAAGATCCTGCTGATTGGAGCAAACACTTTGGGGTCAGCCAAAAGCACCACTTTGCCAATTGAGGAGTCATTGAACTATATAACTGTAAAACACTGTGTCTTGGTTTTGACTGTTATATATATTTTTGTTTTTCTTTCTATTTTGGATAGAACTTTAGTTGGTGGTGAGATATTCAGAAGTTCTGATACTAATGGGGGGAGGTCTTATGTGTTGGATTTTAGGCTGATATAATGGATCTGATTTGTAGAATGTTTATGTTTATTTTCTAGCTTCTTGGCTAGATATGAAATGATGTAAAGGTGTTGCTTTGACATATGTGTATAAGGTGTGTAATGGGTTTTTCTACCCATGTGGAGATGTTTGTTATCTTCACAGTGGTTGTGAAGTCAGGGTTGTGCCATATGGGAGTGTGTTCAGTTAGTTGGAGTGGTGAATTTATAGTTTTATAAAATTTCTATGAAGCTGTTAAAGTTGCTGCAATTGTTGGGGCTTTTGAAGCAGGGGTGGCATTTGATAGCTGTGCTGAAGAACAGTAGATGTGATATTCAGATTTCTTGGCATAGTGCTTGTTCAATATCTAGCCATATCAAATTTGTCTGACTGGGTTTTATCTTCTTGATTATATATTGGATTTGGTTAGTGAGGTAATATTGTTGAAAGTTTGGGGTATCAAGTCCTCAATGACATTTGGGTCTTTGTAAGGTGGTTAATTTGATTCTGGGAGTTTTGTTTTTCTGATAGAATTTAGTGAAATTTACTGTAATTTGAGTGATTTGAACCAGGATGGGGGCTGAGCAGGGATCATTGAAAATAAGTAATTTATTTTGGGTAGTATCATCATTTTTATGGATGCTATTCTGCCAATGACTGAGAGGGAAATGTTTATCCAGCTTTGGAGATCATTATTTATGGAATTCAATAATCAGTTAAAATTGAGTTTATGCAGGTCTGACAGCTTGGTGGAGATTTTGACACCAAGATAAATTTTGTAGTCGGTGCTCATGGGTATATGTAGAGATTGTACTGTAATTGCAAGGAGTTTCATGTTGAGAGAGAGCATAGTGGAATTGGTCCAGTTAATTGAGTAATAGGAATGTTTGGAATATTTTTTGATTGTGTGGATAGTTTCTTGTATTGAATCTATAGTTTTTTTAAAAGAAGAATTTTTGTGATGTTCCATGTTTGCTGTCTGGATCCCATTAATATTTACATTTTGTCTTATTACTGCAGCTATTGGTTCTATAAAAATGGTGCATATGGATGGAGAAAGTGGGCATCCTTGTCTAGTGCCCCGTGCAGTGTGAAACTTTGTGATATTAGTCCATTAGTGATAACTGTGACCTTTGGTGATGTATAGAGTATTTTTATCCACTAATTAAATGATTCACTGAAACCTAATTTATGACGTGTGGTATGTAGAAATTTCCAGTTAACTTTGTCAAAAGCTTTCTCTGCATCAAGTGTTACTATTGCTGATTCTAGATTTTTATGTGATGTGAAATGTATCAGGTTGAGAAGTCTACGCATGTTGGTGGCTGACTGTCTGTTTTCAATGAATCCAGTTTGATCTGGGTTGATTATTGAAGGAATAAATTATATTAGCTAGGGTCTTGCTTATTAATTTTATGTCTGCGTTGATCAGTGATAAAGGACGGTAACTAGAGGGTAAAGTGGTGTCTTTGTTGGGTTTTAGGTGAAGTGATATAATAGTTGTATTCATTTCTCTCTGTAATGGCATATTCTGTTTAATTTCAGATACTAATATGTTAAATATAGCTGCAAGCAGCGATGACAGGCCCAAGTTCTACGGTGCCATTGCCACCTGGTGGGTGTATGAAAACAATGCATAGTGAAGCGAGCGCTGTAGAGTAACTTGTTTTACATTGATATGTTACATTAAGTCCAGGTTTAAGGATTCAACAGCTTCTATTTCCAAACACACAGCTAATATTTGGTGAGATGATGCATGAAGAAGATAAGAGATATATGTTTTTATCCTTATTAGCCATTAATTAATTGTAGTGAAGTAATGTGTAGTGGACATATGCGTTTAAGGGGGTGCATCATAGCTCTGTTTATATGCCTTTCTCCTAGTTTGTGATTTGATTTGAATTACAATGTAACAGCTATGCAAAGATTAAGTATAATTATAGTTATATAGTAGATGCCTTTTCAAAAAATCTACATTAAATCCAAAATGAACTACTTCCTGTTGGGCGGAGCTGCTGACATAATGCCACCAACTGACAGCAGGCAGTGTGTGACTTACAACAGACTTTGAAATAATCCTCTTATATTTACTGAATCGCCTCAAACTTGGTCAGAATAATGCCAAGACATGGCTGACATAAAATTGTGAAAGGATTTTTATATCTTAAATACTGTTGCCATGGTAACGCATCAAACATTAATACTCTTTTCGGGTGTTCTTGAGGCTCTTAGCATGCTTAAAATTTCATGAAAGTCTGCACACACATCAGCATTGTTGGCCGTTAGGTATAAGCAAAAGCTAAGACATGGGAGTGGAGAGGGCCTGATAAAATTCCTTCCCATTTGATAAGTGAAGTGAAGTGACATGTAGCCAAGTATGGTGACTCATACTCAGAATTTGTGCTCTGCATTTAACCCATCCAAGTGCACACACACAGTAGTGAACACACACACACACACACATAAACAGGCCATTGAATGTAAATATTCACTTTAAAGAGTTACAGTATATGTAAGGTTAGGCAAAAATGCAACAGGAGAAAGAAGATGATCTTGGGGAAAAGTCCTTTACCAACAAGTCTCATCTGATCTCTCACTCCAGTGGAATTCCATCTGCATCGTATGCTGGCAAACACAGGTCCATTCACATTCTGTTTTAAATGTCTACATTTACTTAGTGTCTTATTGAGTTATTGTGTGTTATTCTTGTGTTTTATATAATAAAATTTGTAACCATCTTATCTGTAAAGTACACAGTAGTTCTTACTGAAAGGCAGTGTGTTACATTCATGTCAACAATTAATGAATAATGTTAAAGTAATAATATTAAAGTAATGGTAATGGATACTTGCAAGTATAAATGTTACCTTTGACAAGTAAATAGAAAAGGCCTTTGCTTGCAAGTTGAACAGAATAATTGCTTAATAAATGTATACATGTATTTAACACAATAATATAATATTCCAGTAAAAGCTTAGTATAAAGCCATGTATATTAAATGTATAATTGAATACTGAGATATTAAACTAAGATTATTGTTTGGAATCAGTTACATTAAATTAACCTAATAAATTGAGTCACATAAATAAATTAATTAAATATTGGCATCAGATCATTATATGGTTCATTATATATTGGAGATATTTAAGTAGTAATAAAGTTAATGTGTGCATTTAACTGTGTCTATTTATAGAGGTAATTATATTGCAAAACTTGAGAACTTGTAGAACCTGTTCTGAGTATTCTTGTTGTGAGAACTTGTAAAATTAAATGTGCACTTGTATTTTCAATGTGAGAACTTGTATAGTAAATAATGTAATTTGCATGTTGAAATTTCAAAGAAATTATTCTCACAAATGTATTTTAAATTTGAAGACAGACAAAAAATGGCCAACTAATACAAAGTGTGAACTAATACCAAGATGCATAGAGATATATTTATTTTTTAAATAAATTTATTTTTGGCACTACAACCTCAAATCTACCTGCTTTGACTTTTGACACACTCCTCAAAATTTCAAAAATGATTTGTGCAATTGTAACTGCTTCACTGAGGAATCAGAACTGGGGGTAGGGGGCAGTGGGGATGAAATGTAATTTGTGACCAATCAACAGAGCTTAATTTAGTGTGCCAAAAATGTCTGAGGATTAAAAAAAAAAACACATTTTGTCCTCTGGACCGGTCTGATCAATTCTGTAGCCTCACCTCAGCTTTGAGCATCCATCACCTGAAAAGCACTCAATGATGCTGAGGCTGGCCCCACATGGATAACCTAAAGATCACCCTGGGATTACAGTAGATGGTGCCATACACATAATAAGTTCTATCTGTAATTTCTACAATTTTTAAATAAAGTATTGTATTTTACATAAAGTTTTGACCCTCAAGAATTTCAAACCAGGTACAAATTTTCAAATAATGTCTCCTGCCTACTATGATTTCTTCTCTATAGGCTTTCTGTTGTGTTTATCTTAATGGCAACGCTAATCCTGGCTCTCTGCCAGTTCTTCCAGGCATGGGGGTTTTAGTGGGTTCCAAAAGTACCAGTCAAAGTGGGAACAGCTAAGTGGAGTGATAACAGCCAAGCAGCTGTTGTGCGAGCTCACTTGTAGTTGACAGTAATGCTTTTGAACAGGTCCAGGTGTGTGGCCTGAATTTGTTCTGGCTACATACACCTCCTCTGAAGCCCCCTCAACTAATGTGTTTTCCTTTCCAAAGGCCTGACAGCTGGAGTGAGCTGATTTCCTAATCACATTGTAGAGGTGCTTTTTCAATAGCATATATATCTTTGCACTGTGTGAAAAAACAGGAAATGAAACATATTATCACATCCATAATTTGTAATCTCTTCTGTTTGCAATGCATAATTCTTTAAGAAGTCAAAACTGTGACTCATGTGATCTCTATTAAGACAAAGGGAGGAATAATAATTAGGGGTCCAAGCACAGAAGGAGCTGGAATCATATCTGCTGATCAAGCTGAAATTAGGTATGCTGCATCTATGTGCTGATTTGTAGCTGGATTTTTGATGATGACCTAATTAATTAAAAAACATAGCCAATCAGATTTCAGCAGGAATTTGACATGTTTAACATTAAGCTATCATCACGAAACTTGAAAGGTAGTTTTAGGGAAGGACCTTCTAGTAGCTGATGCATTCTCAATCAAATTGGTCATTTGGAGGCGCTATTCATATTCATAGGGGTTAGAATTATGACTTGCTTCCAGTCCCTTTTTCTCAGGAACCAAAATCCAATTGAGATAAAATGTGGTGAGCTGCATCAATCTGCTAATCTGAAACTCGATTTTTACATGCCCACTTTCAGCCAATCAGTTTTAAACATGGAATTTTAACCAACAAGCATTGAGCTATCATCACAAAACTTATTAATTATGTTCATGTATGGCCTCTTTGTGGAAAATGAGGAAAAACATGCACAATGAACTTTCAAGTTTTATAATATCATAATAAATAATAAATAATTACATGATTATTTTTGGAGATCCCCACAGAGATATGTTGCCTTATGCAAAGTGTGTGGTCCAAGTAAGCTATAAGGAGCAGCAGATCGATATATGAAAGCCGATTTATTTTGTTTTATACAGAAATATTGTGGAAATATGGTTTTAATTCGGGATACTGGAGCAAACCACTGACGGAAAAACAATAAATGAATAGTGCATCTCCTATTTATATCCATGGTAAAGAACTGGGTCCCATTAGCAAGGTTGCCAGGTATGAAATGTCCAAGTATTGCAGTTCATCCCTACTACATATGTGGTGTGTAAGCTACAGCCATGCAAAATGTAATATTGTTTTGGGCAATGGTAAATATGAAGCATAATTCCTACAGTATACTATGCAATATACACTCAAATATCATTGACAAAATTAAGATATATTAATCATAACAAAACACCTAATTCTGGAGGCTTAAAAAAGCACCTTCTTCAATTTATATATCTTTTTTGGTCATCATTATGAATCTCATACAATGTATTTTATAGATAATCTACTGCATAATGTTCTGAAAAAAAAAAAGATTGTATCATGTTTAGGTGGGGTTCCAAGATACAGATGCATAATGGATGAACTATGGGGCGTAATGGAACTTGAAGAGATCGGGACTAAAGTGTTCTGAAGAAACATTTTTTTTCTTGAAGAACCCAATGATCTAATGACATTATTTACAATTATTTTTTTAATATTGTTTGTAGACAGTTATTTGTACACACAACTTAATGTAAGCCACAAGATACTAAATCAAGAATAATAAATTGTAATGTGTAATTAGCAGAAATGAAAAAGTAAAGTGGAGAAAAACAAAGGTGCCTTTGTGTGGATGGAAACCTGGCTCCAACCCCAGAGCTTCATATTACCAGAAATCCAGGTAAATTAGCAGACCCAGCAATGAACAGCACATGGTATGGTGAGGTAATATCTGTTAGGATTCTGAACTATAGAGATTTTGTTCACTAGATGGAGACTGTCTTTGTGTTCTTCCTTTTTTCACTTGTGTGTTAACCCTCATTATTGTTTTCTCCTACCCCTGATTTGCTAGACTATTTATATTCTCACTTTTCTTTGTTCATTGCTGAGTCCTTGCCTTTCTCATGTGAGTACCTAGCCACTGCCTTTGCCTTTGTTACCAAGTGCTTCATCTTCTGCTGCCTGCCTTTTTGACTCTTGGTATCTTTTTTGCATTTTTTGGATCTTGGACCTTTGCTGTTGCCTTTTTGGAATCTTTTTTTAGAGCAGAACTCCCAGGAGACCACCATTATGTTGCATGGGCCAATCAAGGGGTCACAATGCACTGGCTGAGCAAGGAGTAGCTGCTGACCCAGATCTTGCAACATGTATAGGGTCTCTCTCTATACATATTGACCAACAGGCCCCAGCCCCGATCACAAGCTCTACCAACCCCCACAACTGAGCCATGTCTACCTGCCCATCAAAGGTATGATGGGAATCCGGGAGGGTGCCATATGTTTCTGACCCAATGTTCCCTTACCTACGAGCTCCAGACACCTTCCCTTCTCACTGGTTAAAGATTGCATACATCAACACCCTTCTTACTGGGAAGGCACTGTCCTGGGCCACAGCCATTAGGGAGGGGCAGGGCCCCCTGTGCTTCAATTACCAAGTGTTCACAGAAGAGATGAGAAGGGTCTTTGACCATCCAGTCAGTGGCTGGGAGGCTGCCAAACACCTGTCCTAGCTGCTTCAGTCATTGCCTTCCATACACTGCTGCAGAGAGCTAGTGGAACCTGGAGGCACTCATCACAGCATTCCAGAATGGTCTGTCAGACCCCATCAAGGAAGAACTGGCCCAGAGGGATGAACACATAGGAACACACAGCCTGACCTCTCAATTTGGCTGGACAACCAACTGCATGAGAGACAAAGGGAATGCTGTTCTTCAGGTCCTGGATGGCCCCTAAGCCTCCATTTGATCAGAGGAGCCCATGTATTTGGGAGGGACATGATTCTCCTGGACCAAGCAGAACTGGTACATGTGGGAGAATTGTTGCCTCTGGAAAACCAGGTCACTACAGATTCACTTGCCCAGAGTTATTGGGAAAAGCTCAGTCCTTTCCAGAATGGGGAGGACTGTGACAGGACACACTTTCACCTAGAGGTCTTCTCCAGTTGAGGTCATCCTTTCCACCTCCCTTTCTTGGGGTGGGCAACAGCACACCCTTCAGTCTCTTGTGGACTCTGGTGCTGCCAGCAACTACATGGGCTTGTCCCTTGCCAAGAATCTCCAAATCTTCCTGGTCAACCTTGAGCCACCCTTAACAGTTACTGCTCTGGATGGAAGACCCCTGGGCATTGGTACTATTCACCACCTGACCGCTTCTGTACTCCTGTCTATTAATAACCACCAAGAGAAGTTGCTGTTCCACCTTATTCATTCTCCCAGTTTTACCATTGTCCTGGGCTTCCCAGGGTTAAGCCACCATAATCTTCACAAAGACTGGTCCACTGAGTTAGTGCATGAGTGGGGTACTACCTGCCACGCCTTTCCCCCCCGCATCCTTCGCCTTCATCTCCTGAGTCTCTAAAAGTTCCTGAGTTGTCCCAAGTCCCTCCTGTGTATTATGACCTGAAAGAGGTGTTCAACAAGAGGAAAGTGACCAATCTGCCTCCTCCCTGCTCCAACGACTGCTTCATTGACCAGGTGCTAGCCCCACTAGGGAAAGAACCTTTTCCATCTCTGGACCCAAGACCAATGCCATGGAGGAATACATCAGAAATTCTTTGGCTGCCGGTATCTTTCGCCCTTCCACCTCCCAGGCATGCACAGGATTCTTCTTCGTGGAGAAAAAAGATGGAGGTCTTCATGTTTGCATAGATTACCAGGGCTTCAACAAGGTGACTATCAAGAACCACGACCCTCTTCCACTCATGTCTACAGCTTTTAAGCTACTGCAAGGAGCCACCCTGTATACAAAATTGGACCTCAGGAACACCTACCACCTGGTCAGCATCAAGGATGGAGATGTGTGGAAGACTGCATTCAACACCCCAACAGGTCATGCCATTTGGCCTGATGAATGCCCCAGCAGTCTTCCAGGCCCTTATCAATGATGTCATGTGTGACATGCTCAACCTCTTTGTCTACTTAGATGATATCCTCTATTTTCCAAGTTGCTCCATGAACATGCCAGTCATGTCCAGCAAGTCTTGGAATGCTGTCTGAGGAATCACTTGTACGTAAAGCCAGAGTTCCTTACCACAGAGGGCTCCTTCTTGAGGTTCATAGTCTCTAAGAGCAGTCTTCAGATGGACCACAAGAATACTAAGGCAGTCAGAGACTGGCCTTCACCCTCTTCTGGGAAAAAAAGTTCAGCACCTTCTGGGCTTTCCGAACTTTTACCGGCGGTTTATCTACAGTTTCAGCTCTGTATTGGCTTCTGATTAAGAAATCTTCCTCCCAGTTTGTCTGGACCTCCGAAGCAGAGGAGGCATTTTCCAAGCTCAAGAAGCACTTCACTTCAGCTCTAGTCCTAATCCTTCCAAACCCAGCCCTCCCCTTCACCGTGGAGGTGGACACTTCTGAGGTGGGTGTTGGAAGGGTGCTGTCTCAGCAGTCATCTTACAACAAACTCCATCCGTGTGCCTTCTTTTCACACTGGCTGTCCCCCAGAGAATGGAATTACGATGTTGACACCAGTGAACTGCTGGTCATCAAGTTGGCCTTGGAGGAGTGGAGGCACTGGTTGGAAGGGGCCCAACAACCATTCACTGCGTGGACTGACCACAAGAATCTCAATTATATATACTGCAGGCAAATGACTAAACCCCTGTCAGGCCAGGTGGGCTCTGTTCTTCAACTATTTTCAGTTTACCCTCTCCTACTGTCCTGGTTCCAAGAACCTAAATCCGGATGCCTTTTCCAGGCTGTTTCAACCACCAGAACTAATCCAAGACCCCAAACCCATTGTGGCCTCAGTTTGCTGGGGAATTGAGACAGTTATCTGATTGTCATAGCAGGGAGAACCACAGCCAGGAGATCCTTCCATCTGACTTATTGTCCCTGCTTCTGTATGTGCCAGGTACTGGGAGCATGGTTCTCACTTTGCTGGTCATCCAGGCACTGTGCAGACCCTGGGCTTCATCAAGAGGTGCTTTCAGTGGCCCAGCATGGAAGCAGATAAAAGGGTTTTGTGGCTGCTTATTATACAACAAAAAAAGGATGAGTGGAGGCTATCCCCAGCTTTTCAGGACAGGATACATGTAGCTCCAAACTGTGTACTCCAAATGTAGTACTCCACCTATGTTTCTCCTACATGCACATGAACACTAACAAACCTTCACAAACTTAAACTGTGCCTACATCTTTTCTTAAATAAACCAGCAACAGCTGTGTCTAAAACCAGGTTCTTCTATCATACGTCAATTTTAAGCATTTATTTCTATTGGCAAAATTATTTTGCAATTTGAAGCTTGTAATTAGTAGAATAGTCTAGTAACATAAAAACTTTAAAATTTTTAATAATTACAAACATAAAATATAAAATATATATAAAATTAATTTTAATTTTAATAATTTTCTATTTGGTTCATTGGAGCCTTATAATAATAAATAATAAGAAAAAATTGACTATATTCAAGAAATTTTCACTGATAAAATGTAATGTATTGTAGTGTACAGGTAGACCTTCCAAATTTCTTGTTAACAAGATGGAACCTTCCTTTCAAGGGAATTATTTGAATAAGTGTATAGGTCAAAGTGTGAAAACTAACTCTAAACTATCTCTACTTACTGGGTCAGGGATAAAAGTCAGAGATTAACATTACTCCACAAGTAAACGAGATGCAGTTTACCCAGTTTAACATTGTTTACTGAACGCGTGAATTATTTAAACTACTTTAATGAAGACCTGGCGGCACGGTGGGGCAGCAGGTAGCATTGCCACCTCACAGGTCAAGGTTTCCTGAATTGATCCTGGGCTTGGGTGACTGTCACTGTGGACTTGCATGTTCTTTTCATGTCCACATGGGTTTCCTCTGGGGTCTCCAGTTCCCTTCCACCTCCCAAAAATTGGCAATGGATTGTGGGAGATGGGGTTCTCAGAGGATGTGACAACAGGCACCACCAAATAGATAAACTGACAGGAAAGTTACAATATAGATGAAATGATTTTTTAAGATTTTAGAAATATCAAAGACAGATTCTGTGTGCTAATATTTTGAAATGTTACTGGGAATCACATTCAAACAAGCTAGATTTAAATTAATAGTTTATATGTTATTTTAGTCTTTTCACTATTCTAATATGCTGAACTAGTGTAGTTCAGCAATACAAATGGACACATTTCCCCACTCATCTATGTTTGCTATGACACAGCTTTGTGTCTCAAATCACAGATATCTAATATTCTAGGCCGTTATTTAGTACCAGCGCTAACCAGTTTTCCTATTACAGTTAGTGTTAAAATTTTAAAAACCTCATGTTCAAACCTACCAAAAGGTTTTTTTGTGTACCAGTTTTCTGGATTTTCTAGATTAGCACAGATTTTTTAATTTAAGAGCCGACGACAATAATCATGCTGAAGGTGGAAAGTTTTAGGAGATGGAACTCGTGCAAAAAACCCCTAAACATTTTACAATTCGACTTGAAAACCTGACAGATATGGATGTTTTGGCTCTGATAGGCTATCTAGTGATTATTGCTTTTAAATCTTTTGGATGTAGGTACAAGATAAGGTAAACAGGCAAGTCCTGCTTCTGCAAGTGCAAGCGAAATCATGAGTCAACTATAAACCAACCTCCTCTGCTTCATGTAGGGCTGTATCACACCACCTTTTGCTAAATTAGTAAATCAGTCCAAGGAATATTCCTTTGGTTTTTAGTCACTTTCATTACACATACATATGTTAACAGCATATTAAAATGGTCAAAATTTATTGGAATATAAAATGTATAAAAAATGTAGGGTGCACAAAGCTTGTGGCCACAAAAAAAAAAAAAATAATAATGTCCATTTGGATTTGTTTGGCAAGTTTGGAAAGTTTGGGAATCCCCGCTATACTGCCTGGTGTCCAAGTGCTATTTTTAAAACATAGTGGAACATTGGAAATATGTACACTTGAATACATAAATATTTGGACATTGACAAAGTTATTGTTATTTTAGTTTTTTACCGCAGTATATTGGAGTTGAAATTAAATAATTTCCCACAAAATGCAGACTTTCAGCTTTAATTTGAGGGTGTTTACACCCAAATCAGGTGAACCATGCCAAAGAGCAACATGTACCAGAATGATGAGAAGATGAGAGTATGAAGAAGGGAAGGAACTGCTCATAATTTCAAGCATACCACCTCATCTTGTGGCGTGGGCATGTATGGCTGCCAATGGAACTGGTTCTCTTGTATTATACTGATTATTTGCTCAGACTCTGATGTAGAAGGACCACGACCCAAAGCTTAAGGCATAAAAGTGGAATGTTCTGCAATGGCCATTTCACTTCATTTCACTTGCTGAAGGCAAAAATATAAGGCAATTTCAGACATTGAGAACCTCCAGACATTGATACCCACCAGTATTTTGCACAGTTAGTTACTTCAGATGACCTTATACATGAATATGATATTACATACTTATGGTTTTAAACATATGGGATTATCTTGTTGATTATACTGATTACATGGTTAAATATTGCATATATACCCCCCCCCCCCTTTGGGATTTACAAAGTCCTATCTACTTAGTAAATTTATCTACTAGCATCCTCACAATCCAGTCCCTTCATTTATACTAACTAGTGACCAATTTTAGATCGCCCAGTCCTCTTATCAGTGACCAAAATTCTGAAACAGCTCTCTTATGGAGCATCAGGACCTAACATCTTCCATCCTTGACTTGGAAGGAGTAAAAGATCCTGTCTCCCTAAGCCCTTTATTCCAGTAGTGTCTTTAAGTGTGTGCATATAAACGTTCTGCTTTGCCTGCCATTGAGCAGTTATGTGGTTACAAACATACTTAAAAGAAATCACAGAGTTATTTGATGTTGATTAGGATACAAAAGGATGATTACAAAAATGATAACATAGCGGTGATATAATACTTTCATGCTGTATTTTCATCTACTTCAACCCAAATACTTTTCATATTGTAGAGAGTCACCCTTGGGGAGAGGTTAGGCTAGCACTTACACCCAGGGCATGGCTCATCATGCCTCTTCTTCATCCTCACTTGAGGAACTTTTTCTGCCAATAACCAGTTTAATGCATGCCTATTTTGCCAAGTCATTTTACTTGTTGCATCTAATTGTTTTCCTAATGCATCCAGCGCATCATCAGTGTAATTAATAATTCCGTGTTTTTGTTGGGTGTTATCCAGATCAGTATAGACTCAAATCCTGACTTCACTTCATCTCTAGCTTTGTATTCATTAGGTATGCCTCTTGGCTGTCCTATTGAATCTGTGTATACTTTAGGATCTGCCTGATAAGCCCTGTTTACTGTATGATTCCTTTTTGCATTTCCCTGTTGCTGTTGCATGAAGTATGTTCTTTTTAAAGATGTCTGTTTGCTGGAAAGAGTCGCTGTCTAGGTGCCATGCCACGATTCAATTACCTTGAAATTCACCCAAATCATATCTGCCCTGTGATTTATTAAAACATTCATATTTGAGTGGTCTTTTAACCAAGTGCAGTGACAAAAGTGTTGATTAAAATCAGCACACTGCCTATAGTCATACTGGTTGGGCACCACTATGAGTTTTCTCAAGGGGCATGGTGTGCGTAGTAAACAATTACCCATTCTTTTGCTGTATACATTGCCCATTTATACCAATTATTGTTTTGTGCTATTTCCAGTAGTTTCTCCTTTACCACTTTACCCCTGGACATTTTTCTCCCTCATTTAATTTTAAATAGCAGCAGACTCCTCCCTTTTGCTCCCTTGCTATTCCATTGGGACAGGCATCGATTCATTACCTTCCCCTTCACTGTCTTCCCTCATCATCATCTTCCCTTTTATCTTCTTCCTTTGGACCTGCTTCTGTTTCTCTCTCACCCTCAATTAAGCTTGGTACTGCCTCTTCCTGATCTTCCTCAGAGGTGGCAGTTGTCTGTTCCTTCTCTCTCTGTTCCCTAGTTCATAGTCTAGGGACCCTGGTTCAATGGTTCAAGTGCTACCAAGTAGTACTGCCTTCCACCTATCCCGCTGTAGGAGTAGCTCTTACTACTTTGTATGGACCTTCCCTTCTTCAATTCAATTTTATTTGTATAGCGCTTTTAACAATGGACATTGTCACAAAGCAGCTTTACAGAAATAAATGGATTCACAAAAATATATTGTAAATATTTGAATTTATCACTGTGAATTTATCCCTAACGAGCAAGCCAGTGGCAACAGTGGAAGGAAAAACTCACTGAGATGATATGAGGAAGAAACCTTGAGAGGAACCAGGCTCAAAAGGGAACCCATCCTCATCTGGGTGCAACGGATAGTGCGATTATAAATAAATCCCTTCTATTATTGTGTACTATAAGAACAAATAGTGCAATTGTGCAACCAATAAATTCATCGCAGTTTTCGCAAAAGTCCGGTTGGTTAAAATCTATCCCCTGTCCACTGATGGAGTCCTGAGTACGAAGCTGCTCGTGGCAACCACAGCCCCAAAGCCACTACAGCAATCGCAGTCCCAAGCCATTACACTACAGCTCCCCATATGTGATCCCCAAGCCATCTCCACAGCCCCCAGGTGGCACCATCCCCAGCAATCCAAACGGTTCTTCAGGCTGTCCATATGGGGCCACCCCCAGCAGCAGCGAGCGAACTCAACCGATGAGAACTCCAACCAGAAGTAGGGCATCAGGATGGGTCAAGCAGCGAGGAGGAGCAGAAGGGGTCAGGATCACTGGCATCTCAGAAGTAGCATGTGTAGCTTGACAGAGAGTGAGGGAGAGAGAGAGATGGAGAGAGAGAGGAAGAGATTGTTAGGTAAGCTTTTGTCCTCTAATGGTTAAGGAAAATGTACTTTGCGTGCAGAGTGCAAGCAGGGACTCCAGCAAGACTAGCTATGACAGCATAACTAAAAGGGAGAGCCAGAAGCGAACACAGACATGAGGGAACTCTGAGACAGCCAGCCAGCCACTCCACCATCGACAAATCTGAGTGAACGCATGAGAGTGGGGGGGGGGGGGGGATGCCTGTGAACCCTCCAGACCTCCAAAAGGTCTAAGAAAAAACTATTCACAAAAGGCTTGACTAAACAAATATGTTTTCAGCCTAGACTTAAACACTGAGACTGTGTCTGAGCCACGGACACTAAGTGGAAGACTGTTCCATAACTGTGGGGCTTTGTAAGAGAAAGCTCTACCCCCAGCTGTAGCCCGCACTGTTTGAGGTACCAACAAATAGTCTGCACCTTTTGATCTAAGTAGGCGTGGCGGATCATAAAAGACCAAAAGTTCGCTCAGGTACTGTGGCACAAGACCATTTAGTGCTTTATAGGTCAATAGTAGTATTTTATAATCAATACGAAATTTGATTTGGAGCCAATGCAGTGTGGATAAGATAGGGGTGATGTGGTCATATCTTCTGATTCTAGTAAGGATTCTTGCTGCTGCATTCTGGACTAACTGGAGCTTGTTTATGCATCTACTGGAGCATCCAGACAGCAAGGCATTACAATAATCCAACCTAGAGGTAACAAAAGCATGAACTATTTTTTCTGCATCATGTAGTGACAATATATTTCTTATTTTAGCAATATTTCTGAGATGAAAGAAAGCAATCCTAGTTATATTATCTACATGAGCTTCAAAAGAAAGACTAGAGTCGATAATCACACCAAGGTCTTTTACTGATGCACATGATGAAACAGAAAGGCCATCCAGAGTTATGTAATCAGAAAGCTTACTTCTAACTGCATGTGGTCCTAGTACAAGTACTTCTGTCTTGTCAGAATTAAGTAAGAGAAAGTTAATAAGCATCCAGTTTCTCCTGAATACTCATCTCCAGGAACAACTGACTAAATAGATAGATTTATATATAGCAGTTAGTTGTTGCATGAACTCCATTTGCAATTGCTTCAGAGATGGTCTTTTGTAGGGGCCTCTCCAATATGTTATAGGCACTGGTTGACTCATAAGCATTTCATGCGGTGTTAGATGCATATTTGTTAATCTGCATGCGATGGCTCATTAGTGCAAGAAGCAAAGCATCAACCCAATTAAGCTTAGTACTAGCACATATTTTGTTAAGCGTTGCCTTGAGGGTACCGTTTACAGTTCCAACCATTCCCTGTGATTGAAGATGGTGAACACACCCTAGTCTCTTTTTTATTCTTAAATAAAATAGTTGTTGTAGTACACTTTTCTCTGTTCTCTGAATAAACACTGCACCATTATCTGAGCTAATTTCTGTCGGTATTCCAAATCTAGAAATTATTTTTCTTGTCAGAAATTTGATTATAATTCCTGCTCCTTGGTCTGCTGATGGTACTGCTTCTCCCCATCTACTCAACCTATCTATTATTACAAGCATATACCATTTTCCCTGCTTTTGTTTTATCATGTCTACATAATCAATTACCAAGTGATCGAATGGACCTTCTGGTACCAGTATGTGGCCTATTGGTGTTATTGTTCTTTTCCTAACATTGTTTTGAGCAAAGACTTACATTTCAACTCCAATGTGCTGTTATTTTAGACGGCTAAAATAACAATAACTTTGTCAATGTCCAAATATTTATGGTTGTGACTGTATTTTCAAGTACTCAAAGATTTTCCTAAACTCATTTGTATATGCACAAAGAAGAGAACATGATGGGATTTTGGTCATGAGAGAGAGGAAGAAGAACTTCTTGTTCATACTATACTGAACAACAATACTACACCCAGGTACCACCTCTCATTTGCAACAGGAGTCTGTCAATTTCTTCAGAACATACTGCATTTCTAGCCAAGAAAATGTTGAATTATCATTATTGTAGCAGCTATTCTTCACAACTACCTAAAACAACATGGCTGCCAAGATCCACTAAGACAAGAGGACAAGACTAAGACTGTCCCACAGTTGAAATACTCACTCTCAGTAACGACACCAGATAGTGGGATCATAAGTCATTACCCTTCCAGAATTATTTACTTGGGCCATTGGGGGCATGGTCGAGCATTGGCTGTGGAAGGAGAGGAGGCGTGTCGAACTCTAAGTAACACGTGATGATTCTCACTGGTGTCTTGTTACCCCAAGTTTACTTATATGTGTCTCTTTGTGCCTTCAGGATCCCCATAACAGGCAAGAGAGAGAGAGCAGCCCAGAGCCGTGGGTGTGCGTTTGTATGTGTGCAGAGAGAGATAATTGCTGAAAAGTGAAAGTATTACACTAAAAATATAAATCTGTTTGAGCTGTCCCAAGCCAGCCTCCCATTTCCTCATTGCCATACCGATGAGAATTGTTACAAAACCATATAGTCAAACAGTAATGAGTATGCTGAAAGGATGTTCAGTATGAGCATCAGGGTCTTTTTAGGTAGAGTCTACAGTATCCAAGTGAAATTATGAACTGAAGAATGGGTACTGTTTTTGGTAAGTGCAATCTTAAGGATGTCTAAATGGGCCATGAACAAAAAACTTTAAGCGAGAGCCAGAATGTAACAAAGCCATGAGGTCACCTTGGAACATATAGCATCCTGCCACTCTACTGTCAACAAACCTGAGTGATAGAGTGAGAGGTAGGGAACAACAGCATCAAAACATCCCTTCTTATCATAACTCTCTATGCACACAAATGCCCCAAATCTCCACCTTTACCGAAGAGAAAAAAATATTCTATATACCTAACTAAACAAATTGGTTTTAAACCTAGACATAAAGACAGTGTCTGAGTCCTGAACACTAAGTGGAATACTATTCTATAGCTTGGGGGAAGTGAATTGCCCTTAGTGAGGCTAGTCACAGGTGAACGGTATGTGAGACAGGTAAATTATAAATATTAAATGAAATAATTTAAATTATTATTTTTAATTATGGTGCCTGGCTATTTTAGTTGGAAAAGCAAAGACTTTTAATATCAGATTTGTGGGTTTGAGCCCCATACTAGGCCCCAAACCCAGCTACTGATGCAGTAATCCACTGTGACAACCCCTAACAGGAGCAGCCTGAAGAGGAAGAAGGGAAAAAAATATTTTTAAATTATACAGTCAGGTATGGAAGTATTTGGACAATGACAGGGTTTTTGTGTTTTGCCTTTATACACCACCACAATGGAGTTGAAATAAAACAGTCAAGTGATCGAAGTGTAGACTTTCAGCTTTATTTTAAGAGGCTCCACAAAAATATGCCATTTACCATTTAGGAATTACAGCCATTTTCAACAAAGTACCTCCATTTTCAGGGGCTCAAAGGTATAAGTGACATAATTGGAAATATAACCATAATTTTAATACTTGGATGAAAAATCCTTTGCAGTCATTGACTGCCTGAAGTCTGAATCCCATGTTCTCAAAACTCAAATTCTGAGTTTCCTCCCTGGAGATGCTTTGCCAGGCCTTCACTGCAGCCACCATCAGTTGCTGCTTGTTTGTGGGTCTTTCTGCCTTCAGTCTTTTCTTCAGTAAGTGAAAAGCATGCTCTATTGGGTTGAGATCAGATGACTGACTTGGCCATTGAAGAATATTCCATTTCTTTGCCTTCAAAAAGTCTTGAGTTGCTTTCGCAGTATGTTTAGGGTCATTATCCACCTGCACTGTGAAGCGGTGTCCTATCAGTTTTGTAGCATTTGGCTGAATGCGAGCAGAGAATATCTACAGAGCTCTATACACCTCAGAATTCATCTTGCTACTTCTGTCAGCAGTCACATCATCAGCAAACACCAGTGAGGCGGTTCCACTGGCAGCCATACATGCCCATGCCATAACACTGCCTCTACCATGTTTGACACATGATGTGGTATACTTTGGATCATGAGCTGTTCCATTCTTTCACCATACTCTTGTCTTCCCATCATTCTGGTACAAGTTAATCTTAGTTTCATCAGTCCAAAGAATCTTATTCCAGAACATGGGAGCCTTTTTTAGATGTTTTCTGGCAAAGTCCAATCTGGCTTTCCTGTTCTTGAATGTTACTAGTGGTTTGCACCTTGTTGTAAACCCTCTGTGTTTACATTCATGAAGGCGTCTCTTGATTGTAGATTTTGACAATGATACGCCTACCTTCTCCAGAGCATTCTTGACTTCTGTTGATGCAGTGAAGGGGTTTTTCTTCACCAAGGAAAGGATTCTGCGATCATCCACTTTAGTTGTCTTCCGTGGTCTTCCAGGTCTTTTGATGTTGTTGAGCTCACCAGTGCTTTCTTTCCTTTTAAGAATGTACCCAACTGTTGATTTGGCCACACCTAAGGTTTTTGCTATCCCTCTTATAGATTTACGTTGTTTTTTCTGCCTAATGATGGCCTCCTTCACTTGCATTGAGATCTCCTTGGACTTCATATTGGTAGCTCCATTCAAACAGCTGCCACTTCAATACCTGATATCAACTCCAGACCTTTTGTCTGCTTCATTTGTCTTGAAGTAATGAGGGAATGTAACTATAAAGTCACCTGGTCAATTAACTTCTTGTCAGTCAATTGTCCAAATACCTTTGAGCCCCTGAAAATGGAAGTACTTTGCTTAAGATGGCTGTAATTCCTAAATGGTAAATGCCATATTTTTGTGGAACCTCTTAAAATAAAGCTGAAAGTCTACACTTCGATCACATCTTGATTGTTTTATTTCAAATCCATTGTGTTGGAGTATAAAGGCAAAATCACAAAAACATTGTCCATATACTTCTGGACCTGACTGTAATTCTACAGAGTGTCAGAAAAGTCAGGAATCAATGAGAGTAAAACTGCATATACTTAATTTTGTATATATTATTTATAGAATATATTCTCTACATGTTCACCTTTATGCTCTACACATTTTCTCAGCTGGTGTATCATGTTTATGTGGATTTTGCTCAGCATATTCATATTGGTTCATGGCTTTTCCGATAATCTGTATTTAATGGGGCAGAGTGGATCTACTTAATGTACTAATTGTAGCTAAACTACCACTCCAACATTAAAGAAGGTGCATAGAAATGCTTTATAGTTACATTCCGGGGAATCCTGAATGTGTATTGTAGGAGTTGAAGTGAAGTGAAGTGAAGTGACTTGTGGCCAAGTATGGTGACCCATACTCGGAATTTGTGTTCTGCATTTAACCCATCCAAGTGCACACACAGAGTAGTGAACACACACACCCGTGAACACACACCCAGAGCAGTTGGCAGCCTTTTTAGCTGCGGCGCCCGGGGAGCAGTTGGGGGTTCGGTGCCTTGCTCAAGGGTCTCACCTCAGTCGTGGTATTGAGGGTGGCAGAGAGCGCTGGTCATTCACTCCCCCCACCTACAATCCCTGCCGGACCCGAGACTCGAACCCACAACCTTCGGGTTCACCTTCGGGTTACAAGTCCGACTCTCGAACCATTAGGGTAGGAGTGAAGGTCTTGCTAATTTTTTTCAATCTTCCATCAAAAAAAGGTGGCAATGTATTCAGCAGTTAGGGAGGATGGAGCAGGAGGAGCCAGCAGGTTAAGTAGTTGATGTTGAGTTAAGATGTTGTGGAGCTTGTGAGGATCTTGTGCAGAAGTTTCCAGTTTTCCTTGCAGAAGGCAGTCTTAGCAGAAGTCACTTCAGATGAGAATTTGGACAGGAGGGTGCAGTAAGATACAATATCTGTGTTGAGTTGTGATTTCTTCCACTTTCTCTCTGCTATTCTTAATTCTCTCCAATTGCTGCGCAACTCATCTGATAGCCAAGGAACAGGGCAAATATCTCCCTGTGTTTAGAAGATAGAGGGCAGAAGAGGTACATGGATGAGGAAAGTGAGGAGAGGAAATTGTCTGTGGCTAACTCCAATGGTCGGGAGGAAAATGAGTCAGGGTCTGGAAGGGATAATAGGCTGCAGGAAGCTATGCAGGAAGGGGAGATAGAATGAAGGTTTTGCCAAGTGGAAGAGAAATATTGATAGCTGATTTTAGACAGGACAGGGATGGTGATGGTGAATGTTGGTTTACTTTTTGAGAAAAAAATCACTTCATATAGAAACCTGTTGTGGGTTTTTGTTGTTGTTGTCACCTGAGTTTATTTGTTTATAGAAGTTGGTAAGGACCACACAATTGTGATTTAGGCCCTGATAAATAAAAAGATAGAATTGAAGGAGGTTGTACTTTCTTATTCTCATTGACTGTAGTGGTCCCACATGCCCCCTGCACCTCTGTTTCATCACACCGCTCCCCAGCCAGTGACAGAGGCGTCTGTGGTGATTGTCTCTCTCCGGTGGGGAACCATTCCTAAGCATAGGGGTAAACTAGGTTTTCCACTCTACAGCCAGTGTAAATTGTCCTAAGAATAAATACGCAAATAGGTTACAGCAAAGTACTAGACCATGTGACTGAAGTGTAATGGAAGTAGGTAGATGAAATCTTTATATTTTTGTTCTGTATTTGAGAGTTGCTTACCTACCAGGCCATGGCACATGGCCAAATTTACCACTGTAGGTCTTTCCATTGCTGTCACTGTAAAACAGACTATGCAACCAGTGATGCAGATAGAGACTATGCAACCAGTGATGCAGATAGAGACTGTGCAACCAGTGATGCAGATAGAGACTGTGCAACCAGTGATGCAGTTGTTCCCGAATGCAGCAGATGGGAATGTAAATGACTACACTGATCCTGTTACAGCATACATCAACAAGTGCACCAATGATGTTCCAAGCGTATGTACAAAGGAAGGAAAAACAGTGATCTAGGCATGCCCACCTCACTAGCAGATGAGCTCAATATGTACTCTGCTCAGTTTGAGGTGAATAATACCTACCCAGCTATAAGACTTCCTGTGGACCAGAACAGCTGCACACTAGTCCTGTCTGTGCCTGACAATACACATGAGGCCCCAGGACCTGATGGCATCCATGTCTGGGCCCTTAGATTTAGCAGAGTGTAAGCTGGTGTGTGAAGATGAGGAGGAAGACTCGGGTGGCAGACAGAATTTTAGCAGAGCTACGGCCTCCATTTATTCAGTCCGCACTTTTCAGCGCACTTTCAAAAACTCAACAAAAAAGGGTCTGTCACAGACTCGCAGCTTTCTTTTGAAAGAGCTCTGGCTATAGGGGACTCTATCTTTTCTATCTTGCGGCACGTGAAATTAGCTAGGCCTTTAGGGGCACCAGCAGCTTTAGTTAGATGTATACCGGGAGCCAGGGTGCCGGACATAGCAGGTAAATCTTAGGCTCTTAGGAAGCACAGGTTGTCAAAGATAGTTATTCATGTAGGAGCTAATGATATATGCCTTCATCAGTCTGAGGTTACTAAGAGTAACATTGTAGAGGTGTGTAAATTAGCCAAGGTGATGTCCGATCTGTTCCCCGAGCTAAACAAAAATGTAGAAATACTCAGACAGTTTGTTTTAGTAACCTAATTAACATAAAATTAAATCAAACCGAATGCGTAGCCAGCACCGTTGATTTGAAGCTAGGACAGTTGAATATTAGATCTCTTATGTCTAAAGCTCTTATTGTTAATGAAACCATTACTGATCGGGAGTTTGATGTACTGTGTTTAACAGAAACATGGATTAAACCAAACGAGTTTGTAGCATTAAATGAAGCTAGTCCTCCCGGGTACAGTTATATACATCAGCCCCGTCTAACTGGCAGAGAAGGAGGCGTCGCAGTCATTTATAATGATAATCTAGGCTTCACACAAAAATCTAGTAATAAATTCAACGCATTTGAAGTTCTTCATACTAACATATGTAGCCACACAAAATAAGTCTACCGATGTGATTCCACTAATTATTATTTACAGACCCCCAGGGTCATATTCGGATTCCTGTGTAAATTTGCGGATTTCGTCTATAATCTGGTTGTTTCCTTAGACAAAGCATTAATTGTTGGAGACTTTAATATTCATTTTGATAATCTAGAAGACTCTCTAAGAACAGCAGTTGTGTCCATTCTTGATTTAGTAGGGGTTAATCAGAATGTAATAGTGGTGGTCACACTCTTGATTTAATACTAACATTCAGATTAAATACAGAAAATATAGTCTCATTTCCACAGTCTGAAGCTATCTCAGATCATTACCTCATCTCAGTAAAAGTGTGTCTTAACCATAATATATGCACCTTGCCACGTCACTGTGTCAAACGTACTTTCACATCAACAACTGCACAGAGTTTTATCAGTAATCTCCCAGATTTATCAACCATGATTGGATCACTGTCTGATCCCGAAGAACTTGACCAGGCAACGGAATGCTTAGAATCAACGTTCTGCAACTCGCTAGATAAGGTAGCTCTACTTAAAATAAAAATAATTAGGGAGAAGAAGCTAGCACCCTGATATAGCGATCACACACAAACTTTAAAACAGACCACTAGAAAACTAGAACATAAATCCTAGACTCTTAGTTAATACTGCAGCAAAATTAACTACAAATAAGACCACAATAGAAACACATACACAATCATTATATAGCAGTGATGACTTCATGAATTTTTTTCAATGGTAAAATTTAAAACATTAGGCAAAAAATTCAGACTCTTAATTTAAAACCGGACAGTTTTATAACTAACCCTGTGGATGATAATAATATAATAAAGTCAACAATTACATTGTTTTACTCCCCTTCGAGAGACCAAACTAATTTCACTATTTTCATCAAAATCATCAACCTGTATACTAGATCCTTTATCTACATGTTTCTTCAAACAGATAATTCCTGAAACAATCAAACCTCTTTTAAAGATAATCAATTCTTCCCTTAGCATTGGCTATGTACCTAAATCTTTTAAACTAGCAGTTATCAAGCCTTTGATTAAAAAACCTAACCTTGACCCCTGTCAGCTGTCTAACTATAGACCAATATCAAACCTCCCCTTTATCTCCAATATCCAAGAAAAAGTTGTAGCACAGCAGCTATGCTCATACGTACATAGGAATAACATTCATGAAATGTATCACTCAGGATTTAGGCCTCATCATAGCACAGAGACAGCACTGGTTAAAGTGGTAAATGACTTACTACTGGCCTGTGATCAGGATTGTGTCTCCTTGTTTGTGCTGCTTGATCTTTTACAGCTTTTGACACCACTGATCATGCTATTCTCCTTGATAGACTAGAAAATGTAGTAGGTATTAAGGGAACGGCCCTTTCCTGGCTGAGGTCTTATTTGACTGATCGTTATCAGTTTGTAGACGTAAATGGTGACTTCTCTACGCATAATAAGGTAAAGTATGGTGTCCCGCAAGGCTCTGTTTTAGGCACACTGCTCTTTTCTTTATATATGTTACCTCTGGGCAAAATTATTCATAAACATGGTATTAGCTTCCACTGTTATGCTGATGACACACAATTGTATGTCTCAGCAAAGCCAGATGACAGACACCAGCTTAATAAAGTTAAAGAATGTGTAAAAGACATTAGAAACTGGATGCTTATTAACTTTCTCTTACTTAATTCTGACAAGACAGAAGTACTTGTACTAGGATCATATGCAGCTAGAAGTAAGCTTTCTGATTACATAATAACTCTGGATGGCCTTTCTGTTTCATCATGTGCATCAGTAAAAGACCTTGGTGTGATTATCGAATCTAGTCTTTCATTTGAAGCTCATGAAGATAATATCACTAGGATCACTTTCTTTCATCTCAAAAATATTGCTAAAATAAGAAATATATCGTCACTACATGATGCAGAAAAAATAGTTCATGCTTTTGTTACCTCTAAGTTGAATTATTGTAATGCCTTACTGTCTGGATGTTCCAGTAGATGCATAAACAAGCTCCAGTTAGTCCAGAATGCAGCAGCGAGAGTCCTTACTAGAACCAGAAATATGACCACATCACCACTATCTTATCCACACTGCACTGGCTCCCAATCAAATTTCATATTGATTATAAAATACTACTATTGACCTTTCTCTTACAAAGCTCCACAGTTATGGAACAGCCTTCCACTTAGTGTTCGGGGCTCAGACACAGTCTCAGTGTTTAAGTCTAGGCTGAAAACATATTTGTTTAGTCAAGCCTTTTGTGAATAGTTTTTTCTTAGACCTTTTGGAGGTCTGGAGGGTTCACAGGCATTGCACTCCCCCCGCTTGCACTCTGCACACAAAGTACATTGTCCTTAACCATTAGAGGACAAAAGCTTACCCAACAATCTCTCCCTCTCTCTCTCACTCTCTGTTGAGCTACACATGCTACTTCTGAGATGCCAGTGTTCCTGACCCCTTCTGCTCTCCAGACTTGCCTGACCCATCCTGATGCCCTAATTCTGGTTGGAATTCTCATCAGTTGAGTTTGCTCGCTGCTGCTGGGGGTGGCCCCATATGGACAGCCTAAAGAACCGTTTGGATTGCTGGGGATGGTGCCACCATGGGGCTGTGGAGATGGCTTGGGGATCACATATGGGGAGCTGTACTGTAATGGCTTGGGACTGCGATTGCTGTGGTGGTGCGATTGCATTTGCACTATTTGTCCATATAGTACACAATAATAGAAGGGATTTATTTATAGTTGCACTATCTGTTGCATCCAGATGAGGATGGCTTCCCTTTTGAGCCTGGTTCCTCTCAAGGTTTCTTCCTCATATTGTCTCAGGGAGTTTTTCCTTGCCACCGTCAATTCTGGCTTGCTTATTAGGGATAAATACACATATTTACAATATATTTTTTGAATCCATTTATTTCTGTAAAGCTGCTTTGTGACAATGTCCATTGTTAAAAGCGCTATACAAATAAAATTGAATTGAATTGAATTTAATTGAATTCACTCCATCAAGTTCAAGGTCATGCTCCTCAGCATGTGTGTGTGTGTGTGTGTGTGTGCTTGTCTTGCAAGCTCTGCCAGCTATATCACACTATTTCTCTCTCGCCAGTTACAGGAGTCCCAAATAAGAAGACTGGTGGTAAAAAGACACAGGTGAGAATCATCAAGTGTTACCTGCTGGGTCAATCTGCCTCATCTCCGTCTGCAGCTGACACTTGACCATGCCCCCTCTGAAACCTACCCTCACTGCCCTACTCAGGCTGGGGAATGTTCTTTACACTTGGACACTTGACACCTGGTCCCTTTACACAACTTTAATGCAATAATCTTTGCTGTATTTTCCTTTCTTTCTCACTACGTTGTAGCACATATTGTTATTGTACTTGCTTGTCTATGTTCTTGCCCTGTGTGTGTGTCTGTGTGTGTGTTTGTGTGTGTGTGTGCGCATGTTCCATTATGTGAGCAGCTTACTCTACCCTTGCCACAAGCATTTCAATGCACGTATGTCCTGGCATACTGTGCAAATGATAAATAAACTTGACTTGTTAAAACCTTTCTTAAAGGTCTCCAACCTTAGGCAAATCAGTGATCGAACAGATCTGGACTTGGTGCTGAGCAGTTTGTGAACCTTGCTATATGAACCAATGGAAAATGCAAATATGAAGTGGCTTTTGTGAAAGACAGCTTTCTTCTAGGCCATCACTATGGCCAGGTGATTTGTCGAATTGTATATTACACATTTGTTGCCAAACCCAGCATTCCTGCCAAAGATAGTGATACCACAGTTTATCTGTAAACCTATGAACTTGTGTTGGGTTCAAGACCACCTTAAGTGAGACAGAGTCAAGACCAAGACCATAGCCAAAGGAATCTGAGACAAGACCAACACCACACATGGCCAAGTCCAAGTCAAGACAGAGACCAGCTAACCAGAGTTAACTAAAATAACCCATCTACTTTGGTGTTATAATTTAGTATAAACAAGTACACAAGCTATACATTGTACATGTTAAGCATAGCCCATTCTTGAAATGACAAAAATATTTTTTAAAAGAAATGTAACAGGAAGCAGTACAGCACCTATAAAGACTTACAAATTAAAGAACATTTCCTTTGAGCAGACACACAGCAAGTAAATAAAATACATTAAAACACAGAATTTGTTTTGGCTCATTCAACTTTCTGTTAATTACAAGTACTTGTGCTATATTATTTTGAACAGAAGAGGATGTAGTCACCTGAAATTTATAGGTGCTATATAACTCCACTCGCAGAGATAGACGTTTACATTTTGTACTGTAACAGAAACTTTACAAAGTATATATTCATGGAAATTATGTTATGGTCTCAGGTGGTGTCAAAAAATATATTTTTGACATGACTGAGACCACTGATCTGTGTTCTCAAGCCCAGTCTCAAGACCAAGACTGGTCTTGAGTACCACAACACTACTATAAACCTATCTGATCTTGCAGATGAGAATGTGCCCAGACCAGCCCTGTCTCCAGTTAAAGCTCTCAAGTGCTATGTGGAAGTGACTACCAGCTGGCTTGCCACTGACCAGATGCTTGTGTGCTTTGGAGAACATAAGTGGGCTCTACTGCTCTAAAAAACAGATACCCACAATGCAAAAACCAACATATAGCCCAGTGAAAATATCTTGAATATAGTCAGATTTATTTAGTATTTCCTATTGTATGATGACAGTAAATCATGCATAAGCTTAGTAAACCTATTGTGAGACATTTTACTCATTTTAAGCTTTACCTTTTCTTACAGTATTTGCAGATAATTTAAAATGAGCAAAATTATCGGCCAATACAGCAAGACTATTTCGGGCTTGAAATTAGAGCTAGAAATTAAGTCTAAAAATAGGTTTAATAATCTTATATTTGGTTTATGGTAATCTTATAATAGCAAAAACTAGATAAATATGACTATATTCCAGATATTTTCACTTGCCATGATATCATTTTTTGTGGTGCATTGGGTAAAGAAAGTGATAGAGCAGTCATATTTGAATGCAAGTTAAGAAGTACCTTCTTCCTTAAAATGACATTCAACCTGTACTATTGCCACCTTCTGGGCAGCAACAAGAGCAGTGTCAATTGCAGACACTTGTTAAGTTGTGGCATTTCACCAACACACTGCATGTTTCTTCATTGCACCATGTGCTTCGTAGTAATTTTGACTGATCCTCACCCTCAGTAGAAAATAGTATTAAGACACAGAGCACTAGAGGTTATATACAGTATGCAACCATGGTTCTACCACTGAGTGGAAGAAAGCCAAAGTCACCTGGGTCACTTGGGTTGACAAGAATGTCCAGAGAACAAATGCGATGTACCATGGACCTTTTATAGGCTACACGTGATATCCTTGGTAGTACTTGGCAAGAAAACTTCACTAGTTTTAAATGGAAAGCTAACATATTTATACAATAATTTTTAATCCAAGAGTCGTCAGTTTATCACTCTCATGTACTGTGTTCTGTATGTAAAAGATGTGATGCAGTATGACCATTGTAATCCAGATTTACCAATACATACAATATGATGCAATATTACAAATGGAATACAGATTTACCAATACACAGGCACATCCATGCAGCCAGATTACTCTCCTCTTTTCATCATTTTTGTCTTCTATGTGGTTCTCCTTTTGCACGCACGCACACACACACACACACACACACACACACACACACACACACACACACACACACACACACACAGAGAGAGAGAGAGAGAGAGAGAGAGAGAGAGAGAGAGAGAGAGAGAGATATTAGTATATAATCTTTTTTTATCTTGGGCTATGACAATCACCAAGAAGTTCTTACAGTAAACAGAACACCATAACAGTGGAAGAACTGTGTGTGTGAACAAAAGGAGAAACACATAAAGAACAAGAATGATGAAAAGATGACAACCAGTAATATGAGAGGCTCAAAAAATATGAGAGAGATAGATTTAATGCACTGAGAGAGAGAGAGAGAGAGAGAGAGAGAGAGAGAGAGAGAGCGAGAGAGAGAGATTTAAATCTCCCAATATAGAACTATTTTGTTCCTTCTCTATGACTGACAGGGGTGTTAAGAAAGCAATCTTCCTTGCTGTTAACCCACTCCCTTTGGTCTCTCTTGTTTAGGACTATGACAAATAAGATGAGTCGATTATATTAACAGAGATTGCCCACCATCTGCACACTCAGTGAACAGTGTGCCATAATGATCAAAGCAGTACAGCGTGCAGATGTATTTCAGTGTATGTGCTTGTGTGTATGCATGTGTGTATGCATGTGTGTAGTATATAGCCACTGTAAACAGGTAAAAGAGAACAAGGACTTATGCTTCACAAACCACAGAGAGGGCAGAAAAACAACTATGGAAAGTTGGATATAATAAGGCATAAAGATCTCTTTTGATAAGTCCTTAACACTACATAACTGTCCTTGTGTAGGAAGTGCATAAGTGTACATTAAGGAATCCTTGAAAGTTGTTTAGAAGAAAAGTGATTAAAAAATACAATCATCATAGTCTCTGAAAGTAATAATATATATAGTATATTATTTTATGAATATGTATTGAATAATTCATATTTCATATTCATATGACAACACTAATGTTCATGCTTTATATTTCATAATTCAATATTTCATATTCATATATTGAACATCCATAGGCACTAATGATCCATTTTGGATTAGAGCCATGCCCACTGAACAAAATAAATGGTTTGGCTCCTCAAACTCACAGGAATGAGGATATAATCAGGATATAATTAGGACAATTATATAAAATGTTTCAATGACTCACAAAAAAATTGATTACCAGAACAGAACTGACTGAAATAATCAGTGATTATTTCCCAACAAATATAAAAGCTCTGGTTCATCAAATACCACAATGGACTTTTACCTCAGGTGATGTGGCAGAGACTGATGTGGATAATGCTGTTCATCAAAATAATAATTATTTGGCCATTGTATATTGTTTTTAAAAAATATACTGTAAGTAGATCACAGTAAGGTTACAAATGTGATTACAAGCATACATACACTGCCCTCCAAAAGTTTGGAAACGCCTGAACAAAATAGGGTTTTTGGGCAATATCAGCATAAATCCTCTTTAGTTAGTGACCATTTTGCATTGATAATAAGGGACAACACTAGGCATCCGAGCAGTCAGTTTATTCAAACATTGACTTGATATATTACTCCAAGCCTCCTGGAGGATTGCCCAAAG
>CM040990.1:12916048-12938096 GCA_022985145.1 Pangasius djambal
TATTTTTTGTTAATCCATTTATTTCTGTAAAGCTGCTTCGTGACAATGTCCATTGTTAAAAGTGCTATACAAATAAAACTGAATTTACTGTATGTTACTGTATGTTACTGTTTAAAATCAGTAAATGGGCCAAATATCTTTTCACGCCGGTAAGTAATTTTTGCAGCTTCCTTGTTACTTGATAAAATTGATCAACAAATGTTTAAGATTTTGTAATTTCCCTACATGTAAAACTCTGCACAGACAGTAACCTGAGCTTATTTTTAACAGATGTGAGAATGACAATGACCAGATATCTGTTGCAAAGAGAGCCGAGACAAACAATCAGGCAAGCTACAGGCAGTCCACTCGGTCATGGAAAACAGAGACTGATGCTGACAAGGTTCCACAGACTCTGAGATTCCTACCTTCACGGGAACCTGGACCACAGCTGAGGTCTACTGACTCACACTCTCCCGTGAGTCTCTTCAAAAAGGTGGCATTCCACCTTGATGGACCCATTAGAGGGTGGGTCGTTATCTCCCCAGGTGTGAAAGACATCAGTATTCATGACCAGTGATGCTCCCTCACATACAGCCTTTCTAAAACAAAAGGTGTCACACAAAAGTTAAATCAATACATTGTTTTATGTGAATGAATGAACAGGGTGGTTTTTCACAATATGTTGTAACAAAGACTCTAGTCTACATAATCTAGCACTCGAAAGTCTTGTGAAAATATATTTAGTATATAAATACTATAAAATATATAAATATATTTTAGTAACAAAATATATTTGTTTTATGGCCCTATGTCAGTGTCTTTAATTTTATTAAATTTTTTTTACTAACCAAGTGTAAACTTGATTTTCTCAAAAATACATGTATGTACATGTTGCCCACATATTATTTAGCACATAATTTTAGCACAATTTGTGCTGAATATACTGTAAGGAGACTATTGCCATTAATATACTGTGATGGCAGGCTCGCAGCCCACGCACATAATTCTTCCTTCACGCCTCACACAACTGTCGGCGGGGTGCTGAAAGACAGCGCCGCTTCAGCACCCCCGTTGTTTTGGACAGCCGGAGTGCGCATGGCTGCGAGGCGGAGCAAACTAATGCAGTGCATCTGGCATCCAATAAGTGGCAGAAATCTACCCTCACAGAGAAGACAGAGGGATATAAAAGGAGCTCACGGCCACTCTCCAGCTCAGGTAGGTGAGGCTTACAAGCCCACTAATGGTGTTCTTTTCTCTTCTCTTCCCACAGAAGGAGACGTAAGCGGAGAAGACGAGCCTCGCCGTGCATCCTCTGTCCCGCCGCCGCTGCTGCCTGCTTGCCACGCTCCACGCCAGGACAACTTCTCACTGCCACCTACACGCCACCTTCCATCACTCCCCTCTTCACCTTCTCCAAAGTCCACCTCAAAAATAAAGAGCACGTTCCGCACATTCCTGCCTCTGGTTGCTTGTGTTCGACCCCTCTGTGATCTCGCATGTCACAATGCTATAAGTAACTGAAATTAGAACAATTGTCAGGGCATCTCCAGGACACACCTGAGACTCCTATGCGTTAACTTGTTGGCACGACCCTTTTCCCCTCAACAGTTCCTCCTGAACTTTTCATGCCAGTAATGCTCGTCACTCCCTCCCACACCTCTCTCAGACTGTGCCAGCTCCCCTCAATCATGTTCTTATAGCAGTCTTTAGCCCTCCTCAGCTCCTTCTGTTTTCCCTTCTTGGCATCTTCAGTGTCATCTGCCATGAAGGCTCTCTTCTTCCTGTTCATCAAGGTTTTGATGTCCCTGTTGAGCCAAGGCTTGTTGTTGGGGAAGCAGCAAACCTTCTTGGTGGGGACAACACTCTCCTCACAGAACCTGATGTATTCAGTTACACACTGAGTGAGACCCTCACTGACATCCCTATGGTGTTCCTGAAACAGCTCCCAGTCAGTTGCCCTGTAACACTCCATCAGGGCCTCCTCTGCCTCCACAGACCACAGCTGCACAGTGGTGATAGTGCTGTCTCCTAACAACAAGCTTGTATGTAGGAGTGAGCTGTATCAAACAGTGGTCTGATTTGCAGAGGGGGGAAGGGCAGTGGCGCTGTACACCTCCTTAACATTAGCATACAGCAAATCCAAGATCTTATTCCCTTATTTGAGATTTTAACATTAAAATTTCCATTTATTATGAGGAGTGCACTAGGATGCCGTGTATGCAGGTCTGTGACAGTGGAATGAATGATGTCACAAGAGCGTGTCGGAATGTAAACAATAACAACAATGGCAGCTGAAAACTCCCGGGGCAGATAGTATTGTCTCAACCTGAAGGCCAGCCGCTCAACTTCGCTCAGGCAAGAAAATTGTTGCCTTTGCAGTAACATGCCCTGGGTTACATCATTTGGAGTTAACAAAGTCAGCAAGTCCTCCACCCAACTTCTTACCACTCTTTCTCCCTGTCCACCCAAACTAGTGAGAGGCTGGCTAGTTCCATTGAACAGTCAGGTATTTTCCCATTCAGCCATGTCTCCATCAGACATAAGGCGCAGCACTCCCGGTACTCGCGCTGTCTGCTAACCAGGGCCGAGAGTTTGTCAGCAAACTTACATTCCCCATGACAACAGAGGGAAGACAAGGTATATATCTCCGTCTTTTTGTTCTTTACCATCACCCCGGCTTGAGTTCCTTGCCTCCTTATTTTCCGTAAATTGACTCCACCGGGATTTCTTTAGGACATGTGACTGGTCGATTCCAGTACTGGAGGAGCTCTTCACGTGAGTAGACTATGGTGCATTGTTTTTTGGTGGCCATGGTGCCCTTTGTCTTGGTTGCAGTGTCCCTGTCTTGTACATTATTAAAAAAATAATAAATAAACTGGTAATCCTCCTTACACAATAAATACGACAAGCTACAATCTATTGTAGCGGTCCTCAAGCAATAAAACATAAGAAAAAAAATAAAGAAAAAGAGTGAAATTAGGGAGAGAGAGCTGCTGTGCCATGCTGCCACTTGTTGCAGCACTGGACCAGCATCCAACATATCGACTACAAGAACCAACTTTGCTCACTGTTTAATATATTCAAGACCATTGTTATAAGATAATAAAGGTTATTTGCCTCATCTCTGAGTGGTCACAATGTTTTGGCTTATCTGTGTACACTCCTTTATTTTGCATTCATATTGTATTTCGAATAGTTTTTCAATGTATCTCACCATCTTTAATCTGTTTTATACTGGGCACACAATTACTGGTGTTGCTCTTCTTAGACAACAAATAGCCCATGCAAAAACCAAATTTACATATTGCTTCCTCCTCTATTTGTTTCTGACATAATTCATACAATTATTTATAAATCATGGCCAGTATTTGCTTGCACAATTTAGCCTATTGTACATGCAAATTAGAGCTTTTATGTGGGATCATTGTAAGGCCTCAAAGTATATTTTTGTTGCATTGTGAAAGTAGTAATTCAATAATTCAATGTAATTTAATCCAGTCAACTGCTATATAACTGTACATGACACTTAAATGAAAGAATGAAAGAAACACACATATACCACATTGCTAATGGCAACATTTTGCTCTGAAACATTCAGAAAATTTACTGTGTGATACTAACAAGAGTAAATAATTCATCTTTGTTAATATAAAATTCTTATTAAAATATTCAGTCTTAAAATTTTTTTAATCTTTTTATTAAAACAACACAAAATATGTGAAAGTATTTCATGAAAACAATCTTTAATTGATCTTAACTTAAAGTGTACCTTTTGTGTTCTGACTTGTTCATGACCAAGACTTATTATGGAGTGTTAAAGCAATGCATCTCCAGGATGTGGTCCCTTGTTACCTTGACGACTCAGCTAGCAGAGCATTTGAGCGTGGTTGCTGCGGAAACACCTGGATAGCTTCCCGCCTGCCTTGTCCACCAATATACTGCACTTTTGTGCTACTCTGTGCCACCTGCCTTTATAGCACTGTCCAGATATTTACAAGAAAACCAGCAACACCACCAGAACAGAGGGATGAAATTATTTATAAGGAATCATAATAGTTACAAGGGAAATTGAAGTATTATCCAATGTGTTATCTCATTTACTGATAATGAGAAAATATTCTTCTTGCATTTCGTTTTTTTATGGTACTGTGCTTTCATAATGAGTCCTTGGGATTAATTTTCACTCTGAAACATGACCAAGAGGTTGACAACAAAATGTGAAGATTATAAGAGGCTAATTATTTTGACATTTGTCCATGAAAGCCAGGAGTAGATCAAAGAGTAGTCTTTGTGTGTGTGTGTGTGTGTGAATATCTATGTGATGCATATGTGTATATCCAGCATTCATGTAGAACACCCTACATGAAAATGTGGACTACTTAATAATGTCTGTCTTGTAGTTTTGAAAAATAACTAAAATAACTAAAAATGAACAACAATACTGCTTAATAGAAGAAAAGTAGTAGATATTTATTAATTGTGATGTTAATTGTGATGATTTAATAAGTGCTGGGTAAAGAAGGATATCACTGATGTTGCATCATTAAGAATTAAATATTAAGAAATTTTATGAAATGACAATGCCCCATAACTGACACATTCTTGAAAAAATAGTAGTAGTTTCAACATAAGTGCCTACCTTTCCT
This sequence comes from Pangasius djambal, assembly GCA_022985145.1. NCBI lineage: Eukaryota > Metazoa > Chordata > Actinopteri > Siluriformes > Pangasiidae > Pangasius > Pangasius djambal. The sequence continues at coordinate 12,920,677 of CM040990.1, forward strand.
GATAAGAAGGTAATATTAAAATTGCATTATCTGCTGAACACAGATGAGCAAACTTGGGCCAGGCACACTATCAGTATTAATAAATAGGTGGAGATGAAAGGATGGTTCCCTTCATCTCATTCATCTGTGTGTGCAGGTTTGAGTTTGTGAATAAGAAATTACTCTGATGTGGAAGCGCAAAGATACCTGCCTTCTAGAACAGATATTCGGCTGGCTTGATAAAGCATTAACTCACTCTGTCAAAAATATATGTAGCTATTACTCATGGAGTAAAAACATTTTTTCCAAGTTTTAAGCCTTTTTTTTTTTTATAAGGCATTACAAGTGCTAGAAATCAAACCTTACATGCTAGCACACCAAGACACGCACCTGAAATAACTAAAACAGAATTCTACTTTCAGTTATTTGAGGTGTATGTCTTGGCGTGCTAGCATGTTAACAGAATCTGCTGGCTTAATTGCTTGCTTGACTGACAGTGACTCTTCAGAGAGATGACCCTGCTGCTCTTTTCATGGCTGGCAGGCATAGGCACACTCTTGCAGGCACACCCCTCGATCTCAGAGCATGGACAGGAATAGATTCTGAATGCCAAGCAATTACCATCAGTGAATGGCACTCTGGGACAGGCAAGCATTGCCCTGTGCCTGCCTACGCCTAATCACTCACATTTTCCATTTCTCACCCACCTCCACTCTTGAATTTCATTCCCCACCTTTTTTGAAGTATGCTATTTTGGCTGTCTTTTTTTCTTTGGACAAGTGTGATTACTATCTGTGATTTCACATATGATTATTTATAATTCCATGAAACAATAATAGCTATCCTGTCACAATTGCTTGTGTTCACAGCAAATTAGCCCAAATGTCTGATGGCCTTGTATGATCAGGAAAATTTGAAATAATGGCTTACAATGCGCTATAAAAGTTGTATGGTTTCAATTACAATGTTCAAAGTGGAATCCTGAAGCTCATTTATTTTGAGACATGAAGTTATCTTAAATTAATGAGATCATTATCAGCCTACACCAATATTAGCTAGTAAAATTTTATCCTGAAACAAAACTGGCTTTCTAATCTCAAAGAAAATACTCAAAGAAAATTTAACAGTTAACTTTTAAATCTATGTAAATCTAATATTTAGCTATAGCTAACTGAACTGGTCTGGTGCCATGACGAGATATGAAACAGACCCACAGACCAGTGAGACTTTAAGTCTGTGTGCACTTAACAATGCATGTTTGATGTTTTAAAGGATTTTAATTCACCTAATCTTATGTTGGGTAATGATTTTTAATAACTTCTATTTGATCATTTATACACCCTAAATCTTAAAAGATGTTAAGTATCTATCTAAGATAACAAATTTACATAGTATGCTAAAATTACCTACTGGCTATTTATTTATTCATTTATTGATTGCTAATAAACTTGCATATACATGGGCATTTGGTCTACATGTGGCTGTTATGTAGAACATCTGGCCAAAGTATGACATGGCTGAATGGAATTTGGCCAAATATGAACATACTCTGATCAGCCATAACATTAAAACCACCTACATAGTCGATTTAGAGAAAAGTTTTTAATATCCATTCACTGATTTCATTTCTGAAAACGAATTATTTATAATAGCATGTCTACCAATTTATGAGAAATTGCTATAATATGTTTTTTTTATTTTGGCAAATTACTTGGCTATATTTTATCAGGGTCCCTGGAGGATTAGTTGTTAGGAGACAGCACTCTCACTGCTGCAGCCGGGGTTCAATTCCTGGCCAGGTGTGCTCTCAGTGCCAGGCCAAAGCCTGGATAAAACTGGGGAGGATTGCATCAAGAAGGGCATCCAGCATAAAAACTGTTCCAAATCAAATATGCAGACCAATGATCTGCTGTGGTGACCCCTAGGAGGAGCAGCTGAAAGAGGAACAACAACAACAACAACAACAACAACTTGTTGTCTTGCTATATTTTATCAGACAACTTTAGCTATTATGACTGAAGTGTTAGTTTTCTTGTACTGAGACAGTAATTGTGCAAAGATTTTATAGCTACAAACCCACTCCTGTCAAGATAGCTTATTTTAGCCAGGAGGTTAGCAATATGTACTATTGAAGACTGCACTGCAGTGACTGGAGTTTGCTGAGGTAAAATATAACAGTCTGTTCTGTCCATTTTTTTAAACTGCAATTCATACTTTGATTACTTTTATTCTAACAATTTTTTCATTGCTGTTTGGTGCTTCTTTGCAAAATATGTTGAATTTCAAAAGTACTTCTGTCAGATTGACATCATTTATATATTTATTTATTTGGCTATTGATATAGAGAGCTCATATAATGTTAGTAGGCTTTCATCTCTCAGTGAAATGTGTGAAGTACCAGTGGCTACTTTGTTCTATGCTAGTATACAGTATATTTAATGTTGAAATGTTAATGTGGGAAAATCGGCCAGATTTATAAGGTATTTTAGGAAGCGTATTTTCAGTAAAATGATGCAATATGAAGTAATTCCAAAAATATTTGACAATGTAATTTACAAAAATTGCATTTTCTTTACACTACTGAAACTATTTACTGCTCATTTGTTGGAGAACACAGCTGACTGCTGAGAAAGTCTGGATCACAGAGAATGCTGAAGACCAGGTGGGCATATACAAAGAGGTAAAAGACTCCTTAGATGGGCTCTGTGGTGATTATTAATAGGATTAATCACCTTTGTCATATGATGAAGTGAGATGGACGAATGCAGGTTTTGGCTGCTATTAAAAGCAACCAGGGCAAACAAACCAAAATGTCTAGGAAATACTCACAATAGTAAACAGGCAAATGGTCAGGCAATAGTATTTACTACATAGGGAAAACAAATGAACAATAAACAAAGCTTAGCTCAGGTCAGGTCACCAAGACAAACCGGGCAATAATCCAAAGGCTTGGTAACATCACAATGATGGAGTGAGACCTCATAGTGAGTGTGTAAGATTCTGGGTTGTTTAAAGGAATGTGCTTGATTGGGAACAAGTGACTGTAATCATAAGTCAGGAGATCTAGAACCGGTATACATGTTTTCTTAGTTCTGTGACATGGTCTCTGGCTGGGCTGAGATTGCACTGCACACTTTTCAGCTTATGAAAAAGGGTGATTCATAATTAAATCAATAAATAGGACATTTGTGTGATTTTATGAAAGGTTATTATACGTGTAGCAGTTTGAAGCTTTCTGTATTTTGCAGAGGAGGGAAGTGTATGCACTATACAAACCAAAACTAATAGCTGCATGTAATACAATAACAATGCATGACCTAATAGTGGTGTCTGACTTTCATTCAGGTTAGTGACACCAAAAGTGAGGCCACACCTCATATTAAGTCCTGCAGATTGTAATACCCAAGAATACTCCAGTAAACAGATGAAAAAGTAATTAAATTCAACTCTGACTTCTGTTAGCAATTTAAATTTTAAGTTACATTTTATCACAATGAATGTGTTAATATTATTTTAAGTAAAAATTAAATTTGATTGTTGGCTGGTGGTTTTAATGTTAATAATACCATGCTAGATTAGATTAGTTGTAATGTAATGTTGTGCAGGTAAATAAAATATGTTAATACGGAGTTGGTGGTGAAAAGTGGTAACCAACATTTTTCAATAATTTTAAAAGATTTTTTTATGTATAAATGTTCATGTATTTTTAAACATGCTTAGAAATTTTGTTTAAAATGTAATAAGTATTAAAATGCAAACTGGTTCCTGGATCAGCAAAACGATCCACAAGTGTGGCTCTGGTGCTCATTTGAACCACAGAAGCACTGAAAAATGAAGGGCCAGTGTTACTTGGAATCTCGAATACAGATCAGTTCTGGTTTTGCATCTAGATTTGCGCATTTGGACACTAGACAATATCCATCCTACATAACCGGCCCAAGTATTACGATACATCCATTCTGAATTGAGGCTAAAGAGTCAGAAGACAATAACTGTAATGATATTTAGTATTCAAGCCTATGTTTATTTTCCACTTTGTGTTGCTAACCTTACCTATTTCTATGTATTTACACTGTATGATCATCATTGATGATTAAACTTTTTTTCAGGCATTTCCATTTAATTGAATAATGGAATAATATCAAAGCCTGGCTGTGTCCACTATTAAAACATCAGGTCTAATTTAACAGTACAGAGGTCATGAATATTTGCTGAGGTCTTGAACTGAAGCACATCATTGTTGGACATGAATAAACAAGAAGATTACTGTATGTAAATAGGAAACTGTTAGGAGTAATGGCTTTTAGCAGGACAGATAGAGCTGTACATGATGTAAGAGCTTACAGAGAACAGAGAGTGTCCTCCAGTGCCCTTCATTCCTATCCCTTTCATTATCATTATTATTAATGCCTTTCTTGAGGATCTCATGTAGCAGACACAACCATGTGCACACAAGGAAACATACAAATGTATGCTTATATTAAAATGCACAGAAAACCATCACATTCTGTTAGTCAAACCTTTCACAGTGGATATAAAAACCCTACACACCCCTGTTAAAATTGCAGATGTTTGTGATATAAAAAAATTAAACCAAGATCAATCATGTCAGATCTTTTTACATCTTTAATGTAATATAATGGGGTACAACCAACAAAAATTCAAGTGAAAAAAATTAGAAAGGACTTAGGAAAAGGAAAATTAAAAATAATGCTTTGTTTTTTCAAAGCACTTTTTGTTTGTAATACAGCACTCAGTCTTTTCTATAAAAGTCTACTATTTTAGTACATCTTGATTTAGACATTTTATTCTACTTTTCCTTGGAAAAATTCCCCAGATCTATCAAATCTCCTGTGCAGGATTAAAATCTTGGTTATGACTGGGCCATTCCAAAATGCTGATCCTCTTTTTTTGTAGCCATCCATACATTCCTGCTATCACCATGCTTCACCCTGAGGAAGGTGTTCTTTGGATGATAAGCTGTCTTGTTCTTTCACCAAAATTATACCCAAGAGTTCTACCTTGGTCTCATCAGACCATAGCACATTTAGCCACATGTTTTGGAAAAAATAGGTGGGCTTGGATGTTTTTTATTTTTATCAGAAAGGACTTCTGTCTAGCCACCCTACTCTCATAATCCAGACATGTGAATAAGATTGTCGTCACATGCAGAGAGTGACCGGTTCTTGCCAGATATGCCTGCAGCTTCTTTAATGTTGCCATAGGTCTCTTGGCAGCCTCTCTAATGTTTTCACCTTGTACATTCATCAATTTTGGAGGGATGCCCCATTTTCTCCACTTGTTGATGAAGATCTTCATGCTGTTCCATGGTAAATGTAATGTTTTAGAAATTCTTTAGTCTACCTCTCCTAATTGATACCTTTCAGCAATGAAATCCTGTACATGCTTTACAAGCTCTTTGTGGACCACAGCTTTTATAAAACCCTACATGTAATGTATAATAATCACTTTTGAAGATGAGTTGAATGGTTCATTCTGAGTACAGTCACATGGTCCATTATAAAAGTGTGTACACACTTGTGCAACCAGGTTATTGTAAGTTTTTTCTTCTTTTTTTCTCTAAAATATTTATATTAATTTTCAATTGAAATTTGTTGGTTAAAAGGTCACACTAAAAGGTAGAAAAAGATCTAACGTTATCCATCTTGGTTTAATTGTTTTTACATCACAAAACCCTGCAATTTTAACAGGGGTGTGTAAACCTTTTACACTGTAGCACATGAAAGAACAGAATTATGGGATTGTGGATAACATACATGTCATTGAAAGCAGGAGGCAATTAGTGGAAGTGTTGCTGGTGCTTTAGAAAATATATAGCTACTACTTTTCGACAGTCATATGTTCATCACTAGAAAAACATCTGTAGCTGTAGCACAATCCTGTTAATCTCAAGATTCACTATATGGCACTATATGCTATGTGGACACCTGACTATCACACACACACCTTTGCTGTTATAACAGCCTCCACTCTTCTGGGAAGGCTTTCCATTAGATTTTGGAGCATGGCTATGGGAATTTGTTACATATAACCACAAGACCATCAGTGAGCTCAGCTACTGATGTCAAGTGAGAAGGCCTGGTGTGCAGCCTGTGTTCCAGTTCATCCCAAAGGTGTTCAGTGGGGTTGAAGTCAAGGCTTAGAACACTCAAGTTCTTCCCATCAGCCTTGGCAAACCAAGTCTTTATGGACCTCACTTTGTGCACAGGGGCACTGTCATGCTGGAACAAGTTTGGGCCACTTAGTTCTAGTGAAGTCTTAATGCTACAGCATACAAAGACATTCTCGACATTCTGCTTTCCAACTGTGTGGCAACAGTTTGGGGAAGGTCCAAATATGGCTGTGATGATCAGGTGTCCAAAAAACTTCGGGCAATATAGTGTAGGTTCATCAAAACTGGAGTGAACACACCTATGTGCCTTCTACACCAGTTAGAAGGGTTGAAATTGAATATTAATGGATATAGTAATTTGCACATATGGCCAAGATGATTGGAGGAGCTGTTGTTTGTGCCTATCAGAGGGTGCAACTCCTCTTCATATATGACACTTGATTGTAGATGTGCACTATAAATGCATCAATGCCATTTATACTTATCATTTTAGCTGGATGGGCTGTTATTTCGGGTGCCTGATAGTCTGTAGTCACACTTTGGTTGCAGGACATTGCACAAAGTGTATGGTATGCATTTTTTTCATAGTTGTCTTGTACAGCTATCCACAAGCTATTTAGAGATAAAATTAATCTGTTGCATCTGACCAGTTTTTCCCACCTTTAGTTTTTGGCTATTATAGAAGTTAATTGACTATCTCACTTTTGCCCCTTAGTGGCGTGGAGTGGAAATGAGGTGTGATTGCTAAGACTAGTATTGTGTATATGCTGTGTACTGGTGCTTTGTATACTATAACTATACTGATCCAGCTGTAGTTTGATCTCTGTTATATATTTGATTTATGTGATCTTTTTCTTCTTTTATATGTTTTCTTTGGGTGGGGCCCTTATAGCTAGCTGAATTCCCAGCCCAGTTGTGAATGATTATGGCCAGCCTAGAATGAAAAGAACATTCATGTATGGCAATCATGCCTCAGTAGTATTCATTAATTTGAATAGCCACGTGGGACACCCCCATATAACCTGAGATCTCCTACCCATGATAAAATTGGAGTGGCGTAGTCTATGGTTGTTTAATTGCGCCCTTACCCATCACACACAGTGCAATGTATTTGAACTATTTATGTTAACAGTGAAATGTTGGTGTAGAATTTTGTTGCACTATACTGCTACTTAGTGAAAAAAGTAGATAATTACTGGACAAACTACATTATATTGAAATTATCAAACTATTGTCATGCTACTTAAAATGTTATGATAGTACCTTCACTATTTGTAGATAGCTAATTCCTCAAAGCTGACAAAGAGTGGCACTTACCTAGACACTAAGATAATTTGCAAGGACATTGCAAACTACCAGAGAGCATTGACACAGATGAAGGACTGGATTTTGAAGCTAGGATAAATAAAGTTAAAGGTGAGTAAAAATGTGTTTTCAAAATGTATAATAGGCTAAGAGGTCTTGATTTATAAGTACTATATATATATATATATATATATATATATATATATATATATATATATATATATATATATATATATATATCATGATCAATATCACTGAAAATAGTGTGTGTGGCAGCGGTCGAGCATCAGCTGAAAACATAAAGGAGGCAGTTTGAACCGGCAGGTAACAGGTAATTATTCTCATCTGTGTCTTTACCACCAGCCCAATTATGTGTGTTTGTGTGCTTTCAGAGACTGCCATGAGCCAGAGACACACACACACATACCCGGAGCATGGGCTTAACCTTGAACCATGCAGAACCTGTGAGCTTTGGGTTGCATTTCTTTTAGATTTAGTTTCTGAAAGTGCTCTGTAAAGCTGCAGAGAAATAAGTGAGCCACATCAGGTTCCACTCCTGTCAGCCAAGAACAAGAATCTGAGGCTATGATGGGCACAAACTTACAGGTACCCACTGTGGTCTTCTGCCATTTTAGCCCGTCCACTTCAAGATGATTTGTGCATGCTGAGATGCTTTTCTGCTCACCACAGTTATAAAGAGTGATTATTTGAGTTTATATATCCTTTCTGGCAGCTTGAACTAATCTGGCCATTTCCCTCTGACCTCTCTTATCAAGGCATTTCCACCCGTAGAACTATCATGTACTCAATTTGTTTTTTCGCACCATTCTGAGTTAACTCAAAAGACTTGTTGTGCATGAAAATCCCAGGAGATCAGCAGTTATAGAAATACTCAAACCAGCCAGTCTGGCACCAACAATCATGCCACAGTCAAAATCACTGAGATTTTTTTGAAAATCAGTTGATTTTTCAAATTTTTTTTAAACTCACTCACATTTTTGCCCCATTCTGATGGTTGTTGGGAATATTACCTGAAGCTGCTGGCCGATATACTTAAATTGCAATGCTGCCACACTATTGACTCATTAGATAATTGCATGAATGAGTACTGTACAAGTGTTCCTAATAAAGTGCTCAATTAGTGTAGCTATTAATTAAGAAGAAGGACGTTTGACTGGGACATCAGAAATATAGAAAGATAACATTAATCTAATAGAAATGCAAATGGCAAAGTTAAAGAAAGAATTAAAGAGAGGGATAAAATAGTAAGAGACAGCATGGCAGTGAAGTTCTTAAAATGTCTTCTGAAGTCCTGAACACTACATGGTCTTTCCAAAATACATAAAATATTTTATTCGCAATTCTCAGAGGTCTAAAAGTAGGTCTCTGGGTTCAAACATGATAGCATCATTTGACTGCATCAGGAGCAGAATCAGAGTTCTAGGTGAGACAAGTGTAGATTATAGACAAACTGCAAGCATATGCTTTCCTTCCATGAAGAAAAAAAATCTATCTTCAGCTACTAAAAATTGTTGTTTAGAATGGTCATATTTTTGCTAATGCTTTGTGTGTCATGAGAAAGAACCTGCACTGTGTTTTGGCTTGTTTCATCAACTAACTGAGGGGTGAGTCTGGTTGGTGGCTTGCTCAACTGGTGGGCATGATTTGGTGGGGGCAGCCCAAAGGGGACACTGTGCTACATGGTGATTTGAGCTGCTACAGTAGTAACACAGTTTCTCCTTCCTATGTTGTTCACATTCTTTGTCACTCAGTTTGGCTTGGCCCACATGCATGGGTTCAGGGCTGTGAGTCATAGTCAACCCTGCCTTGGGTTTTTAGCAATGGTGCAGGAGATGATCTAAGAGAAGAGTGAGATCAATCAATGAGTCCAAAGACTCAAAGAAAGTGACTCATCACAGCACGTGAGTTTGGTGATAATGTCTGGGTTTAAACCCCTATGATATGCAGCCTTGAGTGCAGTCCCATTCCATTCATTCCCTGCAACAAGGTACAGAATTCTAGTACATATTCAGTGACACTTCTTTGACCTTGAAACAGAAAGGAGCTGCTCTCCAATTTCCTTTCTTTCCAGAAAATGATCAAAGACTGCTGAAAAAGTTCTATGAAGCAATTATAGGACGAAATGTGCTCCTGTTCCTGAGACCAGACTGCCGTGGCCCAGGCTGAGTGACTTTATATCGTAGCGAGATGCACTCCTGGCCAGAAAAGTAGAGGAAGCATTGCAGCATGAAGCCCTTGCACTGAGCTGGCTCTCCAGAATACTTGTCAGGACTGGAATGAGGGAAGGAGCTTAAATAGCAGGAGCCTGTTGTTCCATGAAAGCTAACAGGAATATATTGGTGAGTTGAGTGTGGTGTTTTCTGTGTGCTTATATAGTGTGTGAGTGTGATTGAGTCCAGGTGTGTGTAATCAGTATTCTGGTGACTATAAACATGACAAACATGTGAGTGAGTGTTGGGAATCGTAGTCCATGGCAGCCATGTTTGTAGGCTGCAGGATGTTTTGAGAACTGGAGTTCAGTGCTGAATCTGGCACTGACATGACACCACCACAGAAGCATACCACCAGTATGTGGTAAGACAGTGTTTTCGATTACAAAATTGAAGGCAAAAAAAATTTAGACTATTTTAAAGCCAGGCAGTTTGATAATTGAACATGTAGATGACAATATAAACCCATCAGTTCAGTGATTTAGAATGCTTTACTCCCCTTCAACAGACCAAACTAATTTCACTAATTCCCTCATCAAAATCAACTTGTGTACTAGATCCATTACTTGCACATTTCTTCAACAGATACTACCAGAATCAATTGAACCTCTTTTAAAAATAATCAATTAAAAAACCTGAACTCAATCCTTGTCAACTGTCCAACTATAGACCAATATCAAGCCTCCCTTTTATCTCTTTACACAATAGATCATAACATTCTTCTAGACAGACTAGAAAATGTTGCTAGACTGAAGAGAACCGCCCTCTCCTGGCTCAGGTTTATTTGACTGATCATATCAGTTTGTAGATGTAAATGGTGAGATTGCATACAACAGTAAAGTTTGGTGTTCCACAAGGTTCTGTTCTAGGCCCACTGCTCTTTTCTATATATATATGCTACCTCTGGTACAATTGTTTGTAAACATGGTATTAGCTTCCACTGTTATGCTGATGAAACACAGTTATATGTTTCAGCAAAGCCAGATGAGAGAAAGCAGCTTAATAAAGTTGAGGAATGTGTAAAGGACATTAGACACTAGATGCTGAGTATCTTCCTCCTATTTAATTCCAACAAGAAAGAAGTACTTTTACTAAGACCACATGCAGCTAGAGGCAAACTTTCTGATTACTTAATAACTTTAGATGGTTTTTCAGTTGCATCATGTGCAGCAGCAAAAGACGTTGGTGTGATTATTGACTCCAGTCTTGATGATCTTGTGATCTCGTCCAGTACCTGAGCAAACTTTTGGTCTTTTATGATCCACCACCTCTGCAATCAAAAGGTGCAGGCTCGTTGGTACTTGAATAATGAAGGTATCATCAGGGGGCAGAGCTTTCTCTTACAAACCCCCCCAGTTATGGAACAACCTTCCAATTAGTGTTCAGGACACAGTCTCAGTTTTTAAGTCTAGGCTGAAAACCTAATTGTTTAGTCAAGCCTTTATGTTAATTTTTTTCTTAGGCACATCTGGAGGGTCCCCCCAGCATTCTCACATATTCAATCAGGCTTTTTGACGGTGGAGTGGCTGGCCGCTTTATGTCCTAGGGTGCCTCACTCACCTTAAAATCACTTGCTGCTGCAGAAGATGGACCCACCTATAGATCACCTTGGGTTTACTGTGCATGGTACCACACAGACACCCTAAAGATTGCTGTGGATTTTCTTCCTTGGATAGCCTAAAGAAAGCAATTGCTAAGAACAGTTTACACTCAACTATCCATCATTGAACAGTAGATAACATGATGCTCATACTCAAGTTCCTTTTAACACACAACACTATTTGACTTTATAACATACAGGTATAGAAGTGAAATTATTTAAAATCACTATTCCTCTCAAGGTTTCTTCCTTTTATCACCTCAGGGAGTTTTTCCTTGCCACTGCTACCTCTGGCTTGCTCATTAGGGATAAAATTTAATTTTATATGTCCATTGTTAAAAGTAGTATATAAATAAAATTGAATTGAATATGCATATGACACTTCCCAATTTATACTCATATACTAAGGATGGGCCTTCTGCCCATCTGAATATGAATAAGATTAGTTAATGCTGGGAGAGGGAGGTAACCATATGTGCCATAATCAAGTATAATATTTCCACTGAAAGTTGTATATTACTACAAATATAATATTAAGAATCTTCCTATCAGTGATGCCTTATTTATCTGACAGCTTTACTTAATATCAATTCAATATAAAATCTTGTAGCCCTACTGTAGCAGCATCCACTAAAATTCACAAAAATTCTAGCTGCCCCAGAGCACAGAAGTGCTCACTGGATTAAAAATTTTTCTGTATTCACAAAAAGCATGAAAATCTTTGTACAGTGATTATGACTTAAGTTGCTTCTATTGTAACATGGACTTATTTTGCAAAACCTAGGCACCTGATTTGTGTCTACTGTAGTTTAAGTTTACTAAACTACAGTAGTAGTTTACTTTTAATGTAGTTGTACTGAAGGTTTATATGACCTCTCTATTATTTTGCAAGCTTCTTATCTGATTGCCTATTACTACCCACAGGAGAGTAAAAACTTGGGATGGAGAACAGGGGCTGCCTTCCCTGAGGCATCTGTAACTCTGCCCAAAGTCTTCAAAAAGGCCTCTCCTGTTCAGGTTGAGGCTCCAATAAGATACTGTCAGTCACCAGCCAGGATTCTGGTTTTCCAAGCTATTCTGCCTGGCTGACCTGTGTCCATCTCCTGGCTTTGCCAAGGATGTTGCTCCACCTCTCAGCTCCTCTGAGGCTGTCTCTCCATCTCTTGGTTCCACAGAAGAAGATGGCCTCCCTCATGACTCTGAAGAAGGCATCATTCTGCCTCCTGGCCTGACTGTATTAGTGTGCAATGGGAACCGTGCTTAAAGGGGGGTTGTGTCACAAATTCCTTGTCTTGTGGTGCTTTATCTCATGGTGAACTCAAAAGAGAGCTCCCTATCATCAAAACAGTTAACATACTTCACTGGTGTGAGACTAGATTCATTGAGAATGGGGTGACAGGGTGACTAGCAATGTTTGGCAGACATTATTGTGTTTTCTAATAAAAAACCTTGCATTTATCTATCAATGGCACAGTGCCCTATTGGAGACAGTCGCCATGGACACCTTACTTACTGGCTGGGGAGCACTTCTGTAAGTCGCTCTGGGTAAGGGCATCCAACAACTGCCATAAATGAAAATGTAATGTAAATGTGGTACCACAGGAGCATATTTACCACTGATTCTGCCCATGTTGCACAGAATTCAGCAATTATACCACAGACTCCCTCTTGTGGCCCCAAGATGGCTTCCAGTGCTTTGGCTAGTGGCTGGAACACCCTGACAGGTTTGCTATCTCAAATGGACAGTGAGGTTTGGACACTAGCAAGATTCCTTAGCACATGAACATCGTATGACCCTCGGTAGAAGCTGTTACATGAATGGTGTGCATCTCAGCAATCCGGTGTACTGCTCTGTTTCCAAAACTTTTTACAAACTTTTTCAGGTAGATAGACAGCAGCAAGTCCCTATTTACAGTAAAGTCATCTCTCTGGGAGCTCATAAGTGGGATCTCCCCCTTGTGCTAAAGTCACTTAAGGTACCTCCCTATGTGCCCATGCAAGATGCTGAAAACATGACAGACAGGGTGGTTATAGCTCTACAAGGCACTATGAAGTCTCTGTGGACATTTTATCTCCATTACATTTATTCTAGTCTGGTAATTGATACATGGAATCCCCTAAGGGATTTCACTGTGTCACTGTTCTAAGATCTTAATGTTCCTCTTTCAGCCTTTCTCTCATTTGGATGTTTGTTAGAGATTGCCTGTCTGCTGTTTCAGAATGTCATGTAGACATTCAACATACAGTCACCCCTCACCACCACCACCTTCCCAAAAGTACTGGAATGGCAAGGCCAATTTTTAGTTTTTGCTATACACTGAAGAAATTTGTGTTTGAGATCAAAAGATGAAAATGAGATGATAAATCAGACTTTCAGCTTTCATTTGCTGATATTTACATCAAAATGTGTTAAAAAACTTAGAACATGGCACCTTTTGTGTGAATCCATAATAGCTTTGAATGTCTACTCTTGGTTTGAGCCCTGGGTTTCACCTGTGAAGACCTGTGAAATAATGGGATTTCTTGGTAGGACTTGCAGACTTCAGCTGTGATCCTGTGACCTCATAAAATTAAAAATCTGATTATCTATTGAATAAGACAATCAACCCATTCAATGAAAATACTGTGACTGATTCAAACTTTGAAGGGAGGTGAAGTCCAGAGTCATGGTTTCCTTGGATGTATTCTAGAACAATATCTCAACAGTTAACTGCTCAAACAATTAAAAATAAATTTGACTCCAATCACCACTGAATTGGCAAACTAATTATATGTGAGAATTTGTGGCTTATTTTGTAGAGGTATGGTGCGAACATGCTTTGCACCTATCAGCAAAATTGGTCAAAAACAAATTCAATATATTCAACAACCAAATATATAATTTATCATGACACTGGGAGAAACAATACTGGATTACAGTATTCCAGCAGTTAGATAAGGCTACCAGATAGCAATGACAACAATATCTAACAACCTTCAAGGACTAGCAAGGAGACGGATGCCCTTATGTAGAATGCATTTTTATTTATTCTTCACTTCCACAAAGAAGATTAGTTAAAAAGTAAACAAGTACAAATGTACTAATCATTATAAAATCATAAAAAAACAATGGCTATCAATTAAATTCTTATGTAAGTTCTGATATGTCTTTGTATTTTCATAAAACATGCTCATAAAAGAAGTCAGCTAATTAATGAGTAAATTTATGTTAATTCAGTAGGTAATGGGACAGTGTTATTTATATGCAGACTTTCTTTTATGCCCAATGCCAGGCATTACAGAAATGAAAATATGATAATGAAAATATCATTATTAACTGACAGAATTAAATTTTTTTAATATGATACCTCTGATAGTTCTATAAGTAGAACAAGTATTTTTAGTATTTTAGTATTTTTTGGCTCACGTCGTCAAGGAAAATCTTTTCCAGATTAAGGTAACCTCACTACGGGTGCTGTGGAAGAGACAATCCTACAGGGATGCATGCCTGTTCCAATCAAGGAGTATTGGCATCACGGACCTCGTAAAAAGGCCCATCCTTTACAGACTTCTGGACATAACCGGATCCTTGGATAAAAAGAATGCACACTGAAGGCATATCAGTGGTATGGAATGTTCTGTATTTAGAATACAGAATATTCAATCTGATATGGCAGAAGGGTTTGCATCATTTGCTGTACAAAATTTATTGGGTTCAAAATTAGTTTATTCTAGGGCTGCTCTTGGGTATAAACTTCGTTATCTTGTAGGACAGCATTTCCAATTTTGTAGTACTGGCCATCTGAAAGGGAGCAATAACTTACATGTGTGTGACAAAGAGTGAACACAGGAAAAGGGGAAGAATCATTGGCCACTGGATTTATGATGTTGGCTATCAAATTACTCAAAGTCTACTACTACCTACACTGAAAAAAATTATTTAACCTTCAGTAAATTAAAATTATATATATATATAGTGCATGTTTTGAACAAATTTTAACTTGATATGTTGTATTGTGTGTTTGTGTAAAATTTGTTGGCTAAGTAATAATGTTGGTAAAGCTTCATGTAAGTGCATGATCCCATTGGAGTTCTATTTTTGGTTTGAAAGGTATAAGGTGTCACTACTATTTAGCAGTAATAAGGATAAGTCATTTGCAAAATCAGATGCTTCCAAACAAAACAAGGGAGGGAGCTGACGTGTAGAGCTGCTTTCTACATCTCACCAGCATCACACCTTCTTGTTTCTAGCCCTCACCTATTCTCAGTGCAAGTATGAATAGAGTCTGAAATAGCATGTCAGTGCTGGAACTTTACACCTCTACACTGGCTTTTTCTTCCAGGTTCTGCCCACAATGGGCCAAAGTGTTTGCCCACATCAGGCCCTCACTGGCTCAAAAATAGGCAACCCCAACACATTGGGGATTTGCACACTGAGAACCCCAATACATTGAGATTTGCACATGTATAAATCTTCAATAACCAAATAACTAACGTGGGCAAAATTGAAAAGATTATTGTTCCAGGAAGACTGTAATTGGCTGTTCATTTGACTGACATTCTGCATTTTGCCATGCCATCACAAATGATGCTCATGAAGAATTTGGAGATAATAAACAGAATTTAATTTATGGACTAAATACATTTCTCACAAATTAAGTAACAAATAGATTAAAAAGAACTGTAATAGATGCATCAGATTTATTTTCATAAATAGAACAAAGTATTAGTATCTCATGTATATGAGAAACAAATATTCAAATAAAATATAAGTAAAAACAGCTGATTAAAATAGCTAAATCATTAAAATAGCAATATTTTGTATTGAAATGGACTAACCTAATATATAAATAGATAAATTATTTACATATATAGAACATAAACTAGGATCACATAAATATTTGAAGCTACTCACCTTACAAACACAACAAAGCAGTAATTCTCAGCAACTAAGGAGAGCAAGCACAGAACGTACAGGGTAAACTAATCAGGGGAACACAAAACAGGTGCGCACAAACACAGGAAATGATTACAGACAATAGAAGAAGACATTCAAATTGTGAGTGAAGGTGCCCTCTGGTGGTCTGGGAGGGAATTGTCCACGATGAATGTGACATAGCACCCAACTTAAGGCACAGCCCCTGAAGCACCCAAAACTTAGGAGGGCCTGGACCCCTGGGCAGAGCCAACAAGATCCCCAGTCTTGGACAGTGCCCCCTCCCCTGACCATATTCTCAGGGACAACAGTGCAGTGATTTCATTCTGCTTGCCAGCCAGTTTTTCAAGCTGCTGCTGGTGCTGACTGAAGAGAAGGACCAGCACTGCCAACTCCAGCCCTAGCACCCCCAAGTCTTTTGTGTCCATATTAGGGCTGAGCATTCTGTAACAAAAGCAAGGGAATGGATGCAACTGCAGATAAGATTTATTAAATAAACAACTAACAAACAAACACATCACTTCACTTCACTTCACTTCACTTTAAGAAAATAACCAGAAACTAGAAAAACTATGACAAAGGCAAGCAACTCACAATACACACACAAAATTAATACGTAGCAGTAATACTCAGCAACTAAGGAGGCTAAACATAGAACTTTTACAGGGTAATTAATCAGGGGAACACAAAACATGTGCAATCACAGAAGGTGATTACAGACAACAGAAGAAGACATTCAAAAACTGTGAGTGAGTGAGTGTGCCCTCTGTCGGTCTGGGGGTAATTGTCCATGAAGAATGTGACACAACCCACCTGAATGGTCTTCTGCATTGCAGAGGTATAGCTGATATTCTCACTACCTCTAAAAATGATAACATATTGTGAGAATGCAGTCAAACAATAATTACATCTAGAGTTAGTTAATAATTTAGTAGGTACAGCAAGTATAGAATAAAACAACTGAGTGTGCAGTCATAGGATAATAATCAATGAAGGTGTGGTGTGATATGGAGGGCCCTTAACCACTCCAAAGTTGATTATTTTCCAATAACCACACATCCCAAAGTTTTTTCTTTTTACCCAGTTATTTATTTTTTAAAGAACAAAATGTCATGAAATGTCACATTATTTGCCTTACAGCTGACACTACATCATAACTACATGGTTAGAGAAAATTTATCAGTAATCACATTTAGTAATCTAGTGGTACTATGGTGTATATATATATATATATATATATATATATATATATATATA
>CM040990.1:12938196-12967315 GCA_022985145.1 Pangasius djambal
TAATAACCATCATTTTTCTGTTACCCACATTCCACTTCCAAAGCATTGTTTGCGAAGTGTTCTTGAAGCCTATTTTTAGCTTAATGGTCACATCGCAAAGGAAAGAACCAAGAATACAGGAAGCAGGGTAATTTCCTCAAATAATATTGTGAACTTTGTGTGGGAGGCTGTATATTTTCTGATTGCAGCTAAACCTTTAAGAAGAAAACATGGGCTGCCAGAGAAAACCCATACTGGGCCAATGTGGGGAAAAATTATTGGCCCAGTGTGTGCTAACCCCTGGTGGTTCCACATGGGATTTGTGTGGGCAAAGTAAGGGGTGCCCACAGAAACCACACTTGGGACCAATGTGGGTAAAATTGGTTATTGGCTCAATGTGGATTAATCCACACTGGTCCCACATGGGATTGATGTGGGCATGCCAAAGTGAAGAAACCCACATTGGGCCACTGTGGGGGGGAAAAGGTATTGGCCCAATGTGGGCTAACCAACAGTGGTCACACATGGGATTTGTGTGGGCAGGTCAGGGTGGCCTACCCACAGAAAAAACATATTGGGCCATTTTGGAATTTGCAAGGGTCAGCCCATGCCCACAACTTGCCTATAAAGGGCCAGTGTGGCCATGTTTGCTGGGAAGTTAATATAACTACAGTTACATTTACATTTATGGCATTTTGCAGACACCCTTTTCCAGAGTGACTTACAAAAGTGATTTGAAGTCTCTATGAATAAATGCATTCTAATACAGCTTCACTAGATCATGGACTGAACTAAAAGACAATGAGTAGATGTTACCTTTTTTCAGTGCAGTATAAAGCTACTTTGATATATGGTAATTGTATGCTAAACATGAGAATGCTCTGAACCTGCATAATGTCGCCCGATCTTGAAATGGATGTATATGATTTTTGTATTTTATTTCTGAAACAATAAGATCTTTTTGCTATGGTTCCTGCTACTAAATCCATCATTAACTCATCATACATCATGACTCTAAAATGATATGAAATCTCCATCTGTTTAAAACTGCTTATTTAAATCTTACCTGACCAGTTTGATGAGTCTCACCAAGCTGATACATTTTCTCTGTTTGGCTTTTCTTCGAATAAAAACCGTGGTACTAATCCTTCGTTGCTTTAGTACTTTTAAATACATCGTATATAACATAAATAACACGTCAGATAAGGTGTAAAATCTAGTATTCCTTATTCAAAAACAGCTGTTTTTCTTACAATAAAAGAAAAGGAAAAAAAGAAAAGAAAAAAAGCATCTTTAAGACAGGAAAAAAAAAAAAAAAAACGCCGCACCAGTGGTAGTGACGTAACGCAATCGCACTTCATTCTTCCAGTTGCTGGGAAGCGAACAATCCGCGCTGCTTGGCTGGAGAACACGGCGAGCGCGCACGAAGAAAGTCTCCCCTAAACGGTAAGAAATCCAGATTTTTTTTTGTTTTATTAAATTAAACACGCACTCATTAATGCCATTGTGGATTTTTTTTTAATTTTTACTTTGCTTTGATCATCTATTTTAGAATAACCAAATTAGTCTCCAATCAGTGTATTTAAATATAGCGTATTTGTTGTTTGTGAAATATATATATATATATATATATATATATATATATATATATATATATATATGTGTGTGTGTGTGTGTGTGTGTGTGTGTATGTTCAGACATATATTATGAGGATAATTTTCCCGTTTCAGGTCTCGTGATGCCAGAAGCAACAGATAACCGACCCCTGACACCTCAGATTGGAGGAACGAACTGCGTGACTGTTTATGAAATAGATGAGTAAACCAGGAGACACGATTTTTACAATATGGAGAATATTTCAAACCCCGTCAAGACAAACTCACAATGCAACTTTAGCATGTACTTTTATTACTATAGTTCTCCCAACCGGTCTGATTTAAACTGTACGCCACCGGCGGACTACTTCTTTTACGCAGATCTGTACGTAGTTCTCCCAGTTATTTACTCCGTGATATGTGCAGTGGGATTAACCGGCAATACAGCAGTTATCTATGTGATATTGAAGGCGCCTAAAATGAAGACAGTCACTAACATGTTTATTCTAAACTTGGCAATTGCCGATGATCTCTTCACGTTAGTCTTGCCCATTAACATTGCTGAGCATCTCTTGCACTATTGGCCTTTTGGTGAAGTGCTCTGCAAAATCATTTTGAGCATTGACCACTACAATATTTTCTCTAGCATATATTTTCTCACGGTTATGAGCGTTGACCGATATCTGGTAGTTCTGGCCACGGTGCGTTCAAAACGCATGCCGTATCGCACATACAGGGCAGCCAAAATAGTCAGCCTGTGCGTTTGGTTGCTGGTGATTCTAATCGTGGTGCCCTTTACAGTGTTTGGAGGAGTCTACATCAGCCCGGACGACACCGAGCGAAAAAGTTGTGTGCTAAGTTTTCCCAGCCCAGAAGGTTTATGGTTCAAAGCAAGCCGGATTTATACCCTCATACTGGGCTTTGCCATTCCCGTCTCCACTATCTGCATACTCTACACTATGATGCTGTACAAACTGCGCAACATGAGGCTCAACACTAACGCCAAGGCGCTGGACAAAGCGAAAAAGAAAGTGACCATTATGGTGTTCATCGTACTGGCCGTGTGTTTGTTCTGCTGGACTCCATTCCATCTCAGCACCATCGTAGCTCTTACAACGGATCTGGGCACCACGCCACTCGTCATCGGTATTTCTTACTTTATAACAAGTTTGAGTTACGCAAACTCCTGCCTAAACCCATTCCTCTACGCATTCCTGGATGACAGCTTCAGAAAAGCGTTTAAGAAGATGCTAGAATGTAGGTCTGGTTGAACATAGAGCAGATTGTCTGTCTTCAAAGAGTACAGTTCCGTTGCTAAAGAGTAAAATCGGGCAGCTGGCTTGAGCTAATAGACTAAAACGTAATTAAGTGGATGTGGCATCGAACGTCAGCATTTGTCTCCCTCTTGTGCCAATTATGTGAACATCTCTTTTATCTATAAGAGCTTTAAATCATTACTAACTTTGCTATATTGCTATATAACTATTAAGATAATAAAATATCATTGTCTAAACAACTAAAATTTTTTACAGGAAAATGCACATGTGCACATGTGTATATATGTGTATAACTGTTGTCTCCTAAACCTCATTTGTAACCTAGTATCATTTTGATAAATCTAAAAAGATAGATGTAGAAATATTGTGCCCACAGTACACTGGAAATCGCACTGAAAGAAAGCTTTCTAATCGTTTCAAAGATATATTTCCTCACATTTTCCCACAGTGAAGCATATAGTACATGGTGTTCAGGCTTTATTATAAATAAAATGGATTACATTGTTTGGTTTCATTTGCTTTGTTGACAGCTGTATATTTCAATAATGAGAAAAATGTCCCAGTATTTATCAGCATTGTTTTAAAGTTTTGTTTTTGCCTTTATTAAAGACTTACACATAAATAACCTTTTCAGAGACTATTTTATTTAATCACACTATTGTACACTATTGTAATTATAATCACACAAGGGATGATTTCATTGTTCTTATCAATACAAATTCTATGCAGTTTATGTAACATGTACTATGTTGTATTTGTATTATGTAACACTTAGTCTTTTAAGGAGTGGAGGGATGAGGGAGGTTTGAGTCCACAGTGGAGTGGCTATTTACAATAATTTGCTAAAATGCTTTTACTATTCACAAAGCTTCTTGTAATTTCCACATCCTTGAATTTTTTGTCATTTCTCTTTCTTCTTCATTTCTTCTTCAAATCGGACAACTTGAACGTGCAGCTACAATCAATCTAGATTACAGATTCAGTTAATTTGATATGCCAGTTATTGACTGCAAGAGAAAAGTCTTCTGGGTAACAAAAACTAATGCCTTCCTGGCAGACTAACTAAATAACTTTTATGCTTGTGCCAAACCAAAAACACTTAGCAAAACTATAGGGATACATGTGAATTTTCAGAGAATACAGGATTTTTCAGGATTGTGAATAACCATGAATGTTTATATTCCCACTTTAACAGATGCTTTAAATATATATATATACTTAACCCATGATATAATTTACATTTATTTATTTAGCAAATTATATTATATTAATATATAATTCCTCATATATATATTATATTAACGCCAGTTCTCTCGGCAGTGTATATTTTGGTAGCCTGAGCAAGGTCTTTGCTTAATTCCATCCCTATAGTACAGTTCCAGAAACCTGTACAATTCATGCCTAGGTGCATTGAAACTGTTCTGACCACTCAGATACTCAATACTGGTGGCCCAGTATTTTAATGAGATACTTTGTTAGTCTTTACTTTGTCACCTGTCTGTACTTAATGGCATAAAATGGCCTCTTGTTAGACAAAAAGATAAGGAATTATTAAATTAGGATTGTTAGAAAAGCACATCATTAGGCATTCTGAGGATTCCAATTTTAAATTTATTAATAAAGAGAGACCATGGAATGGTGGTATAAATAAAGAAAAATAAGCCTATATCATCTAGTGCTAACATACACAATTACTAGTGTTACTTACACATACTCTATGAAGCCCTCTATGAAGCTATGTCATATTTTACATGTGACACATTACAGATGCTGGTCCTGATTCATTCATCATAAGTAACCACTTCTTCCTGGTCAGGGTCACAGTGGATCAGTTCATTGCAGGGCACTGTGCACACATTCATAGCTGGAGGAAAACAGATAGCCCACAGGAAACCAATGTGAACACAGGCAGGAATCTGAGTTTAGGATCAAACCAGTGACCTTGGAGCGGTATGCTACCTGCTGTACCACCATGTTGCCTTGGTACTGATTCAAGAAATGAAAGGAATAAACATCCCCTTGAACTTTTTACCTGACAACATATAACCTACCTAACAACATCGATTTATGTGTAGTTGTGTGTAGTGTTGTAGGTGATTGCTGCTGTCATCTTATTTCCAGATCTTTGCAATGTTACTGACAAAGAAAGTGCTTTCATGGATTTCATGGATTTCACTGAAGTGGTTGAAACAGGATCTAGGCCAGTATCTCCAAAGCTACTGTGGAGTATGGCACCTGAAGTAAAGAAAAGAACAAATGCATTTTAGCACCACCCAATGGCATGAAAATAATAGTTGTAGTGTTATGCGTGTGTCAATGACTGTATATACAAATGTCATAACCATAGATATACCTAGATGCTACATTCCCTATTTAGCCCCCTTTTACCAAATGCATCAATGGCTGAGCAAGATCCACTATTTTGTGGTGGTATTCGGTGCTGCAACAACAGCACTTTATATTGTTAATACAAAATTAGTACTGTTTTACACTGTGAATGACTAATAAATAATAAATGTTTCATTTGAAATTAAAGCGGTTTGTTGCATAAGCAATTACAAGACATAGCAGTTTATTAATGACATTTATTATATCTAAAATAAATTTGATTATATATATAATATACATACATACAGTAAGGTCCGGAAGTATTTGGACAATGGCAGAGTTTTTGTGATTTTGCCTTTATACACCACCACAATGGATTTGAAATAAAACAATCAAGATGTGATCAAAGTGTAGACTTTCAGCTTTATTAAGAGGTTCCACAAAATATGGCATTTACCATTTAGGAATTACAGCCATTTTCAACAAAGTACCTCCATTTTCAGGGGCTCAAAGGTATTTGGACAATTGACTGACAAGAAGTTAATTGACCAGGTGTGGTCCATTCCCTCGTTACTTCAAGACAAATGAAGCAGATAAAAGGTCTGGAGTTGATATCAGGTATTGAGTTGGCATTTGGCAGCTGTTCTCAAAACTCCCAAATAATAATCTTAGCAAGAGTCTTGAGGCATGTACTCTGTTCCTAAATCTCAGTAATAAATCTTCTCTAAATCCTGAACCTCAATAAATCTCCTCTAAATACTGCTTTCCTGGAAATACCAACCAGAGTAGTGCGACACCGCTCTGTACCTGGCGATTTATGTCCACACGTGTAGTGAGGCAACCGGAGGCCTTATGAAGGGGAATGGCCAGGTTTGGCATGTTTACCCTGATTACCTGCACGGGAAACCTGTGCAATAAAAGCCCATGCAGGTGGCCATGGATTTGCCTGAGAAGGCCTCAGTAGTGTTACATTACCCCCCCTTTAGGAACTGCCCCCGATGTTCCCATGCCCGGTCCCCAGAAGACTACCCAGGACCCGTTTCAGTCACGAGACATGTCCTAATTCTCATCATGCGGGGAAGTGCTAGATGGAACAGCACCAAATTGATCCTCCTAAGGACCTTAAATGGTTCAATATACTTGGAGGCCAGTTTATTGGATCTGGCATCTGCAGCACGGGAGCGGACGTTAATCTCCCCTTTAAGGCTTCGAAAGCTTACTGCGCCTCCAAAGTTCACCTAAAACTACCCGGGGTCTTCTTGGTCAGGGTGCTGAGGGGAGCTTCCAGAGTACTACAATTCCGGATGAACCCTCGGAAAAAGCTGGCAAATCCCAGAAAGCAATGTACCGCCCAGACTGAGATGGGGTATGGCCACCCTCATAATGCCCTTATCTTGGCAGGGTCTGTACTCAGAGCCCCTTGGAAGACCACAAAGCCCAAGAAAAAAGGCAGCAAAACCAGCGCGCACCCCCTTCTTGTTACAGGTGCAAACCTGGCAGGCTGCTATGTAGGCCTGGATATCCTTGTCCACAAAGCCCAAGAAGGAGATGGTGGTCACATGCAATTGTGACTTCTCGCGTTTGACTTATAACTGGTTCTGCAGAAGGAGCTGCAGAACGTGACATGTGAACCACACGTTCCTCCAAGGAGTTACTAAAACTCAAAATGTCATCCAAATAGACGAAGGCATAATGATTCAGGGGCTCTTGGAGGGCCTCGTTCACGAAACGCTGAAAGACCGTGGGAGCATTCATCAGGCCAAAGGGCATCACCAGACTTTCTTAGTGCCTGGATAGCGCGATGAAGGCTTCCATTCATCCCCTGCCCTGATGCAGATTAGATTGTACATGCTGTGTAAATCTAGTTTTGAGAAAATTCTCACCTCTAAGGATTCAAAGGTGGAGTTCATCAAGGGCAAGGGGTACCGGTCCTTCTGACAGTGTTAAGGCCATAGTAGTCTATTCGGGGGTGCAAGTCCCCCTCTTTCTTTTTGACAAAAAGAATCCTACCCCCACCGGCGATCTGGAGGGGTGGAGGAACCCCAGGGAAAAAGCCTCTTTGATATACTCCTCCACTGTGCTCTGGGGTGGCAATGAAAACAACCTACCCCTAAGTGGAGCTTGCTCCTGGAAGCAAGTTGATAGCACAATCAAAGGACCTATGGGCTGGTAGTGTTTGGGCCTTGCACCTGGAAAAGACCTCATGGAGATCCCAATAATCTCGGGACATGCGGGGTAAATTCACTAGTTCCACAGCAGTCGGCTGCATCTCAAACACCAGTGAGCACTGCATTATAAAAGAGGTACATCTGCCTGCTTCTCCTGCATAGAGTTGAGGAGGCTGTAGTCTTGTCTCTGCATGTGCAAAGGGAGGCAATAACATGGATCGGCCCTGAAGAGTCAACTGATGAGCCGATATACGACTTGGCTCCATGGGGGAAGCAGGTTGGGGTTGTAGCATGGTCTGTATTTGGGTGACGCGTTCAGAAACTCTTTGAATCTCTATAAACAGCACCGTCAATGCCTGCTCATGTTTCCCCTAGGCAGTGGCCTGGCCAGCCATGAGTCCCCCTATCCACTCCAGATTTGCTGGTTCCTTTTCTGGTGCAGACATACTGTTATGGGGGGGAAACGATGCGCCGAAGAGGAAGTGTACTTGTCTGAATGGACAATATATATGTGTCGCAGTAATCACTGGGCCAAATAGGGGGATAGTAAGTATGATTGTGATAGTGCTTATGTGACTCTGCGAGCACATCAGAGCCAATGGCTTGAACACACCAACTCAGGGGTGGGGCGGGGAACAAACTCAAAATGTTCCCGAAGCTGGCAATGTTCACAGACACCCAATAACAAGGGATGGTTCTCTCTCTCACTAATTCCCGAATACTAATCTTAACAAGAAATTACCTTCACTAAGTCTCGAGGCATCTACTCTGTTCCTGAATCTCAGTAATAAATCTTCTCTAAATTCTGAACCTCAATAAATCTTCCCTATATACTGCTTTCCTGAAAATACCAATCAGGCATAAACCAAGGCAGCTAACACTAGCCAAATTTCATAACAATCATGTAGAACAGTGAAATTTTTCCTCAAAATGTGTTGTGTTGAGTGTAAATTTTGACTGCTGTTTACCAGCTAGCTAGCAAACAGTTGCTTATTCAGTAATGACTAATAGCTCCAAAGTCTGTTCTGGACAATGGTAAAATCAGTAAACTTAAATTATATGACTACAATTTAGCATTTTATATATTAATCAATTAATAACACTATACTTTCCCATCTCTCAGTGGGAAATATATGTATTATGTATGTAAGATTAAGTGTCAGAATAATCCCTAACAGTAAGTTTTTAAAGACTCTGCATATTTTCATCTTAAGGACTGATGTATCCCCAAATATTTCAAAGACTTCTTAATTAACATTATTTACAGCAAAAACAGAAGTTAAACCCAGTTTCAATAATTTTTGGAGATACAGGCATTGGAAAGCAAGCAAAAAAAGACAAAAGCATTAAACCTTTAAAAACCATTAATGTTGTTTTAAAAAGAATCACTGAAATATGTAAATTTGTATCAGTAAAATTCACTATTCACTAGATGGCGCTCAATCATTACTAACTGCAGGTTCCAGCAGTAAGGGTGAGAAAGGAGTTCATGCATATCAACCGTTTAGCTTTTAGAAATTGTTAACTTACCACAAGGACAATAAAACTCACCAAGATCTCTTTTTGCTGGCTACAAGAATGTATTTCATGGTCAAATAGTTCAAACTGGGGTTGGGGTTATTATCTAATCTACAATCAATAGATGTGGTGCAAAGAAACATTAGAAACAAACAATGCAGAGGAAAGTAAGCAATACAGACAGCAGTTCCATACAGAATATCCCCCAAAAAATCCAGTGAGTAAATAAACTCCCAAATCCTAAAGTCCAATCTGAATTTACCATGGTTACAATGCTTGTGGTGGCTACATAATTACACAGAAGGTCACGGATAAAATCTGCAGAGCATTGCTGCACATTAACATTTAACCTAATGCACTATGGCAAACACCAAAGTTAAATGCTATTGACTTTCCACAAATTAAAGTCTGTGCCATACCCCATCTCTTTAAGCCAAATACTCAAACAATGGAACGGAAACCAGAAGGCTCAGTCACGTCTTGAGCTTCACCCCTTTGCGGATCAGTGTCATTTATTTCTTGTGGGGGAAACTGTCTAAGAAAATATGTCTTCAGTGATAACCATATTGATGGATAGTGAATTGATCTTTTCTTTGTTGTGTGTGTGTTTGGGGATGGGGTGGCTGCATATTGCTATAGTGTTTAGCAAGCATAACCACTAATAAAAATTACCTTGTAAATCTACAGTATCTTAATATTTATAGCATTATTACTGTAATATTTGTTTACAGTATTGTCACATTTGTATGTATTTTTAAAGAATGAAAAACTGTATTTTTACAGGATTACACTGGTATCAGTATGGGTCCCTGGAGCACTAGTGATTAGGCTTCGGGGCGCGCTTGCCACTGTGGGCTAGGTTCGATTCCTGGCCTGGGAACCAAGCCCAGCCACTGGGGTTGCACAAGACAGTGCATTCCCAGTGCCAGCCCCAAGCCCAGATAAAACTGGGGAGGGTTGTGTCAGGAAGGGCAACTGGCATAAAAACTCTGCCAGTTATGCAGTTATGCATTATGCAATTATGCATCAATTATGCAGTCCAATGATCCGCTGTGGCGACCCCTAACAGGAACAGCTGAAAGAACAACAACAGTGGTATCAGTATATTACTATAAAAACCACTACTGCAATTGTACAGTTTAAAATCAAGATCAAAAGAATATGACAAAATACAATTTGATTCAAGCAATAATGTTATCTCAGTTCACAAAGTATATAATAATTATGAGATATAGGATACCGAATTGTAATGAAAGATTGCACAATAAAAAACTGGTAAAATGAACAACGAGAACAACAATGACAGAATCAACGGCTCACAGTTCTGAAAAACAAGAAAAAACTAAGCTACATGGATTATATATGTTTATATTTAAAATAATGATAGTTAGCATTAACTACATATAAAGACTAACATTACCTTGCATTGCCTATTTTTACCTTTCATTTAAACTTTGCTTTCCTAAAATAACAGATGTCTTTTCGCCATAGATAGGATAGCAAAATAATGGAAATGCATATGCATGGGAGTCACTGGGGACAGCTGTACAATGGATCCATGTTTTATACACTTAAAACATGGAACAGCAATCTATTGATAAACTTAAGGAAGAACAGAAGCAAGGACCTCCACCCATATTTCAACAAATTCCACCACTTGTAGACAGTTTTTTTGCTGTATGCATTAGATTTGCTAGTAGTTCTTAGTCACAAGCAGTCTGGCAAGTCTGATATTGTTTGAGTATTTGGCCTAAAGAGATGGGGTATGGCACAGACTTTAATTTGTGGAAAGATACATGTCTTGCTAGGGTTGCTACCATGGTGTGAATGATTCTTCAATATCCCTTAAAAATTACTTGTACAGTGAATCTGTTTTTTTTGTTTTTTTTGTTTTTTTTTTCCAGCAAGAGACTTCTGGACCTTACTAAGAAGGAAGTGGATATTTAGAGTCCGGTCTTTTTTGGGGGGGATGAAAGCTGCCTTAAAAGTCAGTTCTTTTTGCCACAGCATAAAAAGTTTTGTCATGGTTTGGCCTCCCCCAGTAGCAGAGATACTCTGTTGATTAGCAGAAATACTTCTTTTTTTTTTTTTACTCAGTTTGTGTGTCAAAACATTTTCTTTTGACGTCACTTTTATTGTGCTGGCTGGTGACACCAAATTAACATACATAATTTCTCTCCATATTTTGGCCAGGTGCTGTGACTCCACTGGATATGATGCTAAATAATATATTTTTTTATTCTTGTAGACATAAGTACTTAAACATCTGCTTCAGAGAAATTCTTCTCTTTTTTTGGCCATTTAGTATCCGTTTTGTGCTTTCTGCTTTGTGAACTTTGCCTTTTTATGGAATTTTGTGGGCATCACCAAACACATCAGCTGTGGTGTGCACATGCCTGGTAATTTACAGGTGATTGCCACTTATCAAGGTAAACACGTTAATGCAAAGATAATTGCACTTCGTAAACAGCATTTATGAAACTTTTGTAAATCTGGCATAAACCTTGGTTTGGTTTATGCAAACACTGACATACAACTTTACTCAAAGACCGATGAATGAGGCCCATTGTTTGCCAGAGTTAGTGTTGAAGAACTCATGTGGCCAGCACACTTCCCTGACCTCAACCCCATTAAACACCTTTGGGATGATTGGAATGCAGACTAAGTGGAGGGGAGTTATTGTTGGGAGTGGGGCTTGCGCTCGGGTCTCTGGGGTGAGAAAACGATGCTCCACCCTTGCGCCACATGGGCTCGGTGGCTAGGGGGAGCACTAGCACAGTTGTGGATCCAAATGCAGAAACCCAGAGCACAGTTCAGGGTAAAATGTTGGAAGCTTTATTTTAAAAAGGTGATCTTCAAAATGGCAGATAGAGCCAAAGGAGAATGTCCAAAAAATCCGAAAGTAAATCAAGCAGGTTTAATGGGTAACAAAAAAAAACACAAAATACCAAAGGAGCAAAAATCTCAAGAGTCCAAAAATCCAAATAGTCAAAGCATGGTCAAAACTGGATAAGAAACAAAAAATACAAAAGTCTTAAGATTCTCAAAAACAGAGTAATTCCAGAAGGTTAAGTTGGCAAAAAACAAAACAAGATACCATACCAAACACTGAGCAAAGAACTGAGGAATAGGGCAACATAAATACACACACAGGAACCCAGGCACAGGTGAAACCAATGAACTTAATTACAGACACAAAAACAGGAACAAACAAAAACACTCAAGGGGGACCTCTAGTGGTCAGGACAGCCATAACACTGACAGGACCCCCCCTCCTAGGAACGACTCCTGACATTCCTCCCTGGATGATCAGATTGACGAGCATTAAATTCCCTGATTAGTTCAGGGTCCAGGATGTCCCATGCAGGAACCCAGGAGCGTTCCTCAGGGCCATAGCCCTCCCAGTCCACCAAGTACTGAGAAGATCCTCATACTCGACGAGAGCCCAGTATCCGATGGACTGTGTAGGCAGGCTGGCCACCAATGATTCGAGGAGGAGGGGGAGGTCTGACTGCAGGAGTAAAAGGAGAAGACACAACAGGCTTAAGTAAAGACACATGGAAGGTGGGATTTATTCTTAGAGACCTAGGTAAAAATAAACAGTAGGAAACTGAGTTTACTCTCCTTGCAATGCGGAAAGGTCCGATGAACCGTTGAGTCAGCTTGCGGGACTCCACACGCAGCGGCAGGTTCTTAGTGGAGAGCCACACCCGTTGGCCTGGACGTAAGGTAGGTGCAGATCGGCGATGACGGTTAGCCTGCCGCTGATACTGCTCAGAGGTCTGGAGAGGCTTGAGTCTGGCCTTTCTCCAGGTCAGGCGGCAGCGTCTTACAAAGTGTAGTGCTGAAGGAACCCCGACTTCTGCCTCTTGATCAGGGAACAATGGTGGTGTAAATCCAAACTGGCACTCAAAAGGAGACATGCCAGTGGCTGAGGAACGCAGCGTGTTATGGGCATACTCTGCCCAAATAAGAAAAGATGCCCAAGAGGTAGGGTTATTGGTGGTCATGCACCTCAGTGTAGTTTCCAGGTCCTGGTTTAGCCTTTCAGTTTGTCCATTAGACTCAGGGTGGAAGCCAGAAGACAGACTCACTGTAGTCCCCAGAAGTCGACAGAAAGCATGCCAGAAGCGGGATGAAAACTTTGGTCCTCTGTCAGTAACAATGTCCTGAGGGATACCGAAGATTCGGAATACATGTTCGATGACAATTTCTGCAGTTTCCTTGGCCGATGGTAACTTGGGTAATGGGATAAATCGGCATGTTTTGGAGAATCGGTCAACAATTACCAGAATGGTGGTGTAACCTTTGGATGGTGGGAGCCCAGTGATGAAGTCCATAGAGAGGTGAGACCAGGGTCGTTTGGGGATCGGAAGAGGATGGAGCAAACCTTGAGGTAACTGATGAAGGGTCTTCCCCTGATTGCACATTGGGCAAGCAGCCACAAATGCCTGAATATCTTCCTTAATGGTAGGCCAGCAAAACTTTCTTCGCAGGAAGTCAAGGGTCCGAGCTGCCCCAGGATGGCAAGTGAGGTGAGAGCTGTGACCCCATTGGAGCACTTGGGATCGGACAGTGCTTGGGACAAATAGGCAGTTAGCTGGCCTACCGGCTCCTCATGATTAATGGGTGAGTAAACTCGAGACAGGGCATCAGGTTTGGAACCCGGTCGATATGACAAAGTGAACTGGAATCGGTTAAAAAACAGAGACCATTGGACCTGGCGTGGATTGAGGCATTTAGCTTGCTGGATATACTCTAAATTCTTATGATCTGTGAGGACCAAGAACTGGTGTTTAGCTCCCTCAAGCCAGTGCCTCCATTCCTCTAAAGCAAGTTTAACAGCCAACAGCTCTCTATCCCCCACATCATAATTTCTCTCTGTAGGTGTCAAATGATGTGACAGGAAGGCACAGGGATGAAGCTTGTTGTCCGCTCCTTGTTGCGAGATAATGGCTCCCACCCCCATATCTGACGCATCCACCTCAACCACAAACGACTTTTCAGGATCAGGGATAGTTAGAATAGGAGCAGAGGTGAAGCGGGACTTGAGTTATTGGAAAGCTCCCTCTGCCTCAGGACTCTACTGGAACTTAGAGTTTTTTCCCTTGGTGATGGCTGAGACGGGAGCAGCTAGTGTACTGAAGTTTCGCACGAACTTGCGATAGAAATTCACAAATCCCAAGAACCGTTGGACCTCCCTTACACTGTTGGGAGTAGGCCAGTTGGCAACTGCCTGGACTTTTCTAGGGTCCATCTTTATGTTACCTGGGGAAACGATGAATCCTAGGAACTGCACCTCAAACACATGGAACTCACATTTTTCAGGCTTGATGTACAGATGGTTCACTAGAAGATGACGGAGGACTCTTTGAACATGCTTGATATGATCTTGCAAGGATCTCGAGAAAATCAAAATGTCGTCTTGGTAGACAAACACGAACTGATTTAACATGTCCCGGAGAACATCACTGATTAGAGCATGAAAAACTGCTGGTGCGTTAGTGAGGCCAAAGGGCATGACGTGATACTCATAATGCCCTGATGGGGTGTTGAAAGTGATCTTCCATTCATCTCCTTGCCTTATGCGCACCAGATGGAATGCATTGCGCAGGTCAAGTTTGGTGAAGACTGAGGCTTCTTGGAGCAACTTGAAGGCAGAGGACATGAGGGGTAGAGGGTAGCGGTTTCAAATAGTGATCTTATTGAGGCCTCTGTAATCAATGCAATGGCGAAGACCCCCATCTTTCCTGCCCACAAAGAAGAACCCCACTCCAGCCGGAGAGGTGGAGGCTCATATGAACCCTGCGGCAAGGGCTTCCTTAATGTAGTTGTCCATGGCCTCCCGCTCAGGAGGGGATAGTGAGAAGATACGGCCTCTGGGGGGAATGGTGCCCGGGAGCAGATCTATGGCACAATCATAAGGGCGATGCGGAGGCAGTGTGGTGGCTCTACGCTTGCTGAAAACTTCCTGAAAAGAATGATACATGGGGGGCACACGAGAGAGGTCAGTGGGTTCTTGGGACTGAGAAGGGGTGTCTGGGGAACTCGAGAAGATACAAGTGGCATGACCGGTAGGTCCCCAATCAAGAATAGAACTAGTGGACCAGTCGATGTGCGGGTTGTGCTGAAGAGGCCAGGGGTGGCCTAGAACCACTGGAAAAGCTGGTGACTGAATTAATTGGAAAGACATCTCCTCCTGATGTTGCTGAATGGAGAGGCATAGAGAGGATGTTTGATGAGTGATCTCCCCATGGCCAAGGGGTCGCCCATCCAGGGCAGTAACAACCAGGGGAGAACGGAGGGGTTCAAAGGGAAGATTTAGCTTCTGGCTAAGGAAATGTCCATAAAATTTCCAGCTGCACCAGAATCCACCCAGGCCTTCAGTTAATGTCGTACATTGCCCCAGGAAAGTGTGACAGGAAGAAGTAAACCAGTGTTGGTCAGGGGAGAATGTTGGGTAACTCCTGTCACAGATCTCCCCTGTCTGCACGGGACAGAGCTTTTCCCAGAAGCTCAGGGCAGGAGACTCGGAAATGTCCAGGTTGACCACAGTAAAGGCAGCACCTCTCCCTCATACGATGGTCACGTTCAGCAGGTGACAACCTAATGCCTCCCAACTGCATCGGCTCTGGGGTTTCGTGTGAAGCTTGAGGCCTGAGGAGTGCAGGAGAAGGTGTGGTGGACTTGCGGGCCCATTCTCTCTCCCTCAGTCTGTTGTCCAGGTGGATTGCCATATCGATCAGTGTCTCGAGAGTGTTAGCGGGATCCCTGGTAGCAAGCTCATCTTGGATAGCCTCTGAAAGTCCATTCTGGAAACACACAATGAGGGCCTCTTGGTCCCAGCTGCTAGTTGCTGCAACAGTCCGGAACTGGATGGCATAGTCTGCCACACTACGTTTGCCTTGCTGGATGGACAACAGTCTTTTTGAGGCCTCCCGACCTTGTAGGGGGTGGTTGAAGACCCGTCTGAATTACAAAGGCCTGAAGACAAAGGCTGAGTCCAATCATGTTTGAAAAAAGAAAAGAAAATGAAATGAAAAAAGCTAAAGGCTGCATTAATGAAATGGGTTAACAAATCTCTGTGAAGCAGCTGCTATGATTAACTGTAGGACAGTGTGTATTAATTTGTGATACAGGTTATTATCACATGATACTGTATACATGCTTACTTTATCTATTAAGATATTTATCTTTGTCTATTAATGCTTAGCACTGCCCAATTATTTGCCTTTGCCTTGTGTTTTGGATTTGGTTATCTCGCTGCTTGACTTCCTGGTTTATCGGACTTTGCTCTTGTTCCTCGTTTACGATTTCTGCCTGCTGATTTGGATTTGTTTGTTATTAAACTGTGAATGGAACCAACACAACCCGCCTCCGGCGATTTGTTACAGAATACTTCGCCTGTTTTGGATCCAGCGGAGCGCGCGAATTTTCAGGCGGTGGTGGCCCGCCAAGGAGCTATCATTTGCGCATATCAGGAGCAACTCGCGGCGCTGCAGGTCGCCCACGAACAGCTCCAGCGAACACCTGTGACTCCCGCTACTATAACCGCACTGGTGCACAGCGAATCAACCCGGATGGCGCTCCCGGAGAAATTCGACGGCTCCGCGGAGCACTGCCGAGGTTTTCTGCAGCAATTCGTGAATTTTTTCATATTTCAACCCCTGGCATTCCGGGAGGAGAAGTCGTAGTGGTACAACTCTTGGAGTTGCGTCAGGGCACCGAACCGGCCGCAGATTACGCTGTGAAATTCCGTACCCTAGCGGCCCAAAGTGGGTGGAATGACTCCGCTCTACTAGCAGTATTTAGGGAGGGATTACGTCCGGCTTTACAGGCCGAGTTGGCCTGTCGCAGCACAGACGTCACACTGTCTGAGTACATCACCACGGCTATTCATCTGGATAGCCTCCTCCCCCAGCAACGACGCACATCTCACCCTCACTATGAACCCCGGGTTCGGGAGGGGTACAGCAGACCACGGGAGGAGGGGCCGGAGCCTATGCAACTGGGCAGCACCAGAATCTCGCTGGAGGAACGTCAACGTCGGTCACGCCGCAATCTATGCTTCTACTGCGGGGGCGCTGGCCACCAGGTTAGCAAATGTCCCAATAAGCCATCTACCTCCAAGGTGAGAAACAATTTCATATTTTCCTGCATGACGCTGAAAGTGACTTTGCACCACACTGAGGGTAATATTGTGGTTCCAGCACTAGTGGACTCCGGGGCCTCTAGAGAGGCCACTAGTGGACTCTCAGAGGACCTTCATCTCCCCACGCTGCTATGCCAACCCCCCTGCGAGTGACGGCCGTCGATAACCGTCCCATCGGGGGAGGCCTCATCACTTATCAAACCCGTCCGCTCACACTACAGGTTGGATTACTTCACTTTGAGGAGACAACATTTTACATCATCCCCACTCCTTCGAACCCCATCGTCCTGGGCTTCCCCTGGCTGCAACTTCATAACCCCGTCATGACCTGAAAGAAGGGAGAACTGATTAGCTGCTCACCCCACTGCCAGAACCACTGCCTCCGCAAGGTCCAGTCACAGCCATGTCTCTTGACCTCCATTGAAAGTCCCGACACAACAGAGAACATCTCAATACCACACGAATACCAGGATCTACGAGAGGTGTTCAGTAAGGAGAGAGCCAGGCAGCTACCTCCCCACCGTCCGTGGGAATGCGCAGTTGAGCTGCTGCCCAACGCTATGCCACCCAACAGTAAGGTTTACCCTCTCTCTCTCCCCGAGACCAAGGCTATGGAAGAATACGTCAAAGAGGCCCTAGCTACGGGCTACATCCGACCCTCCACTTCTCCAGCAGCAGGGTTCTTCTTCATTGAAAAGAAAGGTGGGGGTCTGTGGCCATGCATCGACTACAGAGGACTGAATGCGTTGACAGTCCAATACCCCTACCCTCTCCCACTGGTACCAGCAGCCTTAAAGCAACTCAGGGAAGCTCGGATATTCACTAAACTGGACCTGCACAGCGCATACAACTTAGTAAGGATCAAGGAAGGGGACGAGTGGAAGACATTTACATTTATGGCATTTGGCAGACGCCCTTATCCAGGGCGACTTACATTTATCTCATTTATATAACTGAGCAGTTGAGGGTTAAGGGCCTTGCTCAAGGGCCCAGCAGCAGCAGCTTGGTGGTGCCGAGGATTGAACTCATGACCTTCCAATCAGTAGTCCAACGTCTTAACCACTGAGCTACCACTGCCCGTGTTTCACTTCACCAGGGGGCACCACGAGTATCTAGTGATGCCTTCTGGCTTAACCAATGCCCCGACAGTATTTCAATCATTCATTCTACCGCTATGTCATCACATATATCGACGACATTCTTCTCTACTCGTCCAATTATGAGGAACATGTCCACCACATAAGAGAGGTCCTCACCTGGCTACTGAAACACCAGCTATATGTCAAGGCCGCTAAGTGTGAATTCCACCGAGACTCCATTACCTTCCTGGGTTACGTCATCTCTAGAAAGGGGGTGGAAATGGACGCTGGCAAAGGCAGTCGCGGACTGGCCCGAACCTACCACAGTCGAAGAATTGCAGCGGTTTCTGGGGTTCGCAAACTTGTACCAGCGGTTCATAGGGAATTACAGCGGCATCACCAACCCTATGACATCACTCCTGCAGGGAAAACCACGGCATCTACGTTGGACGGAACACGCCCGATCCGCATTCACCCAGCTAAAGGCTAGCTTTACCACAGCACCGATCTTGAGGCACCCAGTCCCCAGCCTGCCATTCATCATTGAGGTGGATGCCTCCAGCTGTGGGATCGGGGCCGTACTCTCAGAGCGTCATGGAAACCCAGGGAAAGTTTATCCTTGTGCTTACTTTTCCCAAAAGCTAACCCCAGCTGAAGCTAACTATGACGTCAGCAATCGGGAGCTCCTTTCTATCAAGGAAGCATTAGTAGAATGGTGGCATTGGTTGGAAGGAGTGTGTCACCCATTCACAGTGCTAACTGACCATCATAACCTGGAATACCTGCGTAATGCTAAGAGACTGAATCCAAGACAAGCTCGATGGGCACTGTTCTTTACCCGGTTCCGGTTCTCTGTCACATATCGACCAGGCACCAAAAATGGCAAGGCTGATGCACTATCCCGTCGACGTGATTCCATAAATGCACCTAGCAGCCCGGAGCCGATACTACCACCCGCCATAGTACTCGCACCTATCAGATAGGATATTATGGAGGAGATCCAGCGGGCCCAGGCCAACGAACCTCCACCCCCAGCTTGTCCACCCACCAAACTCTTCGTGCCTGGCTCTCTTCGTCTGAGAATAATGTGGTAGGTGCACGAGACGCCCAGCTCCGGCCACCCCGGTATCTGGCACTCCACAGCCCTGATCAGCAATCGGTTTTGGTGGCCCACACTGGCACAAGACATAGAGGAGTACGTGGGGAGCTGCAGCACCTGTGCTCAGTCACGAACCAGCCGCCAGCTCCCCATGGGCCTGTTAGAACCTCTGCCCATTCCCAAGCGACCCTGGTCCCACATGGCTATAGACTTTGTTACCGACCTCCCTAGTTCTGCAGGATACACCACGATCCTAGTAGCCATCGACAGGTTCTCCAAAGCATGCCATCTGGTCCCCCTCAAAGGCCTACCCACAGCAATGGAGATGGCAACTACACTATTTCACCACGTTTTCCGTACCTACGGCCTTCCTGAGGACATCGTGTCCAACCGAGGCCTGCTTTCTGCACTCACCTAGGGGTCAACGTAAGCCTCAGTTCTGGATACCACCCACAGTCTAATGGATAGACCGAGCGCTTGAACCAGGAGATCAGCAGGTACCTCGGCTCCTACTGTAGCCGTGAACAGCAGCGCTGGAGTGAGTTTCTCTCATGGGCAGAGTATGCCCAGAACTCCCTCACCCACTCATCCACGGGACTCACACCATTCCAGTGCATTCTGGGGTATCAACCACCTCTGTTCCCCTGGTCAGGAGAACCTTCCGACGTACCGGCCGTAGACGACTGGGCCTGCCACAGCCAGGAGGTCTGGAAAAGTGTCACAGACACCCACATCCCAGATTCCAGGTGGGTCAGAGGGTCTGGTTATCCACGCAAAACCTAAGACTGAGGCTACCCTGCCACAAACTGAGTCCGAGATTCATTGGCCCCTTCCGTATCGTCCACTAAGTGAAACCGGTGA
The DNA here is from genome assembly GCA_022985145.1 of Pangasius djambal. NCBI lineage: Eukaryota > Metazoa > Chordata > Actinopteri > Siluriformes > Pangasiidae > Pangasius > Pangasius djambal. Next base: position 12,958,253 of record CM040990.1, read on the forward strand.
CTTACCGACTGCAGCTCCGTGCCTCGTATCGGATCTCCCCCACCTTCCACATGTCCCTGCTTAAACCAGCACGCCCCCACCAGGACGACACAACCACGGGGAATGAACCACCGCTCGACATTGACGGGGCCCCAGCCTATAGAATGAGCTCACTCCTCAACACCTGGAGGTGTTCCTAGAGGTGGGGGCTCTGTAGCGTCACCACCGGCACCTGCCCACCAGAGGGAGCCCTCGCCCGAGTTTTGACGCCACCCATGAGGAACACTTCTGGGGTTTTACGGACATTTAAGCAGCGTGTTCAACACGCTAGGACACAAAGTATTGTTTTCAGGACATTAGCAAGCCTTTTCTCTCTGCCATTGTGTATGTGTTTGCCTTTTGTGTTTGACCCTGTTTACATTTACGGATATTTGCCTTTGCCTTGTGTTTTGGATTTGGTTATCTCGCTGCTTGACTTCCTGGTTTATCGGACTTTGCTCTTGTTTACAATTTCTGCCTGCTGATTTGGATTTGTTTGTTATTAAACTGCGAATGGATCCTACACAACCTGCCTCCGGCGATTCGTTACAGTTGGATGGGATAAAATGTTTGAAAATAGAGTAAGTTAACTTGTGCTAACATAATATATTAAGGTACCAAAATAGTAATTTCACGCTATAGACAATATAGTTAATTATATCAAACAAAACAGGTAAAAGGTAAGCAAAGTAAAATGTTTCAACATTGATTTTCAGTGCTTTTATAAAGATTCAATGTCAGGTTCTTTTCTGACAAGCTGAATCCGAATTAATAAATACAATGGATATACAGAGTCTACACTCTCTTGTTAAAATTGCAGTTGTTTTTTTTTTTGTAAAAAATTGACGGAAGGACAAGACAAAAAAAAAAGGAGACTGCCAAGTAACATACAGTAACATTACCGGAGCTGCAGGAATATCTGGCATGTATTAGTCATTCCCTGCATGTGACAATCTCTCATATTATTCACATGTCTAGGCTGTGGGGTAGGGTGATTAGACGGAAGCCCTTTCTCATGAAAAAAAATAAATAAATCCAAGCCTGCCTAAGTTTTGCCAAAACTGAGAGAGAAGTAAGATAGAAATTTGTTTTTTGCTTTTCAAATCAAGTTAATGCATTTATTCTGGAGATGAATGTCTGTCAGTCCACAATAGAGCCAGTGGTCATAGCCACACCCACATGTCTCTAAAATAAAGTTCACTAGCAACTTCTGGGTTAAACCAAGGATTTGAGCTATTTTTTTTATTCTAAATCTTTTATAATCAGGTGTATTTTTCTGCTTTAGAATTAAAGTAGAAAATGGTCCAGTGTAATATCAGGATTGGGTATGGAACAAACTCTCTGTAAATAAGAGTAGTATATATCAGTAATAAAGGCTTGATCAACAAAATGGATAAAATTTCTTTTTACAAGAATGTGCTCTGAACCTTTAGGTGTGACCCTCTAAACTTTAGTATTTCTAATGCATCCAGTGGGGATTGAGTAATTCCCTCAACAGCTGGTCAATAATTTAAAATGGTGTTATTGTTCTTCTTTCGACTGCTCCCATTAGGGGTTGCCACTGCAGATCAGTGGTTGCCCAGATGCCCTTCCTGACGCAGCCCTCCACAATTTTTATCCAGGCTTGGGACCGGCACTGAGAATGCACTGTTGGACGCAACCCCAGTGACTGGGGTTAGTTCCCTGCCCAGGAACTAAGGGGGTGCTACAAGTACCAAAATGTGAGCATAATCACATCACATGGCTTTGTTTTTATATAGTTAACTACTAGTAGATTGATGGAGCATGCAAAAGATGTTAGCAGAAAGTTTGCATGTACTTACATCATTGGGGTGGACTCCATCATGCTTATAAAACTGCAGATGAGCCCAAAAAAGGTTTGTAGAATGCATGTATAATGTATGCTGAGAGGAGCAAAATGATGACAGCCAGATCTGGTGAATACAATGCTGTGATTAAAAGAGGGGATTGGACCAGAGATTAAAAAAAAAACTCTTTTCCCAGGGTATTAAGAAAGTTCAAAAAGATGGTTAAAATCCTGCTTTAAAATCTCAAATTGTCTGTCAGTGACCTCATTTGCTCTGTTTAATGGATAATACCAGTAGAATGTGTATAAAATCTTAGCACCTGGAAAACTGTGTGTAACAGCTCAATTTTCCTTCACCATTCTATTGATAGCATCACCAATAACTGCATGTTAATAATAAGTGTGGATTGGAAACTTTGCACCATTGGAGTGAAGAATTGTTGTGCTGTGTTTGAGTTTGTCAGAGGTTTGCTCTGATGCATGCGGTGAACGGTGAATTCTTCTGTCACCGAGGTGGAGGAGGATAGATGAAAGTGCAGGTTCTTTAGTGAGAATCAACCAGGCAATCTAAAACACAATTCCAAAAGCATGATCAAACAAACCAGAGTCAGGTGATCAGCAATCAGGCTAGACTATGGCAAACACAAGATCAACATATCAGACAAACAGGGTCAGACCCAGAAATTCATACCAAAAACAAAAGGCTTACTAATATCACTATAACTGATTAGGAGTGAGACTTTACAAAGAGTGTTTGAATGTCCGTGTTATTTAAACAGCTCCAGGTAATTTGGAACAGGTGTGGGTAATCAGAAAGTAAGTGAACTAGAGTGTGTAAAGGAACCATGTGACATGGTTTGTAGTCTGTGATGCTGTTAGGAAATGGAGTTGGTTGTGGCTTTGGTTGTGACTTTGGTCTGTGAAGTGATGCTAATCAGTCTGCCTTTAGTTGTGAGCACAGGGGGCGAGTTTGAGAAACCCAGAAATGGCATTTGTCATCTAATGCACAGTGCAATGGCACTCAAGGGATAGCAATTAGGAGTTTTATTTTAATTAATTCAGCTTCAGTCTGCTGTTTACCACTCTTGGAGATGTATCATATAAATTCACAGACATAATAAGATGTCTACCCAAGTTTCACACAGTAGGAAGAGTATAATCTAGCCAATTAAAGAGAAGTTTACACTCTTGGGTGGAGCATTAATGCAGAAAAGCATTAAAATAAAAAATTCTGCTTAAAATACTAGCACCCCAAGGTAAAATGCCATCCTGCATCCCTGTTATATAATCATACAACCTGTAATTCTTTTCCTTTTCTGCTTAACACCTTTGCTCAACACTGTGAAAAAGGTCATCTGCATTACTAATTTTTACTGCCATTCTTTTCTTTCTTCACTGTTGAGGCTTTCATGGTTCCTTGTGCTTTGAAAGAAGTAATAAAACTTTCAATTTTTGTTGTTGATTCAACTATTAATGTCATGCCTTCCTCCATCAGTTTTGCAAACTAGCTTGATCTCCATTGAAAAAAACAACTGACACTACACTATAATACAGTATCACACATTATAATATATTTTATAACAGAATTAATATGATCTATAATTCTACTTGTAGATAATAACAACAAAAGATTGTATATGACTTCAAACCTGTTAATTTAATGATGGAGAATTTTTGAGATGATACACTGTATTCTTTCTTCTTAAAAGTGGGAGAGCAGACTCCAGTTTGGTGGTCCTGAGTGAAAAATCAAAGCATAGTGAAACACCTACCGAACAGTTGTTAAACATAAAACACACCCATAATCATACTCTTGCTTTAACATATTGCATTTCGATATATTAACTATGCTGGGAATATCACACAGTATATATCTGTATTAGCTGTCTAGAAAAGAGATGCTGTTGACTTCTATAAAGTGAACTCGAGCATCTAGCACACACAGCTAAGAACCATATGCACTCACTTCATACGGAAACATTCTTTATTTATTCCCCCCCCCCCTTTTTTTGTTGCTGTTGCTGGTGTTTGCTGCAGTGCGTACAGGGCTGATTCTGTTACAGTGCAATAATCCCAGTAGTGCTCTTCATCAGCTACAACATTCCCCTCTTATATTTGTGCAGCAGATCTCTGCCACAACTGTTCAGGTTTTTCTCCATTGTTAGACATTGATTAATGCAGATTCAGGATGGAAAGCTGTAACATTATGAGCACTAAAAAACCATATATAGATAGGAGGATAACACTAGCAACATTCAATGTATTTATTTATTTTTTTGCAGATCATTGTTTTATTGTTGTTCTGCAGCACATAATTTTTAAGTTACATCAGGTTGACTTAAGCACATCTTTGCTGTCATGGGTGAACCATACAAAAATAACACATTTTTCATACATTACTTTGATCCTGCTTATTGGCAAGAAAATGAATTCTGATATACACTATAAAAAAATGTGTAAATTCACAGACAGGGAAAAAAAAATAAAATTTGACATTCTCACCTTCTCACAATTACACAGGTAATAAATGATTAAGTCAATTTGTCCCTTGTGGCCAGATGCTCAGTTTTAGAGGAGCAAGAGTATTGTATTAATTGACTAACCATGACATGTCAATGTAACATTATTAGTGTTTTCTTATTCCTTCGGGGTCAGTCAAATATCCTATATATTAGATATCCATATATGTACTTATTCCAAATCATTGTGCCTCAGACATTCTAATATGTTCTATAAACTGTGCTTATATATTTCTCTCTTGTCTAAACTTTGTAAACTGAGATCAGGAAGGGGGTTGTCCATGTCAGCTGCAGGCTCGCTGGTGGCTGACAAGGCCTATGCAGGACAGGCAGGTCCTGGGCTGTGTGCTGGGGATGCACAGTTCTTCTGCCTGTTTCTCTTTTCCCTCATGGCTGGCTCTTTGAGAGTCTTTGAACCTCTTTTTGCTGCCCCTCTTATGTGGTGGCCAGAAGACAGCTCATCATACAGCACAAATTTGGGCAGGTGGAGATGTGCTCTGTAGCTGTGTCTTCAGTAGTCACTCCACTAAATGTTGAGGATGGTATAGAAGCACTGCTGGTAGAAGCACTGTCTCTGTCTCTGTGTGGGCAGTGAGGGCAGCATCATCAGTGAACAGTGGTTCTTGGGTAAGCCTCTCCATTGTCTTGGTGTGGGCCAACAGGCGCCTTAGGTTTTACAGACTGCCATGAGTACGATACCGGATATAGATCCAGTCTGCACTTAGGTATTCGGTGGCCTGCTGAAGCTGCTGAAACCACTTTAACTTGTTCCTCCAACATACTTTGTAAAAGTATAGTTTTATCATAAAATAAGCAGTCAGTAAATATGTACTTTTTAAAGAACATTAAAAATATCACATTAGCATACCTAAACTGAAGTACACTTTTCCAAATAGGCTTGGAATGAATGACAGTAGTATTAGGAATCGCTGATGGATTCCAGCTATCGGGATGGCTATCAAGTTGGATGATTTAAATATCTGTCAGAAAATGTGGTGTATGCAGCTTTAAGAGTGACATAAAATAATGTGCGTTGTCTCTCTTAATATGTGTTTCTTTTTCGCCTATTTTGTATTCTACACAAACCTTAACAATCTGCTATAATAAAATTTAAATTAAGAAAATGACATTGTGTGTTGTTTATCAGGGCGATGTCACTATACAAGAATACAGTAAGTAACTCTCTTCAACACTGCTGTTCAACACCGAGCACATGCATGCATAGTTCATATAATTTTATTTAAATTTTATAATGAGCTTTTTTACAGCTAATAACTTGTGTTTATTTACAGTCCCGACTTCAGTTTTGCAGCATTCCTGACCTTGTTAATGGGTAATTAATTTTAAAAAATGCTAGCAATTGCAGCTACAGTCAATTAATAACCAGCTTCTGGTATTTTTACCATTGTAAAAATGTATATCTGACCACATCCCCATCCACAAATCATTCTGCCAACGGTGAAATTTTTTTTAGGGGAATTTGCTGATAAATTAATGCCTTTCAACCATAATTTGTTGAAGTATAGTTTTAACACAGAATTAATACATGTTCCTCCAACATACTTTGTGAAAATATCATTCATGATATTCTATCATAAAATAAGCACAGTCAGTAAATATGTAATTTTATAAAGTACTTTAAAATACCAAAGGATACCCAAACAGAAGTACACATTTCCAAAGTATACTTAAATATACAGTATATTAAGTAGATAAAAAAATAAGTATAAAGTGATACAATAAAGTTGAAGCATTCTGAATACAATTCAAGTAGACTATTAACATATTAAAAGTATACTATTTTAAAGGGAAAAAATGTGTAAAATGTAATACATTTTATAGAATTTTTGGAATGAAATGAAATGAATTCTGAAAGGTATAAATTCTCACATTTCCAAAATCTTCAGCTGGTAAAATATGAAGAATTGAAAAAAACCCAAATACAAATGGGGTTGGTGGGGGTGGGAGTTAATACTTTTGATGCTTTTGATGGCATTCTCCATGGCCATTGAGTGCAGGTTGCAAATTATATCTGAATTCATTGTCCTCTTTGACAGATGTTTCCTGATCTCAGAATGCTATCTGAAAAGCTTTAAAGTGTTCTATGTGTACTGGGATGCCACATTTCTCTGACTAGTATGTAGTGCACCCAATATACTTTCCACATTTCTGACATGCTCAGTGGTCAGTGGCTAACATTGCCAAATCTTCTTGATGCAATCCTCTGTGAGGACAAAGCTGATATTATTTTCTGATATGTTCTTGAGGTTTCTATCCATAGCACTTCAGAAGACTTTACAAGCTTTTGAAAACAAATATGTCCTCTTTGGAGACATGCAGGTAACAGCACCGGCAGTTGACCAAGGTAAAATTTTTGCCCAGCTGTAGATCAGCCGCTACTATTTCTTGGATCAAACAGGTCAACACCACCATTTGCATATTATAATCCTTTATTATATAAAGGTGGTTTGACTTACTCCGTTGCATTCATCTGCTTTTCTGTCTTTGGGTGGAGACTTCAGAATAGACAGCCACCATACATGTCCCTTAATGACAGGGAAACAATTGAAAAATAGATGTAAACTGGATCATCAGAAGTGAGAACATACTTCATTACCATCACTATGTAGGTAGAAAACTGACATCTGAGTGTTCCCAGGATAGGATTCAGATGCACCGTAACCTGCACATCGATAAAGAAGTTACTGAAGATGAATGAATTAATCTTTTTAACTTTCTTTAGCATTTTTCATTTTAAAAGTGGTCCATAATTGTTCAATTCATTGATAATATTTGTTGTTTCTGAAGTATCACTGTCATAATCTGTATCATTAGCAATTTTTAGACTGAGACACAACTGTGATGGTCATATATTCAGGAGGGCTGTAAAGGTTCAGAAGGTGCAAAATGTATGCCAAATTATACCTGAAAAATCTATTATATCCGATTGCATTAAAAGCAAATACTTGTTAAACGAGTTTATTTTGTTATGGTTTTGTTAAGGTTTATTTCTCTGCAAAATGCAACCGCTGTTGTGTTGTTTGTTTCTTCGTGTCTTTTAACAAATAGCTACATATCTCAGCAAATTAAATCCCTCTGCCCAAGAGCCTTATCTACATAATCAGCTTCACACCAGCTCCAACAGTGAAAAATAATTTCACACCTTACAACATTTACATTTATAATATTAGTATATAGAGTTATTGGATATTTTAATGCTTTGAGATCATCTTTTGAGAGTAGCCTTAAAAGTAATACATCAAATAACACTCATGTCACGCTTGTTTGCAGGAAGACCCTTCTTATAAGGACCATATCAGACAAATAGCTGATCCAACTTCCTCCACAGGGCAGCTGCTCGCATTGGACAGAGATTGCCCACCCAGCGGAGCATGATATGCAGCAATAGCAGCCACATTAACTTAGAGATAACCCTGTGGCAAACGGCTCTTGCAGTAATTCCAGCACTGAAACAACCGGACAGTTAACTGGTTCTAGCTGATGGTTTTCACACCATGATGTGAACAGATGCCACTTAGCAGTATACAATTTCCTCATGGAGGGAGCTCTGGATTGGAAGCCATAGGCACAGCCTCCATAACTCCAGATAAGGGTGAAATAGGGTACCCTCCTCTTGAAAGAGGAGATCCCGCCTGACAGGAATCTCCCAAGGAGAGTCTTCGAGAAGGGCTACCAGGTCTGCAAACCATGGCCGGCCCGGCCAGTAAGGGGCTGCTAATAGAAGACGGACTCTGTCTCGGCGGAACCTCTCCAGAACTCCCGGGAGCAGAGCGATCAGGGGAAAGCATACAGGCGCAGCCTCGGGCAGGTCTGTACCATAGCATCCAGTCCAAGAGGAGCTGGGTGAGTGAGGGAAAACGGGGGACAGTGCGAAGTCTCTTGAGTCGCAAACAAATCCACTTGTGCTCTGTAAAACATTCTCCATATCTGCTCCACCACCTCTGGGTGGAGCCTCCATTCCCCAGGCCTCAGCCCGCCTGGACAGGATGTCTGCTCCCTGATTGAGGTGCCCGAAATGTATACTGCCCTCAGCGAGTGCAGACCCCCCTGGCGATTTAAGTAGTAGACCACTGAAGTGTTGTCCGTGGGGACCAACACATGATGGCCCCTCAGGTCTGGGAGAAAATGTTTCACTGCTCGAAACACAGCCAGCATCTCCAGGCAGTTTATGTGACACTTGAGATGGGGCCCTTCCCACAGACCCTGGGCAGATCGGCCACTCATGACTGCACCCCAGCCCGTGAGGGAGGCATCCGTCATTAGTGTTATGTGACGACAAGGAGCCCCCAACACAGGGCCTTGTAAAAGGAACCATGGTTTCTTCCACATATACTATATTACCAAAAGTATTCGGTCACCCATCCAAATGATCAGAATCAGGTGTCCTAATCACTTGGCCTGGCCACAGGTGTATAAAATCAAGCACTTAGGCATGCAGACTGTTTTTACAAACATTTGTGAAAGAATGGGCCGCTCTCAGGAGCTCAGTGAATTCCAGCGTCATAGGATGCCACCTGTGCAACAAATCCAGTCGTGAAATTTCCTCGCTCCTAAATATTCCACAGTCAACTGTCAGCTTTATCATAACAAAATGGAAGAGTTTGGGAACAACAGCAACTCAGCCACGAAGTGGTAGGCCACGTAAACTGACGGAGAGGGGTCAGCGGATGCTGAAGCTCATAGTGCAAAGAGGTCGTC
>CM040990.1:12967415-13025186 GCA_022985145.1 Pangasius djambal
CTCGGATCGAGTCGATCCTCACAGCAGTCGCGAGAGTGAGAGAAGGCCGGTCACTCACTGTAAAGCAGTTCCAGAAACTGCTGGGTCTGATGGCAGCTGCATCCAACGTGATACCTTTTGGCCTGCTGTACATGAGACCCCTATGGTGGTGGCTCAAGACCAGGGGGTTCTCCCTGAGGGGAAACCCGCTCCGCATGATCAAGGTCACGCGGCGATGCCTACGTGCCATAGACATGTGGAGGGAACCTTAGTTCTTGTCCCAGGGCCCGGTGTTGGGAGCTCCTTGTTGCTGCGTAACGCTAGCGACGGATGCATCCCACACCGGATGGGGAGCGGTCATGAGTGGCCGCTCAGCCCACGGTCTGTGGAGCGGCCGCCATCTCACTTGGCACATCAACTGCCTGGAGATGCTGGCTGTGTTTCTAGCATTGAAACACTTTCTCCCGGACCCAAGAGGTCGCCACGTGTTGGTGCGCACCGACAACACAGCAGTGGTCTCTTATATCAACCACCAGGGAGGTCTGCGTTCGCGCCCCCTTTACAGGCTGGCGCTCCAGATCCTTGTGTGGTCCCAGGGGAACTCCTCTCTCTGAGAGCAGTTTACATCCCTGGCCGTCTCAATATGGGAGCAGGGGCCGATGCCCGGGGAATGGAGGCTCCACCCCAAGGTGGTGGAGCAGATATGGAGAGTGTTCGGCCGGGCTCAGGTGGATCTGTTTGCGACTCAGGAGACATCGCACTGTCCCCTCTGGTTCTCTCTGACTCATCCAGCTCCTCTTGGCCTGGATGCTATGGTACAGACATGGCCGAGGCCGTGTCTGTACGCCTTTCCCCCGGTCGCACTGCTCCCAGGAGTTCTGGAGAGAGTGCGCCGGAACGGGGTCCATCTGTTGCTAGTAGCCCCGTTCTGGCCGGGCCGAGTATGGTTCTCGGACCTGATTTCCTTTCTCGACAGCTCTCCATGGGAGATTCCCCTCAGGAGGGATCTCCTCTCACAGGCGGGGGGCGCCATCTTTCACCCCCGCCCCGAGTTGTGGAAGTTGTGGGTGTGGCCTCTGAGGGGGCACAACTCCTTGCTTCCGGTCTCTCAGCCGAGGTTGTTGAGACCATTCTCCAATCCAGAGCTCCCTCAACGAGGAAACTGTATGCCTTGAAGTGGAAACTTTTTACTTCCTGGTGCGGAGACCGTCGGCTCGACCCAGTAAACTGCCCAGTTGGTACAGTGCTGGAGTTCCTGCAGGCCCGTCTCTCTGCAGGTTTGACCCACTCCACCCTGAAGGTTTACGTGGCGGCCATTGCGGCCTACCACGCCCCTCTCGGTGGTCAGTCCGTGGGCAGACACCCCCTGGTTACACGTTTCCTCCGCGGTGCGCTGAGGCTCAGGCCTCCGGTGCGATCCCGTGTCCCTCCTTGGGACCTGGCCATGGTGTTAGAGGCTCTCTGTAACCCCCCCTTCGAGCCTATAGAGGAGATTTCTGACCGTCTTTTAACCTTAAAGACCGCCTTTCTTTTGGCTATTTCCTCTCTTAAGAGAGTTGGGGATCTCCAGGCCCTCTCAGTGGCCCCTTCTTATTTAGACTTTGCGCCCAGTCTGGCCAAAGCGTTTCTATACCCTCGAGCGGGTTATGTACCTTCCCTCCTCGACACCACGGCCGGTCGTACTGCAGGCCTTTTGTCCTCCTCCCTTTCGGGAGTCCAACCATCGGAGGCTTAATTGTATGTGCCCGGTGCGAGCACTGGACGCGTACATCCACAGAGCTGCCCTGTGGAGAAGGGCGAACCAATTGTTTGTGTGTTTGGTCCCCCTAGGAGGGGTTTTCCTGCTACTAAGCAGACCCTCAGTCGGTGGATCGTGGATGGCCTATGAGTTTGGCCTATGAGTCCTATGGTCTCCCCTCGCCCTTGGGGGTCAAGGCTCATTCCACTAGAAGTGTGGTGGCCTCTAAGGCCTTTCTGGCAGGTGTGCCCATGCAGGACATCTGCAATGCTGCGGGTTGGTCCATGCCCCTGACGTTCGCCAGGTTTTATGGCCTGGATATGCGAGCCACTCCCGGCTCTTCTGTTCTCTTGCCCTAGCTGTGCCTTTCCACACTAGGCAGGGATTTGTAAGTCTGGCAGCTTGGGCATACTCGTTCCCATAGCGTTTCGACGCAGCTTGAGTTCCTGAAGGGGAACGTCTCTAGGTTACGTATGTAACCATGTTTCCCCGAGGGAACGAGACGTTGCGTCTCAGTGCCACACTTCCGGCATCCCTGCAGCGCGTGCTTCATTTCTCAGAAGCTGGCGCAGTGCCCGCCGCTAAAAAATTCCGGGTCGTTACGTCACCCCGCCTGTGACGTCCCGCCCATCCTTTGGACTGATTACACACCTGATTCAGGGCGCGGTCATGCTGATGGCATTCCCATAGCGTTTCGACGCAGCGTCTCGTTCCCTCGGGGAACCATGGTTACATACGTAACCTAGAGACGTTTTTGCTCACTCATTCAGAGAAAACAATATATTGATTAAAATTTTCTAAGACACTTTTTGTATAGAAAGACCCACCTAATGAGCTGCATAATGAGCCTTTCAGTCAGGTATGTGACTGAGAGGGAAGTGCTACAAGAAAGAATGTGAGGACAAAAGAAATATAAGACAATGTCCAAGAAGTTTAGAAAAATCTTCCACTTCCACAAAAAGTACCACTTCATTGTTTTGTGCTGTGCAGTGTAGTACTGTAACAGCTGATCAGACAGGTCACCGCCCCCCCATGTGTTGGTTGTATGCAGTCACAGGTGCACGACATGGAAATGTCTTTGTCCTCCATGTACCTTGTGATTTCACTCTCCTCTGCACAGTGTCTCCTGTATAAGCAGAATGGATGGTAGAACAGACAGATGCCTCTCGTGTGTCCATCCACTTCAGAAATACAAGAGGCCCATCCCGAATCCACCTGATGGATCCCCTAGCAGACTTTTTACAGTGTTAATTATTTGCATTCCGAGGGCAGTCCTTTCTGTTGCCTCTGCAGGAAAATCCTCAGCTGGATCAATTCGCTCTTCAAAATGCAACCATTCGTCGGAGTCGTAATATTCTTTCTCACTGTCCAAAATCATCTGGAGAGCTTCCTCGCCTGAATAGCGTGCCATCTTCCAAACGCGTAGGAAAATCAAAGAAAGAAACTATGTGGAAACTTGATGTTTTTTATGCCATTGTCCAGGGGGGGCGTGTGCCTCGTATATGAATCACCAAACTATTTTCCCTGTGAATAGCGTGTGGGTGTGTCCCACCTTAGGTCATTATCAGATAATGAAGTGAGACGGAAAGACTTGTACCTCTACTTGGTTTCATACGGATCACATAAACTGAGAATATTTGTTTTCAATTTGACTTGCTTCATTTAAAAGTAGACAACTCAAGCTTTCCTTAGATATATTTCTCATCTTTGTGTGTCAAGTATTCGCTGAGTTTCAGTTCATTTTAGTGACATGGTTCAAACAGTTATGTGCGGAGACTGAGACAGCTGAAAGCGCATCCTGTATATTTTCTTTATTTTACAAAAGCACAATGATTTGTTGATATTGTGCGTGTATACAAATAAAAATAGACCCTTTACAGATTCAAACGATGTATTACTCTTATGTGTACGATTAAAAAAGACGGAGCATTTTAAGTTCTTTTCACTGTTATCATTAAAAACTGCAAGTGGTGGTGCCGGCGCCACCGTCGACCCCAAAGGGTTAACTTCAGCTGGAGCTTGCGCACATGTACGTTCATAAACTTGCTTAATATCCGCATTTTCGAGGGTTTGTTCCACTCTACCCACACGTTCCCTCTCCAAGTGTGGGCTGACTATTTTAAAGTCGGTGAACCCTGAGGTGGCTGTGCAAACTGGTTGCCAGTGCTGGGTTGACTATCTGCACAATTCCTCTTTATGTGACCAGGTCGGAAACAGGTAAGTCAGAGTTGTTGTCGTCGACAGTGTGCTTAAGTTGAATGCTCATGAGAATGGCATACCTTACATGCTGTCATACATGGTTGGCTTGGTCGAGGACACCTCATCTCCGCTTGACTATTCTGGGAAAGAGCACGGTCAAGTAGACTGATAAGCGTCTTCATGCAATTATCATCATTCTGTGGAGGAGACAGAGTAGTAGCATTAACACTGTCAGACGGCACAACAGGGAAACCACTAGCTGCGATCTCATTCTCTATAGGTGACTGGGTATGAGCTGTAGCATTCCTCACAGCAACATTACGCTTGGATTTGACCGCCAACTGTTCCTTTTGCTCAGTCTGATATCTGTCGAGATGCTCTTGTACGTCACTTGCTGTCCAATTATCTGGTGCTTTCAAGCGGAAAATGGCCAACAAAGTTGGGTCTGGGCAGTATTTGACAAACATCATGGCTGCCTGGGTTATCCATCTGTCGCCCAAGCCTATTTAAAGCCTCCTGTGCAACATCCACTGCCTTATTTAAACGGACCCAGTACTCAAACTGGATTTTCTCCTGCAACAGGTACTGTACCGTAGAAAGCATAGAGGAAAATCTGACCTCACTGAAATGCTGTTTCAGAATATCAAATATCACTTTGGGGTTCTCAGAGGGTCTTAGGGCAGTGTTACTGTGAAGGGTTATTCTAACAATGTCTTTGGCTTTACCCATCAGCCTCGAAAGGATTTCTTGATGATGCTCCAACACTGGTATGCCTCTTTTCCACAAGTAAGTGTCCTTACTAGTAACTAAATCCTCCCACTCAGGAACACTGAATTTATCGGTTCCATCTCCTTGGAAGGCAGGGGGCTCTCTTACTTCAGACTGCATGACCAGTTTAAACTCCTGTCAAATTATGTGAGAGTGCCTCTGAGAATGACTGACCTGCACCTAAACTTCGAGTGCTGGTTTCTCTTTCCCCACATCTTTCCCCACTTTGAGCAGAAATTATAGTCTGTCCTACTTCCTGAGCAATATGTGTTATGAGGTTATACCATGCTGACCATATGACCGATAATGGATTACTCCTTAACTGACTAGATGTTTGTTCAGTTACTCAAGTAGAACAGAAGTCAGGCATTCGTTCTACATTACCCCTCCCTGCAAAAGGTGTAAATGAATGATCACTGAGGAGTCTCCCACTCCCAAAACTTGAATCTGACATGTCCCCTTCAACATTAAAATTCCCTGCATCAAAACCATATGCCATCATTCCTCTTTAATGCATAAATTATAAAACATTGAGTAAAATTTTCAAATGACAAAAACTCTTTAAGCACCAACACAGCAAAATCATTAAGGAAACTAGAGGAAGAAAAACAAAAGTAGTAGTGCTAACTGTGTAGTAAAGTGTCCAGTTCTTTGAAAGTGCACTACTTTTTGTTACTGTTCATTGAAACCTTGACTGACGTGCAGCATCCACCGGTGACCAAACGGCATTGATCCTTGGACAAAGATCTGAGGCAAGCCGATCTTCATCCGGGTCACGGCACCACTGTAACCGGTCCCACGCTGACACTGTTACGGGCTGATGGATGCTACGCTGATGAATGGAGCATGTGGATGCTGGATGGAATAGAGAGAGAGTACAACAATGGGAAATGATTCCGTTCTGTGATTTTTCCACCTCTCCTCATCGTGCTTAATGTGGTTTGAGGACACATCATGACATCATGACGTAAAATGAATATAAAACTCTTTTCCCAAAAATGACACAAATAAAGTACAAAACTAAATTATAACGTTTTCGTGAACAAACTAACATAAAGTAAATACATCAAAATTTAAAGGAAGGATCATTAGTGACATACATTAATTTGGATCGTGAGTACACACTCTTATTAACGTCCATCACATAGGTAAAGCTGAAATTCTGATCTAAGTAAGTTTTAAGCATATTTACATGATATAGAGAGGCAATTATAAAATCCAAAGCATCCAAATTTTTCTCTACCCCATAAGTAAAAAAAGGATGTAAGGATAAATGAGAAACAGATAACAAAATAAGGGCTTTGTAGCCTGGTGCAAAGGTGCATGTACAGTTAAGTCCGGAAGTATTTGGACAATGACCGAGTTTTTGTGATTTTGCCTTTATACACCACCACAATGGATTTGAAATAAAACAATCAAGATGTGATTGAAGTGTAGACTTTCAGCTTTATTTTAAGAGGCTCCACAAAAATATGGCATTTACCATTTAGGAATTACAGACATTTTCAGCAAAGTACCTCCATTTTCAGGGGCTCAAAGGTATTTGGACAAAGTGACATAATTGTAAATATAACCATAATTTTAATACTTGGATGAAAATCCTTTGCAGTCAGTGACTGAAGTCTGAAGTCTGGAGCCCATGTTCTCAAAACTCAAATTCTGAGTTTCCTCCCTGGAGATGCTTTGCCAGGCCTTCACTGCAGACACATTCAGTTGCTGCTTGTTTGTGGGTCTTTCTGCCTTCAGTCTTGTTGTAAACCCTCTGTATTTACATTCATGAAGGCGTCTCTTGATTGTAGATTCTGACAATGATACGCCTTCTCCAGAGTATTCTTGACTTCTGTTGATGTTGTGAAGGGGTTTTTCTTCACCAAGTAAAGGATTCTGTGATCATCCACTTTAGTTGTCTTCCATGGTCTTCCAGGCCTTTTGAAGTTGTTGAGCTCACCAGTGCTTTCTTCCTTTTTAAGAATGTACCCAACTGTTGATTTGGCCACACCTAAGGTTTTTGCTATCTCTCTTATAGATTTTTGTTGTTTTTTCAGCCTAATGATGGCCTCATTCACTTGCATTGAGATCTCCTTGGACTTCATATTGGTAGCTCCAGTCAAACAGCTGCCAAATGCCAACTCAATAACTGATATCAACTCCAGACCTTTTATCTGCTTCATTTGTCTTTAAGTAATGAGGGAATGGATCGCGCCTGGTCAATTAACTTCTTGTCAGTCAATTGTCCAAATACCTTTGAGCCTCTGAAAATGGAAGTACCTTGCTTAAAATGGCTGTAATTCCTAAATGGTAAATGCAGAACCTCTTAAACCTGGCAAGCACTATATACTTTAAGGCACAAATCAGAGATATAGGCCAATACATTCACAGGTAAAATTCATCAGGTAGCCACTTATCTTTAAGTAGCTTCAAAGACCCACCAACAGTATTTCCAAACACTAACTCCAAAGATTCTTGGCTTTCATCCCTCACTGCAAACAAGACCAAAGGCACACCATCATCCCAGTCATATTCAGATTCAAAACAGTAGGCACAAAACATTGATATTAAGGTCTGATGGAGGTGCTCTGATATGGATTTAATTTTTGAGTTGACAACTATTGTCACAATGTTTGATTGCTTGTTGAAATAGTGACAACATAAAATATGTCCCTTGGTCTGAGTGGACTACTTTAGGGAGGCCAAACAAAGAGAAAAAAAAACAGGTCATTACCTTCACAATTATTGGGGCAGCTTCAGGGAAATGAATGAATGCAAACATGACCGTGAACAGAAACCCTAGCAGCAAAATGATAATCATGGGCCAAACTTACAACTTACATCTTCTGTAGGTTAAACACATGGATCAACTATTTATGTCCTCCACAAAAGCAGTGGGGAGCTTCCATTTTCACATCAATTCATCACTGAAAACAATGTAACTCTGGGACATATTCCCAAATTAATTTTCAGGGTTCATTTCACTGTTCAACACTCACCCTTATTGTGTTAATCACCCTTAACATGGAACATCTAAACCATTTTAGAAAGATTTGACCAAATAAATTAGAAGCAACAAAGAGCATATCACCGAAATTAACAATATCATCTACATTCACAACATGCTCAACCTTTTCAAGCTTTTTTTTCTAGCACAGGCAACTATACAAGTAGAAAACACTGTTGGGTACTTCTGGGCCATTTCTAAACATTTTACCACCAGTCAAGAAGAAAATTTAATAGGAAAGCTGTATTGTACATCAACTATAACATATCCCGTAACCAAGGTATTTTAATGCAATTTCATGAAGCACCACACTAACAAAACTCATTTAAAAGCCCTGAACAAGGACACTCAAGCCAAGTGATACAAGTACAGCACAAAGTATTTTATCTGGTTTCTCTATACTATTCTCACTAGTCTAGGACTCACAGTTCTTTTGTATAATATAACAATTGGTAATGACATGACCTGGCTTTACAGTAAAATCAAACAGTAAAATCTACACTGCCTTCACATTTGCTGTGAATACCACTAAGAGAGGAAGGAATTCAAATGTTTACCATCAGTTTACACTGGAGCTCGCCTAGAGCCAGAAAATATTTACACTTTAACGAGTAAGAGAATTTCATCTGATAATATAGAAACATCGGCAAGTTTTTTAACTATCTGTGCATTACGGTTCGAGGCATCATGTTCTAGGTGGCAGTTCTTAAACTCCTCATGAGCAACTAATTCATTATGGAACTCAAATGTTTTAACATCCTGAGGACTCTCACCACCCATCAACAACTGTCTCTTACTCATGGTAAAACTCAACATAAGTTTGATGTGATCATTTACAATAATGCTGAAATCTTTTGTGATAGGCTTCAGTTACCAATTCATAGGCTCTCAAAAATAGCTAATCTTAGCTTCATACTCAATTGAATCTTCCACAGACAAGGAAGAGTGTGCTTCCTGTGACTTGTCTTTAAACCTGACTTGTCTTTAAATGATCCTGGCTGTTGTAAAATCTTGGCAAAAGGCTAATAAAAAGAAGAAAAATTAGATTTCTCCTCATTAAAAGGAAGTACAAGATTAAAAAAAATACAAGACAGATCAAAGAATTTGCTTGCATGATACACACTTTAAGCTCCAATTCTTTAAGCATATAAACCTATAAGCCTATGATTTCCTATCAAATTCTTGCTGCTCTCTTCCTCTCTCCTTGCTCGCTCCTCTCCTTCTTTCTCCCTCTCCCATTGCTCTTTCTCCTGAATCAACTGTATTTTACAAACCTCTAAACATTTGAATTCTAGCTGGAATTCTCAAACAGATTTCATAATCAGTAGTGGTATTTTAAGTTGGCATTTTCCCTTCCTTGCAGAAAATATAACCTGAACTTCCTGTTAAGTAAGGACATCCATTTTGTAGTGGCCGGCTACTTTTAATAAGTATTCCTTTGTTAGATTAAACAAGACAGGTTGTGCAGGGTTTAATACAAACTCTTCTAAATGTGATTAATTACAAAACGTGCTCTAAAGAGTATTAAAAAAAACTCAAGATTTTATAATGTTATCCTTTTTGTCACTTTCTCCACTTGTTTGACAAGTGGCCACTTGCATGATGTAGGTGTTACACACTTCTGAGGTGTGAGGTGAAGTTCAGGAAGAATAAAAAAAGGCATGTTAAAAGGAGTATTGAATCAAGGTCAACAATCCCTCTTCTGAATTGCCAGACTTGAGAAGGGTGGTTGGTTCCAGTTTAAAGAAAATAGTTTACTGACAAAAACAGCGAATAAAAATACAATTGGGTTTGAAATGATTAATGCAGTGATACTTGGTGGACATATTTTGTATACCGTACACTAATAAAAATTGGCCTAAAGTAGAAATTCCACTTGTGTAAGAAACTATGAATGTACTTATGTTTGATTGGCTATTTATTGGAGCCAAATTCTTACAAACATCTTGACATCATTTATAAGCCTACTTGATTTTGTGTTACTGAGGTTTAGATTAAACCTATTCAATTCCAGAGATCAGTCAAACAATGCAATACATATGGGAACTCAGTAATAAATATAATGTGATAATGGTGTGTTGAAGCACAGATTAAATTAACAAAATTTAATCTGTGCTTCACGGACACAAATTTGAGAACCATGGCATAATGATGTACAAGCCAATAAATATGTGGTTTTCCCAGTGTTCATGGATGGGTTTTTACATGTGTGAACCTCATATTTTTACCCCAGAAATATAAGAAGACAAAAACAAGAAGTCTACCATTAAATATAAAATAAACACGAAGAGTGAAGTTATTGCAAAAAAGCCCATTCTTTCTGAACAGTTGCTGTCACAAGATACTTCGTCACAAATTTCCCCATCAGACAGCTCTTTCACCATTGCAGGTAACCACTAGGCTATAACAGAATAAATGAGTCTCAACACATGCTACATCTGTGCAGGACTTCTTCAAGACTTCTTACATAGTTATAGACAAACATAGACATTTTCATACTGAATGCTTAGGAGAGCAGATATATTTAATATTTGTCATTTTCATCTCACTAATGAAATTCAATTTAACCTCATTGGCAGATGGGACTCAGTCACTTCAGGAAGATCTGTAGAATATGTGGCAACAGGCAAAGTGATTTATTCATGCATGACATACACATCTTGGTTTGCTTGGATGAAGCAAATAAAATTTAAAATTGATTCTCTCTTTCTAATTGGAAAACCATGCAGATGTGCTGTCAAAAAGGGTGCTATCTTTAATCAGTGTCAAGGTGGACTTTGATTCATAGAAATTCAGGTTGTCAACACCAAAAAAACACACAAACACACATACACACACACACACACACACACACACACACATTCAGATCAGTTACTTTTTTGTTGACCACTTTAAGATAAGCACTGTAAGAGAAGAGAAGACTATTTTTAGTGCTTGATTCTATGGATTGGAAATACTGGGGTTCTTTTTTTATACCAAGTAATAAAGAAAAGTATCCTGATACCAATACTTTGAAAAGTATTGGTTTATATATGATAACATGTGATTTATTTTGTGAACATGTGAAAACATGGATATCATGAGAAGACAATGTCATAATTCCATCATTTACTTTGGTGTTTTAAATGCATTTATATTTAATTTCTCTTGCTGTGCCTACAGTAATGTTTTTGCCAAGTGATTATTTCTTAGCCTACAAAAATATGTGTAAAGCCCCACAATCTCCGATGTGTTTTTTATTCAGAATTTCAAATGAATTCCTCTTTAGTAGTGCCTCTCACTACATAATGTACATTTTAATGCAGTTGTAGAACCTACATAGCACACTATGTGGCCACTAGGATTTCATTTTTAAAAATCAACCACAGAAAATGTGCAACTCTACTGAGTACCTGACCAAAATATATAACAATATGTAAGTTATACTAGTTTTGGATGTGTATGTATTAATACATCAACTTTATAATTATAATTAAATATAATTATAAAATCCTAACAACTGATATTGTCCTAAAATTGATATTACAACTCAAACCTCATGAGTCTTCCTCGTGATTGATTGATCATTGAGTGATCATTACATAAACAAGCCGATGTACAGGTGTTCCTAATGATCAGTGAGTGTAAATGATAACTCATTTTCTCTCTAGGAGCCAGATGAACCTCAAAAATATTACCACAATAACAACCCAGAAGATGAAAAGGTTTTATGAGATTCAGTCTTATCAGTCTTTTTGCCTGTTCTTTTATTCATGAGCATTTGCCTCTCCCTCTCTCACCCTCTCTCTCTCTCTTGCTCCCACAGAGAGACCCATGTGATGACAATATGCGTATTTGGGGATATTTACTTAGTTGCTCATTAACAAACATGCAACACACACACACACACACACAGAGAGAGAGAGAGAGAGAGAGAGAGAGAGAGATATTTATAGATGTGTTTCATAAGATCACAGAAAAAAGGTGCTCAGGCATTTAAGTAAATTCAGTGGTTAATTATGGGACTAAAATGGCACATTATAAATGAACAACCTCATTCCCTGACTGCTATGCACAATATAAAATAATGCTTTATAGTAGATAAGCCTGGCATAAACAAACAGCATCTTAGCTGGCTCCTCACAACCCCTGTTTGATTCAAATTGCAGGGCCAATGCAGTTGCAGATCCTATTCAGCTCTATACCTCATCTCTACTAAACCAAGTTCCAAAAAGTTAATGCAAAAAAAAAAAAAATTAAATTAAAAAATTAAAAATGTAGCAATGTGAGGTACATTGTATGAGGGTATTGTGTAAGTTATAATGATCATTTCTCTTTTAGTAAAGTTGTGCCTAAGCCAAACTGAACTTAAATGTTCTGCAGGTTTTACAAAAGTTTCAGAAACAGATTTTATTCATACTCGTGTCCAAAGCACATTCTTGACACAGTTCATTTGCATGTAGTGACACCCACAAAACTCCATAAAGGTGCTGGGAGCATAAAATGAACAATGAGGGTAAAGGTTCAAAGATAGAAGTAGAAGTTCCCCTTCAGGAACTCGAGCTGTGTCGAAACGCTATGGGAACGCCTTCAGCGTGACCACGCTCTGAATCACGTGTAATCAGTCCAATGGATGGGCGAGACGTCACGGGCGGGGTGACGTAGCGACCAGGAAGCTTAAAAGCACGCGCAGTGGATACAGCATTCAGCAAGCGCTCTGTGTGTGTGTCAGTCTGATTTTGTATCGCTTGTCTCTCAAAGCATTATGCCAAAAAGACAAAACATGAGGGCGAGAGCGGACAGCGTTTTAGCCTGTGCGTTGTCTGCTTGGGAGCACCCTCGGGAGCCGGCTGCCTGCATTGCGAGCGTTTGCCGCTGCGTGCGCTTCGCTCCCGGAAGGCTCTCTTTGAGGAGGGAGCCTTCACCAGCGTTTCTTGAGGCAGAGAGGCGGTTACACTTGTGGGGTTCACAAATGGATTTGGTGGAGGGAATGGAGACGGGCGAGTTCCTTTCTCCTTCCTCACCCACCAGATCCACTGCCCGCTTTCTGGGATCGGAAGCCCGCTTTGCGGTTTCTTCCCCCCGGGGAGTGGGCTCGGTGCTCCGCCTGTCTTCCTCCGAGGAGGTTGACGTGGAGGGCTCCGATGATGATTCCCCCCCTCAATCTCCCCAGTATGAGGAGCTGTTGGAGGTGGTTTCTCATGCCGTGGCTAAGCTAAATATTGACTGGCCCGCCGAGACACGGGCTGAACCAAAGAAAAGTAAGCTTGACGAAAGTTTTCTGTGGAGCCTGCCTTTCTTCCCCGACCTCCACACCGAGGTGTCAAGGTAGTGGGGGAGGCCTTTTTCGGCCCGTATATTCAGTCCCGCCTCGAGTTATTATGCCAATGTGGCAGGGCTGGATGATTATGGTTACAGGGCTATGCCCTAGGTTGAACAGATGCTTGGAAGCTATCTGTCACCTGGTGCGGCATCGTCTATGAAGGCTCCAGCTTTGCCCTCCAAGCCGCTGCGGACCACCTCAGCGCTGGTGGGCAAAGGGTACACGGCAGCAGGTCAGGCTGGTGCTTGCTTGCACACCATGGTGGTTTTGCAGGCTTACCAGGCTGACCTGCTAAAAGGACTAGATGAGGACGTGGAGATTACGTCTGAGCATGTTACTGAGCTCAGACGAGCCGCCAATCTGTCTCTCCACGCCACCAAAGAGACCACCTGTGCTACTGGCAGGTCCATGGCAGCACTGGTGGCAGCGGAGAGACATCTGTGGTTGACCCTGTCCGACCCTGTTCTTCCCACTCTGGTGGGTCCCAGCAGGCTCTGGTAATGGAACAGGAAGTGAACACTCTCCTGAGGAAGGAGGCCATCGAGATGGTCCCTCCTCATGACAGAGAGTCCGGGTTCTACAGCCGGTACTTCATTGTTCCAAAGAAGGGTGGAGGGCTGCGTCCCATTTTGGATCTGCGTCATTTGAACCGCTCAGTTGTGTGACTGAAGTTCAAGATGCTCACGGTCAAACAGGTCGTGTCTCATATCAGCTCCTAGGACTGGTTTGTCACGATCGATCTAAAGGACGCATACTTCTATGTCTCCATCCTTCCCCAACACAGGAAGTTCCTGAGGTTTGCTTTCGGGGGCGAAGCTTACCAATATCGGGTTCTTCCGTTCGGCCTGGCACTCTCACCCCACGCTTTCACGAAGTGTGTGGATGCTGCACTGGCTCCTCTGCAACTCCAGGGCATCCGCATACTGAATTATATTGACGATTGGTTGATATTAGCTCAATCGGAGCAGGTGGCGGTTTGGCATCGAGATGTCGTTCTCGCCAACATGAAAGAGCTGGGGTTAAGACTAAACGCCAAGAAAAAAGTGCTTTCTCCAGTACAGAGAACCACTTATCTGGGCATGGTGTGGGATTCGACCACGATGCAGGCACGTCTGTCTCCTGCTCAGATCGAGTCGATCCTCACAGCAGTCGCGAGAGTAAGAGAAGATCGGTCACTCACTGTAAAGCAGTTCCAGAAACTGCTGGGTCTGATGGCAGCTGTGTCCAACGTGATACTTTTTAGCCTGCTGTACATGAGACCCCTACAGTGGTGGCTCAAGACCAAGGGGTTCTCCCTGAGGGAAAGTCCGCTCCGCATGATCAAGGCTACGTGGCGGTGCCTACGTGCCTTAGACATGTGGAGAAAACCTTGGTTCTTGTCCCAGGGCCCGGTGCTCGGAGCTCCTTGTCACCGTGTAACGCTAGCGACAGATGCATCTCTTGCCGGGTGGGGAGCGGTCATGAGTGGCCACTCAGCCCGCGGTCTGTGGAGTGGCCGCTATCTCACCTGGCACATCAACTGCCTGGAGATGCTGGCTGTGATTCCAGCATTGAAACACTTTCTCCCGGACCTAAGAGACCGCCACGTGTTGGTGCACACCGACAACACAGCAGTGGTCTCTTACATCAACCACCAGGGAGGCCTGCGTTCACGCCCCCTTTACAGGCTGGCGCTCCAGATCCTTGTGTGGTCCCAGGAGAAACTCCTTTCACTTTTCACTTCCTGGTGTGGAGACCGCCGGCTCGACCCATTTAACTGCCCAGTTGGTACAGTGCTGGAGTTCCTGCAGGCCTGTTTCCCCGCAGGTTTGACCCACTCTACCTTGAAGGTCTACGTGGCGGCCATTCAGTTCAGTTTTCAGTTTTATTTGTATAGCGCTTTTAACAATGGACATTGTCACAAAGCAGCTTTACAGAAATAAATGGATTAACAAAAAATATATTATAAATATTTGAATTTATCACTGTGAATTTATCCCTAATGAGCAAGCCGGTGGCGACAGTGGCAAGGAAAAACTCCCTGAGATGATATGAGGAAGAAACCTTGAGAGGAACCAGGCTCAAAAGGGAACCCATCCTCATCTGGGTGCAACACATAGTGCGATTAAATAAATAAATCCCTTCTATTATTGTGCGCTATAAGGACAAGTAGTGCAATTGTGCAACCAACAAATTCATCACAGTTTCCGCAAGAAGTCCGGTTGGTTAAAGTCTATCCACTGTCCACTGATGGAGTCCTGAGTACGAAGCTGCTCGTGGCAACCGCAGCCCCAAAGCCACTACAGCAATCGCAGTCTCAAGCCATTACAGTACAGCTCCCCATATGTGATCCCCAAACCATCTCCACAGCCCCCAGGTGGCACCATCCCCAGCAAACCAAATGGTTCTTCAGGCCGTCCATATGGGGCCCCAGCAGCAGCGAGCGAACTCAACCGATGAGAACTCCAACCAGAAGTAGGGCATCAGACCATTGCGGCCTACCACGCCCCTCTCGGTGGTCAGACACCCCCTGGTTACACGTTTCCTCCGTGGTGCGCTGAGGCCTCCAGTACGATCTCGTGTCCCTCCGTGGGACCTGGCTGTGGTGTTAGAGGCTCTCTGTAAACCCCCTTTCAAGCCTATAGAGGAGATTTCTGATCGTCTTCTCACTATGAAGACTGCCTTTCTTCTGGGGATTTCCTCTCTTAAGAGAGTTGGGGATCTACAGGCCCGACCAGCGGAGGCTTAACTGTATGTGCCCGGTGCGAGCACTGGACACGTATATCCACAGAGCTGCCCTGTGGAGAAGGGCGGACCAATTGTTTGTGTGTTATGGTCCCCCTTAGAGGGGTCTTCCTGCTAACAAGCTGTGTGGATGTATGCGTCCAGTGCTCGCAATGGACACATACAGTTAAGCCTCTGCTGGTCAGGCTCCCGAAAGGGAGGAGGACAGAAGGCCTGGAGTATGACTGGCCATGGTGTAGAGGAGGGAATTTTAGGTACATAACCCGCTCAAGAGTAGAGAACCGCTTTGGCCAGACTTGGCACGAAGCCTGAATAAGAGGGGGCCACAGAGAGGGTCTGTAGATCCCCAACTCTCTTAAGAAGAAAGGCAGTCTTTATAGTGAGAAGACGATCAGAAATCCCCTCTATAGGCCTGAAAGAGGGTTTACAGAAAGCCTCTAACACCACAGCCAGGTCCCACGGAGGGACACGAGAGGTACCGGAGGCCTCAGCCTCAGCGCACCGCGGAGGAAACATGTAACCAGGGGGTGTCTGCCCACAGACTGACCACCGAGAGGGGCGTGGTAGGCCGCAATGGCTGCCACGTAGACCTTCAAGGTGGAGAGGATCAACCCTGCGGAGAATCGGACCTGCAGGAACACCAGCACTGTACCAACTGGGCAGTTAACTGGGTCGAGCCGGCGGTCTCCACACCAAGAAGTGAAAAGTTTCCTCCTCAAGGTGTACGGTTTCCTCATTGAGGGAGCTCTGGATTGGAGGATGGTCTCAACAACCTCGGCTGAGAGACCAGAAGCTACAAGTTGTGCCCCCTCAGAGGCCACACCCACAGCTTCCACAACTCGGGGCGGGGGTGGAAGATGGTGCCCCCCGCCTGTGAGAGAAGATCCCTCCTGATGGGAATCTCCCATGGAGAGCCTTCGAGAAGGAAAATCAAGTCCGAGAACCATACTCAGCCCGGCCAGAACAGGGCTACTAGCAACAGATGGGCCCCGTACCGGCGCACCCTCTCCAGAACTTTCCAGGGGAAAGGCATACAGACGCAGCCTTGGCCAAGTCTGTACCATGGCATCCAGTCCGAGAGGAGCTGGATGAGTCAGAGAGAACCAGAGGGGACAGTGTGATGTCTCCTGAGTCGCAAACAGATCCACCTGAGCCCGGCCAAACACTCTCCATATCTGCTCCACCATCTCAGGGTGAAGTCTCCTTTCCCCGGGCCTCGGCCCCTGCCTCGACAGGATGTCTGCTCCCATATTGAGATGCCCAGGGATGTAAACTGCTCCCAACAGGAGGAGTTTCCCCTGGGACCACACAAGGATCTGGTGCGCCAGCCTGTAAAGGGGGCACAAATGGTGGTTGATGTAAGAGACCACCGCTGTGTTGTCAGTGCGCACCAACCCATGGCGATCTCTTAGGTCTGGGAGAAAGTGTTTCAATGCTAGAAACACAGCCAGCATCTCCAGGCAGTTGACAGACCATGGGCTGAGTGGCTCATGATCGCTCCCCATCCAGTGAGAGATGCGTCCGTCGCTAGCGTTAAGCAGCGACAAGGAGCTCCAAGCACCGGGCCAAGAACCAAGGTTTCCTCCACATGTCTAAGGCACATAGGCACTGCCACGTGACCTTCATCATGAAGTGAAGTGATGTGTGGCCAAGTACAGAATTTGTGCTCTGCATTTAACCCATCCAAGTTCGCGCGCGCGCACGCACACACACACACACACACACACACACACACACACACACACACACACACACACACACACACACACACACACACACACACACACACACCTGGAGCAGTGGGCAGCCTTTTTTTACTTCGGCACCCGGGAAGCAGTTGGGGGTTCAGCGCCTTGCTCAAGGGTCTCACCTCAGTCGTGGTATTGAGGGTGGAGGAGAGCGCTGGTCATTCACTTCCCCCACCTACAATCCCTGCCTGAGACTCAAACCCACGACCTGCAGGTTCACCTTCGGGTTACAAGTCAGAGACTCTAACCATTAGGCCACGACTGCCCCCATGCGGAGCGGGCTTCCCCTCAGCGAGAACCCCTTGGTCTTAAGCCACCACCGTAGGAGTCTCATGTACCATAGGGGTCTCATGTACAGCAGGCCAAAAGGTATCACGTTGGGCACAGCTGCCATCAGACCCAGCAGTTTCTGGAACTGCTCTACAGTGAGTGACCGGCCTTCTCTTACTCTTGCGACTGCTGTGAGGATCGACTCGATCCGAGCAGGAGACAGACGTGCCTGCATCGTGGTCGAATCCCACACCATGCCCAGATAAGTGGTTCTCTGTACTGGAGAAAGCACACTTTTTTTGGCGTTTAGTCTTAACCCCAGCTCTTTCATGTGGGCGAGAACGACATCTCGATGCCGAATCACCGCCTGCTCCGATTGAGCTAATATCAGCCAATCATTGATATAATTCAGTATGCGGATGCCCTGGAGTCGCAGAGGAGCCAGTGCAGCATCCACACACTTCGTGAAAGCGCAGGGTGAGAGTGCCAGGCCGAACGGAAGAACCCGATATTGGTAAGCTTTGCCCCCAAAAGCAAACCTCAGGAACTTCCTGTGTTGGGGAAGGATGGAGATATGGAAGTATGCGTCTTTTAGATCAATCGTGACAAACCAGTCCTCGGAGCTGATCTCAGACACGATCTGTTTGATCGTGAGCATCTTGAACTTCAGCCGCATGACTGAGTGGTTCAAATGGCGCAGATCCAAAATGGGACGCAGCCCTCCACCCTTCTTTGGAACGATGAAGTACCGGCTGTAGAACCCGGACTCTCTGTCATGAAGAGGGACTACCTCGATGGCCTCCTTCCTCAGGAGAGTGTTCACTTCCTGTTCCATTACCAGAGCCTGCACGGGGCCCACCAGAGTGGGAAGAATCCCACAAAAACGAGGCGGTGGAGAACCGAATTGAATTCGGTAGCCTCTCTCTACAGTATGCAGGACCCATTGAGACACATTCGGCAGAAGTTTCCACGCTGCCAAATAGTCTACTAAGGGAATCAGTCTCTCGGGACTGACCTCCGCTGTAACGAGAGCGGCTAGCTCGGTGCCCTGAAGCGGCAGACTGGCAGGGGATGGCCGAACTAGCTGCTCTGGAGAGCTTTGAAGAGGTAGCGAGCCTCCCAGTACCACTATGTTCCCGGGCGGAAACTGAGAGGAGCACTCGCTGGAGACTGCTGCGCCCTGAAGCACCATGGGTGGCAGGGTTGGCAGATTGATCTCCTGAGGGCACTGAGGAGAGACGGGCACCACATGATGAGGTGTACACCGTTCTTCCCCAGAGTGGCCTGCCCTCAAAAGTCCTGGGCCACAAGCATCAGGACATCTTGGCCAAGGTCCTCTTAGACAGAAGAACGGTCCACAGTTCCGGCTTCGCCTTAGAAGTCCCCGGCCCAGTTTTTGTTTTTTTTGCCTCCCGGTATGAGTAGCTGGCACACGGAGGGGGCAGCTCCTGCCCGGCAGCCCCAAGAGCTAGAGAGCGGCGAGGAACCGCTGGAACACTGCCGCCTGTTTATGAGCCTTTTGGTACCTGTCGACGATGGAACTGACGGCATCGCCGAACAGGCCAGAAGGCGCAAGCGCGGCGTCCATGAGGAAGACCCTGTCCTTCTCTTTCATATCGGACAGGGTCAACCACAGATGTCTCTCCACCGCCATCAGTGCTGCCATGGACCTGCCAATAGCGCGGGCAGTCTCTTTGGTGGCATGGAGAGACAGATCAGCGGCTCGTCTGAGCTCAGTGACATGCTCAGATGTAATCTCCACGCCCTCGTCTAGCTCTTTTAGCAGATCAGCCTGGTAAGCCTGCAAAACTGCCATGGTGTGCAAGCAAGCACCAGCCTGACCTGCTGCCGTGTACCCTTTGCTCACCAGCACTGAGGTGGTCCACAGCGGCTTGGAACACAGAGCCGGAGCCTTCAGGGATGATGCCGCGCCAGGGGACAGATAGCTTGCAAGCGTCTGTACAACCTGGGGCATCGCCCTGTAACCGTGATCATCCAGCCCCGCCACATTGGCATAATAACTAGAGGCGGAACTGAATATACGGGCCGAAAAAGGCCTCCCCCATGAACTTGACACCTTGGTGTGGAGGTCAGGGAAGAAAGGCAGGCTCCGGCGTGGAGGTGGCGGCTTACTCCGCAGAAAATGTTCATCAAGCTAGCTTTTCTGCGGTTCAGCCCATTTTTTGGCGGGCCAGTCAATATTTAGCTTGGCCACAGCACGAGTAACCACCTCCAACAGCTCCTCATCTCTGGGGATATTGAATGGGCGAATCGTCATCGGCGCCCTCCACGTCAACCTCCTCGGAGGAAGACAGGCAGAGCGCCGAGCATTCTCCCCAGGGAGAAGAAACTGCAAAGTGGGCTTCTGATCCCAGAGAGTGGGCAGTGGATCTGGTGGGTGAGGAAGAAGAAAGGGACTCACCCATCTCCATTCCCTCCACCAAATCCATTTGCAAACCCCATGAGTGTAACCGCCGCTCCGCCTCGGCAGAAGCGGGGTCAGCACCGCGAGGAAAGCAGGTGAAGGCTCCCTCCTCAAAGAGAGCCCTCCGGGAGCGAAGCACACACCGGCAAACGCTCGCAATGCGAGCAGCCAGCTCCCTCGAGAACTGACTTTGCGTGCTCTGCTCCCAAGCAGACAACGCACAGGCTGTGCGTATCCCCACCTGTGATATAGCGCAGGCAGGGAGGAATACACAGCCTAAAACGCTGCCTGCTCTCGCCCTCTTGTTTTGTCTTTTTTTTCGCTTTTGACATAATGCTTAGACAGACAATACAAAATCAGACTGACACACACAGAGCGCTTGCGGAATGATAGATAGCTGACGCTGTATCCACCGCTCGTGCTTTTAAGCTTCCGAGTCGCTATGTCACCCCGCCTGTGACGTCTCGCCCATTCATTGGACTGAATACACACATGATTCAGAGCGTGGTCACGCTGAAGGTGTTCCCATAGCGTATCGACGCAGCTCGAGTTCCTGAAGGGGAATTTACAATAATCTACTTGCAAAATTGTACACACCCCTAAACTAATACTATTTTGAAGCACCTTTTGATTTTATTACACCACTCAGCCTTTTTGGATAAGGGTCTATCAGCATAGCACATCTTGACTTGCCAATATTTTCCCAATCTTTCTTGCAAAAACATTCAAGATCCATCAAATTTTGAGGGCATCTCCTGTGCATAGCCCACTTCAGGTTACCCCACAGATTTTTGGTCGGATTCAGGTCTGGTCTCTGGCTAGGCCATTCAAAAACATTGATCTTCTATTGGTTAAGCCACTCCTTTGTTGATTTGGATGTATGCTTTGGGACATTGTCATACTGAAAGGTCAAATTCCTTCTAATCTTCAGCTTATTACCAGAAAACTGAATGTTTTGCATTACAATCCACTGGTATTTGTAGCTATTCATGATTCCCTCCACCTTGATAAATTCTAAAGTTCTGGCTGAAGAAAAGCAGTCCTAAACCATGATGCTTCACAATGGTGTTTTTTTTTTGCACCAAACATACCTTGGAATTATTATACCTTTTGGAATGGGTCTCATCAGACC
Source organism: Pangasius djambal (assembly GCA_022985145.1). Lineage (NCBI taxonomy): Eukaryota > Metazoa > Chordata > Actinopteri > Siluriformes > Pangasiidae > Pangasius > Pangasius djambal. Next base: position 12,988,696 of record CM040990.1, read on the forward strand.
ATAACACATTTTGTCACTTGTTTTGGGGTGGTTTTGTTGGGCTTGGATGTTTTTTGTGAGAAAGGGCTTCTGTCTAGCCACCTTACCCCATAGTCCAGACATGTGAAGAATACGAGAGATTGTTGTCACATGCGGGAGCAATCAGTACTTGTCATTCCTGGACTTGTAATTCCTGGAGCTCCTTTAATGTTGCTGTTGGTCTCTTTGCAGCCTCCCTGATAAGTTTTTGTCTTGTCATTTTGTAAACTTTAGAGGGACATCCTGTTCTTGAAGCTCCATTTTTTCTACTTGTTGATGATGGCCTTCACTGTGTTCCGTGGTACATTTGGACATCTAACATCTAACATTTGGAAATATTTTTGTACCCCTCTCCTCATCTTTTGGCAGTGAGACCCTGTACAGGCTTTGTAAGCTTTTTGCAGACCATGGCTTCAGCAGTCATATGAAACCAAGAAGATGTCAAGAAAATACTACAGAAACAGCTGGTCTTTATTTGTGGTTAATAAGAATAATTTCATTGATGACAGCTGTATGCTAATTACTTTTGAACATGATATTGAATGTATTTGGTTCATTCTGAACACAGCCATATCCCCAATTATAAAAGGGTGTGCACGCTTATGCAAACAGGTTATTGTAACATAGATTTATTTTTCCTATTGTTCCCTAAAATGTTTCTGATTGTTTTTCACTTCATTTTTAAACATTGTAATTTCACATTGAGGGTGGGACGAGTTCTTGGTTTAATTTTTTTCATCACAAAAACTTACCATTTTAAAAGGGGTGTATAGACGTTTTATATCTACTGTAAATGCAAAAATGATTTATGTGCATATTTATGGCCATGTGTAGCTAAAGCTCTCACTGGCTAAAATGCCTTGGCTGAAGACTGCTTGTTTGTTTGTTTGTTGTTTGTTGTTTGCCACCACAGCAATCGCAGTACCAAACCATCACAGTGCAATTGCCCATATGAACCGCAGTCCAAAGCCATCTCCATGGTCCCCAAGCAGCACCATCCCCAGTAATCCCAATGACAACATCCCATTCCACCACAACACTCTATGCCTGTGAACCCTCCAGATCTGCTCCTTTACCTAAAAAAATCTATTCACAAAAGGCATGACTAAACAAATATGTTTTTAGCCTAGACTTAAACACTGAGACTGTGTCTGAGCCCTGAACACTAATTGGAAGGCTGTTCTATAACTGTGGGGGTTTGTAAGAGAAAGCTCTACCCCCTGCAGTAGCCTTTACTATTTGAGGTACCAACAAATAGCCTGCACCTTTTGATCAAAGTAGGCCTTGTGGATCATAAAAGACCAAACGTTTGGCACAAGATCATTCAGTGCTGTATAGGTCAATAGTATTATTTTATAATCAATGTGGAATTTGATTGGGAGCCAATGCAGTGTGGGTAAGATAGGGGTGATGTGGTCATATCTTCTGGTTCTAGTAAAGACACTCACTGCTGCATTCTGGACTAACTGGAGATTGTTTATGCACCTACTGGAACATCCAAAAAGCAAGGAATTACAATAATCCAACCTAGAGGTAACAAAAGCATGAACTATTTTTTCTGCATCATGTAGTAACATTACAATTCTTATCTTAGCAGTATTTCTGAGATGAAAGAAGGCTATCCTAGTAATATTATCTACATGAGCTTCAAATGAAAGACTGGAGTCAATAATCAGACCAAGGTCCTTTACTGCTGCACATGATGAAACAGAAAGGCCAGAGTTACTATGTAATCAGAATGCTTCTAGCTGCATGTGGTCCTAATACAAGTACTTCTTTCTTGTCAGAATTCAGTAAAAGGAAGTTAATAAGCATCCAGTATCTAATTTCCTTTACACAATCCTCAACTTTATTAAGCTCATATCTGTCATCTGGCTTTGCTTAAACATACAACTGTGTGTTATCAGCATAACTGTGCAAGCTAATACCATGTTTATGAATAATTTTGCCCAGAGGTAGCATAAATAAAGAAATAAAGAAATAAAGAGCAGTGAGCCTAAAAGTAGAACTTTGCAGAACACCAAACATTACCTTAGCATGCATAGAGAAGTCACCATTTACATCTACAAACTGATAACGATTAGTCCAATAAGACCTGAGCCAGGAGATGGCCGTTCCATCTTCAGTGTGCTTTATTCAGTGTGCTTTAAGTTCTATCTTGAATTTATTCTCTACTGGTAAGGTAGGTTTCTGACTTTGTATACTGTCTGTTTGACTCAGTTGGATCTAGATTCTCGCCACTAGAATTGTTGTATTGTATTGTTGAATTGTTGATTCTGTTGTGTTTTTTGGAAGTGTCTGTTAGTCTATGCTAATTAGTTCTCTCAGGTGACTAATCAAGAGTAGTTTCAGTCTTCCTTAAGGTGTGAATTGTGGGCAGGGCTTACTAAGATATATTGAAGGTTATCCACTGTAGAGGTCAGAAAACATAATTTGCAACAGTTAGACACACTAATTTAGAAAGTGTCAAGTTTAATGGTGTATACTCTTGTTTAGCTATGTGCTACACGTTCCCTCCCAGTTTTATTTTCACTAACCCCACTCCTAACTAAGCTGCAGACATGTGCCTCAAACCAATCTCTGTTGTTGCCTCTCACAGACCCAGAAGATTTCATGCACAAGCCAGAGGCTGCACTACCAGTAACCTCATCTACCCTCCTCTGTTGTCTCAATCTCAAACAGTGGTGGTAGGTGGGCTCTGGAACTGCCAGTCTGCTGTAAAGAAAGCTGATTTCATCTCAGCTTTAGCTTCCCATTACTCTCTTGACTTTTTGGCACTAACTGAGACCTGGATCTCTCCACAGAACTCAGGTACACCAGCTGCCTTATCCTCTGCTTATGCTTTCTCACACATTCCACGAGAAGCTGGCAAGGGTGAGGGTATAGGTTTGCTGTTGTCTCGAAGATGGTGCTTCACACCGCTTTCCCTGTCTCATCTCAACATCTCATCCTTTGAATTCCATGTAGTTACAGTTACCTCTCCAGTCAACCTTCTCATCGTTGTCATCTACCAACCTCCTGGTCCCCTAGGGGCCTTCCTTGAAGAAATGCACATGCTCCTCAGTCTTTTCCCTACTCAAAGCACCCCTCTTACTGTCCTCAGAGATTTCAACCTCCCTGCTGACAATCTCCAGTCCTCTTGCCTTCTCCCTCTTCTGCATTCCTTTTCCTTAACTTTCAACAGCTGTCCTCCTACACATAAAGGAGAAAACACCCTGGACCTTGTCTTCAGCCGCCCCTTTCCTACTACAGACATCAGTGCTACCCCTCTCCACATCTTTGACCATCTCTTGGTATCCTTCACCATCACCCTCCCTATCCTGCCTAAAACCACCAGCCATCTATACTTCTCTCCCACTCATAAAAACCTCCACTCTATCTCCCCTTCCTCCTTAGCTTCCTGCACCCTATCATCCCTTCCTGTCCCTGACTCCTTTTCCTCTTTACCATTGGAGCTAGCCACTGACACATTCCTCATCCATGGACCTCCTCTATCCTCTAAACCCAGGAAGATTTCCAACCCGGCTCCTTGGCTATCAGATGTGTTACGCAGTAATCGGAAAGAATTAAGAACAGCAGAGAGGAAATGGAAGAAATCGCAACTCGACACAGATCTTGTCTCTTACTGTGCTCTCCTGCCCAAATTTTCATCTGAAGTGACTTCTGCTAAGACTGCCTTCTACAGCAGTCTTCCAGCCACAGCTGGAATCCTCTGCACAAGATCCTCACAAGCTCCACAACATCTTTTCTTCACTACTCAACCCATCGGCTTCTCCTGCTCCATCCTCCCTCACTTTGCCACTTTTTATGATGATAAGATTGGAAAAATCTGCCAGACATTCACTTCTACTCCTACTCCTACTCTACACACTGAGGATTCTCCTTCTCATTCGCTGGCACAGCTTTCTAAACTAACAACAGAAGAGATCCTGCAAATCATCTTATCCTGCAATCCTACCACCTGCCCATTGGATCCAATCCCTTCCACAATGCTCCAGACCATCTCTCAAGACCTCCTCCCCTTCATCACCACTATCATCAATGGCTCCATAACATCTGGTCATGTACCAACCTCATTCAAGAGTGCAAGGGTTATTCCCATCCTGAAGAAACCCACTCTAGTTCCCTCTGACATCAGCAACTACCGACCGTTATCACTTCTCTTTTCTTTCTAAAACCCTTGAACGAACCATCTACAATCAGCTGTCTTGCTATCTCTCACAGAACAACCTCTAAGATCCCAATCAGTCTGGCTTCAAACCGGCACACTCCACAGAGACTGCCCTTTTGGCCGTCACTGAGAAGCTGCATGCTGCTAGCCAAACTGTCTTCAGCCCTCATCCTCCTTGACCTTTCAGCAGCGTTTGACACAGTGAACCATAAGACTCTCTTATCCACCCTCATGAGCCTAGGAATTCGTGGTGCAGCATGGCAATGGTTTGCTTCCTACCTGGAAGGTCGTTCATCTCAGATGACATGGAGGAGATCCATATCTGCTCCCCGCAGACTCTCCACTGGTGTCCCACATGGCTCAGTACTTTGTCCTCTCCTCTTCTATCTCTCCTTCCCTCCCTCAGACACTCATATTTCTGCTCGGATATCAGCATTTCTGGCAGACATCTCATCATGGATGACAGCTCATCAGCTGAAACTTAATCCCACCAAAACTGAACTGCTGTTCTTCCCAGGTGATTCATCCCCATCTCAGGATCTTACAATCTCCCTAGACAATTCTCTGATCTCACCTTCGGTTACTGCAAGCAACCTTGGGGTAATCTGACACACTCATGTCGATTTCTCCTTTATAACATCAGAAGAATTCATCTATTTCTTTCCATACAGGCCATACAGGTTCTTGTTCAGTCCCTTGTCATTTCAAGACTGGACTACTGCAACTCACTCCTGGCAGGTCTGCCTCTGAGCACCATTCGTCCTCTACAACTGATCCAAAATGCAGCTGCACGATTGGTTTTCAACCTCTCTAAATTTTCCCCCACCATCCCATTGCTGCGCTCCCTCCTGTAGCTGCCCGCATCAGATTTAAAACACTGATGCTTGCCTACAAAGCCAAAAACGGACCAGCATCCACTTATCTCAAAGCACTTATCACACCTTGCACGGCACCACGCTCCCTCCGATCCTCTAGCACTGCTTGACTGGTCCCACCATCTCTCAGGGTACAAGGAAGGCATGCATCGAGACTCTTCTCTGTTCTGGCACCAAGCTGGTGAAATGAACTTCCCCTAGATGTCCGAACAACTGAGTCACTGGCAGTCTTCAAACGACTTACCTCTTCATAAAGTACTTCAGTTAGCACTTACCAAAAAAAAAAAAAAAAAAAGTATTGTCTGAGCGCTTGTCTATTACCTCCCCAACAGTTTTGGACTGATGGTATTCCTAGTTTGTGACCTAGTGAGCCAACATCAGAATGTATTTTTGATAGACTTCTAAGTCGCTCTGGATAATGGCGTCTGCCAAATGCCATAAATGTAAATGTAAATGTTCCCTTAAAGCCAGCAACATTTTCTAGTCTATCTAGGACTATCTAGGTCTTCTTTCTGTTAGTGGTTGACCCTTTTATATGCTGCTTAGACAAGAGGAGTCTGCTGCCATTGGCTACTGCCAAGGTTACCCATGGCAACTCCAACAGATATATTAGGACACTATATATACTATACTATATAAGTTAGGCAAAACAAGTACCTTTTAAATTAGAGCTTGCATTTTTAATATTTTCCAGAACTTCTAAGCAATATTTTAATTATTTTAATGTTTTAAATATTTTAAATTCCATCAGCTGAGCTATGAATAATATTTTAGATTAAGTGCCTCGGATAAGCAACACATGCCATATTTAAATGGCTTAAGTGGTAAAATGTCAATATCAGGATCTTGTAGGAAATTTAGACAGTAGGACAGCCAGACAGCAATACTTTGCAATAGTCCAATCTACAGGTGAATGTATTTTTTAGGAGGGCATATGTGTTTTCCAGTGCTCCACCTCAGTGCTTTGACTTACATAGGGTTCACCTGATTGTATTAGTGAAATATCTTTGTTCAGGCCACATTTTTAACATTGCCATATAAACTTCTAATGAACTCCTTAAGTAAATCTTTAAATATGGTCTCATTTAAAACACATTTCAATTTGTGCATGTTTACACAGTGAAGAAAAACCTAAAAATATTTTAACTGGAAAGATACATGAAGCTACAATTGCATATAACTTAGGACAAGAGACTTTCAGAAATGTAATATTATATTTAATATTATATACACAGTGGATATAAAAAGTCTATACAACCCTGTTAAAATGTAAGGTTTTTGTGAAGTAAAAAAAATTCAGCTAATACAAATCATGTCAGAACATTTTCCACCTTCAATGTGAAATTACAACGTAAAAAAATTGAGTGAACAACAATCAGAAACATTTTGGGAAAATACAAAAAATAAAAAAAAGTTACAATAACCTGGTTGCATAAGTGTGTACACAATTTTATACTTTTATATTTGGGGATGTGGCTGTGTTCAGAATGAACCAATCACATTCAATCTCATGTTCAAAAGTAATTGTCATACTTATTATATTATACGTATTATCATCTTGACATGTTCTTGGTTTCATGTGACTGCTGAAGCCATGGTCTAAAAAGAGGTTACAAAGCCTGTACAGTGTCTCACTCCCAAAAGGAATCGATCAAGAGAGGGGTACAAAAAAAGTTGGAACACTGTGAAGGCCCTCATCAACACATGAAGAAAATGGAGCACCTGGGCTATGGGGAAAGGTGGCTAGACAGAAGCCCAAAAGAACACCATACCCAAGCTGAAGCATGGTGGTGGCAGCATCATGCTTTATGGTTGCTTTTCTTCAGGGCATTTATCAAGATGGAGGGAATCAAGAATAGCTGCAAATTCCAGTCCATTTTAGCGCAAAACATTCAAGCATCTGCTAGCAAACTGAAGATAAAAAGGAATTTCACCTTTCAGCATGACATTGACCCAAAGCATACATCCAAATCAACAAAGGAATGGCTTAACCAAAAGAAGACCAATGTTTTTGAATGGTGTAGCCAGAGACCGGACCTGAATCTGTCTAAAAATCTGTGGGGTGACCTGAAGTGAGCTGTGCACAGGAGATGCCCTCACAATTTGACAGCTCTAGAATGTTTTTGGAAGAAAGAGTGGGAAAATATTGCTAAGACAAGATGTGCAACGCCGCTAGACTCTTACTCAAAAAGACTGAGTGGTGTAATAAAATCAAAAGGTGCTTCAACAAAGTTTAGGAGTGTTTACACTTTTGCAACTAGGTTATTGTAAGTTTTTTATTTTTCTTTGTTCACATATATAAGTTTTAGACCACTTTGAAAATCTGGGATTTTTTTTTATATTATTATATAAAACTGGAAATAAAGAGAAAGTTTTAGAATTCTGAAAATTCGTGAATAAAAAAAGGAAATGTGCAACATCTTGACTATTCAATGTTCAAGATATTGAACAATTTCTAGGTAACTATTTAAATTTAAGCAAATTTGTGATACTGACCATGTTAATTTCTTTGTTCAAAAGGTCAGAGTTTCCGTGAGTCCTATCCCTGTCTTCAGGTTTTATATAAACTTGTGGAGTCCATGCCAGCTCGAGTGCACTCTGTCATTAAAGCAAAAAGGGGACATACCAAATACTAAAAACTTCTTTAAAAAATTTCATGTAAATATTTTTAAGATTTTACTTTTCACTCAGTTGTTGCTGATATCATTTGTAATGAAAACCTTTGTGTTAAATTGAAAAAAGAATGCCAAGCAGAAGCATTTTCACTAGTGCTGTCATACTTTTGCACCCCACCACACACACACAAATATTTTATATATATATATATATATATATATATATATATATATATATATATATATATATATATATATATATATATATAATTACTAATGTTTAACATTAGTGTTACTGACTGAGAAGATGCAGAAGTAATGGAAACATGCTTTATTATTATTATTATTATTATTATTATTACACAATTCTATTATTCTGTCTGAATATAAACAAAACAGGATGATTATGGTCTTCTTCAGAGATGTGTCAGTGATACAGAGATGTATTAACAGTGGCACTTCTCTGTAAACTAACAGTAGTACATTCAGCATGCAGTGCTTTATTCTATTAGTGATTAATACATCTATGTTCTTTTGCTGTAAAGTGCTACCAAATTTTTGCTACAAAAATGTCTGACGTGCTGATGTTTCTAAAATGTGATGCCAAACAACTGGAGTGCTTTAGGGAAAGGAGCAATGGGAGAGAAATGCTTTCAGATATCAGAATGGGTAGGCATCCAAAATTCATTCACTGGAGATTGAGGACAAGAGCGAGGGGAAAAAACAACACTTTTTTTCCCTCAATGATAGCTTTTATCCATACACTTTTATCCATAAACTTTTCCACAGCTTACCACAGAGGATGCCAGTTAAAGGTCTCTACCTAAATTTACCAGAAAACCACAGATTTTCACATCTGAAAGTCAGACCAGTATAGTAGAATCTTTAAAATCCAGCTTCTGAAGAAAAGAACCAAAATCACTTTTTATGAACCATTAATGTTTCATTAAGCGGTGGAACATGCTTTATAGAAAATTGTCTATAACAATAATAACAAACAAAATTGTAGGCTTTAGAACTTTCCTTTATCAATTGTGAGTTAATTGTGTGTATGAACCCTTTACAATGTATATACAAAGTCTACATACCCTTGTAAAAATGGCAGATTTTTGTGAATAAATAATGCCACTAATGCCACTAAATCGGTAACACTTTACAATAACAGTACATGAATAACCATGCACTAATACCTGACTTAATACTTACTTATATATGAAGTAATGATGAGTTAAGGCATGTAGTAATCACGAGCTAATAAAGCGCTAACCTTAATTATGACTAGGAGTCTTATGACTTCATGTGTGAATAATGACCACCTTAATAGATGTTAGTAGATGTTTCTTAGTTAATGTATTAATTAACAGGTAGGGGTAAACTAAATCAAACATTTTTATTTTATTTAGAAAAAAAATTTATTGGTCTTTTTCCAACTGTCAAGCCTTGGTGAGTCTGTGCCCATGATAGCCTCAGATTCATGTTCTTGGCTGACAGGAGTGGAACCCCATGTGGTCTTCTGCTGTTGTAGTCCAACCACCTCAAGGTTAGATGTGTTGTTGTTTCTGAGATGCTTTTCTACTCACCATGGTTGTAAAGAGTCCTATTTGAGTCACTAAAGACTTCCTGTCAGCTCAGAGCATTCTGTTCATTCTCCTCTGATCTTCAACAAAGTGTTTCAGCCTGCAGACCCTCTGCACACGGGATGGTTTTTTTTTCCCCCGCACTGTTCTGTGTAAACTCTAGAGACTGTTGTGTGTGAAATCGCAGAAGATCAGCAGTTTCTGAAATACTCAAAAAAGCCCTTCTGGTACCAACATCCATTCCATGGTTAAAATCAGAGAGATCACATTTTTCCCCATTCTGATGTTTGATGTGAATATGAAGTGAAGCTCTTGACCTGTACTTGCATTATTTTATGCATTGTGCTGCTGCCACATGATTGCCTGTTTGAGTAATTGAATGTGTACAGGTGTTCCTATTAAAGTGGACAGTGAGTGTAGTTCCAAGTGAATGGCTCTTGAAAATTTAAATTGGTTCATTATAACAATTATACCAATAGCAAAAATACCATTGCGTAATAGACAATGCATCATTCTCTAGCGTATTTATACAGTATACAGTCCCCTCCATAAGTACTGGAATGGCAAGGCCTATTTTTTTTTTTTTTTGCTATACACTGAAGACATCTGGGTTTGAGATCAAAAGATGAATATGAGATGATAGATCAGAATTTCAGTTTTTATTACATGATATTTACACTCACTAATCTTTATTGATGATGGAACTAATGAAGGTAGCAGTAGAATGAATTCAGAAGTCTACAGAAACATTCTGTTTGCCAATTTACAGAGAAATGCATCCAATCTATTTGGGAGGAACTTCATCATGCAGTAAGACAATGAGCCAAAATGATGCTGTCAACAGGCAAAGGGGAATAAAGTGAAAGGTTTTAGACTGGCCAAATCAATCACCAGACCTTAACCCAACTGAGCATGTATTTCACCTCTTGAAGAGGAGACTGAAGAGAGAAACCCCTTAAACCCACAACTGAAAGAAGCTGTGGTACAAGCCTCGAAAAACATCATAAAAGAAGAATGCAACAGCTTGATGATGTCAGTGGGTCGCTGGCTTGATTCAGGTATTGCAAACAAGGGATATTCTACCAAATATAAAATATTTACTTTAAGAATATCTGTTCCAATACTTTTGCTCACTTAACATTTGGGTGGTCTGCCACCAAAGGTGCCATGTTCTGAGTTTAACACATCCAGATGGAAATATCAAGAAATGAAAGCTGAAATTCTGATCAATCATCTTATATTCATCTTTTGATCTCAAACCCAAATGTTTCAGTGTTTTGAAAAAAAAAAAAAAAAAAGAATTGGCCTTGTCGTTCCAATACTTACAGAGGGTACTGTAATTCTGTAGACTATTAATAGATCTGGGAGTGTGTGAAATTACTTAACAGCTGTTTGCAACCTGTAATTACTAACTAATTATCCTAACCCCTAACAAGTTACTGCAAATAATTAATTGGAGCAATAAATATCAATAAATATTTCATTTATTATAAATAAATAAATAAATAAATTGCTTTTATGCTTTAATGCTTCTCATATCTTAGTACCCTGTATGCATTTATTATGTAGCGGCATAATTTGATAATATGTGAGAGCGGTGATTTGCACATTTAGCTGTAATTCTCTACATATCCACAGGGTGTCACTAATTCCTGCTGTTTCTAAAATATTGCGGCTGGCTCTAGGCATTAGGTCTAAGCTTCGGTAAATATACAATTTCCATCCTGAAATTTTTTTTTAAATCCCGGTTTCTGCACGGGAGGTAACATACGCACTTCAGACCCATTTTTTTGAGTACACACTCTTTATATATGAGGCCCCTGGACCATAAGCAGTATCTGACAATTGTTTACTTTTCCCTAACTCTGAAGCTTGAAAATGTGGGAAAGGAAGTACATGAAAATGAAAGAACAAAATTTCCAGGATGTCCTTTTCATACAATATAAAATAAACAATACACACATACAGACAGAAATTGTGTATGGTTTAGATTTCACATTACGTTTGAAACATATGTCAAACTTTCCTGGAAAGAAGTAGTGGCTCAATGATTAAGGCATTGGGCTGCTGATTGGAAGGCTCTCACTTCAGATCCTCACCAGGAAGGTACCACTGCTGGGTCCTTGAGCAAGACCCTTAACTCTTCAGTAATATCATGTAATTTTAAGCTGCTTTGGATAAAAGTGTCTGGCAAATGAGCAAAAATGTACCAGTTAGAATTTCCACTCCATGTTCCTCTAGTTTTTAAGGGCATCAGCAATTAACGTGCACACACACATACATCCATAAATGCATCTACTTTGAGTAACACATCAAAGGATCCTTGCCTCTATCAGCTGTCATTAAGAGATCAGGGAAAAAGAGCAGCGGTTGGCTAGCAGCTACTATAAGTTATTGTGCAACCCCTAAAAGCACAAACAATACCAGTTTTCCATGACTTTATCTCTACTAGATACCATTTTTTAAAAACAGGATTTTAAAAAAGGTTTTGGTTCAGTCATTCCAACTTTTCACTGATTGTTCCACCTATAGATTATGGAAGATAAGTGATATATAGTCTCTGCTTAAATCCTAGCATGATTGCTTAGTCCATTATGATTTTTGCTATAAATTAAGTACCCCTGTCTGATTTGGGACACTGAGCTATTCCCCATCTACACTTGACTTGCTTCCGAAGAGCAAATGTATGCACAGGTTGCAAAAAATTCTGGCCATCACAGGAAAGTGTCCATAATGACCAGGATGTATCTCTAAAAAGATCTGAATACTAATTCATGGGCCTTCTTCTAGTTGTACTGGTTTTGATACTTCCAAATTCAGGTATTATAATAATCCTGCACACCTTTGGCTAAATTTATCCACGAAAATCCTGTTTCCAGTCACTGAAGGATCTTTTTTTCATTATGGTTGAAAAAAAAACAAATCACAATGATTCAGGTGGAACAAATACGCAGAACAAGAAGTCTTTCATGCACAGAAAACATACCATTGTTCCAGTAAGGATGAGTTAGCTGAACTAGCAGCAGTAACTCATTGTAGGGCTTCATCTGTGTTTTGAGTGTCCTTGAGGTCAAAAGATGTTGTGGGGTATAGCATTTAATAAGTTTGCTAGGGGTGCGGGAGAGGACATGGGATTGTTTTTTTGTCTCCTCCAAAGATGTGCCCCTTTGACAAGGATGAGGTCAAAGAAGTTAGGGAAAACAGCAACTAACTCTGACCATGATGTTTTTAAATTTTATTTTTCTTTTTGATTTTATATATTTGGTTCAAGATTTTTTTTACATTTTTTGTGAGGCAGCCAGGAGCTGAGTTAATGCAAGGGAACTTTCACCACATTGAACAGTATGTTGCATAATGATTGGAAAACAACAAGAACTAAATTCAAATCTTTGAGATACCAATGCTGCTGACCTGCTGCAGTCAGAATGGAGTAGGGTCAGCGTGCTGGATTCTTTAAATCATCATCACTGCCATGTAAGCATGCAGTTTGATTGGCCATTTGGCATATTGGTGAAGGGCTGTGTTAACTATCCACTTAAACTTTCTACTATTAACATTTACATAATTTCGATTTTTCTGATAAAACTGCTGAATTTATATCTCTTCTCTATAAAACCTCACTGTGGCTAAAGTTATCCTTTTATTGCCATTACAATGATAACAATGATATAGAGATGGGTCACTGTATCAGGGAAAAACATTTTAAACATGGATAAAAGTGAATATAAAGTACACTCTTTGCAAATTTATATAGCAAAGTGGGTCAGCAAATACAATGTAAAAGATATTGCCTTTGATGAGTTAGGAGAGGCCAAAGTTCTTATGCAATTTTTTCAGGAGCTCATTTCCAAAATGAAGTTTAAGGGCCATGTGTTCAGTGTTCATGTAGTCATGAGCCCCATAACCCTGAGCCATACAGCTTCCCAACCCATTTACTGACAGCAAGCAAACAAACACAACCACAGTCCATTCAACTGATCCAACAACAAAGACAAACGTTAACAAGACATTAACTTTTCCACATTTGCTAGAGATTTTGGTACCAAGATGGAGATGATAGTGAGGCCAAGGGAGATTTATATAGCATAACTGCACCGTAGCTGTGCACCATGTTAACCTGAGACTAGCAGAATTTGTTAGAATCTTGGAAAAAATTAACCCTGAAAAGCATAAACTACAAATGCTTTTAAACCAGTTTAAAGTAAAGCTAACTAGACTGCAGTTATGTGATTCAGATATATAATATATTTCCTGTTTCATTATGCATGTATGCTTTGGCCTTGTGTCGACACCAAAAAGATAAAGGGGCTAGATACAAAGCCTTTTATTCTCTAATGGGACTAGAGCCGGAGGTCAGCATGACTGTTATCCCCGTTTAATCAGAGAGGGGGTCACCCAAAAGATTTGTCCAGTGGTTGTTCAAGGCATATGTAGAGCTCTAGTTTATGGCATATGCATGCCCAGTGCCCAGAAGTCAAATACCATATTGTTGATAGTATTTAAACTTACAAAGGTAGCTAAAACACTAAGGAGCCTTTGTTGAAGGCTTGATGTTGCAAAGGCAGTGCTGATGAGGGGTGAACCAAATCTATTCATTCCCTGATCACAAATTCCCTGAATGTTGCCTTCTGGTTTTCACAAAATATTTCTCTTTATAAAAAGACAAAACAAAAGAGAATGTTGGTTGCATAGCGGGAGAGCTCCTCACAACTTTGCACATAAAACTACCCCAAGCTTCTACAAACCAGACCCTCAACTTGGACTTGATTATGCCCAAAACTGCGTTAGTCAAGGAGTGCGACATTTTTACATAAGCACGCAAGACAAGTACACTAAGTATTAAAGCAGCACCATTGGTCAAGAGCACAGAACCTAACAGCATGGTGAATATAGCTGAAATTCTAACTGAGCTAAAAATGTTCTGCTCTGAATTTGGATCAAAGTTAGACAGAATAGATAACTGTCAGGGTGCAATGGAAAGCTCTATCATAGCATTGTAGAATAGCCTGACTGATATCAAACCTGAGGTATCAGCCAATGGAAAAAAGTATTGAGGAAGCTGAGACCAGCATAGCTACAACACAGGACAAGATAGACAGAATCAAATCTTCATTAGCTTCAGCTACAAAGTGGCTTGCATAACTGGAGGTGAAGATCGAGGATCTGGAGAACCATGGAAGGAGAAAGAATTTCCAGGTGTTTGGTCTCAATGAAGGAGCTGAAGGCAGTCAGTCCTTATTGGATTTTATGCACAACATGCTACCTCAATGGCTGGGCCTTGGACCTGACAAGTCCTTCATCTTGGAAAGAGCCCACCGCACCCTGGCACTTGCAAACCCCAATTGAAACAGAGCAGTTCTCATCCGATTTCTCAAAGTTCAAGATAAAGAATTTGTCCTGTGCACTACGAGACACCGGAATATCACACATGATGGATCCAAACTCTCATTCGCCCAGGATCTTTTAGCAGAAACTATCCGACAGAGACATGAGTTTAACAGCATCACGAAAGTGTTTATCGATATGGGGATTTTCCATGGGTTCCATCACCATCCGTGCAAGCTGATGGTGCTACATAACATAGAAGATACAATTATTTTCTTCGTCACAAGCGATCGAGGAATTCCACCACAATATCAGTGCACGATAAAACACGTGGCCAGGTTTGATCTGACTGTTCTATACAAGAAAGGGTGAGCATGACTGTCTTATTTATTATTAATTTGCCATTTAATCTTCTCTGCAGAGGCAGACAATACAGATAGCAACACACCAGCACTTTGTTTGCTTGGACTAGATCGCATTTAGCACAGAGGCAGATTTTGAAATATTTGACAATGGGGCTATAATCTTTGTTTTCTTTGCCTGTACTAATGTATCAGAATCTTTTTTAAATTCAATCTTTATTTATTTAACTATTCTAAAGCCCACAATTTATCTCTGCCAATCTGCAGATGTATATATTTATTTACTACCAAGGATGATTAATCTGCTGTGAAGACTGTGTTGTGTTGAATTTTTTTTTTTTCATAATCCTGCTGTTCTGCAGAGCTAAAGGCTTCTTAAGGGAGCTAAGCCACTCATCTTTCTTCAATACAACTAGACATGATTTTCAAATATGATGTGTGTGTGTGTGGGGGGGGGGGGGTAACTGGTCATACCCTTTCCTTTCTACCTTTTTTCCCCTCTCTTGGTCAGTTTGTATTTTGCATTTCCTCATAAACTCATGTTATCCATGGTCAAATGCTAACAAAATAACAGACATATATCAGCATGGCTAATACCCTTAATGTGATGTCATTTAACGCTGTGGCCTTACTATAGGAAACAAAAGGGGAACAGCAATACTCATCCATAAATATGTTGCTTTTATACTTACAGAACAATATAATGACTGTGACGGTAGATATGTACTAATTCGTGGAACACTTTATGGCCAAGAAATCACACTGCTCAACATTTACACACCGAATGCGGATCACCCCAAATTTATGACAGAAATGATCACCCCATTTAATCAATAAAAGTATGGACTTCGGGATAATTGCTGGGTTGTTATTTAGATAAGACTTTACTCTCTGTATCCAATCCCGATGCATCAGAGGCTCTAAAGATGACCTCTATTGACACAGGTCTTGTTGATGTCTGGAGAGAATTTAACCTTACAGTGAAAGATTACCTCAGGATCATCTCTTCTTTGTAATTGCTTGCAATATAGGCCATATTCTAATATCAGTCTTTGCACCAATCTACCTTCAGCTAACTCTCTATCAACAGACACACCAAACCAAGTACTGGAGATTTAACTCCTCACTTCTTGCAGACACTGAAGCTTGCAATAATATTAGACAATATTAGACTGAAACAATATAGGCAGGACAATGCAGCTTCTCCTGTTACTCCTGCAGTGATATGGGACACAGCCAAGGCTGTGATTAGAGGACAACTGATCGTATACACATCTGCAAGGAAAAAGTCTGTTACTGAAAAATAATGAACAAATGAAAAGGGAGCTTAGTTATCTAGAACTTCAGAAACAATCACCCACAGAGGTAAATAAGAGGAAGCTAAATGTTGTCCGAAACAATCTTAATTTACTTCAAAAAAACTTTTCACCATGCAGGCTTTTAGCCTATCAGCATAAAAAAGAGCACGCTGATCATACAATAAAAATATATACACAGTACTACAAGCCAAATAAAACATGAGATGCAGTCAATAAAGTCCTCATTTCTCAATTTCTATATACAGCTGTACACATCAGAAAAAATCCCTCCAAATCAGATATCTGCAGAGATCTGCTGTCCTCGGTTGGAAAGTCTCTGCTCAGAAAATGGAAAGAATATTGTACATACCAGTTTCAAGACTTATTTACTGAAGGTTCCGTTAAATCCTTCTCAGATTGAAGATTATAGTTCAAAATTCTAAAACAGGACTACTATAAATATCTACAAATTCGTCACTTAATTATTACTCTGGAAAGGGTGGGACAGCTATCTCTGGAACGGTCAAGGATAGAGGAGAATCTGGTGAGCTCTACATCATTGAAAGGGAAAATCTATGTGATTTATTGTGCTTTGTTAGACCATCATAGTTCTTCCTTGGCCTCACTTAAGAATGTATGGCAAGGGATTTGGGCTTTGACTTTAGTGAGAATGTTTTTACCTCACTATCTTGTAATAAAATAATCAAACACCTACAAATTCCTGCACAGAATTTATCTCACGGTACACAAGTAGGATTTACCCTAAATCATCTTCTAGATGTCACCATTGTAAAACAAATACAGGGTCAGTTATTCACATCTTCTGGGAATTGTAGAAAACTGAAACATCTCTGGAAGGCAGTACACAATTTGACAGTCAAGGTTTCGGAAATACCATTGGATATTACACCAATATGGATATATACACCAAACAGAACTGGTTAGGATGCTTGACCCTATATCTGCAAAGAAGATTTGCATAATATCATACATGGCATATGAGGAGCTGGCCCGTGGACTTCAAAACACCACCAAAAAGCTCCTAAATTTGAAGAAGACAGTCGGTGCTTCTGCAGCAGTCCGCCTCCCCGACCCCTGCCGTGAGGCCCAGCACCTCTTGTCTAAGCTGATGCCCGATGAAGACGTTGAAGCATTTCTCCTGATGTTTGAGAGGGTCATCCAGTGGGAAGACTGGCCCCCAGCCCTCACTCCACTTCTCACCAGGGAGGTCCAGCTGGCCTATCATGGTAGAGGAAGCAGCCCAATACGACGGGGTTAAAAGTGAGATCCTCTTATGCTGCAGTCTCTCACCCACCACTGCAGCAGCAGAGCTCCATAAGTGGATATACAGTCATGTGAAAAAATGTATCACATCAGGTGCAAATTATTAGAACATTGTTACAGAGCATTTTGAAGGAGGCTTGTCTTATTTAAACCTCAGACATTTAGTCTGGTTTGCTCTTAATTGTTGAAGTGAGAGGTATCACAATGCGGAGATCCAAAGAGCTCTCTGAGGACTTCAGAAAGAAGATTGTTGCTTATGAGTCTTGTAAGGGATATAAAAAGAATTTGTAATCAGCCATTCTACTGTCCAGAAAATCATTTACAAGTGGAAAACATTAAAAACAAATGCCAAATGGCCAGGTCAGGCCATCCAAGCAAATTCACCCCAAGAGCAGACCGCAAGATGCTTAAAGAAGTCTCCAAAAACCCTAAAATATCATCATGGGACCTACAGCAAGCTCTTGCTACAGATGATGTCAAAGTGCATGAATCTACAATCAGAAAGAGACTGCACAACTTTAATTATCGTGGGAGGTGTGCAAGGAGGAAAACTTTAACTACAAGAAAGAAAAACATGTCTAAGAAAAACATGAGGGCAAGACTGAAGTTTGCCAAAGAACACATAGACAAAGGCCAAGACTTCTGGAATAATGTGCTTTGAACAGATGAGTCTAAATTGAATTATTTGGACACCATAATGGAGGGCATGTTTGGCATAAACCAAATATAGCATTTCAACAAAAGAACCTCATACCAACTATGAAACATGGAGGTGGAAGTGTTATGGTTTGGGGATGCTTTGCTGCAGCAGGACCTGGCCAGCTCACCATTATAGAATCCACTATGAATTCTATATTGTATCAGAAGGTGCTTGAGACCATCTGTCAAAAAATTGAAGCTGAAGCGGAACTGGACCTTGCAACATGACAATGACCCATAACATACCAGTAAATCCACCAAGGACTGTCTGAAAAGTAAAAAATGGAGAGTTCTGAAATGGCCAAGTCAAAGCCCAGATCTAAATCCTATTGAGATCCTGTGGGGTGAAACGGGCTGTGCATGCAAGAAATGCCTCAAACATCACACAGCTGAAAGAATTCTTCATTGAGGAGTGGGGGAAACTTTGTTCCAGTCATTTACATTTACATTTATGACATTTGGCAGACGCCCTTATCCAGAGTGACTTACGATAGTGCTTTGAAGTCTATTAAAAATACATTCTTATATTGGCTCACTAGGTCACAAACTAGGAATACCATCAGCCCAAAACTCTTGGGAGGGTTTTTTTTTTTGTGTGTGTGTGTGGGTGTGTGTGTGTGTGTGTGTGTGTGTGTGTGTGTTTGAAGACTGCCAATGACTCAGCTGTTCGGACATCTAGGGGAAGTTCATTCCACCACCTTGGTGCCAGAACAGAGAAGAGTAATGTCAGTCGATGTCAGAAACTGCTAGATGGCTACAAGAAACGTCTCATTGAGGTTATTTCAGCCAAAGGGGGAAACACTAGCTATTAGGGCATAGGGTGTCCTAACTTTTTGTCCTAACTCATTTTTGTTGATTTCTTTTGTTTAATAAGTGAAAGCAAAGTGATTTTTTTTGTTGTTTACATGCAATTACATCACTTTCATCTACAGGTACAAATTAAAACAAGATTTTTTGAAACTGACATGTTGACATTTCTTAATAAAGAACTGAATATTTAATGGGGCGTCCTAATTTTGTCACATGACTGTATAACCCCAAAGCCACCCCAAGGAGCCAAATGGACAGCCTGCTGAGGATCATGAAAAGGTGGCTCCAGCCGGAGCGCCTGTCCGTCACCGAGGTAGCTGAAAGGGTGGCTGTTTCTGAGGGCCCTGCCACCCGAGGAGTGGAAAGCCGTGGGGATGAGAGGAGCCCAACGCCCCTGAGAGATGGTAGAATCACTGGAGTGAGAGATTGCTACATTGGAGATTGGCAGGGGTGAAAGGCAAGAGCTCCCCCACCTTCCACTAGCTCGGCGCCTGGAACACCTAACCCTGGTGAGGGGAGACCCAGGCCCACTCGCTCTACCTATGAGATGTCGCCAGATGTGTCCATGCCCACAGAGCCGGATCCTGCCACCCCATGACCCCTAGATAAGCCCTGGCTGGCCAGCTGTACACTCCATACCGCAACAACTCCCAACCTACCCACTATCAGCGTGAAGATCGCCGGCCGCCCAATAACAGCATGCTGGATTCAGGACGTACAGTAACTCTAGTCCAGCCTCCTGTTCTGCCTGCACCGAGGCCCTACAGCTTCCTAAAGGTAACCTGCATCCACAGGGATGTCAGAAGTCAGAGCGGCGAACACCAGAATTCTAAGCACCCCCTCACCATGGACCTCCTCCGCGAACTACCCATTCCTCTACTACTGGGCTGAAACTGGCTGGGGTTCCCAACAGCCATGGCAGCGCGGGTAACAAGGAAGAGGAGAACCAGGATAACATGGCAACATATCCGGCAGGCCTGCTTGGCGCAGGATGAGGGCGCCGCCGGAGCAAGGGCAACACCAGAGCGCCGGAGGTGAGTCCAATCCCCCCTGCTAACCCTATCTCCATTGTGTCTATCCAGGTCACTCAAGAGGGACATTTCAGCCAGGAGCAGACGGACGACCCCCAGCTAAAGAATTGCTGTCATTAAAGGTGTACGACAGCGGCCAGACCAGCGCTTCCCTGACACCCACTTCCTGGTACGCGGAGGTCTACTGTACCAGAGAACAAACACATGAGGAGAGCCCTATGAGCTGCTGGTGGTTCCCCAAGGCTGTACCCGGGCCTTTATGCACCTGGCCCATTCACATCCCCTTGGCCATTGGAAAAACTAAAGGACCGCTGCCAAAATCTGGCCGGGATCATGAATATACACTAGTCATTGTGGATTAAGCCACCAGGTACCCCGAGGCAGTTCCTCTCAAAAAAGCCACCTCCCATTACATCGCCCGTGAGCTCCTGCTCCTCTTCAGCTGTGTGGGCATCGCAAAGGACATCCTCTCCGACCAAGGTACGACATTTATGTCTAAATTAATGATGGATCTGTGTCATTTGTTGCAGGTTAAGCACCTGAGGATGTCCGTCTACCACCCACAGAGGGATGCTCTGGTGGAATGCTTCAACCAGACCCTGAAAAGGATGCTTCACTGGGTGGTAGACGTGGAGGGCAGAAACTGGGACCTGCTTCTCCCCTACATCCTCTACTCCCCAGGCATCCCCCGGCTTTACCCCTTTCAAGCTCCTCTTCGGACCGCAACCTCGGGGACTGCTGGATGTGGCCCGGGAGGCATGGGAAGAGCAGCCCTCCGCCTTCCGCTCCCTCAGCGATTATGTCCAGGAGATGCAGGAGCGGATAGATCATGTCGAGCCAATCGTGAGTGAGCATATGGAGGCTGCACAAAGAGAACAGAGGAGGGCCTATGATCATCCTACTCAGCCCTGAGAGTTCCACCCTGGGACAGGGTCCTCCTCCTTCTTCCAGACACCTCCTGTAAGTTCCTGGCCTGGTGGCAAGGCCCATATATGGTTGTTGAGAGGGTGAGTCCTGTAAATTACAGACTCCAACAACCAGCTAAGCAAGCAGATAAACAGATTTACCATGTCAACCTGCTAAATAAGTAGACAGAAACTAACCCCCATGTCTCTGCTTCCACTCTACCTAACACAGATCCATCTGAGCATGCCTTGGTCCACCAAGGAGAGGAGCTCTCACTGAGCCAGGAGGCCAAGCCAAAGACACATTTCCTCGATTGCCTCTCCCCTCTCTGATCTCACCAGGAAAGGCCAGCCAGACCAGGTGGAGTGTAGTCGGGGGGCAGAGGAAGCATTCAGGAGACTGAAAGAACCATTGACGAGCTCAAGGAACCCCGACTTCACCCTCCCTTTCATTGTGCATACTGATCTGTCCGAGCCAGGGCTAGTGGCAGTCTTGTCTCAGGTCTTTGATGGGAAGGAGCACCCGGTCCTCTATGTGAGCCGAAAGCTGTCCCCCACAGAGCATATATATGCCACCGTTGAGAGAGAGAGAGAGGCCTTGGTCATCAAGTGGGCCATTAAGGAGCTATGCTATTACCTAACCGGCAACATTTCACCCTTCACACCTCTTCAATGGATTTCCAAGGCCATGGACACCAATGCCAGGGTCACCTGCTGGTTCCTCTCTCTCCAGGACTTTGACTTCTCAATGAAACACTATTCGGGGGCACAGCACGGCAATGTGGATGAGCTCTCCAGGCGCTACTTGCTCTGGGCCCAATGCTCGCCAACAGTAGGCTCAGAGCTCAGGGGGTGGGGCACTGTGATGGTGGGTGGGCGGTCCGCGCACAAAAGTCACACATCACTCCTCGCACAACTGCCGGCAGGGTGCTGAAAAGACAGTGCCACTTCAGCACCCCTATTGTTTTGGACAGCCAGAGTGCATGTGGCCGAGATATATAAGGAACCCGCGGCAGCGCAACAGATAAGGTAGGAGAAGTATACACCACCACTAACAGTTGTTTCTCTCTCTGCTTTCAGAAGGTTATGTCAGCAGGGAAGACGGTCCCCTTTTTCCTCCTACTGAGGTTGGGCTCTCTAAAAGTTGCTGCCACTAACCCTCTGTCTCCTCAGTGTGCAGATCTTGTATTTAAGCAAATAATTGAAAATAAATCAAATCAATTTCTGCAAAACTATACCGTTTGAGTTTACTCATGTCACATAAATGCCAGATTTGCATTAAACCTCACATCCCAGAACACCATGCGGCCTAATATGGCCACCAAGGACTACAACAACCAACCACCACATAGACTGTCATGTTCATGTTCACCAGCTTACCGATCTCACACACACCTTTGTATAATTACTGCCACACTATTTAAGGACTCAACTCACTCCCCAAACCCCCCCGACCCCCCCGGGCGGCCACTGGAATGAGCTGGCACTCAAAGACGTGTATTGTCATTGTTTGAATGCTGATATTCTCACTGGGCTGGCATGTCAGTATGACCAGGTGTCCCTCGACTCACTCATCAACTTATCAATTCATCTGGATCTCTTGTTGAAGAGCAAAGAGAAGGTCCACATGGAAGCGAAAACCCCGAACCCCAATTCATCGAGCCCATGCACCAAAACCATTCACAATCTAACTCCTCTTCAATCTTCACAACTAAATTCCCATAGTCTTGGGATCTCCATGAATGTATGCACACAATCCCCAGATAGCATTGACTGAGCGAGAAATCATACACTGATCATCCCACTGTCTCTCCCACTGCCTGCACATTCCATCAATGTGTATAGCCTCGACCACAGCTGGAAGCCCAAAACTGAGGTTAAAGTGGAAATTCCCCCTGAGTATGAGGAACTCAAGGAAGTCTTTAGCAAAGTCAAGGCCAGTGGCCAAAGGTCAATGGCCTACCAGCTCATCGTCCATATGACTGCACCACTGAATTCATGGCAGAAGCATCACTGCCCAAAACTGCCTTTAACACCACCTCTGGTCACTCTGAGCACTGCATATTGCCATATGGGGTATCTTCAGTGCCTGCAGTATTTCAATGTCTCATCACCGATGTGCTCTGCACATGTTTGGGAAGTTTATCATAGCATATATAAATAACATCTTGATCTACTCCCCCAGTCATGAGACACACATTCACCATGTATAAGAATCCTCACAAGGTTACTAGAAAACCACTTATATGCCAAGGGAGAGAAATGCAAATTTCATTTTTCCATTTCCATTTTTCTCGTTCCTGGGATATATTATCAGCTCTGATGAAGTTTTTATGGGTAAAGACAAAGTCATGGCAGTCAACTTGCCCACTCCAACCACAGTGAAGGAATTGCATAGATTTCTCTTGTTTGTCAATTTCTACAGGAGATTTATTATGGGTTTCAGCCTTAACGTTAACCTTGCTGTTAAAAATGGACCTAAGAAACTCCAATGGAACCCTTAAGCTAACCAAGATTTCAAATATCATAAAGAAGCCTTCATCACTGCTCCCATCCATAAACATCTTGACACTTCAAAGTTTTTCTAAAGTGGAAGTGGATGCTTCAGAGAACGGATTAGGAGCTGTACTTTCACAGTGGTATGGAGAGAAGCCCAAGCTCCACACCATCACCTACTTCTTGAAAAAGTTATCCCCCACAGATTGTAACTATGATGTGGATAACAGAGTGCGCCTAGCTGTAAGGCTAGTCCTGGAGGAATGGCGTCACTGGCTGGAGGGGGCCTTTCATCCCTTCATGATCCTTGCAGACCCCAGAAATCTAGCTAAAAGACTGAATTCCTGTCTTCTTTGCTAGATTCCAGTTTACCATCTGCCACCAGTCACCCTGGCACTCAAAGAACCCACCAGCTTCTTCAAAGCAGATACTGGTGGCCTTGCATGTTCCATAATATCTATAATTTAATTTCATCATGTTCATCTTGTGCCCAATCCAAAGTGCCACGAACCTTGTCCACAGGGAAACTATTCAATTCAATTCAATTCAGTTTTATTTGTATAGCGCTTTTAACAGTGGACATTGTCACAAAGCAGCTTTACAGAAATAAATGGATTAACAAAAGATATATTATAAATATTTGAATTTATCACTGTGAATTTATCCCTAATGAGCAAGCCAGTGGCGACGGTGGCGACGGTGGCAAGGAAAAACTCCCTGAGATGATGTGAGGAAGAAACCTTGAGAGGAACCAGGCTCAAAAGGGAACCCATCCTCATCTGGGTGCAACTACTCCCCTTGCCTACACCCCAACTCCCCTGGTCTCATATAGCCATTGACTTCATAGTGGATAGTCATAGTGGATTGCTTCTCAAAGTCCCTTCAGCTGCTCCCCCTGCCCGGGCTTCCCTATGCCTTTGAGACTGCAGAACTTATCTTCAACCATGTGTTCAGATACTTTGGCATCCCAGAGGATATTGTGAGTGACAGGGGAGCTCAATTCACATCATGAGTATGGACGGGATTCAAGAAGAAACTTGAAGTGTCCATCAGCCTGACTTCCGGATATCACCCCAAAGAAAATGGCTAAGTTGAAAGGGCAAACCAAGAAATACGGAGAACATTCTGTCCAGACAGTCAGGAGGACTGGCTCCCTCACTGAAGGAACCTCACCCTCCCCTCCACCAGCACCACTCTCCATCAAAGGAGAACCAGAGTACATAGTCAATATACAATATATATATATATCGTATATATACATATACAATACCTGATTGAATGGGAGGGATACGGGCCACAGGAGAGGTGCTGGATTCCATCCCAAAACATTCTTGACCCCATGCTCCATTGAGAATATCATGCTCTCCTCCCTGATCTCTCAGGTCCAAGACCTAGGGAAAGACCAAGAAAAAACATAGCTCCCAGAGGTAGCTCTTTTTATGGGGTATGTGTAAAGGCAACAAGCTGATATTTAAAACTAGAAGAGTGCATTTTCCTGCAGAAAATGTAGAGTTATTGTGCAGCAAGGTACTGCTGTTTTCAATGTGTTGCTAGTGTGTTTCTAGGTGGTTGTTATGGTATTCCAGATGGTTGCCAGGGTGTTGCGAGGTGGTTGCGGGAGAATTTTAGCTGGTTGCTAGAGTGTTGCTAGGCAGTTGCTATGAAATTCCAATTGGTTGGTAGGGTGTTGGTAGGCAGTTGTGAGAGAATTATAGCTGGTTGCTAGGGTGTTGCTAGGTGATTGCTATGGTATTCTAGGTGATTGCCAGGGTGTTGCTAGGCAGTTGCTATGAAATTTCAATTGGTTGCTAAGGTATTGCTA
The DNA here is from genome assembly GCA_022985145.1 of Pangasius djambal. Taxonomy (NCBI): domain Eukaryota; kingdom Metazoa; phylum Chordata; class Actinopteri; order Siluriformes; family Pangasiidae; genus Pangasius; species Pangasius djambal. The sequence goes on from CM040990.1 coordinate 13,013,984, forward strand.
GATGATTGCTAAGGTATCCTAGGTGGTTGCTAGGGTGTAGGTGGGCGAGGCAGACAACTTTACAAATGCTTAAATTGTACAGGAATTAGAAAGGCAGACATTCCAATAATAAAATACTAAAACATAGTAAAAATCAAATAACAATAGTGTTGTTCATTGCTTTGCTTTGCAATGTACAATTACTAATAAATTTTGAAACATTCAGAATCATTATTATTATTATTATTATTATTATTATTATTATTTCACTTTACACAACTGCATAACAGTAAACATAACTGCGTGGCTAACAGCTACATAAAAAACATTTGTACCATGTGACCCACAGCTGAGTATAAATTCTCTTATTTCATTAAACTTCTGTCTAACCATCATAAATATCAATAAATTACACAGAAAGTGGGCCAGACTGTCAAACAATATAGGTGGGATAGCACAATAGTAGGCTGAATTTGCTGACCATCAATTACTCACTCTTGGTCGAAGGTGTACCTCAGGGTCTCATTGCGTTACTGCTCCAAGGTGAAATCCCTGAGGGGAATCCCTGCCAACCGTGTCCCCCTGATGCAGAGCTGACTTTGATGGCCCCGGCACCACCTCCCCAGCCAATGCTGTGCACATTCCATACCATGCCTCGCTATTGCTGGACCCATCCATAAACATTTCCCTTACTAATGCCTGAAACCATGGCCAATTTGTCCCAAGAATTAGTGGATGGGTGAGGCAAGGACTAACCGCCACCTCCAGTTTATGCCTTTGCCCCCAGAATTTAATAATAACTGACACGAGCGGATACTTGTGAACATCCCCATGCACACAATCGTGCATTTCCCAATGCCATGCATTGAATCGGGCTTTGATGGACGGTGGTCTTGTTACGTCCTGATGTGTACTCCCTTGTATACTCAGAGAGAGAGAGGAAAAAAGGAGACACCTGGACCAGTGAATCACCATCATGTGATCCTCCGCCAGCTGAAAAGGTTCGTCCAGGAACACGGGCCGGTGGCACTGGACCAACTCCGCCGGTCCTTGGCATGTGTATGGGTGTTTATATGCGTGCATGTCTCACAAGCTCTGCCAGCTATATCACTCTCTTGCCAGTTATGGGAGTCACTGAAAGCGCAAAGAGACATAAATAAGTAGACTGGCAGTAATAAGACACAGGTGAGAATCATCGTGCATTACCTGCCAGTTTGACCCGCCTCCACTCCGTCCACAGCTGACACTCGACCATGACCCTGCTGCCACATACCCCCACCACCCGATTCAGGCCATCTGGCCTGCAGCTGACAACCCCCACCCCATCCCCCCCTGCTGGGAGAGGTAATCTGCCACCACCATCTGCACCTCTGGCTTGTGGACCAGCTCGATCAGCTGTGTGTCTACATCATTCCAAGGAGAAAACACATCAGCCATGACCTCAGAGAAGCAACTGTTCCTGCTCATCACTCTGGGAAGGGTTACAAGGCCATCTCCAAACAATTTGAAATTCAAAATTCTACACTCAGAAGGATTGTTTACAAATGGAGAGTCTTCAGGACAGATTATCGCATCTTGATTGTTTTATTTCAAATCCATTGTGGTGGCGTATAAAGGAGGGTCCAGAAGTATTTGGACAATGACAGAGTTTTTGTGATTTTGCCTTTATACACCACCGCAATGGATTTGAAATAAAACTATTAAGATGTGATCAAAGTGTACACTTTCAGCTTTATTTTAAGAGGTTCCAAAAATATGGCATCTACCATTTAGGAATTACAGCCATTTTAAGCAAAGTACTTCCATTTTCATTTCACAATTGACTGACAAGAAGTTAATTGACCAGGTGTGGTCCATTCCCTCGTTACTTCAAGACAAATGAACCAGATAAAAGGTCTGGAGTTGATATCAGGTATTGAGTTTGCATTTGGCAGCTGTTCGACTGGAGCTACCAATATGAAGTCCAAGGAGATCTCAATGCAAGTGAAGGAGGCCATCATTAGGCTGAAAATATAACATAAATCTATTCGAGAGATAGCAAAAACCTTAGGTGTGGCCAAATCAACAGTTGGGTACATTCTTAAAAAGAACGAAAGCACTGGTGAGCTCAACAACATCGAAAGGCCTGGAAGAACACGGAAGACAACTAAAGTGGATGACCACAGAATCCTTTCCTTGGTGAAGAAAAACCCCTTCACAACATCAACAGAAATCAAGAATACTCTGGAGAAGGTAGGCGTATCATTGTCAAAATCTACAATCAAGAGATGCCTTTATGAATGTAAATACAGAGGGTTTACGACAAGGTGCAAACCACTGGTAACATTCAAGAACAGGAAAGCCAGATTAGACTTTGCCACAAAACATTTAAAAAAGACTCCCATGTTCTGGAATAAGATTCTTTGGACTGATGAAACCAAGATTAACTTGTACCAGTATGATGGAAAGAGAAAAGTATGGCAGAAGAAATGAACAGCTCATGATCCAAAGTATACCACATCATGTGTCAAACATGGTGGAGGGAGTGTTATGGCATGGGCATGTATGGCTACCAATGGGCTCACTGGTGTTTATTGATGTTGTGACTGCTGACAGAAGTAGTAAGATGAATTCTGGTGTATAGGGCTATACTCTCTGCTCACATTCAGCCAAATGCTACAAAACTGATAGGACACCGCTTCACAGTGCAGGTGGATAATGACCCTAAACATACTGCAAAAGCAACTCAAGACTTGGAAAGAAATGGAATATTTTTCAATGGCCAAGTCAGTCACCTGATCTCAACCCAATAGAGCATGCTTTTCACTTACTGAAGACAAGACTGAAGGCAGAAAGATCCACAAATAATCAGCGACTGAAGGTGGCTGCAGTGAAGGCCTGGCAAAGCATCTCCAGGGAGGAAAGAATTAGAGTTTTGAGAACATGGGCTCCAGACTTCAGGCAGTCATTGACTGCAAAGGATTTTCATCCACGTATTAAAAATATGGTTATATTTACAATTATGTCACTTTGTCCAAATACATTTGAGCCCCTGAAAATGGAGGAACTTTGCTGAAAATGGCTGTAATTCTAAATGGTAAATGCCGTATTTTTGTGGAACCTCGTAAAATAAAGCAAAAGTTATTTTAAATCCATTGTGGTTGTGTATAAAGCCAAAATCACAAAAACTCTGTCATTGCCCAAATACTTCCGGACCTGACTATATATATATACAGAGTTTGCATGCTCTCCCTGTGCTTTGGGCGGTTTCATGCTTCGGGTACTCTAGATTCCTCCTCCAGTCCAAAGACATGCATTGTAGGCTGATTGGCATCTCTACATTGTCCATAGTGTGTGACTGTGTGTGTGATTGTGCCCTGCGATGGGTTGGCACCCTTTTCAGCGTGCCCCAAGTCCACTGGGATAGGCTCCAGGCTCCCCACGACACTGTGTAGGTAAGCGGTTCAGAAAATGGATGGATATTAAGCTCTGTTTTTTTAAAATCTGGTCACACTATTGATTTTTTGCTACAAAATGATTGATACAAAATGTGACTGAAAATAATGCTCAGAGATCAGAATTCTTATATTGTCAGAGTGAGAATCAGCTAAAGTACAAAAATATAATGGTTAGCATTTCATATTTAATAACTGATCTTTTGCAATATATAATCCACACATTTTCCAATGGAGGGTTCTTATATTCTTATATTATATAGTGGAGGCTTCATTACATTCCATAATGGACATATTATTTCCCAGATAAGACATTATCACAGATTTTTTTCTTTTTCTCTCCTTCTAATTGTGATTCCTGAAAATTTTTATTTTTATTTTTATTGAATGACAGGCTAGGTTCTTTTGCAAATGTATAAAATTTCACATCAGGGGAAGCACAACAGTAAAAAGGAGGCATATGCTGAATGCTAGGAAGCATCTGGCCCTGCTGCATTCACCTATCAATATTTTATGTTTTCATTTTTGTTGCTATGGGAACCTCTATCCCCAGCTCCTCCTTGTCTCATTTTTGCAAATAGATCTTACCAAATCTGAGTGATCTAAAATTAGAATAGTGTGTTCCACAATTTGATGTTTCACTAGTGACAAAGAAGAAAACATAAAATTAAAGAAAACAGAAAAGGAACAATGCTAATGAAACATGCAGAGTTTTCACTGCATAAATCAAAGCATTTGATCATTATACATGATAGCTTTTTCACTTTTATAGTATTACATAAAAGAATGTTTATGTTAAATAACACGAAAGATATCATAAATGAAATATGATACAAACACCCAAATCTAAAAATGTTCCACAGCAAGGAGCCTTGTTAAAAATTTATAGACCATACTGGACTTTGGCATTTGTAGAGATCCACTGGTCTAACAGATTCGTAGGTTCAAGATTCTGTATAAATATGTAAACCTAGTGGATCTCTGCAAAGCTAAAACTATTTCCTTACGCCCCTATTTTTGTGATCATGGCACAAGCTCAAAAACAAGGCCTTAGAGTACAGAGTTATTTATTCTTTGTATTTTTCATGGAAGCCTGGCAAAAAAGCAGCAGTTTAAAAAAGTGGTTGGCTTGGAATGGATACATCATCAAGGGTGTGCTGCTGCAATATTCAATAAATCAGATATGCTGACTCTCTTAAAAAGTAAACAAAACATTTAACTAATTAATAAAATATTATACTGTAGTGCTAGAAATAACCAGCTGACACAACGTACAATAAATGAGATTTGTGTCTTTTCTGTCACAGATATTTTTAGTATTAGTGTGAACATTTTTGCTTCAAAAGCCAACTATCGTTCAAAAAAAAGAAAACTACAAATGTGTAAACCAAAAATGGGCAAAAGTTCAGATAAATATAGATGGAAGGTCAGAGGATAAGGCTTGAGTGCCTTTACTGAATATACACTTTACTATGCCACTACAGCTAGTCCAATTATCACATTGCTGTCTAATATGATTTTAAATAAAGTTCACAGTTTATCATGCAAAAATGAGACACAGCATGCAGCAAGAAATTAAAAAATACTTTTGAGGTAAACTGGCCTAATGCACACTGAGACAATTGTAATTTTGCTGTGGAAAGTACAATCAACAGAAGGGAGACGGCTTTTTCAATTCCTGGAATTTTTCAGCATTAAAGGCAAGGACTTGTGTTTAAATGCGGTTGTCTAGACGTTATTAAAATTTCCATCTCAGACACCTCTTTTCAAGAAAAGTCTGGCAAGCTCAGAGGTATGAACTACATACAGGTGTCTTACATTTCAATGGGGCCCACAGAAAATTAATTTATGTCAATAACCAGTTTATGAATATAAGTAACTTTCCCCATATAAATATTGACATAACTTTTGGACCTAAGACACCTTTGAAAAAGGCCATCTGTCATATTCAGGTAGTTGAGAAAAGGGATTTGAAGGAAAATACCATTTTAGTATTGTGTTTGTACCAAGATCGGGTCATAGTAGGTGGTATCACATATTTTTGGACTAGAATAGATGGGAAAATACCACTGCAAATTATGCATGTGTCTGCAGAAAAAAGAATTCCAACACTGCCATGTATAATATCATGAAAGATACGGACTGATGAACTGATTCATATTGTTCCCTGTGCGATAAAGATATTTAAAAAGTCAGTTTTGTTTATTTGCGGCCCACACAAAGCCTTTTCCAATTTAAACATACCCCTACTTCTCCATTTCCTCCTCCTCATTTTTTTTATTACTTGCTGCTCAGAGAGAAAAAAGAAAACCAGCTATATGAACAAAGGTGGAACAAATCTTTGCAGTATCATTTAATGTCATTTAATGCACACAGAAAAAAATATATAGAGAATTTCCAATATTAGTCTCAGAATACAATAGTTGTTTAGACTCCATAGTGATAACTGGCATGGCAGCTTCAGCATCTGTTTGTCCAACAATTCTCTTCAATAATAAATAATTCCATAAATAAACAAGTAAACCAATACATTTCAGCAAGTGAACAAATCATTACAACATTAAATACAGCATACATAAAGAAGCTTTTAAGTTTACAGTGTCTTTTCCAGACTACTAGAGAACCTTTCTACCTATTTATAACTTTTTTTTGGCTTCTTTAAAAAGTCATTTGACATTCAGCGGTCAGTGATGTAAACTGATGAGAAAGCTTAATCCTTGTTTCTGACTCACCATAACACGAGGTAGTGAACCAAGATGCTGGGTACACTCAAAACATTCAAGAATATCAGTGGTATGGTTGACAGATGACAGTAAGAATACTAAGACTCATGCTAATTAACTTCATTGTATGCACCGATTAATATAACACTAAATGCACTATATTTTACCTTCTGTACAAATTATGCTAGAGCATAAACCTGCCATGAAACAATGCAATATAATTTTTTTTTTCTTTTTGTTACAAGAAAAACAGGAAAAATAGCATTTTTAAATAAACATCTGACTTTAACAGTTAAGTCTCTGTTTTGTATGTTTTAAATGGAATGTAGTCATCTGGAAGGTATTTTTAAAAGAATGTGAGTTAAGCTCTATCCAGGTCACTCAAGCTTCAACTTTGACAGAGCTTATAATCTATTTAAGGCAATGTAGTCCCATCGAAATAAATGCCAAATGCCGCCAATATACAAAAGCATCTCTTTAGTGTCACCACAAAATAACAGAGATGATGTTTAAAAAAAAATCAAGCAAAAGATGAAGACATTAATACCTAATCTGCACAAGACTAAAAAGTGAGCCCCTTTGTCCCTAAGATTAGGTGTGTCAATGATTTTGACCCCACCCTCAGTCCTTGTCCTTCTCATTCCTCCACCCCTAGACAGTGCTAGAGAACAGTGATCTGAGTGAGCTCTGAGTTAGAGTGTCCTGTCCCTGGATTTGGTGGCTGTTCCGGGCTGACCAGGGGCAGCTCCACGCCTAGTCATGCAGCATTACTGTTTGCCTCTGTAGTTTTGCAGTTGTAGGCAACATCTCGCGCCACGCTGTGCATGCGGCCTGACTGCTGCTGCGCATCCAGGCTGAAAGGCGATGGTGGTTGGCAGAACTCACGGAAGCAGCGCTTAAAGTTCTCATCCAGAAAAGCATAGAGTACTGGGTTTAGGCTGCTGTTCACATAGCCAAGTGCAATGCAGAAGTGCATGAGCACCACAGTGTGCACACTGCCCAGGTTGACACCCAGTGACTGTGCAAGTGCCATAATCTGGATGGGTGTCCAACACACCACAAATGCTGCCACCACCACCAGCACCATGCGCGTGATACGCCGCAGGTTGCGATCCTTCTCCTTGGAACCAGACAAAATACGTACATTGCGCAGGCGCTTGACCATCAGGCTATAACACACACTAATAATGGCTACCGGGATTAGGAAGGAGAGCAGGAACACACATGTGCCGAACACTGGGTCCCAATAGCTGCGGGGGTCTGGCAGGACCAAGATGCACTCAATGCCTGCACAAAGTAGGTCACATGGCAAAAAAAAAAAAAAAAAAATCAGTACATGAAAAACAAGTAAATAAATTTTTAAAATTCTTAAAGGATTGACTAACCTACATTATCAGTCAGAAAATACATATCAGACAGCCCATGTGCAGACTATGTGAGTCTGAGAGTAGTCCAAATTTAACTCATTGCTGAGTGAGGGAAAAAAGTTTAGCTACTACATTATTTTTTAAGGCAATGGGATTACTGTGTGCTTCCAAAAGATAAGTGCATTACTAACTCTTATAAACTGAAAAGATTACTGCCACAATTTTGCAACACTGAATATCTGTCCATATCTGTGGTGACTTTATTTGACAGAGACAAATAATGGATTCCTTAGAGGGCTGTCTGGGATAGTCTTCATCCTTCATCTATTTCTTCTTTCGTTACCGTCCTACCTACAGCCACACCAACAGCATCTTTGTGACTAGTTTTCCTGCAATGAAATTGTAATGCCTGGGGATAAAATGTGCAACTTTGATATTTTAAAAAAAATTAAGTTTAAAAAATGCAGGTATTAAAAATTAACGTAAAAATCAAGCTGTCAGAAATGCAGGTTTAAAAAATCAGTAATCAGAGCAAACAAGAGATGGAGAAAGAAAGTATACTATAACTTCCATCCAGAGAGCACAGTCAATTCTGCTTTCTTGGTATTTGAATTCGCAATCTCCAGACAATAGGACAAGCACTTTTCTGTTGTACCACTTTGGAGACTGTTACCTGAATTTTTTAATCTAAAATAATAAAAAGAATTGTACTTTGCATGTTACTTTTTTCAAGCATTACAAATGTACACATTTTCCCCCAAAACATTACAAGCATTTTCTGGTTCAGGTTCTGCTGATTCTGATTTAATTCCATACCTTTGATTTTCTCAGTTCCATAAGTATTTTGGATATATGAGAATTGTTTAGAATTTTACTTAGTCTGCTAGCAATGAAATGGAGATACAGGGATCAGAGAACACCAGACAGGAATGAGCAGTTTTCCATTCATTATTCACAAAAAAAGATCCAGTCATTAATGACTAATCATGTTGGTGAATACAGTATTGATATTTTTATACAATGGCGCTAAATTGTTCAGAATTGTTCAAAAATTAACCAGGGGGAAGAAAATCAAAAGGAAAGTAATTTCAAACGCCATCAAACACCACTATACACTATGTTCCCTTTGAGCCTCTTGGCTCGATTTGACCTACCATTCCTCAAGATACAAGTTGACATGATTCAAGACATGCTTCAATGAACTTCCTCTGGGTGAGTCACTGCCTGTTTTCAAACAATGACTTTTCAATAAGCACTAAAAAGCCCTAGACTTTTGTTTTGTTGCTGTACTAACTCCTTTAACATAGTCTTAGCTTGACAGTACCCTGACCTATTTGTGTTAGAACATGTTTTTGATGGAGACAACAAAGCACTTCTACTGTAAGTCACTCTTGGTAAGGGTATCTGCCAAATAATGTAAATGTAAATGTATTTCAACAACTCAACACAGGTGGATACATACACAAGCACACACACTTACCATGGTCATCCTCAACATCTCCAAGCACCATGGCTGGTACGCCAATGGCAGAGGCCAGTAGCCACACACATATGTTGACCACTTTGGCTTTGTGGGGTGTCCTCATATCCAGAGCTTTGACAGGATGACACACAGCCACATAGCGGTCCATGCTCATCACAGTAAGGGTGAAGACACTAGTGAACATGTTGTAGTAGTCAATGGAAACTACTGCCTTGCACAAGGTATTGCCAAAGGGCCAGAAACCTAGGAACACATCTGTGCCCTGGAAAGGAAGTGTGGCCAAGACCAATGCATCAGCCAAAGCCAGGTTAAAGATGTAGATGTTGGTGGCTGTCTTCATCTTGGTGTACCTGATAAACAAAGAGATTGAGAGAGAGAGTGAGGACATGAAGTAGACAGGTTCCATTAATCCAAAATAGTCAAGCACACAAAAATATAAGCAGATATTGTGAGGGCCCATTTTTCCTTCTGAAGTATATTGGGCCTTATTTATCAATCTTTTAGTAAAGCTGTGTGTAAATGTTTGCATAAACCAAACCAAACTAAAATTTCCACAAGATTTAGAAAGGTTTCAGATATGCTGATTTTCTTCATACTCGCATACATATGTTGATCACCCGTAAAGTGCAAAGCTTGTTCCTGACACAGCTCCTTGCTTTTACTGATGCCTACAAAACTTCATAAGCACACAGAGGGCTGGAAACATGAAATGCTGCTAAACAGTGAAAGAAAAGGCAGAAAGGCAGAAGTGGAAGTTATTTTGACTCACTTCTATGCCAATAAAAACACTTAGCACTATAACAGCACCTAAAAAGTCAAAATCTAGAGATAAAATTGAGTGAGAAGAAAATGGTGTGACATAAAAATAGAGGAGAAAAAAAGATATACACTACCCATGTGATCATTCACACCAAGCACGTCATGCAAGGAAAGTGGGAAACTGCTATTTTAACATTATTTACCTTCGTACTCAGGACCAACCTGAATTCTTTCGAAAAATGTGATGAATTTACTGGTTGCACATTTGCATTATTTGTCCATATAGTACACAATAATAGAATGGATTTATTTATAATTGCACTATCCGTTGCACCCAGATAAGGATGAGTTCCCTTTTGAGTGAGGGATAAATTCACATATTTACAATATATTTTTTGAATTCATTTATTTCTGTAAAGCTGATTTGTGACAATGTCCATTGTTAAAAACGCTATACAAATAAAATTGAATTGAATTGAATTTTAAGTGTCTCAGCCAACGTACTAGAAGTGTTGCACAGAGTTAAAATAAGATGATTTATAAGCCACCATTCATCCTCTGAAAAAAAAAAAAAACATACCGTTTTTAAACATCTTTTCTTTCATAAGCGTGACTATCCATCGGCATTTGTTTATGGCTTTCGGCTATGCACAGACCAGCCTGTACTCTCTTTGTATGGTGGCATTTCTTTTCTTATAAAATAATATAAAAGATTTGAATGAATAAAACATTGAATTATTTGTCTTAATTTATGGGTTTGTGTTGGCTTACTTTCTTTATTTTTCATATTCTTTAATTAATCTTAATAATATAACACAACTGGGCTTCTTGATAGAGACTACGAAGCACTTCTTTAAGTCCCTCTGGATAAAGATGTCTGCTAAATGCTGTGAATATAATAAAAATAAGCAATTTTAAACTTGACAGTATATTCCATATATAAAAGTGCAGTAATCTACGCAAACTGTATGATTTTACGTCGAATATGTCGAAGTTTATATTCGATAAATTTACACACAAATTGCAAGATGCAGATACAAAGAATTTAAAAATAAATCTGTACCTATCCAGCTTGATAAATAAGGCCCATTGAGAGCAAACTGCTGCCCTACCATATTTACAGTCAGGTCCATAAATATTGGGACATCGACACAATTCTAACATTTTTGGCTCTATACACCACCACAATGGATTTCAAATGAAACGAACAAGATGTGCTTTAACTGCAGACTGTCAGCTTTAATTTGAGGGTATTTACATTCACTTGCTGAAGACAAAACTGAAGGGAAAATGCCCCAAGAACAAGCAGGAACTGAAGACAGTTGCAGTAGAGGCCTGGCAGAGCATCACCAGGGATGAAACCCAGCGTCTGGTGATGTCTATGCATTCCAGACTTCAGGCTATAATTGACTGCAAAGGATTTGCAACCAAGTATTAAAAAAGTGAAAGTTTGATTTA
>CM040990.1:13025286-13059716 GCA_022985145.1 Pangasius djambal
TGTGGTGTATAGAGCCAGAAATGTTAGAACTGTGTCGATGTCCCAGTATTTATGGACCTGACTGTATATACTCATAGTTCAATTAACAAAAAATCCTTTACTGGTCTTCATTCATAAGGATATCTAATTTTGTAGTTTGACATATGTCTAATTTTAAAAATCATCTGTTTTGAAAGGCACTAAAAGACTTAAAAATACAATAAAGAGGCTCTCACATGAAAAAATATAAGTGGCTAGAATACAAAGAGATGCATGTGTTTTTGGAGAAAATTTATTCACTGAATTTTTTTTTGGCAATTTAATATTATAATTATGGCATCCAAACTAAATCTAAAATAATTTTGTCAAGCAGAAAAAAACGTCCTTTAAATTAAAATGTGTAAGGTAAACCTCATGTTTAAAATGCTTTGCTAAGTTGTTTCTTCCTAAAACAAAAGTTCAGAGTATCATCATGACCCATTGTGTCCCTTTAATAACAAAAGGTTCAGGCCTTTAAAAAAAAAATGATACAGATTAGTAATTTAAAAAAAACATTAAACAAACACTAATATCACAAATAATTAGTTTTTAATAGTTCATTTGTTATTTTAATGCTTCTTTTATTGAAATTCTGAATGTTTATAGCCTATGAATATGAATGCAGAATCACCATGGACTGGCACAAATGGCTTACTTCTGGCAGTAATGCAAGAAAAGCTAAACTCCTCCAAAGCAGCTTCACAATGTGATAGAAAATATATATTGCATTATTAAATGCTTGAGTTTCAACTGATTGTCAATAATGAATGCCATATAAAATTTAGCTAATATTCTCCCCTGCAACATCATAATGCTTAACTTTAATATATAATTTGCCTTAAACCTTTCATTCTGAATTCAAGCAAAGGATGGCAACATTCAGGTAGGAGTAACTGGAAAATATTGTGAGGATCAAGATTTCATTTCAGTCAATTGATGTTTAACAAGCTAACTCTATTTCATAAACCAGTTGCCTGGAAAGTCTCTTTGATTTCCATGTAATTTCCTGGACTGACTCTATTTGGCATCAGTCCTCATGAGTTTTGTGTGTTTGGGGGAGTTCTATTCTATGGCAGATGAAACTGAGGAATCTAATTATTATAATGAGGTACTTTTTTATGACTACATCCTCATACATGTTTTATTGTTCTTATCTGTGCTCATCCCCTTCTCACTCTTTGGTTCTTGGGGGAGTGTGTGAGTGTATTTCAGGACAATCATTAGTCATAGATAAGCATCTTTCCAATCATAAATCATCTTTATAAAACAACACATGACAGACTAGGAGAAAAAAGTGGAAAAGGGAATTTGTATGTGTATGTGTCTAGGATGCCCCATACCACTGGTTGCTCCAATGTGCAGTATTTACTCTATTAAAATTTGCAAATCACAAACTACTTATTATATACACTGTATTCTGTGTTGTATATTATTTTACCAAGATAAAAAGAGTTACATTAATAAGTGACAATCTATAGTATAATTGTACTGAAATTTGAATTCTCTGGTTTATATAGTTATATGCATAAGGTATATCCATAGGCCTACATATAATCCCTAAAATATAACATGGTAAAGTTTTCAATTAGACTGATGATTCATCCATCAACCAACAACAAATCTGAACAGCTCTATAAAAATATAGTGAGATACAGCATATATCTGATTATTGTGCTACTACTTCACAGCAACCTGTTTATGGACAGTTAGTAAATATTGGTAAATGTATACAAAACACAGAAACACACCTACACAAAACACCTCTCTGTCTCGCTATGAAACATTTATTCTCACCACACTTCTTGGGTATCTACAGACATGGTCTGAATGTGTGGGCAGGTCTCAGGTCATTAGCTGCTGCTAAAGAGGGAACAAGAGGGGGAAGCTGATGAAAGATATGAGATCTGAATGAGCTACTGGGGTTATAATAATGAGCCAAGCTGTGCCCAGAGAAACCTAATCAGCAAAATAAACAACAAAAGGATCTGGATAAAGGTCTTTAATCCAATTAATATCCCTTTGTAAAAATAAAAAAAGCACACACACACACACACTAATTATATATATATATATATATATATATATATATATATATATATATATATAAACTAGTTTTTTTTCTTTCCTTCTACTTCAGATTCAAGATATAGTATATATGTGTCTGTCAGCACAAAGTCACAGCTAACCTTTACAAAGACCCTGAAATTAGCATATGGTGTTGGCTTTGAGTTACACTGAATTTCTGTGATGGACTAAATAAGTGATACAACACATTTATTTAATATGACTTTTGTAAATAAAATACACTTGCTTTTTAATAAACAGATTAAATCCTTGATTTGTAGGACATAACCTATTGATTCATCAAGACTGTAAAGACAACTTAAAATATCATATAGATTTGGGACAGTGCACACAGGATAATGCTTTAGAGCAAAGAGCTGCTAGAAAAGATAATGCCATTATTACATTACTGTATACTAATCAGCAGCTACCTAATACACTAATAAGCAGTTGACTACCAGCCATGTCAAGAAGGATTTTATTTTCCAACGTACAAAAGACAAGCACTATTGACCATCTTCTCATAACCATCTGTGCAGGTGCTAATATGGCGTAGAGGGGTACAAATATAAAAAGCTGCTGGTGAAGAGCTCACCAGGTTATCTGCAGCCTAAGGACCAACAAAGGGCCCCCTGGTAGGAGAATCTTTTATTGGGCTTTTATTATTAGAGCTCAAGTAGTTTGTAATGACGAGTCACCGGAGTGGGGATCCATTTGCAGCTTTTAATAAAGGAAGACACAGTCGTACAGGTGTGGTCGAGCAACAGCAAGCAGGGTAATCAGAGGCGAGACAAAAGGCAGAGTAATAAGACAGGCGAATGGTCAGGGCAGGCAGCAAACAAACACGAAACTAGAGAGAACAGTCCAGAGTCAAACACAGTAATCCAATAACAAAGGTGGTAACGCTCAAAAACGTTAGCCAGGGCAAAACAAGACTTTGCAAAGAATGAGTGTGAGGCTGAGGCTTAAGTAGTCCTGGTAACGAGCTGCAGGTGAGCTCGTAATCAGTGCTATGCAAGGGGTGATGGGAAATGGAGTTTTGAGGGAGAAGTCAATACTCGGGTGATGGTGACCTCTGGTGACAATCAGGGGGAACCACAGAGGCCAGATTCGTTACACAGTTGCTAATAAATATGATAAATAATTAACAAGTTCATTATTATGACTGATTTATTTACTTATTTTTACTCACTCACTCATTTATTTCACACACACACACACACACATCAGTTGTGTTGTTACTGCAACCCTCCATGTAATCCATACCACACACATTGAGCACACACTACTGGCATGGCAGTGCGATTCTTTTTTTTTTTTAAATCAAGAAAACTAATGATTAAATGCACAACTGTATCAGGGAACTATGGGGTATGGGAACAGCTGAAATTTGGCCAGTTGTAATTACAACACAGCTCAGTAAAAACATGGGACAGTGAACAGATACTGTAGGCTTCGTTTTACAGTTATCCATGAGTCTCATTCATGTATAAACACTTTGCTGTGCAACTACAGGCTGCATAAACCTGACATCAATGTAGATTATGATTTTAATCACAGTGTATATGTGATTGTGTGATTTAAATGGGTTTCCATGCAGTTTATGAGTCACTTAAATGTAGCTGTGAAAAAATAATAGAGAGAGAGAGAGAGACACGCATGGGATCACATTTTACTCAGCTACTGTGGATTAAAATGTTTGTTAAGTGTGATGTGCACTAAAAACACGCTTCAGTAAGAAAATCAGCCGTTCAACAAATAATAATCTTCATACAATTTGTGACCAATGATTTAAAAAAATATTGTATATAGCAGCATATTTTTAATGTAAAATTGAATTTTTAATTTTAGATATATTGTAAAGAATAGAAGAGAGAAAGGGGGATTTTGGGGAAGATATTGTCCATACATCAGAAATGTGTGTGCAGGGCAGTGTGGATTTAAATGCCATTTAAAGCTTATGCGCGATTAAAAGACACTTCACAAAAGCTTTCATTATGAAAGTCTCTATTGAGCCACAGAGTTTTTTGCTCTTATTTGTAATGCACAAAATAATCAATTCTGTTGTACTTAGTATTTTTGGCTCCTGTATTTGGAATTATAATGTACTGCATCAAGAGCAATATGAATGCATGTAAGACAGGTGTCATTACATGTGTAAGACATGTAAATATTGGGAAATGTTTCCAAATTTCTTGTTGAAATGTGCCCATAGTGAAAAACCTCTAGAGTAGAAAGCACATAACATGATATTGCTGGGTTTTGGTGGCCTCTACAAGTGGGTAACTTGATGGCAAAGATCAACAAAAATGGAACTAGGAAAATGAAATTGAATTATATGCCAGCCATCATTCTCAGCAAAGAAGTTCCTGTGGTCCTTAAAAACATGTTCCCTGGTATTATGCCAATAATCTTTAAATGTGTCTTTTGATTTTATTTTACATTTCATCTGTATTACCTGTCTGCCCCTTGTTGTGAGCGCCATAGTCAGCAATTACTCTGTCAAACACAGCCAAAAGTGGCAATCTGTGGGAGCTAGTACTCCTCGCAAATAGCATCCCCAGTGGTCAGTTCTTGCCAAGAACTAAAGAGGCCATACAGGAAGATACTTATCAGATTTTGAGATGATAGCTCAATGCTATTTGTTTAAAACACCCGTTGAAAGCTGACTGGCTGAAAATGGCCATGTTTTTTATGTAATTTGGTGATGATTAAAAATCCAGTTACAGGTTATTGGATCGATGCACCACACCAAATTTCAGCTCAACTGGACATTTGGGTCCTGCAAAATAGCTATTTGAACCCAACTCCAACCACTATGAATATGAATGTCCCCCAGTGGCCAATATGAGCGAGACTGCATCAGCTACTAGTAGGTCCCTCCCTGAAACTACCATTCAAGTACCATTCATGACAATAGCTTAATGGGAACCTTGTCAAATGCCTGCCAAAACCTGAGAGGCCAATGGTGGTCGTGTTTTATCAGTAATTAGGAATTAGGAAAAATCCACTTAGATGCACCCAAACAAATTTCAGATTGAAATTTACGGTTCTTGAAAAACAGCTATTTGCACTTAAACTCAGCCCCCTATGTATGACCATGCTCCAACCTTTGTAGACATTCTCAGAACCTTGTACTGAACATGTATTTCCAGTTTGGTTCAAATCCATATGACCAATCATGAATTACGTAAAACAGCTTCACATTTTCAGAATTGACTGACATGTTGCATTGTTTAGAAATGTCATCATGTTTTAATTGTCATAATTGAGTAACACACTCTCCCGAGTAGTTTGACATCAATATTCTGAAGATTGACCAAAAATTCTAGGACTAGTTCACAAAAGTATATTTAGCATATTATGCAAATTATCATAAATTTGATTGTGCATGGCTAAAAGATCCTTTTCTATAGTTTCAGCATTAGAATCATGATAATAAATAAACAAATAAATAAATAAATAAATAA
Organism: Pangasius djambal; assembly: GCA_022985145.1. NCBI lineage: Eukaryota > Metazoa > Chordata > Actinopteri > Siluriformes > Pangasiidae > Pangasius > Pangasius djambal. The sequence continues at coordinate 13,030,839 of CM040990.1, forward strand.
ATTCTACAACTTATTTTCCAAGAGATATGCTTGTTTTTTTGTGTGCCATGGTCAATGGTGGCAATGTTTTATTTTTTTTTATTAGGTCACCTTTAAAAATACAAAGATTAGCACATTAGCAGCTCGATCAGACTTACAGTTCCTAAAAAACAACTCAACAAGTTCAATTAAAAAAATCTATTTCCACATTTAATGTGATATAGCAACCAACAAAATTCAAGAAAAAAACAAACAGAAAAAAAGAAAATGAACAATCACAATAATCTGGTTGCATAAGTGTGAACACCCCTTAACTAACACTCACAAACTTTTCCTTGTAATATAGCACTCAGACTTTTTGGGTAAGAGTCCACAAGCTTAGCACATCTTGAGTTGGCCATTTTATTCCATTTTCCCTGCATTGTGAAGGGATTGCATGTTTACAGCCCTCTTCAAGTCATTCCCACGGGATTTCAGTAGGATTTGGCTTTGACTGGGCCATTTCAAAACATTGATCTTCTTCTTCTGAAGCCATTCCTTTGTTAACATGGATTTGTGCTTAGGGTTCTTATTGTGCTGGAGGTTGAAAATTTTCTTCATCTTCAGCTGTCTAGCAGAAGCCTGCATGTTTTGTGCCAAAATAGATTTTATGTATTTTGAGCCATCTATGATACCCATGCTGCCACCACCATGCTTCACTGTGGGTATGGTAATAATCTGTCTTGTTCTTGCACCAAACATATCTTTTAGAATTATGCCTAAAACGTTCTACCTTCGTCTCATCTCAGACCATAACATATTTTGCCACATTGTTTGGAACAACTTAGGCAGGCTTGGAATTTTTTTTTTTTTTTTTTTAAAAAAGGCATCCATCTAGCAACGCTACCCCTTAGCCCAGACATGTGAATAGCAAGAGCTTGTCTTCACTTGCCGGGAGTGACCAGTACTTGCCAAATATTCCTGCAGCTCCTTTAATGTTTAATGCTGTAGGTCTCTTGGCAGCCTCTCTGATCAGTTTTCATCTTGTCCTTCGGTCAACTTTGGAGGGACATTCTGTTCTTGGAAATGTCACTGTGATGTCCCATTTTCTCCACTTGTTGATGATGGCCTTCACAGTGTTCCATGGTACATCTAATGTTTTGGAAATTTTTTTGTACCCCTCCCTGATCGATATCTTTCCACAATGAGATCCCGTGCATGCTTTGTAAGCTAACAAGATGTCAAGAAAATCCTACAGAAACAGATGATCTTTATTTGGGGTTAATCAGAAACACTTCATTAATAATGGTAATTACTTTTGAACACAAGTTTGAACTTGATTGGTTAATTCTCAGCACAGTCACATGGGCCATTACAAACAAGGTTTATTATGCAACCAGGTTATTGTAAGATCTTTTCAAAAATGTTTCTATTTGTTTTATTTTATTTATTTACTCATTTGGCTTGGACACAAAAAGCTGCAATTTAAACAGGGATGTGTAGACTTTTTATATCTACAGTAGCAAATTAAGCTTGCACTGGCACAAAAAGATAGCCCAGAAAATATAATAGTATTTAAACCACATAACCCAATAATTTTTTTTTATCAAATGTCCCGCTCTGTGTTATGTTAGTTTTGAAAAATCTGTATGCCTCTTCTGAGGTAAAAAGGTCTAAAGGTTCCTTTCTCCTCATGCCCTAATGGTAGTACACTCTTTTTTTTCATCCATTCATTCTCATTATTTCATCCACTCGTTCACGCTTTAGTCAATGAATAACATTTTTAAAATTAACACAACAAGGAGAAGGTTTCTGAGAACAACAGAAATTATGTGACCATCAGCAAATCATGAGTTTGTATCCCAAGAGAGAATAATTGGCCTTGCTCTTGGGTTGGGATGTATGACATGCTCTGCCTTGTCAACTGGAGCAAAACAGCGCAACTGCATTGTCAAATGCCCTGGAGCAGTTTGAAAACATGTCATCGCAGAGCTGAACAGATCTCAAAGCATGTGTAAGATTTCACCCACCCAAGCTGATAGCTGTGTGCCATAAAGGAGAGCTAGCTATTAGGTGAAGATCGACAATTACCAAATTAGGTGAAAATGGGGTAAAATCCCCAAATGGAACAAACAAATAAAAAGTATATCAATGCAATGCAAAAATTAAACAAAAAATCAAAACACAAGCAAACAGGCTAATGATGACTACACAGAGGACAGAGGGCAAGTGCAAAAAATGTACTTGGAATTTGATCTCTGATGTAATTTTACTAAGCTCTCTGTGAACACATTCTGTGAGCATACCAAATGAATGATTTGTCAGTTGTCACTCAGTCCCAACTTCTTCCCCACCCAGACTAATGGACAGCACTGACATTAACAGTATTCATATTAACAATAAGAGAATTTTCATTAATAAAACATGACGGGGCAAGCTGTTATAGGAAAATAATCAATATCAGTGTGCAGCTTCAAATTTATTTTCCTATAACAGAATGTCCTGAAGTGTTTTATTTCTCTTATACCACAGATCTTATACCATATATCTTATACCATATATTTTTGCATTAGTTTATTAATTAAAACATACTTTAACAATTTATGGTTATTGTTATGGAACGTCCCTGGTGCAAGGTAGTTCTGTCATAAAGGGAGTCCAGGGAGATGGATGCAAAGCGCAGAACTTCTTTATTAGGGGCTTGGCTAATGCTAGGCAAGGCAAGGCAAAGAAAACTTAAACTAGAAAACAAAACTATTCACAGAGAAAACAGTAACAAAAATCTAGCCATGCATGCAAACACAAACAAAGCCTAAACATAACTGTCCAACAACAAAAAGGGAAGAACATAGAACTTAAATAAGGTGAATAATAAGAAAATAAAAAACAGAAATGCATGGTCATGACAGGAAATGGGGCTGACAACAGAAGTTGTTGTTCAACTTAGTGACTAAGGGTGCCCTCTAGTGGTCCAGGAAGAAACTGCCCCGGAGGCTGTGACAAGTTCCAGTTATCACTTGTGTTATAGCAGGGATAAAAATTCATTCCCCTCACTATCCTCTCTTTTTTGCTAAAAACAAAAAATACATAACACAAAGTGGAAAAAGGTGCAGCTTACTCAGAAACCAGAAAGCAAATTCCTCTGTAGTGACGACCTCTGCAGTGAAAAACTTACTGACCATTACAAAGCGCTGATCCCTGAGACACCCCATAAATGTTAAATAAAGATCTCCTAACAGAAAGCTTCACCATATCACTGATTATACATTTCTTTGTTATATAACACGTTTTGTAATCCACCTATTATTGTTCCTAGATTATTTAGAGTATCCACCAAACAAGTCCTTGTGAATGAGCTCTTACTATACCAACAATAATACACCGAAAGCCATAACATTATGACCACCTGCCTAATATTGTGTTGGTCCCCCTTTTGCTGCCAAAACAGCCCTGACTCTAGATCCATGAAGGTGTGCTGTGGTATCTGGCACAAAGACGTTAACAGCAGATCCTTTAAGTCCTATAATTTGTGAGGTGGGGCCTCGATGGATCTGACTTGACAGCCCACAGATATTCAATTGGATTGAGATCTGGGGAATTTGGAGGCCAAGTCAACACCTTGAACTCTTTGTCATGTTCCTCGAACCATTCCTGAACAATTTATATAGTGTGGCAGGGCGCATTATCCTGCCAAAAGAGGTCACTTCCATTAGGGAATACCGTTGCCATGAAGGGGTGTATCTGGTCTGCAACAATGTTTAGGTAGGTGGTATGTGTCAAAATAGCATCCACATGAATGCCAGGACTCAAAGTTTCCTAGCAGAACATTGCCCAGAGTATCACACTGCCTCCGCCAGCTTGCGTTCTTCCCATAGTGCATACTGGTGCCATCTCTTCCCCAGGTAAACGATGCACATGCACCTGGCCTTCCACATGATGTAAAAGAAAATGTGATTTATTGGACCAGGCCACCTTCTTCCATTGCTCCGTGGTCCAGTTCTGATGCTCACCTGTCCATTGTAGGCATTTTTGGCAGTGGACAGAGGTCAGCATGGGCACTCTGACAGGTCTGTGGCTATACAGCCCCATACGCAGCAAGCTGCGATGTACTGTGTGTTCTGACACCTTTCTATCTTAGCCAGCTTTAACTTTTCAGCAATTTGTGCTACAATAGCTCTTCTGTGGGATCAGGCCAGACGGACTAGCCTTCACTCCCCACGCGCATCAGTGAGCCTTGGGCGCCCATGACCCTGTCGCTAGTTCACCGGTTGTCCTTCCTTGGACCACTTTTGGTAGGTATTAACCACTACATACTGGGAACACCCCACAAGGCCTGCCGTTTTAAAGATGTTCTGACTCAGTCATCTAGCCATCACAATTTGGCTGTTGCCAAAGTCTCTCTAATCCATTTTTCCTGTTTCCAACACATCAACTTCAAGAAACGACTGGTCACTTGCTGCCTAATATATCTCAACCCTTGACAGGTGCTTTGTAATGAGATAATCAATATTATTCACTTCACCTGTCAGTGGTCATAATGTTATGGCTGATCGGTGTATATTAGAAGGAGCAAATCTGTCTATCAATTGCAGTCTGTGCTACTCAGAGCTATGCTGTTACAGAAAATTAATCAACACCTTCTGACCTATCAAATTCGAGAATCCAACAGTGCTGTGGTACAAAGCTTTAAAAGACTGTTGAAAGTGTACTAGTGGTACAATATTTACTGTAATTTGTGTTTATGGTGTAAAAAGTCAAATCTCTCCAGTCAGGGGTGAATGCTTTCTTTTCAGTCTATGTGGCTTCTAAATCCTGCTCTGTCTTTCATCCTTTCCCTCATATTTACTATCAGGACCAAATTGGTATTTTGACTGTTTTATTTTTACATTTTTAAACTAAAGTTGTTTTTGTTATATTTCTTGGAATAATGCTTTCATATGTGGTGTCTCTGTTCTGCCCTTTCTCTGTCTTCATGCAATGGTGAATGTCAATTTTTTTTTCACATATAGTGTATATATCCATTTGTTCACATATAGCCTGTGTTAATCTCATTACTAGTTAAAATGAGATTACTACATCAGTCTAGAGGGCAAGAAAAGGAGGGCCCTAATCACTGGTTTGGAATCAACCTTTCTGGCCATAGCCAGCAAAAAATACTCTGTAATTTGTCAGCACACTCTTACAGCTAAAGATAAAATCTCCAGCAATATATTTCACCACCTGAAAGCTATGCATATGCATGAATATGTGGATGTGGCTAGAGTACATGCAAAAGTTAGCCCAGTAGCAGCGAAGCGCTAGCCAAAACATTTAGCACACCCCCAACACAGCTTTCCAGCAAACGATAATTTGCTGTCACTAATAATTATAATAATAATAATAATATATTGTGATATTGTTCTCTATCAAAAGCTACTCTCGATGCTGCATTTCAATAACGCTTATGAGAACATTCTTTGTTCGACCGGTTGTAAAGCAAGTGTGCCAAACATGCCAAGAACTGGCTTAAATAACCTCGGTGGGTGACGTCATTTGATTACGTGTGCCTGCAAGTTATAAATAGATGTGAAACGGACATACCCTCAAGTTTTCTTGTCTTCAGAGACTGCATTGTGTGTGTGTGCGCGTTGATTCCAGCGTTGTTTCTTTGTTTAAGAAGAGAAAAAAGAAAAAAAAGAAAAAGAAAAAAAAGGAGATCATGTCTAGTTCGTCGGTTAGGAGATGCTTGCCACCCTGTGTTCATGTAATCCCTGGCGATGATCCGTAAGATTATTGCTTGGAGTGCCTCAGGGAAGAGTACGCAGCTTGTGCCCTCGAGGACACTGAGTGTGAGCACTGTGAGTTGCTTTCTATCGGAGTGCTCCGCTCGAGGCTCGCTTTCTTTCAGAAGAGGCGAGCCTCTGCGTCCTCATTGAGATCGTGGGGCTCACGTGTTGAGCTCGCTGAGAGACGAGGAGTGCGCGAGCTTCCTCTCTCTCGCTCGCTCTCCCCAGATCGCGATGTCTCCGCCCTCACTGCTGAAGCGCGCCTCGGGGACGCGGGTTCTCTTGCTTATGGTGAAATGGAAACAGAGAGCGCCGCCTCTGAACCATGGCGGTTCTGCAGGCGTACCAGGCTGACTTGCTGAAAGACTTGAGCATAGGCGGGAGCATTAGTGAGGAGGCGTTTTCAGAGCTGCGCCGAGCCACAGATCTGTCTCTTTGTGTGACCAAGCAGACGGCCCGCGCCATTGGCCGTTCTATGGCTGCTATGGTTGCCACAGAGAGACATCTGTGGCTCAACCTCACGGGCATCAATATTACGCGAAATGTTACGTGTTCCGTTGCCTCCTGCCACATTTCAGGACACCAGACATCTAACATCCCCCCAACAGAGCAAAGTGTCAAAACTAGTGCCCACTTCAGAGAAACTGGCAGCGTGGAAGCTACTGCCAAATATCTCTCCATGGGTAGAAAGAACTGTAGAGAAAGGCTACAGAGTTCAGTTTGCATATCGTTCTCCGCGTTTCAACGGCATGGTCTCCACTACTGTGAAACTGAAACGAGCGCATTTGTTGACACATGAATTGCAAGCCCTGCTGGACAAAGAACGTGTTCCCCTGCCAGACAGAGAGTCAGGCTATTACAGCCGGTATTTTCTGGTTCCCAAGAAAGATGGGGGGTTGCGTCCAATTTTAGATCTGATTTTTTTTTTATTTGAACCGCTACCTCAGAACATACAAGTTCAAAATGTTGACAATCGGGATGATTGTGTCTCAGATCCAATCGGGCGATTGGTTTGTGACGATCGATCACAAGGACGCATATTTTCACATAGAGATCTTGCCACAACACAGGAAGTTCCTGAGGTTCGCTTTCGGGGGCGAAGCTTACCAGTATTGGGTTCTTCCATTCGGCCTAGCCTTGTCACCCCACACATACACAAAATGCATGGATGCAGCTCTGGCTCCTCTACGACTCCAGGGCATCCGCATTTTAAGTCTCAGTCTCAGTCTTAGGAGCTAGCGCTTCGACATCGGGATGTCGTCCTAGCTCATCTCAAATCTCTAGGGTTGAGAATCAACGCCAAGAAAAGCGTTCTCTCTCCTGCACAGAGTACAACATATTTGGGGGTCGTGTGGGATTCAATCACGATGCGGGCACAGATGTCTTCTGCACGCGTTGAGTCCATTCTAAACACCCTAAAGAACATCAAGCTAGGCCAGAAAGTTACAGTTCATTACTTTCAAAGGGTTCTAGGTCTCATGGCAGCTGCATCCACGGTGATACCTTTGGGCCTCCTGCATATGAGATCGTTTCACTTGTGGCTCAGAGCCAGGGGATTTCATCCAAGGGCCAATCCCCAGAGGCAAATAGGGGTTACGCGCCAGGGGCTTCGTACCCTATCTATGTGGTTCAGACCCCATGACTTTGGGTCCCACTCTAGGCACATGTTGTCATCGCAAGATGCTAACAACAGACGCTTCCCTCACGGGTTGGGGTGCAGTCTTAGATGGCCGTCCAGCCCAAGGGATCTGGAGAGGTCATCTTCTCGACTGGCACATCAATTGCCTCGAAATGATGGCTCTATTTCTGGCCCTGAAATATTTCCTCCAGCAGTTAAGAGGCTACCGTGTCCTAGAGCGGGTGGACAACACTGAGGTAGTCTCTTACATAAATCGCCAAGGTGGACTGCGTTTGCGTTTGGGGCAGCTGCCACTAAGCAAACAATGTCACATTGGGTGAGAGATGCTATTGTCCTAGCCTACGAGGCGTGTGGTCAAGCTTTGCCTCTAAGAGTAAGGGCCCATTCAACGGCTTTGGCAAGAAGTGTCCCCTTGCAGCAAGTGTGTGATGCGGCAGGCTGGTCCTCTCCGCACACATTTGTCAGATTCTATAGTTTGGATGTCCATGCTACTCCGGGCTCGCGTGTTCTTGAGTCAACATCCCAGAGTCGTTTCTGAGACCTCTTTAATCCTTGTGCGCACAAACTACACAACCTCGAGGGGTCCAGACACTTCCAATGCGGCGGCGTTGGTATTCTCGTTCCCATAAGCATTATTGAAACGCAGCATCAAGAGTAGCTTTTTGATAGGGAACATCTCGGGTTACAGTCAAGTTCCCTGAAAAAGCAGGAACGAGATGCTGCGCCTCAATGCTGCACTGTAGGTGTGACTGGGCGTCTCTTCAGACAAGGTTTAACCTGAAGGTATGTCCGTTTCATGTCTATTTATAACCTGCAGGTGCACGTAATCAAATGACGTCACCCACCGAGGTTATTTAAGCCAATTCTTGGCATGTTTGGCACACTTGCTTCACAACCGGTCGAACAAAGAATGTTCTCATAAGCGTTATTGAAACGCAGCATCTCGTTCCCACTTTTTCAGGGAACAGGGTTACAGTCAAGTAACCTGGGACGTTTCCTGTAGATAGTGAAAAGTATCACCCACCTCTACATTATAACAACTATAAACAGTCTCACCAGCCACTTCTTGCTGTTCTTGTTTTACCTTGTTAATAGGACAAAAAAAGTGCAGCCTGCCATGTTACTGAGAAACCAGAAAAAGCAAAGTTCTCTGAAGTGAAGACTCTTCTGACACATGAGTCTTTCTATAAATGTTAAAAACAATGGTCATCATACCAATGAGCATATCTTATTTAAATAACAGTATGTTTTTTAATCTGCTTATTTACCTTCGATTATTTAGAATGTCTACCCTGCAAAGTACACGAGAGGGTGCTTTTACTATAGCAACAATAATATATTATAACGTGTGCATTAATATAAACCTGTGATTTGAATTACAGTCTGCTCTACTGTGCTGTTATAGAAAATTAATCAACACCTTCTCACCAATCATATTCAAGAAGCCAACAGTGCTGTGGTGGTGTTAAAAGTGTAGTACAATATTTAATTTGTGTTTATAGGGTGCAACGGTGAATCTAATACTTAACAACTGAATGCAAATGTTAATGGTCACTTTTGTGTCTAAAGGTTTGTGTGTGTGTGTGTGTTTGTGTGTGTGTGTGTCTGAATTTGCATGTTTATATACTATATTGCCAAAAGTTTTGGGACACCCCTCCAAATGATTGAATTCAGGTGTTCCAGTCACTTCCATGGCCACAGGTGTATAAAATCAAGCACCTAGGCATGCAGACTGCTTCTACAAACATTTGTGAAAGAATGGGTCACTCTCAGGAGGTCAGTGAATTCAAGCGTGGTACCGTGATAGGTTGCCACCTGTGCAATAAGTCCATTCGTGAAATTTCCTCACTACTAAATATTCCACGGTCAACTGTTAGTGGTATTATAACAAAGTGGAAGCAATTGGGAACAACAGCAACTCAGGCATGAAGTGGTAGGCCACGTAAAATCACAAAGCGGGGTCAGCGCATACTGAGGCGCACAGTGCGCAGAAGTCGCTAACTTTCTGCAGAGTCAATAGCTACAGACCTCCAAACTTCGTATGGCCTTCAGATTAGCTCAAGAACAGTGCGTAGAGAACTTTATAGAATGGGTTTCCATGGCCAAGCAGCTGCATCCAAGCCTTACATCACCAAGTGCAATGCAAAGTGTCGGATGCAGTGGTGTAAAGCACACCGCCACTGGACTCTAGAGCAGTGGAGACGTGTTCTCTGGAGTGAGGAATCACGCTTCTCTGTCTGGCAATCCGATGGACGAGTCTGGGTTTGGCAGTTGCCAGTAGAACGGTACTTGCCTGACTGCATTGCGCCAAGTGTAAAGTTTGGTGGCGGGGGGATTATGGTGTGGGGTTGTTTTTCAGGGGTTGGGCTTGGCCCCTTAGTTGGAGTGAAAGGAACTCTTAATGCTTCAGCATACCAAGACATTTTGGACAATTTCATGCTCCCAACTTTGTGGGAACAGTTCGGGGATGGCACCTTCCTTTTCCAACATGACTGTGCATGGTCCATAAAGCAAGGTCCATAAAGACATGGATGAGTGTGGAGGAGGAACATGACTGGCCTGCACAGAGTCCTGACCTCAACCCGATAGAACACCTTTGGGATGAATTAGAGCGGAGACTGCGAGCCAGGCCTTCTCGTCTAATATCAGTGCCTGACCTCACAGATCTGCTTCTAGAAGAATGGTCAAAAATTCCCATTCCCATAAACACACTCCTAAACCTTGTGAAAAGCCTTCCCAGAAGAGTTGAAGCTGTTATAGCTGCAAAGGGTGGGCCAACTCCATATTAAACCCTACGGATTAAGAATGGGATGTCATTAAAATTCATGTGTATATAAAGGCAGACGTCCCAAAACTTTTGGCAATATAGTGTACATTATTACACCTTTCCATCAAGAAATATGCCATGTTGGCTGGTATGGAAGGTTAAAAATAATATTCCCAAAAACAAAAAAGGGTAGTTTCTCTGTTAAACACTGACTCTCCAAGGAAACAAAAGGAAAGGGAAAGGAAGATGATCAAAGTGGTTTTAAATCTGTTCATAGAAGTTGAATAATTGTGATTCCCCTTCAGGAACTCCAGCTGCGTCGAAACGCTATGGTAACGCCTTCAGCGTGACCACACTCTGAATCACATGTGTAATCAGGTCAATGGATGGGCGAGGCGTCACGGGCGGGGTGACATAGCGACCAGGAAGCACGATGGATACAGCAGCAGCTTTTTTTCATTCAGCGTGCGCTCTGTGTGTTGGCCTTTTATGTGGTTTCGCTTTCGCCGCGGCATGCCTAGAGCTCGCGAAAAGACGAAACATAAGGCGAGAGCAGTCAGCATTTTAGGCAGTGTGTTTCTCCCTGCCCGCACTATATTACAAGTGGGGATACACACGGTCTGTGCGTTGTCTGCTTGGGAGTGGAGCCTGCATTGCGTGTGTTTGCCGGTGCGTCTGCTTTGCTCCCGGAAGGCTCTCTTTGAGGAGCCGCCACCTCCACACCGGAGCCTACCTTTCTTCTCCGACCTCCACACCGAGGTGTCGAGGTCATGGGGGAGGCCTTTCTCGGCCCGTACCTTCAGTCCCGCCTCCAGTCATTACGCTAATGTGGCGGGGCTGAGTGAGCATGGTTACCGGGCGATGCCCCGGGTTGAACAGATGCTGGAACAGCTATCTGTCACCTGGCATGGCATCATCCCTAAAGGCTCCGGCATTGCCCTCCAAGCCGCTGCGGACCACCTCAGCGCTGGTGGACAAGGGGTACAAGGAAGCAGGCCAGGCTGGCGCTTGCCTGCACACCATGGCGGTGTTGCAGGCCTACCAAGCCGATCTGCTGAAAGAGCTAGACTCAGGAGATCGATCTGCCAACCCTGCCACCCATGGTGCTTCAGGGCGCAGCAGTCTCCGGCGAGCGCTTCTCTCAGTTTCCGCCCGGGAACGTAGCGGTACTGGGAGGCTGGCTACCTCTTCGGAGGTCTCCAGAGCAGTTAGTTCGGCCGTCCCCTGCCGGTCCGCCACTTCAGGGCACCGAGCTAGCCACTCTCATTACACCAGAGGTCAGTCTCGAGAGACTGATTCCCTTAGTAGACTATTTGGCAGTGTGGAAACTTCTGCCAAATGTGTCTCAATGAGTCCTGCATATTGTAGAGAGAGGCCACCAAATCCAATTCTCCAGCGCCTCGTTTTTGTGGGGTTCTTCCTACTTTGGTGGGCCCTGAGAAGGCTCTGGTAATGGAACAAGAAGTAAACACTCTCCTGAGGAAGGAGGCCATCGAGGTGGTCCCTCTTCACAACAGAGAGTCCGGGTTCTACAGCCGGTACTTCATCATTCCAACGAAAGATGGAGGGTTGCGTCCCATTTTAGATCTGCCTCAATTGAACCACTCACTCATGCGATCGAAGTTCAGGATGCTCACAATCAAACAACTATTGTCTCATATCAGATCCGAGGACTGGTTTGTCACGATTGATCAAAAAGACACATACTTCCATATCTCCATCCTTTCCCAACACAGAAAGTTCCTGAGGTTTGCTTTCGGGGGCGAAGCTTACCAATATCGGGTTCTTCCGTTCGGCCTGGCACTCTCACGCCACACTTTCACGAAGGGTGTGGATGCTGCTCTGGCTCCTATGCGACTCCAGGGCATCCGCATACTGAATTATATCAACAATTGGTTGATATTAGCTCAATTGGAGCAGGCGGCGGTTCGGCATCGAGATGTCGTTCTCGCCCACATGAAAGAGCTGGGGTTAAGACTAAACGCCAAGAAAAGTGTGCTTTCTCCAGTACAGAGAAGCACTTATCTGGGCGTGGTGTGGAATTTGACCACAATGCAGGCACGTCTGTCTCCTGCTCAGATCGAGTCGATCCTCACAGCAGTCACGAGAGTGAGAGAAGGCCGGTCACTCACTGTAAAGCAGTTCCAGAAACTGCTGGGTCTGATGACAGCTGCGTCCAACGTGATACTTTTTGGCCTGCTGTACATGAGACCCCTACAGTGGTGGCTCAAGACCAAGGAGTTCTCCCTGAGGGGAAACCAGCTTCGCATGATCAAGGTCACGCGGCGATGCCTACGTGCCATAGACATGTGGAGGAAACCTTGGTTCTTGTCTCAGGGCCCAGTGCTGGAGCTCGTCGCCACGTAATGCTAGTGACGGACGCATCTCTCACCAGTTGGGGAGCGGTCATGAGTGGCCGCTCAGCCCGCGGTCTGTGGAGGGGCCGCCATCTCACGTGGCACATTAACTGCCTGGGGACGATGGCTGTATTTCTAGCTTTGAAACACTTTCTCCGGACCTAAGAGATCGCCATGTGTTGGTGCGCACCGACAACACAGAGGTGGTCTCTTACGTCAACCACCAGGGAGGTCTGCATTAGCGCCCCCTTTAGAGGCTGGCGCACCAGAGCCTTGTGTGGTCCCAGGGGAAACTCCTCCTGTTGGGAGCAGTTTACATCCATGGGCATCTCAATATGGGAGCATACATCCTGTCGAGGCAGGGGCCGAGGCCCGGGGAACGGAGACTTCACCCCGAGATGGTGAAGCAGATATGGAGAGTGTTTGGCCAGGCTCAGGTGGATCTGTTTCCACCAGGACTCAGGAGATATCGCACTGTCCCCTCTGGTTCTCTCTGGCTCATCCAGCTCCTCTCGGACTGGATACCACGTACAGACCTGGCAGAGGCTTCGTCTGTACTTCTTTCCCCCGATTGCTCTGCTACCGGGAGCTCTGGAGAGAGTGCGCCAGGACGGTGTCTTTCTGTTGTTAGTAGCCCCATTCTGGCCAGGCCGAATATGGTTCTCGGACCTGATTTCCCTTCTCGACGGCCCTCCATGGGAGATCCCCGTCAGGAGGGACCTCCTCTCACAGACAGGCTTCCACCCCCGCCTGGAGTTGTGGAGGCTGTGGGTGTGGCCTCTGGGGGCGCACAACTCATAGCTTCCAGTCTCTCAACCGAGATTGTTGAGATCATTCTCCAATCCAGAGCTCCCTCAACGAGGATACTGTATGCCCTGAGTGAAAAATTTTCACTTCTTGGTGCGGAGACCGCCAGCTTGACCCAGTTAACTGCCCAGTTGGTACAGTGCTGGAGTTCCTGAAGGTCCGATTCTCCGCAGGGTTGACCCTCTCCACCTTGAAGGTCTACGTGGCGGCCTTTGCGGCCTATCACGCCCCTCACGGTGGTCAGTCTATGGGCAGACACCCCCTAGTTACATGTTTCCTCTGTAGTGCGCTGAGGCTGAGGCCTCTGGTACGATCTTGTGTCCCTCCGTGGGACCTAGCTGTGGTGTTAGAGGCTCTCTGTAAACCTCCTCTCGAGAGAGTTGGGGATCTACAGGCCCTCTCAGTGGCCCTCTCTTTTTAGACTTTGCACCCGGTCTGGCCAAAGCGTTTCTCTACCATCGAGCGGGGTGTATTCCTAAAAGTTCCCTCCTCTACACCACGGCTTGTCGTACTCTAGGCCTTCTGTCCTCCTCCCTTTCGGGGAACCATGGTTACATAAGTAACCTGGAGACGTTTTTCTGTTGTTTTTCTGAGTAGACCACATCTGTCAGCAAGTGACAGGAATGAAAGAAATTCAGCTATCTGAGGGTGAACTCTAGTCGGTGTGCAGAGCACAGGTTCTTGCTCTGGCTTTGACTACCTGTTCATTTTTTTTTAACCTGGCCAAAACAACACAAATTTACCTTGTTAACTAAAGTTAATACAAATAGTTAACTAAGTAATTATAATCTTAGCTAAATTGGCTAGATGATAGACATAATAGATTTTTCTTTTTCTTTTTTGGTGTGGGTAATATAACCTGCTGCAATCCTATAGCATTAGAAAATACCACAACATTGATGACAAGCAGATGATAAGAGGACTTTCCAGGATTCTGGAAAGCTTTGTGTGCTTTTTGTGTGGCAGCAGGTGGCAAGAGGGCTTGTATCTGAGATTCTGGAAAGTTTTGTGCTTTGTTAGGTTCAAACTAACCAATTCACAAAAAGGGGAGGAGTGTGGGGACAGTTTTCCCTCTTTTTTCCACTTTCACAACTTTCATCAGCTTTCACGCTTACACATAATACAAAAATAGATTTTTATACATTTGTGGGGAGCGCTTAGATATATAAATAATAGGAGGCAGGACCTGAAAAAACGTCAGTCATGTCTAGAATCACCTGTGACAGGTATTTGTTGGTACCTCTTAGTTGAGGTGCTATAGATGTAGTACTGTGTTGGGTTTTAGCTAGAGTGGCAGAATGGCATGTGGCTAGCATAGGTCAGACACAGGATAATAGATTAGATAAACAAGTATAATAAGTATTATATAAGATTCCTTAACGACATGTCGATTCAAGCAGTGATGAGTATGTGGTCATGAGGAGCTAGTGTAGAAACTGCTTGAGAGAGAGGAGAATGGTAGTGAATGCATTGCCCTTGGACAGTAAGAGCAAGATGTTACAACCTGTGATATGCGGGTATGTTTCATTTTTTTGTGTATGTATGTATGTGTCATATCTGTGCAGGTTGGTCCATTCCAGACTCCAGTCCGGGTGTTCACGCTCTGCTTCAGCTGCTGCTCCATCAGCCTTGTGTTGCCACTTCCGCCCCAATATGGCGACCTCATTGGGCAACAGTATTTAGCTGCGACGACAGCCCGTGATTTTGAGCTAATTCCTGTGTGTGTCTCATTCCTGGCTAACTCTTAGGGCACCCAATACTCATTCCACTCCACTTTACATATAATCCCTTGCCTTTAATTACGCTGCACGACCTAACCCTAGACTGGCTCGTAACAAAGAATATTAGTATTGGACCAAGGTTTAATAAAATGTCTGAAAAAATAATTTTAGTAGTACATACAGCACATACTGATAAAATACAGATAAAACATGTATCAAACAGAGGACAAACAGCATAAAAGCCTATTTTGTATATCTTTATGTTTAATTGTACAAAACTTTTATTGACATTTAACATAATAAAAAAAACACAGACAGAATCCAGTCATGGGAAAAAGAAAGTACACTTTCCATCAATTCTATGTTTTTACTTATCAGGGCCTAAATAACAGCTGTGTGGTCCTCACCAACTTCTATAGACAAACAAATAACCTCAGGTGACAACAACAACAACAAACACAATAGATTTCAATATGTAGTCATTTTGAAGTAAACATTTTCTGTGGGAGTTTATCAGTCTCACACATTATTTTGGAGAAATTTTGGCCCATTCTTTTTTATAACATTGCTTCATTCATTAATGTTTGAAGGCATTCATTTATGTACAGCTCTCTTAAGATCCTGCCACAGCATCTCAATGGGTCTGAGGTCTGACATTCTAATGCCTTGATTTTTTTCTTCTTTAGCCATTCAGATATCAATTTACTGGTGTGCTTGGGATCATTGTCCTGTTGCATGACGCAATTTTGGCACAGCTTAAGCTGCTGAATAGATGGCCTCACATTTGTCTCAGGAATATTCTGGTATAAAATAGAGTTCATTGTTGTCTCAATGACCACAAGATTCCCAGGTCTTGTGGCTACAAAACAATCGTCACCCCTCCACCACCATGCTTGACGGATGGTATGAGGTGTTCATGGTGATATGCTGTGTTTGGTTTTCGCCAAACATGGCACTGTGCACAATTACTAAACATCTCCATCTTGGTCTCATCAGTCCAAAGGACATTGTTCCAGAATTTCTTTTTTTTTGTTCAGATGCAAAACTTTAGCAAACCTACGTCATGTTGCCATAATCTTTTTGGAGAGAAGGCGCTTTTTCCTAGCCACCTTTCCATAAAAGCTATACATACCATAAACTTTTAATGTGATTACAAAGGTCTGTAGGTCACATGATGTATCTCTTGGTTTTTCAGACCTTGGACTGAATTTGGTGGGATGCTCACTTCTGGGAAGACTGGCAACGGTCCTGAAGACACTCCATTAGTAAACAATCCTTCTCAGTGTAGAATGTTGAATTTCAAATTGTTTGGAGATGGCCTTATAACTTCCCAGAGTGATGAGCAGCAACAATTGCTTCTCTGGGATCATAGCTGATGTCCTTTCGTCTTGGCACGATGTGGACACACAGCTGGGTGCTTCAGAACACCAAAGTACCAAAAGCTCTGCTTTTATAAAGGTAGTCACACTTCTTGATGATTATCTAATCGTGTACATTTCATTAGTAACACCTGGCTGCTAATTATTCTCTTAATGATTATGGAGAAGGGTGTACTTATTTTTTTCTCACCTGAATGTTCTTTCTGAATGTTGGTTTACTTTTGGAAAAATTACTACATATTGAAATCTTTTGTGTTTTTTGTTGTCACCTGAGGTAATTTATTTACAGAAGCTGGTGAGGACCACACAGTTGTTACTTCAGGCCCTGATAAACAAAAAAACATACAATTAAAGGAAGGTATACTTTCTTTTTCCATGACTGTAATATAAGCACAAATATACATGATATTCTAAACACATACCCAACATAGTCTTGTTAGTAGAGTATAATGCATTTTCTATTTTGAAACATGAATATGGTGTACCTAACCTATTTACACTGTTTATATGTAATTTTTAGAATGACCTTGAAGAGCTTTCTGTGAGATTTTGAGAACACAGTGACAGTTAAATTGTTCTGAAGATGTCATTCACTGTTACTCATGTCATTTGGTATCTGCATATAAACAGCTGGGAACACTAAATACAATGCATGAATGTCACACAATTTATGCATGGACACACAGACTCACACACACACACACACACACACACACACACACACACAATAACAGCCATCTGAGAGCAAGAACTGAACATTATTGAGCTGCACACTGGGTCCAGTGAATGGCATGGGGAAATTATCTTTGCAGACATAAATCTGTAACCCCCATAAAATGCCATCTGAGGGTCCATTAGTGCAAATGGTTGTGATATCCTGGTGAGAGCAGCAGCACTATGAGCTCTTGTACAGCAGCCACTTATAGATGCAACAGATGCACCATTATCATCTCTGGCAGAAACCTTCATAATTCTACAAACTTCATTTCAGACATAAAACAATAAACAAACCTGGCTCTGAAGTCCAATTAAAGTTATTTCATGAAGCTGTCAATTAAAAAGAAATAAAAGGACTACCCAGCATGAACTAAGTAATTAGCCACATTTAAGATTTGCTAAAGCTGGTTCTGCTGCCATTGCCATTTTCCACTTCAGCTGCTTATGGTGGACATGTTTTGTTTTCACTCCTTCTATTTTCTTTGTAGTGCAAGGACAGCCATCTGGCTGTGGAACATATTGTAACACAGACACAGTTCTCTACTGTGTCCAGTTACAGCAGTGCAATACAAAACCAGACATCCTTCCAAAAAGAATTTGGCTAATTACATTCTTCATTACCTTGAAGCATGAACAGCACTTACAGAAAGACTCATAAGTGGGCCCATAAAATGGCTAAAATTGCAAATATTTTGCAAAAACAACTGCTAAAAACAAATAACCCAAAAATATCCTGAGTATGAAACCAGAATTAATCCAAAAGTGATCAGATTTAGCTGCACCTTTTTTTAAGATCAAATACAGTGTTAGATTAATATCACGTTATTAATGAAATTGTTATTGATGAAATAATTAAGGTCTTATTGAATTTGTTTTGCAAACTATTCAAATAAATGGTATTGTTTGTAACAAAGACATGTAATCACTTTTTTACTGTGTTTTAATGGGTTTAACAAAATGTCCTCCTTTAAAGGAAGAAGTGTAAAGCCAGTGAAAACACAGAACAGCCTTAATGATCTCTAGCTCACCCTCCAGTTTCATGCAATGAGCATTTCTTTTAGAAACCATCAATGAAATGTACCTACTAAAGCTTGCTAATGTAGTACAAGCATTAGTAACTGCTCCCATTGCAAAGACAGTCCATACTGCTTATACGCCATACTCCATCAATAATCTTATGTAACCACCATAGACACCAAGTCTGCCCTACAGTCATCCTACAGACTCCACCCCACCCCCACCTGCCACTTAATTGGCAGCAGGCGATCTGATAACGGAGGGACCACCGGATGAGCAGAACAGATCATCATCTATACAGGAGGCAAGACTGTGATCAAAGCTAGGTCACAATAATCAAGTGCTCCATTACTTATGTTACAACATAGATAATTTCTTTTGTTCTCCTTTAGTAGCTAAGTCACAAATACAAGAAGGCAAACATGTTCACCATGTTCAATCAAATCAGGGCTGATTATAGACAGATGACAGGAGAAACAGAACACAGTAAAGAAATGCAAATATACATTATGTTTTCAATCATCATAATAAGCCTATAAAGCCAGGTCCATAAATATTTAGACATTGACAAAGTTATTGTTAATTTAGCTGTCTACCACAGTATATTAGAGTTGAAATTAAAAAGTTCAGACTTTCAACTTGAATTTTTATTTATATAAAAATTGGGTGAATGGTTTAGGAATTACAGCACTTGGCTGCTCAGCTGTTCCATGACCAGGTGTGTTCCCTCATTATTTCACTTACATGTAAGCAGATAAAAATTCTAGAGTTGGCTGTGGCATTTGCATTTGGAATCAACTGCTGTTAATGCTCAATAAGTCAATGAAGTCCAAAGAGCTGTCAATGCCATTGAAGCAAGTCATCATTAGGCTGAAAAATCAAAATTAACACAAACCCATTAGAGAGAAAGTAAAAAAAAATAATTATGTGTTGCCAAATCAACTATTTGTTGAACAGTGCACCAGTACATTCTTTCTTTATAAGAATGAACTGGTGCCCTCAGGAAAACCAAAAGTCCCAGACAACTGCAGAGAACAAGTATGGTGGGTGACAGAAGAATTCTTTCCCTGGTGAAGACAAACACCTTCAGGTCAAGATCAAGAACACCCTACAGGAGGCAGGTGTATCTGTGTCAACAATCAAGAGAAGTCTTCATCAGAGTAAATACTAAGGGTTTTCTACAAGATGTAAACCACAGGTAAGCCTCAAAAACAGGAAGACAAGATTAGCCAAAAACAACTTTTAAAAAAAGCTGGAATAACTTCCTATGGACAGATAAGACAAAAATCAACTTGAATAGTATGGAGAAGGGTAGGAACTGCTCATGATCTGAAGTGCACCACTTCATTACGGAGTGGTCATGTATGGCTGCCAATGAACTAGTTCCCTTGAATTTATTGATGATGTGACAAAAGCAGCAGGATGAATTCTGAAGTATATAAGGCTATATTATATAATGCTTCCAACCCACTGGACGGTGCTTCGCAGTGCAGATGGATTACCCGAAGCATACTTAAAAAGAAACCCAAGGAAGTTAAATGTTCTGCAATGGCCAAGTAAATCACCTAAACTGAATCCAACTGAACATTCATTTCAGTTGCTGAAGACAATCCTGAAGGCATAATGCCCCAAGAACTAGCACGAACTGAAGACAGCTGCAGTAAAGGCCTTGCAGACTATCTGGTGATGTTTATGGGTTTCAGACTTCAGGCAGTCATTGATTGCAAAGGATTTGCTACCAATTATTAAAAATGGCAAATGAATTTATGATTATGTTAGTTTGTCCAACTACATACTACATACATGTCCAACTTTGGTTCTTTAACAATAACATATAAAAAGTGCTGTAATTCCAATGCCTTTCACCTGATTTAAATGTAAATATCAAATTAAAGCTGAAAGTCTGCACTCTGAGTTCATATTCATGATTTATTTTCAAGTTCATTATATTGCTTGAAAGACAGCTGAAATAACTGTCAATGTCCAAATATATATGGATCTGACTGTACCTTATTAACAGATAATGTTTTATAAGGTTTTATTTGTTTTCATGTGTGTTTAGTTTGCCCAAGTATTACCCATGCATTTTCATTCTTCACTCTCTTATTATTATTAGTAGTAGTAGTAGTAGTAGTATTTTGATGCTGTTGTTATAGATTATTTATTTATTTTTAAGCAGTAGTAGTAGTATCAATAATATTGGTAATACTTTACATCAAGGTTACCTTAAGTGACAGTAATTAACGCATTAGTCAACATCACCAAACCATGAATTTTGGCATGAATGCACCATAAGTAACATTAACAAAGTAACTTACACTTGTATTAATTGATGTTTTTTTAATGATAAACAAAATAAGCCAAATAAATAATCATCACCTGCATAAACCATTGTTTATCCCATCAATAAGTAAAAAGTCCACAACGGCCAATATGATCCAAGGCTCCAGATCCACCAACACCCTGACCAGAATGAAATGCTTACTGACAATGAATGAATCAGTAGCCTACTATCAAGACTACCAAAAATAACTCATGCTGCAACTTTTTACAGTAAAAGACATTGGATGGATGAAGAAGCCACAATAGTCCATTAGTAAGAAAAGTATGTTACCCAATCCCTAGAAATCACACTGCACCTTCTACCCACAAAGAATTATCATATCATATACATGTATAGGTCATATACTTTTATCAACTTTGCTTCTCTGATATGATTGCGTAGGAAGCTCAGAGTGATGGATGGTTCCAATGGCTCTTTATCCTGAAAGCTCTGGTGATACTGGATACACCTTTCAGGAATGAGGCATGTATCATGCAGCATATGTGCCATTATGCTTTACAGAAACCACCAATATGAAAATGGAAAATTTTGGAATAATGGAATATTGTGGAAGCGGGGAGTGGTCGAGCGCTGGTTTGTGAATGGAGGGCGGAGCCGGAGACAGTGAGTGGTAAGGAGTGCACACCTGTGGAGAATTCTACCTATGAGTGCTGTAGTAAGCTGTGGCGAGGGCTTGACAGCGCGTCCCTCCTCCTTCCCGTGTTTCAGCACCAATGTAACAAATTTCAAAGTCGGGCAAGGAGGAGGTGGGAAATGAGTGAACTCAAACGTAATGTTTTAATAATAAACAGAACTCAAACATAACAGAAACACCAAAACACGTGTGCGTCTCTCTTTCTCCCTCAGGCGTTTCCAGCCGCTCCTTTATCACTTTCTCCCACTGATTAGACAACTCAGTGCCAGGCATGCATATTCACAGCCTGGCCCCTCCCTCCTCCTCGTCACAAATATATTATACATTGTTGTCAACATATTGTTTAAGATAAATATTCAGTATATTCAGTATAGGTTATGCTTATATGGGTCTATGGTAGAGCTCAAAAGCTTAGGACAAGCTTTTCCAAATTTTTTCATACGTTTTTTTATTGTGACTTTCCTATCAAATCATATTTCTCCAACATCACTCTTTGTGAATACAACACAAAATAATTATTATTTACTCAAAGCAGTATCCATAATGCACAATGCATAACAAATCATGCTACTTCAAAAACTGTTAGGAACATACATAAATTTGCATTACCATTTGAATTAAATATAGCAGTTACTGAAGGTGAATGAGTGAATATTGCACAATTTCAAAAATGAAGCAAATCATACTTGTATATTTTATATGTATGCAAAAAATGTTCTCACACATATGCTTTGTCTTAGTTTTAAATAAGCAAAATGCTGATTTATCATCATAATTAGCTTCAGTAACTGCTACTGGCCAGAGTAGTAGTGAATCCTGAAACTATCCTAGGCACATGCTACCCCATCATATTTTCTAAATTACTGTTGAAGTACAGTACAGACTACAAAATATACGCATTTTCAAAGCATATCTCAAACAATTCAAATTTAAAACCAAACAGATAGAAAATCTATGTTTCATGCATACCTGATTGGCACCCAGAGTTAATTGAATTAACCAACCATCAAGCTAGTATGAGTTTTGACAGTAATTGCAAATTTATAGGGTTTTAGACAACAGATTTATTGTGTAGTCTAATTTTTCCAACTGGTATGACATATTTTCACTTTTTTCTATATATGAAATATGTGCACACTACTCTGTCTACCCATAGCAGTTGACACAACCCCCGTTTTCTGTGAAAACAAAAGCAAAACTTTTCCTGATCTGCCCACTGAGTGTATTTCTATTTGATGTTTACATTAATTGAGTATTTAAATTGATTATTAATACAATTTAACTTTATTGTGCGACTGAATGATTTGTAATGTAAAAATGGGGAAGCACAGTGTCATATTAAACATTCCTCAACACAAAGCAAAAATCCTGCAATTGTCAATGAATGATCTGTTACAGTGTCCTCATACAGTTCAAGCTTGTTTACATGAATGTGCCTTTGGTTATAAAGGATACTGATTACTTATTTGCCATGCAAGTTTGGTCTTTGTTTACAGAGAAAGGCTTGACTGTTATGGTTAATGTCATGGTTAATACCTCAACCATATTTGGCACAACTGATACTGACAAATTGGTGCACAGGAGGACCAAGCAACAGCTACAGCTTAATGCACTAAGGTGTAAAAAATAATAATAATAATAATAATAATAATAACATGGCAATACAGTTGTAAAATGTTATACAGTTTTTCCTAGGACATGGATTTTGTTTACTAGCAAGTATGTGATTTACAGTTAAACCAAAACCTTCCAAGTCATGCATTTACACATGTCAAATAGTATGACTGTGTGACAGTTTGTAGCAGCCCTGTTTTAGAGATAAATAGACTTAACTGTGACTCATTGAAATCCATCATAAGAAAACTGCATATGCCCATGTTTGCTGGGTACAATCCACATGAGTCCATTTTGAATTAAAAATATATGGTGACCTAATAAAGATTTTTAATTTTTAAGTATCTAAATTCTCATTTATTTTGCATGAAACTACCAATTCATTTTTTGGAGATTTTTTTTCATCAGACAATGAAGATATGCAAAAAATTAACATGGAAAGAGAAAGGTAGCACAGAAACACTCAAGACAAGTTTACTGAATGCATACAAATAGACCAATGCCTGTATAAGCACAAATTTCAAAGCAGGATGAAGATGTACCAGCCTTCAACAAAACCTACAAATGTTGAGTGGGTGGGGGTGTGGGGGGTGGTGGACCAGGCTGTTTGCTGATGAATCATTCATACCTCATTGATAACCACACAGATGAGTCAACTAATTGTTACTCTTGCACTACATAACAGTGAACATGGTCAGATAAGAAGTTATAGGGTGTGTAGGCGTGTACTGCTTGTGACTACTGACAAAATAATTATTAAGGAAGAAGTAATAGAGGGAGAGACAGAGAGAGGGAGTAAACATAACAAAAATGAGGACAGGTTAATCACAAACCACAGTCTATGTTCCCTCTATAAATCAGTATATAAATAAACTGAACCAAATGATAAACGAAAAGATCAGACAAGGTCTAGATAGAAAGGTAGCAGTTCCTGAATTACCACTACTAACGCAACATCGTAGCCAAGTTATTTTAAGAAAATAACAGTAAGGTAAGAAAACTCAAACATTTATTCACCAATTTAGTCAAGTAATAAGGAAGCTGAAAACTAACTTACCAGCTGACAAAGATGGTACATCAGCTCCACCAGCTCGGTCTGTGTTTTGGAAGCTGGTAGCTAGTTTGACCAACCTGTTTTGTATTTGTTTTGTTTTTTTGTTTTGTTTTGTTTTTTTTCCAGCTGGGTTTGTATTTGTGGCTTACATATCAAATCCAACAAAAATAAATTTCCAGTACGTTTGCGTGGGAAACAGCTGATTTCTGTCAAATTTCCATTCCAAACAATTATTCATTAACCATGTGGATACACAGATGGGCTTACCTGATAATGACATACATCACCAAGCAGTTTCCTACGAGTCCCACCATGCACACGATCATGTAGACCAGTGCGATGGTGATCCTCACGCTGCGCGGGAACAGGTCGTCCGCGTCGTTGAACTCACTGAAGTTGTTTTGGAACAGCGACTCGTTATAAAGCCGAATATGCCTCGGATCCCCAAAGCCCAACGACTCGTTTATGAACTCCATTTGGGAACGCCTGTGGGTTAAGAGTGAAACAACAGGGCTCTGAGATAGTCCTTACCGTATACAACGTTTGATTTTAGCCGAATAAAATCACTCGTTTAGCAGGCTCAGGCATTTGGCTGTAGTCGATTTATAAAAGGCGTCAATAGCCTTAACAACACAGCACTGCAATACATGAACATACAAATACACTGTAACTAAAATGCTTGGAACCAAATACTGACACTACGCCATTCCAGAGAATCATTTCTGAGATCGCTTTCCAGAGGAATGTCGCTGCAGTAAGACATTTTAATAGCACGTTACATACCGTAAAGCAGGAAGAAATTTTTAAATCCGTAGTATCTCCTGAAGACGACTACAAATACGTAGGTTCATACGGATGCATCTGAATCCAAGAAGGGATGGTTAAATGTAGCTCATATCATTCACTCAACCTTTTTCAGCAGCTTGTTTTCAATTTAGCAATTTAGCGGAAAGCAATTCCGAGAGTACTGCATACGGCTCAAGGATGAGAGCAGCGGTGGTTTTTTTTTTTTTTTTTTTTACCCTCTCTCGCGCGAAAGGCAACGAGTACCAAGGGGAAGGGGAGGTGCAGTAATGGGTTTTTGCTTCTTCTTGCGAATCTCCAGTCGCGCCTCGGATCTGCAGTCAGCATCTCTCTCTCTCTCTCTCTCTCTCTCTCTCTCATATTACAGGCATTCATACAAACGAAATGAAGTGACTTGGCTGTTATTTGTTAGTTAGTTAGTTTGTCTGTTTATTTGTTTGTTTAGAATGAGCAGTTATGGCTTTAATAATGCATTTGGAACCTATAGCTACTTGTTACTCATCAAGTGCCTTGCCACTTAAATAACAGAAAAGAAGGCGTACATCATCTTCCTTTCAATCATCCATGTTGGCAATGTACCATGTGTCTGAAAAAAAAAAGTCTTTCTCTTAAAACCTGTATATCTATTGCATGGAATCTTGACATTGCAGATTTGCCATCGGCCTGATACAGACAGCAAGCACAGGATGCCTTCACTCTTAACTATTCCTATAAATCACTATGAGCCGAATTTCATGTGTTGATAGTGTTACAACTTGGCTTTCATGCAGCTGAATGGCCAAGTTTGCTTGAAAGTGATGTCATGCCAGTCCTTGCAAATGCTAATTCTAATTAGCACGCTAACTCTAGTTGAATTCTACAAGCCAGGTTCTGGGGGAGGAGCTTTATGTTGATGGGTGGGTTCAAGGAGTGAAAAAAAGCATTCAAATGTTCTTGAACCCACTTAGTTAAGATTTAGAGACCTAATCTTGACTAAAGCCCTATTCTGATGGGATTAGTTTTATATGGGGAGGTGGGGTAATGTAATAATTACCAGAGCTTGTCTGTGATTTTAATCCTGTGCAAACTGGTCATGTCAGTTATTTTTCCGGACTGCGCGTTCCTGTTCCGGTGAAAATTACAGCATCTTTTACCTTCTCTAAAACGGCCTGTGAAAATAACCTCAGGTTAAACTAATCCCGTGCAAATTGACCTCTGGGTAAATATTACACCATCTGCTGTGGGAAATGCATTTTTGCTGTATTTTCGCAACAATAATTCAATTCAATTCAATTCAGTTTTATTTGTATAGCGCTTTTAACAATGGACATTGTCAATAGAGGCACTCAAGGATGTGGTCTTGTTGTAAACCCAATCCATGGTGTGGTACCTTAAGGAGTCACAGACCCTGAAGATGCCATATAAAAAATTAAAAAAAAAAGAGAAACACTCATCAGAGGATTGAGGCTTGTGGCAACATTAGGTAAGATATTTTCTGCAGTAGATTGCCTAACAAATGTAACATTTTCAGATTCATATTGCCAGATAACTGAGTGATTTTCTCCCAATATGTAAATGATCCCAGTGCTATTATATAATAACTAGGGGTGCGGAATTTAATCATTGATTTACATAATTATAACAATACCCAATGTGTTACACGAGCTCTCGCAACAGACTATGGATGATGTGAAATTTCTAAATTTAGAAAGTTCACGCTGCTGAATTCGGCTTTCTGTGTCATTATACATAATTGTGTGCGTTTATATGAGAGAAGTTCATTAATTGTTTTCTTCTTCATTTATGACATATAATGTTTATATCCTGAAACATGCGTATAATATGGAGATGTAATTTGTTACATATGCTGAGTCAGGCACCTTGACAGGATCATTTGTTCATAACTGTTATACACTGTTAATAGATAGTTGTTTATTTTTGACCCTGCCTGATTTAAAGATGTTTGCAGTTGATGCCTTTTATCCTGCACCAAAGAAATGAGTACTAAGAAGAAGCTGTTTCTGGGTGACAGATGTCTTTCAAAATTTTAACAGAGAAAGGTACCTGAATTTTAGCAAGACGAATTTCATAAACTGTGTAATGGCCTCTCATCCAGCCACTCACTACTTTGACGAAAGAACCTGTGTCACTGGAGAAGAGAGTTGCCATCACCATCTACAAGCTGGCAAACAATCTGGAGTTTCACGACATGGCCAGTTTGTTTGGGGTTGGAGTCAGCACATCAAATCATCTGGCAGGTGTGCAAAGCTCTTTCTAAACTAAGGGGAAAATATGTGCAACGTCCAAAAACTGTGGCAGAAATGCAAGCCATCACTGATGTTTTTTTGAGGAAAAAAAACAGCTTCTATGGACAGCACGCTCATTCCAGTCATTGCCACATCGTCGTACCATACTGATTATCATAATCACAAAGGGTGGTACAGTGTGTTGCTGCAGGGACTTGAGGACCACAACTACAAATCCCTTGACTTTTATGTAGGCTGGCCCGGAAAATGCCATGCTGCCTTTGTGTTTGAGTGTTCTCGCTTCTCTCAGGAAGCTGGAGAATGGCACAATTTTCCCCAAAATTACCAGGCAGATTAGTTGAGTGGATGTTCCAGTGCTGATTGTGGCAGACTCAGCCTACAGTCTCACTAATAACGTGATGAAGCCCTTTCCAGACGGCCTGGCGAGGGGTTTACAAGTTAGATTCAGTGAACACTTAAGTCGCACTCACATTCATATTGAACATTCATTTGGATGGCTTAAGAGCAGGTGGCGCACGCTGAAGAAGCTCAACAACTCCAGAACTGCCAACATGAAGTACCTAGTCAATGCCTGCATTGTACTACACAAATTCTGTGAGAGCTACAGTCTGGAATACAGCAACACTCCACTGCAACCAGATGATACTGATGATGAACAACTTGAGCAGGCATGGGACAAGACAGCTAATCCCACTTCTCCTACACACACATTGTCTTTTATTGAACATGTATAATAATGAAGAATGGCAGTTATGTCCCACCAAAACCAAAAGGGTATCACTGTGCTAAAACATGTTCTATTTGAATTATGAACTATTATCTTTTATGTTAATGAAAATATAGCTATACATTTTCAAGTAAAACGAAGATGTTTCAGTTCAACAAAATGTTCCTTTTCTTAAGCTGTATTTGTTTTGCTGCACTTTATTGGCAGCTACCATAAAAACGTGACATGATAATAATTAAATAAAACATTCAATTAAAAGAAAAAATAGCAACATTTCAAAGAACACACCCACACACACACACACACACATATATATATATATATATATATATATATATATATATATATATATATATATATATATATATATATATATATATATATACATACATATATATAGGATTTATATATAAAAAGGAACTTTTTAATCAGAGTATAGCATCAAGTCAATTAAACTCCTGGGATATTGATCTGGTCAAATTAACAACAGGTGCACTAGATGGGCAACAATGAGATGACCCCCAAAACAGGAATGGTTTTACAGGTGGAGGCCACAGACATTTTTTTCCCCTACTCATCTTTTCTGACTGTTTTTCACTAGTTTTGCATTTGGCTAGGGTCAGTGTCACTACTGGTAGCATGAGGCGATACCTGGACCCTACAGAGGTTGCACAGGCAGTCCAACTCCTCCAGGATGGCACATCAATATGTGCTATTGCCAGAAGGTTAGCTGTGTCTCCCAGCCCAGTCTCAAGAGCATGGAGGAGATTCCAGGAGACAAGCAGTTACTCTAGGAGAGCTGGACAGGGCCGTAGAAGGTCCTTAACCCATCAGCAGGACCGGTATCTGCTCCTTTTGCAAGGAGGAACAGGATGACCACTGCCAGAGCCCTACAAAATGACCTCCAGCAGGCCACTGGTGTGAATGTCTCTGACCAAACAATCAGAAACAGACTTCATGAGGGTGGCCTGAGGGCCTGACGTTCTCTGGTGGGCCCTGTGCTCACTGCCAGGCACCGTGGAGCTCGATTGGCATTTGCCATTGAACACCAGAATTGGCAGGTCTGCCACTGGCACCCTGTGCTTTTCACAGATAAGAGCAGGTTCACCCTGAACACATGTGACAGACATGAAAGGGTCTGGAGAAGCCGTGGAGAACGTTATGCTGCCTGTAACATCGTTCAGCATGACCAGTTTGGTGGTGGGTCAGTGATGGTCTGGGGAGGCATATCCATGGAGGGACGCACAGACCTCTACAGGCTAGACAATGGCACCCTGACTGCCATTAGGTATCGGGATGAAATCCTTGGACCCATTGTCAGACCCTAC
>CM040990.1:13059816-13091291 GCA_022985145.1 Pangasius djambal
TACTATTTAGTATGTAAGTATGCAATTTAAAATGTGTGCATTGACATATAAAATGGTTATATCTTCATTGATTATGCTAATAGCTACTTGATTTACTGGTGTAAGTTAATATTACCTGGCTGCAGGATGGATCAGGCAGATATGGAGGGTGAGAGGAGCCACAGCAGTGAAAGTGTGTCAAGATAAGGTACTGCCATCACATTAGGCAGCAGGAGTACCACAGGGAGCACAGTGGAAATAGCATGGAGAATTATGGAACGTTTGTTGAGTTGAGCCATGCTGCACCGGAAAAGTGTGCTGGATGAATCACACCTGGCTTCTTGGTGTGTTTATTTTGTTCTCGTTTTCGTTGTGAGATTAGTCATACAGGTGAAAAAAATTTGACATGATAACAGCTACAGCTGTTGGAGAATTCAAATGATCATTATGTTTTTCTGTTTATTTATTACAAACTTATCAAGCTACTACTCTTGAAAACCTTGTCTGGTGCTAGAAAACCTTCAGTGCTTCTCCTAACTAACTGCTCAGACTGACTCAGTTGTCGGAAACACTTCATTTTCAGTCATTCACTTTCAGTTTCCACTTTATCCTGGTCATCCTGGTATGCTATATCTTCCACATAATTCTTGGAAACGGTGCCACTCATTTTGATGTGCTAAATATGTTCTATAGTTTCATAACTCTGCTGTAATATTGTAGAGGTATGATAATGGCATCAGATTGTCTTGCTACAGGCAGCCATCAGATTAACCTTGTGGGGAAGGTATGCTCATGAGCATCATGGAAAGGAACCTTCAGATTTGTTTAGCAAATTTTTTTAAGTCAGTCAAACAAAGTGAAATAAAATGGAGATGGAGGCCACATATAGCCAGCTATTCAGAGATGTGCTCAGTGAGAATGGCCTTTATTGATGGCAAAAACCACACGCCATGTTATAAGGTGGAAGGAGATGAACGAGACATACAGTATCTCATACTAACAAAAGTACATCAGCCTTGAACTTCAAAGTACACATGTGGTTAAGCATGCACAGAGTCAGGAGTGCAGTGTGTTGTCTGAGGGTGTAAGCAGATGAATGTGATTTATGACTCATGGATGAAATACACTGTAAATCAAATGAGAGATGACACAAAGTATTTGTCAGCAAGAGGTAGCCAGGGAAACAGGGTCCAGTAATCTGTCTCTCCCTGAGGAGCAAGTTCTTCTATTGGCAAGTGTCAGTAGCATAACAAGTTCTTTCTAAAAGTCTCTAGATAACAGTATCATGTTGTGAATAGAGTTGGATGTTTTTCTGCTGCACCTAATTCAGTTTCTCCACTATTGACCAAGTATTTCAAGACATAAATGTGGTGTAGATTTTAATTTCAAGAAAAGGCTGAAGCAGGCTTACAAGGTGTGTATGTGACAAAACCATCCCAACGGCCCTACAAAACTAGTCTCAAAAACTGTCCTCAGACTTACATTCGTATTGCCAAAGCTTACATTACAGAGTGTATAAATAAATGAAAATAAAGATAAAAGGAAATTCGAGTACTACTAATAAGTGTTATCTAATCATAACAGAGAGAGAGAGAGAGAAAGAGAGAGATTGGTGACATTAGAGAAGAAATGCGATTGGATTGTCCTGGTTTGCTCTTGACAAGATCTAATTATGAGACACAGGTGCTACAACATATAATTAATTCATCCCCTTTTCATTTTAATCCCATCTATATATATTTTTTATTCTAAACAGCAAAGCCATGGTGTTTCTTCAGATTTTAGAGTGAGAGTACCCAGTAGGTGGACTCAGGACCTAAATGCAATTTAATTTGGACCATCAACAAAGTCTCCCTCTATATAAAAAAAGTAGAAGGGCTTTCTTGTTCTCTTTTTGTTTATATGGTCCAGTCACAGATCCTGTAACACCATCTCTATGACAATAATAAAATCACTCAGTCTGACAGGCAGTTTGTTTATCAACTTGTGCCTGTCAAACAACATTAACAAGCTAATATAACAAGATAAAATCTTGCATTCAAAAGATGGTGTGTTCAAAATTGCTCAGTATCCAGAAAAGAAAAGCTGACAGTGAAAACTATGTGTTTAAGGATGAGTGGATAGAAAAATATGAGTTCATACTTCCTAAATAAAGCCTGCTTGATTTGTGATGAAACCATGGCTAAAGTGAAGAACCAATTTTGAACAAAACTATCCACAGAACTTGGAGGTAAGAATCTCAAAACTAATTCAGCTAAAATCATTATATCAAGCTATGTACAAGCACAATAATGGTTACATGAGCAATGAATGCTTGGAGTGTCGCTTCTCCCATTAAAATACAATGAGTTTTGTACATAGTGCTGGACTTTTTGGAACTTATCTTTGCTCATTTATCTTACCTTTCTCTGGGCCTGCAATTCTGTGGCCTGAACACTCCTAATTTTATTTCATCTTCTGAAGTTTTAAAAATTATTGCAAGTGCACAGTAATATATACCACATTTTCAGATAATAAAACAAACAAACAAAAAAACAAATTACAATTGTAAGTCATGTATTAAATATAATTTGGTTTTATTGTTAATTGTCAGTGATACCCATACATGACAGTCAAATTATGTATGGGGAAGCTTTAGCAACACTAATGCCACAAAATAGAATACCAATATAGAATGCTAATATCTGTGTAATGTATAACATAATATTTAGTTGAAGATTTAAGTAAGCAGAAATCAAGTTATATTTTTATTCTCAGAAGACACCTAAAGCATTATCCAACTGAAGGACATTCTTTACATCATAGGTTGCCCTTTCTTCACTCAATGTTATTCAGTATGTAAGGAATAAAACATGACATGGTGTTCTGCATGTGGTGTGCTGCTTATAGACTGCATAATAAAGTAGGCTATAAGTCATAAAATAGTCAAGTCAAGTCAAGTGGAGTTTATTGTCATTTCAACCATATACAGCCAGTTAGTACATAGTGAAACGAAACAACGTTTCTCCAGGACCAAGGTGCTACATAAGACAAACACAGAAAAACACAGAACTACAAGGGACTACATAAATTTATACATAAAGTGCACAAGTGCAAACATGTGCAGACAGCACAAGACAGTACAATGACTACTGGGATAGACAATGGGCACAGTAAGTCCCAGTGCAGCACCGACCAGTACACAGTTCTATTAGAAAGTGAATCTATTAGAAAGCAAATATTGTAGCAGCATAATGTAATGTGCAAAAAATTGCAAAGAGGGTGAAGGGTGCGCAGTTGTGTGTGTGTATGTGTATGTTCTTTCAGTCCAGTTTCTGAGTATTGAGGAGTCTGATGGCATGGGGGAAGAAACTGTTGCAAAGTCCGGTCATGAGGGCCCAAATGCTTCGCTACCGTTTGCCAGACGGCAGGAGGGTGCAGAGTGTGTGAGAGGGGTGTCTGAGAGGGACACTTACACCTCACGCTTTGCGGATGCAGACACTTTCTGACCAGCCAACACTCAACACTTTCTGACCAGCCAGATCAGAGAATTCAGGAGTGCTGTCTTATAAAAAAAAAGTTACCGAGAGCATAATAATGCAGTATTAGTGGCTTATGCATAATTGGTTTTTAATGGATAAGCAACAACACTATTTTTAAGCCGGAACTGATATACCGTATTGTGAAAGTGACACAAGAACACAGATTTGCACAAGGCATCAAAAGTCTAGGATTCCAGTGAATTACACAATTAAATTATTTTCCTATGTATTTTTAATTACATCTTTATGATAACTCTACTGACTTCAGCCATCTCTGAAAAGATAGTACTGATCAATACTGCTAGCATCATAGAGGCACTCGTCCCTTTGTCAGTTTCTTAATGTCCTGAGCCCTGAACCTCAGTATAGATTGAAAAGAACAGTGCAAATTACTATGCAACTGGGTGGTCATATGGGATGCACGTATACAGTGCTTTGCATACATATTCACCCCTCTTGAACTTTTCAAGATTTTGTAATGTTACAAACTGCTTAGGCTAGTTATTTTTCATCCATGTACTTTTGTTTGTTTTGCAATGTGCCTTTGTTTTTGGTTCTAGTCCTGTCTCAACCCCTGTCATGTCAGCGGTCTGTTACCAGTTATATTCACCTGTTTGCTGTTGACCATTGATTAGTTTCTCTATGTAAACTCTGACGTGACACAGTATCCAAAAAAAAAGAGATACCACCATAGATGGTATCTATACCAGTGGATTGTACATTCATAAAGTTGCCTTACTGTCTGCAAGCCCTGCAAAGAAATCTTGCACTCCTGATTTAAAGTCCAGTACAGATGTATCCAATGTCCAGGGAGAAGCCTCTCCTATAAATCATTTTATTTATTTATTTATTTTTTTGGTGAAGTACAGTCTCCAGAACCCCCACAGATGGTTGGCCAGGGATTCTACAGCATGAGGTAAGAATTGAGGCTGGCCTGCTCAAGGACTGTGCCAAGGCCTGTCCTGCCCTGCTCCAGGCATGCACCAAGATCTGTACTGGGGCCTCTCCAGTCCTGCTGGAAGGCTGTCTGCATGTCTGTGAGGAGAAACTGCATGTACACAGCTCTAAGACGAAAGGAGACTATCCACCAAAAGCAGTAACCTGATAAGGCGAGCCGTATTCAGAAAAGCAACAAAAAGGCAAAAGATAACTCTGAAGGTGCTGGAGAGATCCACATCTTGAACCAGAAACACAGTTTACAGATCATCCATAGCCAGGACATTCCACATGACTGGGATTTATGGAAGAGTGGTGAGAGTCAGCGAATGTGGAAAAAATTTCTCTAGCCCGATGAGACTGAAAACTCATTTTTTGGCCCTTTTGGTCAGAGATGAGGGTAAGATGGAGACAAATACAGGGCAATCCTAGAAGAAAACCTATTCCAGTTTACAAGAAATTTTAGAATGAAGTAGGGTTTACTAACCCTAGGTTCTTATTCATTGTATTAGAATGCTGCTTTTCTGACTGAGGTACATAACAAAAATGTTGATATGCCACTTTAGTTAGCATTATTAAACAATAACCCAGAGGACTACTTTTGCTGGCTCCCACCCACCTTGACTATATAAGATGTAAGGTGTTAAGGAACGAATATTTATATCTAAATCGGCTCCTGATAAATTTTCTGTTCAAGATGAAGCTCTTATTTTGGGCACCATGTTAGCTCAAGAGAGGAAATAATCCCTGGCTGGAATGGATATGAAGAGTGAAGCACAGACAGTGTATGTTTTAATTGAAACATTTTAGGTGGTTATTAAATGCAATCAAATGTACAATAGATTGAGCACCCGGTGTAATTATGTTTCTGATTTTCAGAAAGATGATTTCAAGCAAGTATATTATGTCTCTTTTATAATACAAAAAAGGATTTGAACACCTACATTATATGTTTTAAAACTTTGGAAGTGAAATTAAGCAATATTGCACAAGTGAGTGTTGTAATACTGAATATCAGCACAGCTGTTATTCATCCATAAACATGAGGCTGTAGGTAATTGCATGGTTGTGAGTGTAATGTTGCTTTAAAACAACAGTTCTATTAACAAGAACATCTATAAGCAATATGGCCTTTTTTTTTTTTTTGAATATAAAAAAATAGTATATATAACAAAATATAACAAAAATAGTTCCCACAACTGGATACAGGGTTGCGTGTTGTCATGCACTGCACAGACTGACTGACAGCCCATAGTAAGTGCAGTAATGGTTTCAATGTAACTAACTATTGCTTGAATTGGAATTTTAAGTAGCAAAGACAGGCAAGCAGAGTGATACAAACAGTGAAATGTAACATTGCTGTTATAATATCAGCACTCTTGGGATGCTGCCTGTCCAATTAAATATGTGGACCAGAACTAACTGATGTATAACAGGTATTATATAAACTGACTCACCTCAGATGTCTCAGGTGGGTGAGTTATGTTCATTTCGGGTAAGTATTTTCACACTCATGTCAATATGGTGGCTCTGTGCTCAGGGTCAATATGCTGGCTGGAGGTCTGCTCCCTGTTAATAAGAGGAGAGGGATTAAAGAGATTACTGCAATGCCAGCTGAGAAAATGAAAAGAGAAGCCAGCAGACAGGTGAAAATTATGGGCTGTTTATTGATTACAGCCAGGATTACCTGCTAGGAGGCATTGCAGGATTACTTTCGTTCATAAGCCACATCATAAGTTCATTACCATCTTACATGAGACAATACCAGCAAACTAAGAGATGAAATGTTTCTGATAGTCTGAAACCACCACCATTCAGAAGATTTAATTTTAATTTTGACATTTAATTATCAGTGTCAATGAAGAATGTATGAATTCCTTTTTACTTCAGGCAGTACCTTAATTATGTCTCATGCAACAGTTATTAAAGTGGATTCATGTAGTTTAAATGACAAAATTCATGCACTCAACTAAATGTGGCTTTAAAGACTAAGGTAAATACTATTTTGAGTATCAGTATTACCTGGGAGTTCTCACTAGGTGATTCAGTCAATGATAGTGTGAAATGAGTTTTATTAGCTTTATTCAAGTGGCCCATTTTCTTAAAATCAAGTGTATATAACTTGTTCAAGTATTACTCCATTAATGCTTCAAGGTCTTCACTAGTGCAGCTCTTTGTACAAAAAGCAAGTTACTGCTGAAATTAAAGGCTTTTTAAAGGTCATGATTAAAAAATGGTCAGGAATCAGTGGTTTAGTCTGGGTAGCCATGAATGAATTGTAGTGGTCCATGAAAGAAACCTTGGATTTTCATTCCATAGCTTAACCAAGGTAGTTAAAGATTTCATAAATGTAATAAATAGATGAATAAAGTGTGTAAAAATATTAATATGTGAAAATGAAAATCAAACAAGGCAATATGCATTACCATGCAAAGTACTGGTATTACAGACATTATTAAATAGAAATAGAATTAAGGATTATGGTTCTTTAATATACTACCTTCATTGGTTTTTTTTTTTGTTTGTTTGTTTGGTTTTTTTTTTGACAAAGTTTGACTCTCATTGTCTTTATTCAATTGTAGAAAGAAGTGTAAGAAGCATGACAGAGCTATACTGAATAAACCTCCATACCCTTATAATTTGTATTCTAAACACATAGGTTTGCAACCTTGGGATAGGAAAACACAGATGGGGTCACAGGGGATGTTTACCAGCCATTATGGAATTGTATGCAGATGAATTTAGCTTATGGATTATTTAAACATAATAACTAAAACTTTTAAAACAGTCTGGGCTATTTATTTAATTTGAAGAATCTTACACTGGATGTGGGTTTACACACAAAGCCTTTTTCCCTGTGAATTTCTGTGGTTTCTAGTTCGAAATAATACAAAATACAATATTATTGCTATATTTTGCTGTCCATGTCCAGAATCTAAACAGCTCACATGCTATATTTCAGTCCATTGCCTGCAGCAGCATAGAATCTACGATAGGAGTACATGCTGCTGCAAAATACAAACTACCATTAAATATATTAGTAAACTGTGCACTTTAAACTATGCTTTGATTAGCTGCATGGTGGCACACAAGCACAACCTTCTCATTAGTTGTGGTGAGTGTGGATTCTCACGAACAAAATATAAATGAAGCATGTTACCATTAACAATATGTTCGACTGAGTATATAGGAACTCTTAAGTGGTTGTCCATGACTTTCTCTTTCATACTGAGGCCAAATACAATTATTCATTCATCAGTGTGAGGAAGGTTAGAGAATACAAAAAGCCAAAAGTATGCTGACCTTCAAAAAAAACCAGGCTTGTCTATATCTATAAAAATGCCACAATGGCTGAACAAGATCACAATCAGAACATGCTCTATTTGCCAACACACTTCAGAGAGGTACAGACATTTATCAGAATTTCTCTTAGAGTGATTGGTGCCATGGACATCTAAAAACAACATAAGTGCTACAAATTAACAAACACTGAACAGTGCCACAAATGAAGATGCCCAGACAGATCAGACTTTAAAAAGTGCATAGACAATAAGATTGATGTACAATCTTATGAGGTAGTGTGCAAATAAGTACTGTATACAGTCCCCTCTAAAGTATTGGAACAGCAAGGCCAATTCTTTTGTTTTTGCTAAACACTGAAGACATTTGGGTTTGAGACCAAAAGATCAATATGAGACAATAGATCAAAATTTCAGCTTTCATTTCCTGATATTTACATCTAGATGTGTGAAAAAACTTAGAACCTTTTGTTTCAACCCACCCATTTTTCAAAAATATTGGAACATGTGACTTGGAAGGTGTTTCTTGTTGCCCAGGTGCGTCCTGTTAGATTGACTGTTTAAACAGTTAATAGCTTTGAATGTCTACCTGTGAAGACTGCTTTTTTTTTTTGTTAAAAAGGATAAACCAACATGAAGACCAGAGAACTGTCTACTGGAGAAAAGCAAGCCTTTGTGAAGATGAGAAAAGAGGGAAAGGCTGCAGAGTCATTGCATATGCACTCAGCATAGCCAATACAACAATTTGGAATGTCCTGAAAAAGAAAGAAACCACTGGTGTACTAACAACCAGACATCGAACAGGTCAGAGTTACAGTTACAGAGAAATGCATCCAAACTAATTGGGAGGAACTTCATCATGCAGCAACACAATGACACAAAGCACATTGCCAACACAACACAGGACTTCATCTGGGAAAAAGTGGGAGGTTTTAGACTGGCCAAGCCAGTCAGACTTTTTTAATCTTTTCACTAAACCCACGAGCATGCATTTCAGCTTCTGAAGAGGAGAGTGAAGGGGGAAAGCCTCCAAAACAAACAACAACTAAAAGCAGCTACAGTACAAGCCTGGAAAAGCGTCACAAAAGAAGAATGCAACAGTACAGTTATTGAAAGCAAGGGATATGCAACCAAATATTTACTTTACTTATTTACTTTAATGTACTTTAAGACTATCTGTTCCTGTTCCAACGCTTTTGTGGTTGAATGGGCAAATCCCACAGCCACGTTTCAAAAGTGGAGTGGAAGTTGTTATAACAGCAAAGAGGGACTAAATTTACAATGGAATGTATGTAAAAAAAAAAGCACATATGGCTGTAATGGTCAGGTGTCCACAAACCTTTGGGCCATATAGTGTACCTAACTAACACTAGATGACTAGGTCACATTCTTACTGTGGTGTTGCCTATATTACACATTTAGCTAGCTAACTCTGTTCAGCAAACAAATAAATTTATGGCATCTGACTGGACAGCACCTTGGATTTTATGGCTTTCACAACATCCTCAGTGTTGTAATCATAAAACATTACGTCGTAAATGTGCCCACATGCAACAATATTTCTATGAGATATGTATATACTGTATGTCCGGCCATTGCATATGGTCTTTTTACTGTTTTTACTCAGGTTACTTAGTCTTTTTGCAACCAGGTTGTGCATGCATCACTTTTTGTTTACAAACACTAAAGGGGTCTATAAATATTTAAGTGGATCATCCTGACAAATCAACAGACTCTGTCAAAAATGGAAAAAGCAATTGCAAATTCATTGGATTTTATATGAATACATTCATAAGAAGAGCTATATCTGCTAAGCCATTCTTCTAGTCTTAACAACTCCTAACAAGTATAGTGACGTGGATTCAAATGAATTTGCAAAATAAAGCTAAGATGGCCTTTTTTTAATTTCAAACAAACAAACAAACAAACAAACTGATGCATTGCCTACTCTTATGCAAAAACAACCTCTGTTCCTATACCACCCTTGAGAAATGAGGTAGGACATTTACCAGGGCCTTTCCTAAACTGGTGACAAGCAGAAAGATGTGCTTCATGGTTTCAGGGTTTGTAATGTGATAATGTATTGATCAAGCAGGAGAACTCATTTTTATAGAATATATTCTTTCAGAACATTTATCTCCCCTGCAATAAAATTGAAGTATACTGTACCTTTTGAATGGTTTCCAAAAGTAAATATTCTTCTGAAAGGGTTTTTCTTCCATGTTATGATTCTCTGAAGTGGAAGTCAATATACAGAGAATCCCATATCAATTGCAACATTTCCATGGACAGTGTCGTAAATATACAGTGCTGATCCTACATGACATCTATGTATAAATATCTGTGAAATTTCTATCAGCTCTTTGTCCTTCATGCATCATTCATGAGCAAAAACTGATTCAATTAATTTGAAAGGACACATGGAATGGATGGGCTGTCAGAGAAGGCTGGGTGGTTAGGACAAGACTCTACATACAAAGTGATCAGATTGAAAAACAAACACTGTAATTGCAAATCTTGGGAGTGGATATACAAGATGAAATGCATGCTCAGGAGATACAGTGCTTTGCATAAATATTCAGTCCCTTGTACTTTTTAGCATTTTGTAATCTTGCAACCTGGAATTGAAATGGACTTAATATGAATTTTGATTGACACAATATGTCTAACATTTGAAGGTGCCGTTTTGTTATCGTGATATATTTGAAGCTGAAAAAAGTATTTTTTAATTGTGACACAAAGGTTAATTAAATGAAACAAAACAAGCAAAAAAAAAAAAAAAACACAGACATTTGTTGGTTGCATAAGTATTTGGGTCAATACTTGGTAGAACACCTTTTGCTGCAATTACAGATACAAGTCTTCTGGGATATGTCCCTATCAACTTTGCTTATTTTTTCCCATTCTTCTTGGCAAAGCTCTGCTTGGATGGAAACAGCAATTATCAGGTCTTGCCACAGATTTTCAATCAGACTGAGGTCTGGGCCATTCTACATTCAAGTTATTGGTTTTGAACCACTCCGGTATAGCCCTGGCAGTATGCTTAGGGTCTTTGTCCTGTTAGAATGAACCTCCACTCCAGGCTCAAGTCTGTTCCAGACTGGAACAGCTTTTCTTCTAGGATTGCCTTGTATTTCGCTCCATCCATCTTGCCTTGAAGAGTCTCCAGCATTCAAAATCCAGTTTATATGTATTTATATTTAGATCGCATGACACTTTAACTGCAAACAAGTAGACTCCATTCAGCTAATTATGCACCTTGTGATGGTAACTGGTTGCACCAGAACTAATTTAGGTGTTGTACAGCAACAGGGGTGCATACTTATGCCATCACACCTACATTTAAAAAAACTAATTTTGCAGACTAATGGGCTATTTTGTGTATATTCATGTCATGTAAAGCCACTTAAGTCAATTTGGTGGTAACACTAGAAAATGTGGAAAGGTTCAAGGTGAATACTAGGTACTGTTTATGAAAATTATTTTGCATTGCTAAATTGGCTGCACTTATTGATGCTAGCCCAAAGAGGGACCATTGAAACTTCATTCACCTACATGGAGTCATTACTGAGGGTCTATATTCCACCTCAGCTGCTTTAGTCTGTAAGCCTATCTAGGTGTGTTATCTTTTGTCATGATGTTAGTTGAGAGAACTTTTGTTTTTATCAATTTTACTGAAATATAATGTGCATAATATTACGTATAAAGAATACCTAATTTGTACATTGATTGACTAGTGTTCTTCTGGGTAACAGCACTTGTTCTTAGTTCTTTTTACAGTCTTTCTTCTGGTGGAAACTTAGTTCTGTACCACTTCAATTTATTTAACAACAATCACTGATAATTGTAAAGATGCATTTTATTAGACTTTAGGT
The DNA here is from genome assembly GCA_022985145.1 of Pangasius djambal. Lineage (NCBI taxonomy): Eukaryota > Metazoa > Chordata > Actinopteri > Siluriformes > Pangasiidae > Pangasius > Pangasius djambal. The sequence continues at coordinate 13,071,427 of CM040990.1, forward strand.
TTTGAATAGCAAAGTAGACACTTAACATTTCAGAATTTTCATCACATTATAAGGCCCTTGATGGTGATGCACGTTTAAATGGTTAAAACCCATATTGGTCATAGGCAAAGTTGTATAGTATTCTATGGTATACTAGGAGCTCCCTCTTAGTGTGTTGACTTAACTAACTCTCCTTAAGAGCTGAGTTTCTTCTTGTATTGACAAAGCTCACCAGAGGAAGTTTTGAAATGTGATTTTAACCTAGATCAGATAAATTAATTCAATTCAACTAAATTTTATTTGTGTAGCACTTTTAACAATGGACATTGTCACAAAGCGGCTTTACAGAAATAAATAAATTCTGGGTTTAAATTAAAAATGTTTAAATTTATCCCTAATGAGCAAGCCAGAGCCAGTGGCAAGGAACATCTCTTAGAGACGACATGAGGAAGAAACATTAAGAGTAACTCAAAAAGGAACCCATCCTCATTTAGGTGACAATGGATAGTGCGGGAGAGAACACAGATTATTAGGTGTGTTCTTGTCATGTAATGGTTAAAGAAAATGTGAATTGTGCGCAGAGTGCAAGCAGGGAGTCTGGAAAGACTAGCTATGACAGCATATCTAAAACGGAGAGCCAGAAGGTAATACAGACATGAGGGTGCCCTGAGACATAAAGTGGCCAGCCACTTCACCATCAGCAACAATTAAAATTTATTTTTACTGAGTTAAATTTAACTCAACTGATAGCATCACTAACTAGCCCACACTTAAACAGTGCTTCTAACTTATTACTAACATATTCTAACTTATACCAATTTATTCTTTCTTCTAATGTAGCATACAGTTTATTTAAACAGTATAGTAAACAATGTGGAAACAAATGGCCTCATTTAACTTTATGAACTCTAATATGCTGTTCAGTAACTCTGAAATAGAAAATGGGGAAAAAATCCAACCTTGAGCTCCTAACCTTATGAAAAGGTTAGAAAATGTGTAAGAATGGAAAACAATAGAGAGAGAATTTTTTTATTCTTCATTTTCCATAATAAATTTGAGGAGACTCCTTATTGAATTGTTTGATTAAAATATCAGTAGTAAAATCAATGTTAAAAAGTGCCATATTTCATCAACATCATTATTGCCCTTGGAACGACACTGTCACATGAAGGGAATTTTTATAGTTTTAGTTCTAGTTTTACTTCTACCAAGGTGGAAATGGATAAGAGCATAACCTAAGATACACTATGCTTGCAGTTCACCTGTGGTGTCTATACCAGTGTGTGAAAATAATTGCAAACCATACTAGCTTGACAGATTTTTAACATTATGTATCCCATGATATAATTCTTACCAGTGTCCTGAAGACAGGCACATTACCTAGCTGGCATTTCCTGTGTCTACCCTCTAGCAGATATGAATACATTAAATTAGGTTAAGATTATTACAGGAAACTGGCATACCTTAATAGTGTAATACCCCTCCAGTGACCCTGTGTCATGGATGGATTGCTGTAGCCCTGAGCACAAAAACAGTGAAAATTATATGTAGATTAGACAAGTAGGGAAGACCTCCCTTATAATTCATTTTAAATCTGAGCCATACAGACTGCCTGCCATAAAGAATTTTTTTCCCCTGTAACCCACAATCATCTTCTACATTTCCAAGCCAGAAGAAATTCTCAAGAAGGACACAAAATTGATTATCATTTTGATACTGGACTCCCTTCCCTTGAGTATTTATTTGAGCTGTAATCACTACACAGTTTAGAAGTAAAGTGATGTGACATACTCAGAATTTGTGTTCTGCATTTAACCCATCCAAGTGCACACATACCCAGAGCAGTGGGCAGCCTTTTTTTTTTTTTTTTTTTTTTTTTTTTTTTTTTTTGCTGTGGCACCTGGGGATTCATCCACTCCCCCCAACTACAATCCCTGCCAGACCTGAGACTCGAACCACAACCTTCAAGTTCACCTTTGGATTACAAGTCTGACTCACTAACCATTAGGCCACAACTGCCCCCAGCCAACAGAGAAGATCACAAGACAGTGAAGATCACAATCTGAATTAATCTGGTTAAATCTTGTTAAATTTATTATTATTTTTAAGTGTTCACAAAAATAGATAAAAAGAAGTAATGTTTACTTGAACTGGTTGGACTCTCACATGCGCAAATCAACACATGCTGAGCAGAAGAGGACCATGAGCTTGCTGAGCTTGTTGAAATATGCTTGTGTAGAGTTGTAATGAATACAGTCATATAAAGTTGAAATTAATACAGTCCACAGCATACTAACATGGGGGCCTGGTTTTTGAACTCATTTTGCATACGCATTTGTGGAACTTTAAACTGATTTAATTTTGAGCTTTATGGACAGGTTGTTTTCAATATTTTTTGTTTTGTGTTGAGTTGAAGGCTTAAGACTATTGTACTATGTTTGGTCAGTTGTATCTGCTGAGGATGGCCCACATGGATAGCCAAAAAATCACCCCAAGACCCCCCAAGAAACTTGGATATTCCTTATTTTTTAGCTATATCATAAGAAAGAAAGAAAGAAAGAAAGAAAGGTTTAAGAGACCACTTTGGATTCTGACACAAATCACATGACTGCATTTCATACTGTTAGCAAATGTTACCATTTCCCGTATCCCTCCGTTACTCCAAGCTAGATAACTATTAACACATTTTAAATTCTGTTTGAATCTGAGCTCATATGCAGCTTTTTGGGAAGCATTTTCTATTCCTAGATAAAATATAAAAAAGACCAGACAGATAATTGAAAAGGGTAGGATTTCCTTTTAATTTCTTTTAAATCACAGAAACATGTGCAGACTATTTGAACCTGACTGTAATTACCCATCAGTTATTTGAATTGAGATCTCATATCATTACATGAAATCTATTAGCATACACTTTCATTTTTACAGGACTCATATGAGTCATATCACTTTTTTCTGGTGTAGTAACATGTGTTCTCTAAAATGTCACTCATATTTTCTAGATCACCATAAGTACTTAGATCTTTCTGACAGAACAAAAGCATCATTTGCAATTGTCACCACCTGTCTTTCTAACCAGTAATTATAAATTTACATACAGTGAAAGTGATATCTTCTCTTTTAAAACAGAATACTGTATATGCATCATTACATCCTTGGAAGATATAGAGCTTTCATTTGAAAATCTTAAATACAAATGCCAAAAGCAAAATGTGCAAAAGCAAAAATGTGAAGTGAAGTGCCCAATGCGCACCTGCTTAAGCACCAGGCAATGGTCTCATGTTCTGTCTACGAAATTTAAGGGTAATGAAACCAGGGTAATCCTAAAACAATGAGAAACTCAGTGACATGGAGAGCACTAGTATAAATGCTATTTTGTCATCCAGGACTGTAATGTGGATAAGTGATCTTAGATGACGTATTTGGATCTGGACATGATGCATTCTGTTGAGGTCTGTGAAGTTCCTTGCTTATACAGTATGCTGAAACAACATGATGTAGGGTTGCTTGACCATTTTTAATTTACCTTTTTTTTTGAATGATTACCTCTATGTATTGGCATTGCAAACCCACGAGTTTTTATTATTATTATTATTTCACTTGATTTAACCATGACGGCCATCTTTGTGTCATGGCACACAACAAATTTTCTTTATACAGCTGTTTATGGAAACCTCAATATCTTGGCTCAGTATGGTCTTAGCTCCTTGGAGCAAAATTTTATCTCCAGAACACATTACAAGGCACATGTACATACAGTTAGGTCCAGAAGTATTTGGACAATGACAGAGTTTTTGTGATTTTGCCTTTACACTGCTCTGGGTGTGTGTTCACTACTGTGTATGTGCACTTGGATGGGTTAAATGTAGAGCACAAATTCCGAGTATGGGTCACCATACTTAGCTACACGTCACTTCACTTCACTTCACTTCATACACCACCACAATGGATCTGAAATAAAACAATCAAGATCGAAGTGTAGACTTTCAGTTTTATTTTAAGAGGTTCCACAAAAATATGGCATTTACCATTTAGGAATTACAGCTATTTTAAACAAAGTACCTCCATTTTCAGGGGCTCAAAGGTATTTGGACAAAGTGACATAATTGTAAATATAACCATAATTTTAATACTTGGATGAAAATCCTTTGCAGTTAATGACTGCCTGAAGTCTGGAGCCCATGTTCTCAAAACTCAAATTCTAAGTTTCCTCCCTGGAGATGCTTTGCCAGGCCTTCACTGCAGCCACCTTCAGTTGCTGCTTGTTTGTGGGTCTTTCTGCCTTCAGTCTTGTCTTCAGTAAGTGAAAAGCATGCTCTATTGGGTTGAGATCAGGCGTCTGACTTGGCCATTGAAGAATATTCCATTTCTTTGCCTTCAAAAAGTCTTGAGTTGCTTTCACAGTATGTTTAGGGTCGTTATCCACCTGCACTGTGAAGTGGCGTCCTATCAGTTTTGTAGCATTTGGCTGAATGTGAGCAGAGAGAATAGCCCTATACACCTCAGAATACTTTGGAGAAGGTATGCGTATATAAACATTTGCACATTCTTGTTCCTTAGACTTAGAACTTAAGTCCTAATGTAATGCTCAAGATTGCTCAAAGTTCCACTATTAGAGTCAATTTATAATTTGAAGGGTTTGAGTCTCAGTCTTAATTTTTCTAATGTGAGATAAATTTTTGTAAGTATAGTATGCATGCAGAACATTTCAGGTTTGAGAATTATCTTGTTGTTGTTGTTTTTTTTTAAAATTGGGGCAAGAAAGTGCAATTATTTATAATTCCCCTCAATTTTGGGTTGAATATCTCTAGTGGGGGACCAGATACTAACCTGAAATTTTCACAGAAATAGGTCCTCTATAGTAGCATTTGGCTGTAAAAATTTTGAGTTTGAAATTCCACTGGTTACTTTATTCATGTATTTTGAGAAATGAACAGATGTTCATTTATATGATAGATTTATATCAACAAATATAAGCATAACCAATAATAAAAATGAAATGTATTTTACAGTAATTATGTTTATGATTGACATCCAATAGCTTATGCTTGTCAATGAGGTCTAAATGTTACTACATTTGATATTGGCAACAGTGAAGCATGATCTCTCACAGTGTTTTTCAAATCTGCAGAGTTTAGCTCCAACCTTCAAACTCACCTCCCTGTAATTTTCTAGTAATCCTGAAGAACTTGGTTAGCTTGGTCAGGTGTGATTAGGATTGGAGCTAAACTCTGCAGGACAGTGGACCTCGAGGGCCAGATTTGAAGAACCCTGATCTATCATGTTGGTACAGGTGTGCAGTTGGTATGCATGAATATATTTTATCCAAATATGGAATTATAGTGTTCAGTTGAGTGTTTTACAAATGAACAGTGTCATAAACAGAGCTATGGTGTTGTTTCTCCTGTAATAAAAGTAGTAAGTGACTACAGCTCAGAAGAAAAGGAGTTACTGTGTTCAAGGGTAGGATGTGATGTTACATCAAGTTTGTAAGTACCATGAAAAGAAATTTGTATTGAAATGTCATCACCTATTTGGTAACAGTTGTTGTAATTCCTTGGAATATCACAAACCTATTACAAAAGGAAGAAAATGAACTATCCTCTAAAACTTATCCTTGGTAGGTCACTGTGTCCCACTTGCTACAAAAAAAATTGTGATTGAAAATGAAAAACATATGGAGCAGAGTGAGGACTATGTATTTACCAGCTGTACACTTCACTGTTGCCAATATCAAATGTAGTAACATTTTAGACCTCACTGACAAGCATAGGTTATTGTATGTTAATAGTAAACATAATTATTGCAAAATACTGTTCATTATTTGTTATGCTTAAATTGACCCTAATAGTGGAATTGTGAGCAATCTTGAGCATTACATTAGGACTTAGAGTAAATTCTAAGCCCAAGGAACAAGAATGTGCAAAATGTTTATATACGTTTATACAAATGTTTGTCACAAATGTTTATACATGTATCTTGTAATGTGTTCTAGAGATCAGTTTTTGTTCCAAGGAGCCATGACCATCCTGAGTCAAGATACTGACGTTTCCAACAGCTGTATAACCAAAATTTGTTGTGTACCATGACACAAAGATGGCTGTCATGGTTAAACCAAGTGAAATAATAATAATTATAATAATAATAATAATAATAAACTGGTGGTTTTGCAATACCGATATTTAGAATTAATCACTCAAAAAAATGTAAAATGGTCAAACAAACAACTTTACAATTATTGGACCACTTGAGACTGACCCTGTAGCCGTTTTGACTGCATAGTGTACCTGATGGTGTACCTGGATGAAGAAATGGTTTTGTGGTAATGCACATAGTGGATTCACTATCCACAGAGCAGAGCATCCCCAGTACATGGATGAATGGGACACTGTTTTGCAGTGGGTGCTTCTTCAGAGTAGAACCACAGGCCTCTCCCCAGGTGATTCTGGCATTCCAAAACAGCTGTTTCCTGTTTGCATAGGTTAAGGAGATAGACTAGTTTCTCCTCCAGTGGGACTAAGGCTTGAGCAAGGGCAGATTCAATTATTGAATCAATTAAAGTATGTACAGATAGACTCACTGTCACCATTTCAGTAACTATCATTGAGGAATAGTGGAGATGAGAGGCACAAATGCAGCCACTACCTGCTGTCAGCATTCTGCATTCTAAGGTGAATTCTGCCACCGTGCGTTGTCCTTGCTTGAGTGTGAGTAAACACTCACCTGTCTCCTTGCCCTCTGGGGATGGTTGAAACCATTCTGGAAAAAGGTTAGCAAAATGGTTGTATGACTGCAGAATCTCCCCTCTGTGTATCCCAACAGCAGCAAAACACATCTAAAGACTTGACTGTAGGCCACAAGATGATTTGTACAATCTTGGCTTATCAGAGGTTATGTCTGTTCAAAGTAATGAACAGTGTACAATGATATTTTGACAGATCCCCATCATATTTCTCAGGTTGAGCAATGCTGGGATGATCACAAGAAGCAGGTACAGACAAAGTGGAGCCAGTTTATTACTACAACGAAGTATTCTGTCACAACTTGCAGACTGAGGGATTCAAATTCATTACCATGTTTATTAACAAGGCAATAATCATAAAACAGAAACAGTCAAAGGTTGGGCAATGTGCAAACAGGCATAAACCAGGCAAATCCAAAATAAGAGAAGAAAGCTAAATGAGATCAGGGTCACAATAGTCATACAGACAAATAGCCCAGTACCAAGTCATGGTGAACAGTTATATAAACACTTAATTATGATCAGACATGTCTTAGGTAATGGAGAGTGTGGTTAGATTAGTAGTGAGACTAGAGACTGATCCTGTGATGGAGCAAGGAGTGTGTCAGCTAACATGGAAGCCAGTTGGGGATCATGCAACATGTAGTTTGGATCTTCAGATGTTGAACTAGAGGTTGGCACTGACGCTGACATGGACAAGTATAAGTTAGTAACTCAATGCATTTTTTTAAAAGCTTTTTAAAAATGTGTTTTATATTTTATGTTTCATGTATTAACTGTTTTTTTAGTCATAAAAGGACACCCCTGTTTAGTCAAAACATTAAATGCATTTTTCTTAAAATAAAAGGCAATTATTTGGCTCTCAAACATGCTCTGTAAGAAACCATAACAACAACAAATGTATTTGAGACAGAAACCTGCTTTTGAATCACCAGCAGAATTAGAAGTGTCTCTGGGGAAAAGGAGGCTGCAGGCCAGATAATAAGGGTAGAAAGGAAACTATTTATTGGCTAGTCTGAGCTTTATCTCTGTCTTATTCTCTCCCCCTCTCTCTTTGACACACACAAATACACACATAAACACACACTACATCTCTGTCCTTCGACACATATCAGACTTGTCCTTGAGTTTAAGAAGTGATCACTGATGACTGATGCTTGTCAGGGAAGGAGCCAAGTCTCCAGAATACTAACGTCTTCATTGGGAGGCTCTTCTGTTACCTACCTGTGGTGAGTTCCTATAAAAGTGAATGTACACCGAAAATGAAGACAGCTAATTTATCTCATTACTCATAAAGAAATTTTAATTCTTTGTGTGTGTGTGTGTGTGTGTGTGTGTGTGTGTGTGTGTGTGTGTGTGTGTGTGTGTGTGTGTGTGTGTGCATACACACATAAATATACACCATATGGCCACTATATGTGGACACCTGACCATCATACCCAAATGTGCTTGCTGAACATTCCATTCCAAATCCATGGGCAGTAATATGGAGTTGGTCCCACTTTTGCAGCTATAATTTTAGCTAGCACTAAATGGCCAAATGTTTGTGGACACCTGACCATCACAGCCATATGTGATTTTTGAACATCACATTCCAGATTTAGTTCTCCCTTTGCTGTTATAATAACCTCCACTATTCTGAGAAGGCTTTCAACTAGATTTTGGAATATGGCTGTGGTGAACTGTGCCCATTCAGCCACAAGAGTATTAGTGAGGTCAGGCATTGATACTGGGTGAGAAGGTCTGGCCTGCGATCTATGTTCCAGTTCATCCCAGAGGTGTTCAGAGGGTTTCGGGTTACTGCTTTCTGCAGGCCACTTGAGTTCTTCCACTCCAACCTTGGCAAATGATGTCTTCATGGACCACGCATTATGCCCAAGGGCACTGTCATGCTGAAATAGGTTTTGGCTAGGCTCCTTGGTGCCATTAAAGGGAAATTGTAATTCTACAGCATACAAAGTCATTTTAGACAATTGTGTGCCTCCAACTTTGTGCCAAAAGTTTGGGGAAGGTCAAATTTTGGGTATGATGATCTAGTGTCCACATAATAGTATAATAGTGGCCATATAGTATATCTCTATACAGAGGACTCCTTTTATGGTAGTGCATAAAACAGTTGGTCAGTGACCCACCAACTGGCTGTCATTTCCACACAGAGTTTTGGACACAGAGTGGGCCTAGGCCCATTCTCATCTGTAAACAGATAGGTTGATACATTTGCTGAGATACTGCAACATCAGCATTTTTGGTAGAAATGGTGCATTTGGCCACAGCTTGACATGTTTGAACTCTAGTCCTCAACACAGACAATGTGTACTGACACCAACACATGCAATTCAATAAAACGTCAATCTGTCCCCTTTGCGCAGCCAGTGCTGCCACATATGCTTTTAGACTCAGAAAGAGACTAGCTTATTCTGCAAAAACATTGTTAATGGTGCATGATAAGGGGTTTGTGGGTATTGTTTCACACCACTGTGAAAAAACTTTCTACTTGAGTACGTACAGCCAGCAAGGAGACAGAGCATGTGCACTTACAAGTGTGTGTTTAACTCATTGTGAATATCCCCCAGCGGCCATACACTTAATTTCAATTCATTTGAAACATCTGCTGTTACTATGTCCCTCTTTGCAGGGAGAAAACTTGAGGATATACCTCAATGGAGAAAACATGTGCTGGACCAATAACGTAGGGCATATATGTTATATGCTGACAGTCTTTGAGCATTCAGCCAACACTGATAGCCAGTAGTCTAAGGTAAAACATTACCAGTGTTACCACTGGGGTTTCTGCAGTCACTATCCCTGCCAGACATAGAAAGTCTACATATGGGTAGTGTGTGTTGACTCATAATTTTGTAACTGTCATTTTTATGTTTTCAATCAATAAGGCTTGTGTAGCCCATGAGTTGAGCTTCATGCCTATGAACTGCAGAGTCTGTGCAGGTGTCAAATGGCTCTTCTCATAATTGACTTTCAGACCTAGAGCAGATTAGGATTTCTCTTGGGCTAGTCACCTGATGTTGGAACTGTACGGACAGTAGCCAGTCGTCCAAATAGGGGTGCATTCATAGCCCCCAAGCTGTTGTAGGGGCTGTTGGGTAACACACATTTCATCTCTGGGCTCTAAAATTAACCTAAAGCATAGGACCCTGAATCATTTTGTTACTCTGCTTATGTAGAAGTGGAGGAGTCATCTGTCCTCCACAGCAACTGGAATGTGAAAATATGCATCCTTCAGGACGTTTACAAACCAATCATATTTATTCACTACTTGCATACAGAACATACAGAACTGTGACTCCTGAGAATTCTACTGGGTATATATAAATACCGATCAGCCATATAATTAAAACCACTGACAGGTGAACTGAATAACATTGTTTATCTCATTACAATGGCATCTGTCAAGGGGTGGGATATATTAGGCAGCAAGTGAACAGTCAGTTCATTAAGTTGATGTGTTGGAAGCAGGAAAAATGGGCAAGCATAAGGATCTGATGGACTTTGACAACGGCCAAATTGTGATGGCTAGACAACCGGGTCAGAGTATCTCCAAAACAGCAGGTTTTGTGGGGTGTTCCCAGTATGCAGTGGGTAGCACCTACTAAACGTGGTCCAAGGAAGGACAACCAGTGAAGTAGCGACAGGGTCATGGGCGCCCAAGTCTCATTGATGCATGTGTGGAGCGAAGGCTAGCCCATCTGGTCCGATACCACAGAAGAGCTACTGTAGCACAAACTGCTGCAAAAGTTAATGGTGGCTATGATAGAAAGGTGTCAGAACACTGTGCATCACAGCTTGCTGCGTATGGGGTTGCGTAGCTGCAGACCGGTCAGAGTGCACATACTGACACGTGTCCACCGCCAAAAGTGCCTACAATGGGCACGTGAGCATCAGAACTGGACCGTGGAGCAATGGAAGAAGGTGGCCTGGTCTGATGAATCATGTTTTCTTTTACATCATTTGGACAGCTGGGTGCCTGTGCTTACCTGGGGAAGAGATGGCACCAGGATGCACTATGGGAAGAAGGCGAGCCAGCAGAGGCAGTGTGATGCTCTGGGCAATGTTCTGCTGGGAAACCTTGGGTCCTGGTATTATTGTGGATGTTACTTTGACACATACCACCTACCTAAACATTGTTGCAGACCAAGTACACCCCTGTATGGCAACAATATTCCCTAATGACAGTGGCCTCTTTCAGCAGGGTAATGTGGCTTGCCACAATGCAAAAGGAATGGTTCAGGAATGGTTTGAGGAACATGACAAAGGGTTCATGGTGGAGAAATGGCCTCCAAATTCCCCCGATCTCAATCCGATTGAGCATCTGTGGGATGTGCTGGATTAACGAGTCTTATCCATTGAGGCCCCACCTCGCAACTTACAGGACTTAAAGGATCTGCTATTAAAATCCTGGTGCCAGATACCACAGCACACCTTCAGAGGTCTTGTAGAGTCCATGCGTTGATGGGTCAGACTTATTTTGGCAGCAGAAGGGGGACCAACACAATATTAGGCAGGTGGTGTTTAATGTTATAGCTGATATGTGTGTGTGTGTTTTTATATATATAAATTTATATATATAAAAAATTATTATATATATATATATATATATATATATATATATATATATATATATATATATATATATATATATAAAGAGAGAGAGAGAGAGAGAGAGGGAGAGATAGATTGATAGATAGATGGATAGATATATGAAATATATAATTTGCATGTTCTCCCCGTGGGCTTAAAATTCAGAGACACATCAGGCACATCAGAATCTGTCTCTGTATTTTAATGCACTGTTGCAATTCCACCAAAAGCACTTGCATCGGGCCTTTGTCTGCTGCCAGCTCCTCAAATATGTGTTCCAATGCAGTAAAGGCACTCATAAGACTCTGCACCAGTATCTATTGTTTGCTTCACTCAATTCTGCTGCTACACAGAGCTAGGGGAAGGAGGTGAAGAGACAGCCATATTTCCATCACTTTGCACATCGCTAATGGCATTACGCTGCAGGGTAGGTCTCTGTACATGTGTTTCACATATGTTCAGGGCATAAACAATTTAGGCATTGATCCTGTCCATCATTCAATTCCAATTCCAATTCATTCAATGTGAGCTTGGTGGAAGGAACAACTTGCCATTTTGCCATAAAATAGACAAAAGGTTGGAAACATTGTCAGAGTTTCAACGATTCAAACAAGCTATAACCTTATGGACTTTTTTATAAAGATTTTAAGATTAATTTATCTGCATTCACAGCATCCTCTCTGCTACACACCAAATTACACAATAAGTGAAGGGTCTTGGCCAGCAACACACATAAGATGGCAAACTTAGAATTAAGACAATATTAGAAATGCTACCACCTGTGGTGCAACTTAAAGCAGTCTCTAATGGTGAAGCTTTTAACAATAACATGACTAGCAAAAAATGAAAGGATTAGATCACTATACCCAGTGTCTTATATCCACTTCCTCAACTCCTCAACAAGACAAGAATGGGAAAGAGGATGTGTGCAACATAGTGGGGATCTTTTATATGTTGCATATGTGAGTTCAGAAGTGATGTGGAACAAAAGTATGTAGAACTACAGATTTTCCTGAACTGAAATTAATTCAATTCAACTGATTTTTATGTTTATTACAAATGTTATTTGTAATAATAAGACAGTAACTAGTAAGTGCATTAACTAATAGGAACTATTGAATGTTTAAATTACCAAATAAACAACTTCTGAACTTGATGAACAGGAAAAAGCAGTAAAATATAAATTGATGCGCTATTATATTATTATAGTCTAACACCCATTACTTCAAAAAAAGCTGTTAATAATCCAAAGCTTTAAGGTTTTAAAAGTGTACATAGCTCACTGAAATATCCAGATACAAATCCATCTAGCTAGTGCATGATCTACAATATACTGTAAATGCCAAAAAAAATCTGAATTGTAATTCATAGCTTTTTGAACAATTATGACTTTCAGTTTTTCCTCACCCTCACTCAATTCTGATGTAATTTATCTTGAAATACTCATTCTACACCAATGACAGTTTAATATTATGAGAGGTTGCCTTGTTTATTTCACCAAAAATCATTAACCACTTTAACATTTATCATGAAAATGCCCAGGAACATTTTGAAAGCCTTATGTGTTGCTCAGCACACATCTCTGACATTATTACAGCCTTTCACTCTTCACTCAGTATTGTACTTGATAGGGGAGGGGTATGCAAAAATGTGTGCTTAGTCAGTGAGACTTACGTACTCTGTAGTCTAACACAAGATTACATACTCAATAGTCTAATACAAAAAAAGCATCTAATGGGGAATTAGGACCTAATTAGGGACACAGGCAATCAGATACTGACACAAGAAAACTATTTGTGATAATTCATATACAGTATATAAAAGCTTTAAACAATCCAATAAACTGAAAACCTCTCACCTTCAAGTGTAGCACACAAATGTAATGGTTTAACAGTGTACACAGACACTGTATCCTTAACACTAGAACTCATGTCTAATAAGATGTATTATCAAGTACATCAGCCATTTTAAGAAACATACTAAATTCCATAATGAACAAAATACTGACCTGTCACATGATATGTATCCCTGCTCACAGTCACTTAATTACTGACTTTACATACCTGTTCATTATTACCCATTCCCTTTAAATAACCTACACTTTTAGTCATTTGTTGCAAAGTAATGCTCCTAGTTCTAGTGATGGTCCCAATCCTTTTGATCTTTGATAGCTTTTTAAGCTTCTGATTTGTATTTGTTTGTTCACTTTGATTCTTGTTTGCCTAGTTCAGTTTGTTTGCCAATCATTTGACTTTTGTCTGTTTGACCACAAAATTGGATGTGCCATTTTGGATTGTTTGCTGCATGTTTTTCATTTACATAAATCCTGAATTTGCATTCATACGACCCTGTCGGATAAAGTCGTTACTGAAGATGGATGAATGAATGAATGAGAATATGTAAAAACCTTGGTGATTTTGTGGCATTATTAAAAATTAAAAAATGAGATGCCACTCTACTAGCCTGTACATTTTGATCTGTAAATTAGAATAGCAAGTTAAGTAATCCTTTTTATTTAATAAAAGCCAATGAGATAAGCTGCATAAATATCTGCATAAATAGGGTAAGGAAACTGGGAAAGGATGGAGTGTAAGGGATTGAGAAGCTGAAGGGGACAGAGCAGAAGAGGCAGCAGGGTCACAAAAGGGGTTGAGTAAGGGAGAAAAATGATGGCACTCAGATTGTGTTCAGAGCTCTTAGGCGCATACTAATGTGCCCCTGCCATCTCTCACATCATTCATATGGTAGCCAGTGCTCTATCTCCTCCTCTCGCAATTTATCTTTAATCTCTTATGTGATTATCCTATGAGTATTCCATGTGTATCTTCATTCTCACTGAATCACTTTTATCTATTCTAATCACGTTTATCTATCTATCTTCTGTCTTTTTCTTTTTATTGTGTGCTTGCCGTTTTTGCAGAAGTTGTTTGTGAACATGGCTGCTTAGTTCCTTCCTACCTCGAAGAAGCATCTAATGGTATGTGTCCTCTAATTTCTTCAAAGAAAGGCAGATAAATATGCAGTACAGTTCTATAGATTGGTTAACCCACCATTACAGTTACACCTCAATTCACTCTCTTATCTCTCCTGCATTCTCTTTCTTTCTATCCCTCTCCATCTAGCTGTAAGAGTCAGTGGAGGGGAGATACGCAAGCTGAGTAATGATGTAGTGTGTGTGTGTTGGAGAAAGGTAGAAAAATATAAGAGGTAAAAGAATAATGTTTAATAATTTTTCTTCAGGCAGTAGTATGCCAAATGATTGGCCTTTTATGGTGAAATTTCCTTTTATATGTATATCAAAATCTTGTTTTTTTAAAAAAAATAAAATATTGACTTTCTATCACTAATCTGTTTACTCACTTTACCAAAAGAGTCATTTGTTTTCTCTTATTTTTGACTTATGTTAAAATACTGACTTAAGACAGTGGCTCAAATGTGTATGTCAAAATATGGTTTATATTGTAATGTTTGAATTAAAGCGAATGGAAGCATAAAACACTATGAGGCCTGAATGAAAATGCACAATCCCTTAACTTTGTTCAGAGAATACCACTGCATGTCAAAGTGTCTACTTTGAGATGATTTCACATCTAATGTCAAGGACAGTGCCAATTGCCGATTTCATGACATTGGTTATACTTGCTTGTTTTTGCTAGTTACAGAGTCATTTAAACGGAAGTTAGCAGTCTACTTCGCAACTAACAGTTAAGTAGCAAATCATCGGACTTCTAACATTAGTTGGAATCCATGGGCCTCCCATAGTCTGACCACTCATCATTGTTGAGGAGTGGAATTTGACTCTCTGGGCCGTTATGGTTGCTATGAAGGTCTGGTTGATTCTACCTGGAAACTTGCAGGCTAACAGGGCTCCAGTGAAGCTGGGTGGGCCCAGTGGATGACAATGATTACAGAAACATCTACAATCTACAACACTTTGACCTGTGACAATAGGGCACTCCAACCAGGGCAAAAGTGAAGAAAGCAGCCCAAAACCAACTGTGATGGAGAAGCATTGCTGAAGACATGTGATCCAGTAGGAGAGAAAGGGTTTAAGTGAAGTCAAGTCAAGTCAAAGGCAGGTGACTCTGACTACAAAATCATTTATATTTCATCATTTGTCTTCAGTAACGCTTTATCCTGGTCAGGGTCACAGTGGATCTGGAATCAGTCGCACTCCACTTCATCTCACGGCACCATACAAACAAGAACCTGGTGTTTTGGAGTCAGAATAACAACCTGGCTCTCAACTGCAAGAAAGCCAAAGAGTAGTAGGTGTCATGGCAACATTAAAAGCAGTTAAAAAACTTTGAAATGTTTGAAACATTCATGGTATTATTATTATTATTATTATTATTATTATTATTATTATTATTATTATTATTATTGTTAATCACTTTACAATGCCTTGTTTACCCCATTGTGTAAAATGTCTTTCTGATACAAGTGCAGTGAAACTTCAGAAGGTTACAGATGAATGAGTGGCTAAAATGTAAAAAAGAAAATCTGTACTACGTTAATACATGACTCGCAAACCCGAGTGTCTTTAGCTACTGCTGAGAAGAGGAGAACTTAGTATTATTTATGAGACTTCTAAGTATAATCACTAAATTACCCATGAAATGGTCAATCTTATTCAAATAGCATAGTGGAGATGTAGGTGTGAGAAACAGAATGTGAGTGACAGACCAGTCTAGTGAAAGCTTGATACACTGATATACATTGTGTGCTTTTGACAGAGTATTGATATTAATTGTATTAAAATGCTGCATATAAGTAATATGTGAATGTTCTCTCCTAAAGACTGGGTGTCTGGAAGTTTTCAGGGACAAATGCAGCCTTGTTTCTGTCTGTATAGAAGAAATCTGTATTTCTTCTATTTTTTTCCTGTTTATTGTATGTATGTTTGTTTTTTTTGGCAAGTTTGCTTTATGCTGAGACTTAGGCATACCATGTCCTTTGATGGGAACAAGGAGAACCTTACTATTTTATTTCACAAACAATGGGCCTCATTAACCAAGTAGGATATGAACGAATTGATTCGTAAATAAATGTTTCATAGGAAACTTTTTTACACAAAAAATCTGGTATTCATGAAATTGTTAGTTTGGAAAAATGTTTGTATCTGACAGGAGCTCCTGAGTTTGTGTAACTTTACTTATACCGAGACTCACTAATGTGAATCTTGACTAATTGGTTTCAAATCACAGAATTGGCATGGGTTACTGCAAATTTCATATTTGCAGATTACACTGTCAAGTTCAAATTGCTTATTTATTTCAATTATACAAACAATGATTTTTTAATCCTGTCCTTTCATCATAATGGTATTAATTAAAGAAATATGAGAATATATAAAATTAAAGAACACAAGCCAACACAAATCCATCAATTAAGAAAAATAAGATGATCACCTGTGTACAGTATAGACATCTGGTTTTCTCAGTTTTCATGTCAAACCATTTTTTTCTCATCTCAATATAATGACAAACTTTGGGTTAAAATGCTGGTTATGAATTGTTAAATTGTTAATGTTAAATTGTCATATTGTTGTGGCCTCATTAATTACTATGTCATTGTGCAAAACCAAAGCCTGATGCAACAGATGTTACTGCCTGATTCCAATGCAATCTAGTGGTGCAGCATGTTGTGTACAAAAAACTGCAAAAAATTTTGTCAATAAATAATCATAAAATAAAGAATAAATAAATAAAACTGAGCAAATTCATTCAGATGACATTGCTATAGTTTTGATCAAACCTTTGATAACTAGTTGTCTTTTCATATGTCCACCCATTAATATTGCAACTATATATCTGTAGGTAAAAGTATGAATGTCTAGAATTCCTTACTTACTCTGAATATCACACCCAGCATCAGACAGTGAGAAGGGATTATTTATAGGACTAGGAGAATTGACACAACAATAATACAATATACCCAAGAGGCTCTGCAATCACTCTGCAATCTCCATATGCAGACGTCATGCCTGAATAAGCCATTGTTAAGACTTTCTGTGCTTGCATAACAATACTGAAAGCCTGTACATCTACAATGACTATACAAACAGCCAGGCAGGGATTATCTCTCCTCTTTGAGTGCTCTTATTAATGAAAGTAGTGCAAAATAATATATTTGAGCAAGATTAATTGCTCTAAGTACATAAAGGAAAACTGAGTTAACCCCACAGTCTCATTAATGTATGTTTAGATGCTGCACTGATGGTTATGTAAGAGAGGAACACACTAAAAGTAATTTAGAAATGGATCCAATTAGAGAGAAGAAAGACAAAAATGAAAGTGGAAAATGAAATGATCCTATACTCATATGAAATTGGACATTCAAGGGTTCTTTGGGTAGTATGGGTTAGCTTTCTAAAAAGGTTCTACTTAGAGCTCTCTTTGCTAGAGAAACACTCTTGTTTCTCCAGAAGGACATTCTTTTCTGTTATTGTACCTTCCTTTTTCTGCTTAACCATTTGAAGGTTATATGCTGTGGTATTTTTATTTCAAAATATGTTTGCAGATAATTCCAGGCTTCAAATGCAAGATTGCCAAAGCTACTTTAAATATGTTGTTAAATATGTCGTAACCTGAATAAAATTATGTTGGTGCTTTGTATGCTCAAACAGAATTGAGTCATTGGTCACTGTGTATTCATAGTTGACATATTTCATAACTTCAAAACAAAGCATATCATCTCACAATTCACATTACTAAATTCATATTAAGATCAGGGTTAAGTTTTTTTGGGAGGCTTAGTGTTCATACCTTTTCATGCAGTTTCAATTACATGCAACTGAACAAAATTAAATCAAAACAAAACAAAAACAAAACAAAAATAAATCTCTTTCTTTTGAGGTTTCAGATGCAAGACTGATAAAAGGTACTTCAAGTGTGCGTTAGGTCTACTTTAAATGTATCCTTTATGATATCCTGTGCCCTGTATCTATCTATGTTGTGTGACCACTGATTGAACAGCCAAAATGATGTAGGCAGACCACAACACAGGTGGAATTGATTTTTAAATATACTGTATATGTATTGGGATGTTAGTGTAATCTTTAGGCATTGCCCCTTTAAGAGACATGAAATATGTGAGGTGGTCTGTGAAAATGCTTTACATGGTCAAATCTTGACATTTTTACTATATATAGAACTGCCTGAACTGCATGTTGCATGTATGTCAGAAAACATTTTACAATTCAAGTGGCTTTTATTGCCATTTCAAAAAAATACAGCTGGTACAGTATACAGTGAAACGAAAAAACATTCCTCTGTGTGTGTGTGTGTGTGTGTGTGTGTGTGTGTGTGTGCGCGCATGTACAGTATGTGTGTGTGTGTGTGTGTGTTGCTGTCAGTCCAGTCTCTGAGTATTGATGAGCCTGATGGTGTGGGGGAAGAAACTGTTACACAGTCTGGCCTTGAGGGCAGACCTATCAGAGAGATAACAAACAGAAAATTTAGGAGTGGCCAAATCAACAGTTGGGTACACTCTTAAAAAGAAGGAATGCACTGGCGAGTGAACCAACACCAAAAGGCCTGGGAGGCCACAGAAGACAACTAAAGTGGATGATCGCATAATTCTTTCCTTGTTGAAGAAGAACCCCTTCACAGCATCTAGCCAAGTCAAGAACACTCTGTAGGAGGTAGGCGTATCATTGTCAAAGCCTACAATCAAGAGACAACTAAATGAATGTAAATACAGATGGTCTACTTCAAGATGGTGACACTCAAGAACAGACTATACTGGAATGTTGAGAAGAGTATGGAAAAGGAAAGGAAGGGCTCATGATCCAAAGCATACCACATCATCTGTCAAACATGTGGAGGCAGTGTTATGACATTGGGCATGAATGGCTGCCAATGGAGCAGGCCCACTGGTGTTTATTGATGTTGTGACTGCTAATAGAAATAGCAGGATGAATTCTGAAGTGTATAGAGCTATACTTTCTGCTCAGATTCAGTCAAATGCTGAAAAAATGATAGGACAGAGCTTCACAGCACAGATGAATAATGATTCAAAATGTACCCCAAAAGCAACACAAGAACTTCTTAAAGCAAAGAAATTAAACATTCCTAAACGCTCGATGACCTCAACCCAACTGAGCATGCTTTTCACTTACTGAAAACAAAACTGAAGGCAGAAAGACCTACAAATTAGCAGCAACTGAAGGCGGCTACAGTAAAAGCCTGGCAAAGCATCTCAAGGGAGGAAACTTTTCCAGACTTCCAGACAGAGGGGTTCCAGACTTCAGGTAGTCATTGATTTACATCCAAATATTAAAAATAATCCTAATATTCATATGTCCAATTACTTTTAAGCCTGTGAAAATAGAGGGACTCTGCAATATTTTTGTTAAACCGCTTGAATTAAAGCTGAAAATGTACACTTCAATCACTTCTTCGTTGCTTCATTTGAAATCCACAGTCCAAATACTTATGGACCCAACTGTAAAAAAAAAAATATATATATATATATATAGTGACCATTTTGCATTGATAATAAGGGACAACACAAACTATGAAAACATATTTTATTATTTTTTATT
>CM040990.1:13091391-13109954 GCA_022985145.1 Pangasius djambal
AATCCTCCAGGAGGCTTGGAGTAATATATCAAGTCAATGTTTGAATAAACTGACTGCTCGGATGCCTAGTGTTGTCCCTTATTATCAATGCAAAATGGTCACTAACTAAAGAGGATTTATGCTGATATTGCCCAAAAACCCTATTTTGTTCAGGCGTTTCCAAACTTTTGGAGGGCAGTGTATATATATATATATATAGTTGGGGTCATAAGTTTACATATGGCTTGCATGTTGATAATAAAAAAAATGAGGGATCATAATTGTATTTTCTTTTTTATTTAGTATTGCACTGTATTCTGCCCATATTTGAGTGTGTCTTTTGAATGTCTAGCTGCCTGCTAATGCCCTGTTGCTAAGTCATATCTAAACATCAATCTCCCTCACAGCCATTCACCCTTAGCAAGGAAAAGGGCACTTTAATAAATTATATTTGAGCTTACTATGAGCTTCCAGTTCAGCATGTGTTTTTAACTAACAGCCATGGCTGCAGTTTATATTAAACAAATAAATTGCACAGTTTGTATTTGTGGCAGATGAGGGCGTGGTTTAGTGGGAGTCTGCAGCGGGAGTGTGAGGGAATGAGCAAATTAACAAGGCACACATGTCTCTCATTTGTAGATGCTTACTTAACATGTTAGTTTTCTTTCTTTTCTCTCTCTCAGTGAGTTGGACAGATATGTGTGTATGTGTATGTGTGTAGAGGGGTTGGGGGGGAAGCAGCCGATTTTCTGTGTGTGACAGTGCAGCTAAACTGAACCGAGCCACTGGAAAGCTGACGATTTTCTGTTTGTTTTTTTTTTTTCTGTGGCAGAGGCACAGACAAAAAAAATAAACGCTCCTCAGTCATCTCACCCTGAGTTCCCTATGTCCATGAGCTGAATAGTGTCACACTGGTGCCGAAACCCAGGAGGAAGCAGCTCAGAGAAAATTGTCATGCAGTCATGGAGTCCAGTCCTTTCGTCAGGTGATCCAGTCGCTAGCACAGATGCAGAAGCAACAGCATCAAGCTCTCATGAGTCTGCAACAGCAGCAACAGGAGATCCTGACCAGAGTGGTGGACGGGCACGAAGCAGGCTAAGCTGCCATTCAGAGCCTGCAAACTTCCTCTTCTTCCTCCACCTCTCCTGTGGCATCCCTTGAGCTCCTTCTCTCTGGCAGGAGAAGCCCAGGAGTGCCAGCTGGACTACAAGGTCATGAGGAAAACTGTGCTTTAGCGGATTAGATTGCTGCCTGATGAACATCTTCAGGGCTTCCAATCTGTGCCTGTTAGAGGAGGGGGATCGTCTGTTCACATACACTCAGCGACTCCTGCAAATGCTGGCTGCGACTGGATCCTGCAAAACCAGAGAAAGTCATTGAGTGAGCATCCTGACTTGCTAGCTGAAGCCATCCAACTTGCAGAGGACCACATGGACACTGTGGGCCCTCCTGCCTGCCCCCAAGACTCCTCCTACCCTGCCACCATGGAAGAAGAGACCCCAGGACGTGCTTTTCCTTCATGAGTGCTGATGGGGAGGGCTGACTTGCATGACGGCAGCAACTGTGGCAAGCCCTGGAGGCACAGGGAGTGTGGGCCAATCCCAGTCTTGCTCTAACCTTATTTTTTTTCTTTTTCTCCTTCTCTTCAGGGTCCCATGGAGTGCCAGAGACCTGGAACAGGGCTTGCGCAGGTCTGCTGGGAGCAGGATGCAGAGAACCAGGGCATTTCCTAGCGGCATACCCAAGGATGGATGTGAGTCAGGTTCTTCAGATCTTCCTCAATCCAGAGCCAACATACAGGGTGCCAGTTAGTATTCAAGGAGGTATTTATCTGGCCTTGGTGGATTCTGGCAGTGTTCACACCTTGATCCACCAAAGCCTGATTCAAGACAAGGCTTTAGAAAGGTGCTGGGAGGTGAAGGTGAGCTGTATTTACAGGGATTAATGTGATCTGCACCAGCATATACCATCCACAAATGGACAAGTTAATGGAGCGCTTTAATCAAACGTTAAGAACCCTATTCAGAAGTTCATGCATAAAGCAAACAAACATTGTCACTTCTACATTTTCATATCCTGGTGCCATGCTTAAGATGAGCTTAAGATCTTAAGATTTTTCTTAAGATGCTGTCTTCATGTTTTTCGCTGCCCTTACAGACTCGTTATAAACTAATGTGTTAATTAACAAGGTGCAAACATGGAATACATGCAAAGATGCAGTAGAAAGATACAGTGAAATCTGAGCAACACCAAGGCTGCACTTTGTCACTTCATTCTAGATGAGCTTGATCAGGAATTTGATTTGGTTTCACTGCTATTAACATAGGATTCTTACACCTTTTCTTGCATATTATTTTATTTCTGTATAACCTAGACCATTTTTTCTGATACACTCTGTCCCCTTGCCTATTGTTGTCTAGTGTTAATTGTATTTAAAAATCATTCAGACTAGCTCCCAAGTGGTGCAACAGAAAAGTGTTCACTCCATCATCCGGAGATTGTGATTTTGAATTCCAGTGGTGCCACATCCATCCGGTGGCTAGGAGACCAAGAGAGCATGATGAGAGCATGATGAAATGTATTCTCAAATGCTAGTTTGGATGTGTATTGCATATGTGTTTAGCAATGGTATTGTATTTGTGTTTTTCCATGCAACTGCATATGTAGTATATTATCTAGTGTTTGTATCTACAATTTTGAATGTGGCTACTGTCTTTCATTATTTGAGAATATTTAATATTAAATATTAAGATACGTCTGCTACTCAATAATCCTGATATAATTATGTATAAAATATAATTTGAAAAATGACAGTCTAGGCACTGAGTTTTTCCAAGGACTGTTTGATAGTTTGTAACATCATTTTGCTTAAACCATTTCTGGGTGATATGAAGTGGACTTTGTGTGCTTCCTCATTTTTCTGCAGAAAGGATTCTAATTTGCTAGATACCAACTGAGGACCATTGTCTGACAATACTATTTCTGCCAGCCCAAAAGTTGCAAACATTCCCCTCAATGCTTCAGTGGAAATCTCAGCTGTCTCAGGTCACTTTAAATATGCATCTACTACCAATAAATACTGATGGTTCCTTTTTTTCACAAAATCAACACAAATATTTTGGCCATCTCCATGAATGCACTGGTGCTGAATTTGGCAATGGTTGGCTTAGCTGGCATAAAGTACAGAGGTTCTCTTAAGATACAACTTCTTGATGTGTTGGGTATAATTACTTTTAAACCTCATAGTTTAAAATTACATCTAAGCCAATAGGTTTTTAACCATTCATCCATTACATATTTTGGCCATCTGGTCAGAGTAAGATGCTTTACTTTGTTATGAATCTCATCCACTCTGGATGTTTAGTTTTTTTAATGGGGAAAACTCAATACTGATAGGTTATACTCAACGGTAAGCTGACAGCAATAATTCATAATCTTTGCAATCTAGCAGCTGATAAATCTGGCTTAATGTTTTTTGGGCCTAAGAGGCTTCAGTGATTAACAGACCATACAGATATTACCATACAGATATTCTCAAAACTTTTGCACAGAAATGACACGCAAAGCCTATTTCTTGAGTAATTTAAGCCGGTCTTGTTTAAAGTACATAAGCCATACACATTTTTCTGACCCATGAAGCAATGATAGATTACAACTCCTACCTATATATAGAAGCATCACATACTAATATGATGGGAAGCTACAGATTAAAATGAGTTAGTACTGTCTCTGAAGACAACTGAGACCTTGCAGTACCAAAGGCACAAGCTCTGTGAACAATGCCCCACTTAGACTTTCTTTAATAGCTTGGTTAAAGGCTTAATTAGTGTAGATGGGTTTTCATTGAATTTTCCATAATAGGTGAGAGGTAAGAAAGCCCTTCATTCTGTTACATTCTTAGGAACATCTGGTCTCTCTCAACACCAGATGTAGTCCTTCTTTATCATCGTGAAGCTATAGATAAGTTATACTGGGTTGGCAAAAAAGCAAACTTGTCCTGAATTACCCTAATGCCTCACTCCTCTAAGCACTGTAATAACCTTTAAATACAGTATGCTTCCCCTGTTCTACTCCTGTTGAGCCTGTTATGAGCATGTTGTTTAAATAACACACAAGCTTTACAAAACTCTTCTTGTGGCAGGGTTGGCATTCAAATCACTTATATTTACAGCAGTGTGCTGGTCCACCTTCATTATATTTTCCTTGAATGTTTTTAGTTTGGTTGCTGTGCAATCAAAATTATTAACAATATTCATCAAAGACAAAAGTCAATTCAGTTTGCCTCAATAAAATTAAAAACACAATTATGTATCGCTGTTGAACTATTAGCTAGAGGACTGTGTCACTCCTGGACTATTGTGCTGAGTTCTAGCATTCCCCAAAAATGAAAGGAAGTTAAGGTGAAAATAAAAGTGGCATTACAATGGATGTCACTGAAAGATTTTTTCAATCTTAGAACAGTAATCACAACCTTCTTTTTCTAGCACAACATTCTTTTTCATTTTTGTTCGTCTGTTCCTGCCTAATCCTTTTTATTCGTTTTTTTTCTATGAACTCTACCACTCCTGTGTGACCTGGACCAATCATTTGATACTTACATGGTTCTTTTCTTCAATCATACAACTATAATACAGTAAATAAACAGCCTTAAAAGTGTCCCAGATAGAGAGCAGGCCATAAAGTAAGTTGTGCTTTGGTGAGTTCTGCTGAAATTTTATTTAGATTTATATTTCTGGCACTTTTTGTCCCCCTAAAAGGGTAAATATAAGATATGTGTTTTGACCATTAAGAAGTTTTCTTGAATTTAACCATATAAATGGCCAAATGTTTATGGCAATACACCAATAATTGGATGAGGAGATCCAATATTTGCATAGTGAATGTGGTAGAGAAACCAGGCTCAAGCACAAGTTGCTGAAAGTACTGGACTTGGCTAAAGAAGTGCTCATTGACCGGTCACATTACATACTCCAGCCAAAGAAACCTGGAGACAAGCCATGTGCTATTGTGGCCAAGCTGCATTACTAGCAAGATTGTGTCAAGATCCTTCACCAGGCCAGATAGGCTGGTCCTTTTCAACACAAGGGAGCCACAATCTCCATATTGCTATCCTCCCAGGGTAGCATATGCTAGATCTACGTTCAGTGCGGTTAAGAAGCTACTTCGGGGACATGATGGCATTTGTTTTGGTGTTTCTCATCCTGCCAAGTTCCACCTATAATGGAATCAAAAAATGTTACATTACCCTACAGAAGCGATGACGTATATCAAGTCGAACATTCTATAAAATGAAGCTATTCGTCCGGACTGAATGAGTCCGTTACATACACTGGAAATGCGTGTCTCAGTATCATTCTGTATACATCTTTTCTTGTTGAGCACAAACAGCAGCTTGTTGTTGACTAGTTTTATCCACTACAAGCACTTTAACATGTGGTTTTCTCTGTAAGGGGTTAGGGGTCAACTGGTTCTGATTGGTGACATGAGAAGGTATCTTACTGCACCAAATCTTTATTCAAGGATACTGTTAATTTATTTTATATTAACCCAAAAGGAGATATTTTTATGTATTGGATATCTCTCCAACACAGCCAGCTGTTAACTAGAATATCAGAAAATGGAATATTATTATAACTTGTGTCAGGTACAATCCTTAAAAAGATTCAATGGTTGCTAGGTTGGACAAATTGCAATGTTAAGTCCCCGAACCACCCTATTAATCGCAAGGAAGTATTCTCTCATTAAAACCAACTTGATGTGGGAATTACTTTTCTTCAACTCAACTACATGCATTTGACCATTTTAGACTAAGAGCTGGATGGTGTCACAAAAGGTAAGCAGGTACGGATGCAAATGCAGAGAGAGAGAGTCTATTAAAGAAACACAGGCAAACAAATCCAAATCAGAAGGGAAGGTCATATTCCAGAAAAAGGAAAAGTTCATGCAATGTGCAAACCAAACAGCCAGGGCAAAATCAAAACACAAAAACCAGGGAGAGAGCGAAGATCATAACCAGAATATCAGTGAATAATAAATAGCCTGGCAAGTCAGATACTAACACACTGAGAGATCAGAGTGACCTAAATACTGTGAGGTGTGATTGTTCTCAGGTGTGGGTGATTAGTAATCAGGTGAACCTGACCAAGTCCATTGCTGGGAACTGTAGTCCATGGCAGCCATATTTGTAGGCCATGGTGTGTTCTGGGACACAGGGTTCTCTGTATTTGTAGGCGTTTTCCTGACAGATGGGTAGGCCAGCTGTACTTTTTTTTTTCTTTTTAAATCCAGGGGAGCTGCTATTCTTAGCAACTTAACTCCAACTTAATAAGAATGTTCCATTTACTGTGTCTGGGGTTGAGGCGGACTCTGCAGAATGATACCTAATTCCCTAGGCAAACTAGGTAATATACAGGTTATTTATCCAAGGTATATATGCCAAACTGGGACGATAGCACTTTTTTCACAAACTTTTTTCACCTTAAAAACATGGACATACATCGTCTTATCCTGGGTGGAGATATGAATGGCACATTGGCAGCATTAGACAGTAGCTCAACCAAAATAACTCCCAATACAGCCCAAATAATTTCTTGACTCTTATGGAATAGCTGATGCTTGACATTTTCAAAATTCCACATCTAGAAGTTACTCCTTTTTTCACCTGTTCATAATACCTTCTCATGCATAAATTATTTTTTTCTTGATAGAAATCTCTTATCTCTAGTTACTGAATGTGAGTGTCATTCAGTAGTAATTTCTGATCATGCCTCATTGTTGATGACCTTACGCATAGCAACAACACACACTATATATATCAACCCTGGCACCTAAATACATTGTTGCTTTCTGGTGATTATTTTGTCAAATTTATTTCATATGAAAAATTTACATTTTTGAAACATAACAAGGCCCCAGGTATGTCTGCTTTACTATATGGGAGTCTATGAAAAAATATCTCAGGGGACAAATTATATCATTTAATGCTCAGTTGAAAAATTCAGAATGAATGTCTTGAGAATTTAACCAGTGAAATTTTAAATCTGGATGCAACACTCACTGTGGCACCATCATCTGATTTATATAAGACGCAATTGATACTACAAACACAATATTATCTTCTGTCCATAAAACATGCTGAGAATCTCATTAATAAAATACAGTGCAGGGCATATGAACATGGTGAAAAGATTGGAAAGATCCTTACACATTAGTTACATCAAAAGGCTGCAGATCAGTCCATATCTGAAATTATTGATGGGTCAGGTCAGGTGTTAAACACATAGATCACTCACAAATTACATCAGAAATCACAAGTTTTATTCCAAGTTGTATAGTTCAGAGTCATATAGTAATGAGTTCCTGTTCTAAACCTTTTTTGATAGAAGATCACTTGTGAACCAGGGAGCTGAGCGGGAAAGCACAATTGTCCTAACTTTGATGGGTGCATGAAGATCCAAAATGCTGCTCAGTGTCTTATTATAAGATTCCACAGATTCAGTGACTGATATAAGATTAATTTTCCAAAAAAATTGAAATACTTGAAATAAAGTATTTTTCTAAGCATCTTGGAGAATCTGCCACAGTTCTACTGGAGACTCTGACTGTCATACTTGTTTCTTTATTGCAAGCAAAACCCAACAGCCTTCATTATGTATTTTGTCTGAAAAGTGGCATGTTATGTAATATGTTGCTTTCTTTGCTGACATACAAACATTTTTCCGTGACATTTAATTTTTTTTATTCTAAAAGTGTTGTTTGGAAATCTAAAATGTTTTTGTACTGACTCAATAATGCAGAAGTCATAAAATAAACATCTATAAAAAATTAATTGGATTAAATAAATTAGGATGCCTATGACTTTTGCACAGTACTGTATTTGATGTCCATGAAAGCTTCTAGTTAGACTCCTATTTTAATCAGTACCTGCACTTGCCAATCTTCTTGATGACTGATGAACCTGTGGTTAACCTGTGTTTTGTATCATTAATTACGAAACCAGTGTATAGATAGACATTTTTGTTTATCTTTTATTTTAGCAAATGTCCCTTGTTTTCCTAGATTTCTTAATCATACTTCTAGATTTTTATGATTTTGAGCTCTTTTGCCCATGTTTGATGCTGGCTTGAAGCATTTGCCTGAGAATAACTTGTCTTCTTGTACTCTAATCCCTGGTCAGAATTTTGCCAGGACTTGTGTTTACATACTGGCATATCTGTTTCTAGTATAATGTCAATTTACCATCTGCCCAAGCCATCTCCTAAAGTACAGCCAAGAGAATAGGCAAAGTAGGCTAAGTTTGAAATGAAATTCAATGTTGCAGCCAGTGTTTGTAATGATCACTAGATTAAAGGCACTACTTTTCTGTAATATTTGGCATTCCCCGTGTTCTTCTTGTGTCTATGTGGACTTCCTCCAGGTTCTCTGTTTTCCTCCCACTGCCCAAAAACATGCATTTGCACATAAATTGCCCATAGGTGTGAATGTGCGTGCATAGTTCCCTGTCATGGACTGGTGTCCATTCCCCTGATCCACTGAGACCTAGACCAGGATAAATAATTACTGAAGATGAATGTATTGATGCATATAAAATAAACAGAATATGTGTCCAATTGGTTTATAGAAGCTTGGTGGCCTCACAGCTACAGTTTCCCAGGTTTGATCCTGAGCTTGGGTTACTGCCTGTGTGGAGTTTAACATGTTCCCTTGTGTGAGTTTCATCCAGGTTCTCCAGTTTCCTCCCACCTCTGAAACACATACCAGTAGGGGGATTGACTAAGATAAATTGCCCTTAGGTGCGAACAAGTGTGTGTATGCATGGTGAATTGCGATGGACTGGAGTCCCATCCAGGGTGTATTCCTACCTCACTCCCAGTGTCACTGGGGTAGGCTCTGGATCCACCGCAACCCTGACCATGATAAGTGGTTACTGAAAGTGTGTGAGAGAGTGAGTGACTGATTTACACCACTGTTGAATTGATTTCTTCAAAAAGTAACATGTTTTTCATCCATTTGCGTTGAATTGCTGTGTTCACAGCAGTTTTATATACAAAAATTATTTATTTTCTGTCTGACTTCCAATTGCTGCAGAGAAAGGCAAAAGACAAGGTGAAGGAGACAGACAGACGGGGGTGGGGGTTGGGGGCTGGGGAGTGAGTGTTAGCTTTAATGTCACCGAGGTTCAGGGAAGAAAAGGATGTGGGTCATAACAAAAAAATATAAGGATGTGGGTCAATCTCAGTTAACATAATTAGAGAATAATTATATTATCATATATCATAAAGAGAATGGCAGATAAGAAACTTACACAATAGTTTGTTTCCTAAACTGCTATATTGCAGTCTCAAAAAGAAAGCAGTGATTTGATAGCTAGAATAGAACATGTAAGTTCAAGATAACCTTTGAAAGAAGCAATTTGTCATAATGTTACAATGAAATTGACATACCACTGGGGATAATAGAACAAATATTCTGTGATTACATCAGCTGTTTTCATCAGAAATAAAAGAATAACTTATTTGTCCACAAACTGCCTGTCTCTCCTGTATTTCTCCCAGTATTTTCTTATAGACTGGCTGCTGCCAGATGAAGGGATCACAGAAGGCAGCATTCTAACTAAGTATTTGATTCAGACATCTCTCTCTCTCTCTCTCTCTCTCTCTCTATTCCTCACTTTCTATCTCACTGATCAGCCAATAACTGAGGTCCTACACTAAGTTCAAACAGACTTTGTGTAGTGTAGCCTAATGACAATTCTACAGTAGCCCTTGGTCACGGTCTATAATGTGAGCCATCAATTTATATTTGTAGTGTTCTCATGAGCTACCTTCTCTTCATTAGATACACTTTTACTCACCCATGTCTGAGCTTTATGGAGAAAAGAATATAAGGCTCTAAGGGCTTCCTGATGGGAGTCATAGCCACCACCATTTATATTAGAAAGACTTTTTCACTCTCTAATAATATGATTTGTAGTTTTGTTGTGGTTTGTTTCATGAAATAAAAAGAAATGCATAAAAATAACAGGTTTATTTTTCTATCATAGTACACACAAAAAAGGCCTATAAACAGTCTATTCTTAACCTATTTAATCCCAAATATTTCCCAGTTGTGTGGGCAAATTAATTTTCTCATTGGACAGCCTCATTGTCCCCAGCCCGAGGTTAGACAATTTGTTTATACAGTTGTGGCCAAGTGGCAGAAATAGAAATTATTTCTGTGATACGGAAAATTTAGATGTGGCCCTGTTTAAGAGGTTTGCTCTTTTCTCACGATACTGTTGTCTGGGATTTGGTGTGCATGCATTCGCAGAGAAGCCAGTTCGCGACATGAGGAAGCTTCCCATTGCAAAGTGTGGCACAACTTCATTCAAAAGTGGGGTAAATATCACCTTTTTTTAAAAGTGTTTGATTAACTTCCTTAATATGCTTAAAAGTGTTTATCTATTGAATATATACATATGGATGGTGTGTATTTTTATTAGATGTACGTGGGACGTGCGGATCGTGTTCTGAACCAGAGCAGGGACTGGGTATGTGAAATTCTCATTATTTTATTTCAGATACTGTAATTCAATGTTTATTTAATTATTTTATGCATTTTTGTAACAGCATTATTTGTTAAGAAGCAGTGTTTGTAATAATGCTTGAGATATGTGTTTCTCGTGTTATATGTTAAATACGGTACTTCTTGAGATTCTGTTGTTATCAATGATAAAACCAAACATAAGGATAGTAGACTAAGGGACTTTTGTTTCCTTTGACCCTTAGCCACTACCGTATTTCACTACCATATTTTATTACTGCATTTCACTCCTGTTGGTTTTTGTGCTTTTTATTCTTATTCATTTTGCAATAATTGTTTGTTGGAATAAAATGTTTTTTTTTTTTTTAATTGTAATTCATTTCTTTTGCTAAAATCTTGGGAGGTAAGGCTCAGAGTCAAGTTTTTTTTTTTTTTGTATATAATTAATTCTTTATTAAGCTCCCATCCTATCCTTTAAAATACACAGCAGTCAGAAATAAACCCCTTTTTTTCTTATGTGTGTTTGGTGTATTTTCTTCCTCCCTTGATACATCCAGTTACACAATATAGTCTAATTTGTATTTTAATTTATTATTAGCAAAAATATGCAAAAATAATAAACATATAGTATTTATTGACACAAAATTTTACTTTTCAATATATTTAAAAATTAGATAATACAGACCTATTCTCAGTCACATCAAGTTACATCTGTTGTGATGATTAAATAAATGTGGCAGTACAATCTTTTTAAAATATCAATTGGTATTTGAAGAGTATATGGAAATATACTCTTACCATCCACTTTCACAACTTTCTCATCAACAAGGTGTTTGCAGACCCTTCCCTCACAGGATGCTTTTTGTTTTTGCACCATTCTGTGTAAACTCTAGAGACTACTGTGTGTGAAAATCCCAGGAGATCTGCAGTATCTGAAATACTCAAACCAGCCCATCTGGTCCCAACAACCATGCCATGGTTAAAGTCACAGAGATCATATTTTTCCCCATTCGGATGTTTGATGTGAACATTACTGAAGCTCTTGACCTGTATCTGCATGACTTTATGCATTGTTCTGCTGCTGTCACATGATTGGCTGATTGGATAACAGCATAAATGAGCAGGTGTACAGGGTGTTCCTATTAAATTGGCTGGTGAGTGTATGTAGGTAATGCTTTACATTAAGATTCCTTTACTGCATTATTTAAAATTTACTGCAATAGTTTTACTGCAATTAACAAATCATGAACCGCAGCATTAATAAACCATAAATAATTTTAACAAAGTAAGTTAAAACATTATAAATTTGTTTTTTTCAAATGTTAATAAAATAGATATATATATATAAAATACAATAAGTTAAATTAAATGTAGTAGTGCAGATATGGAACACAGTTGTAGATTTAAGCAGATTTACATCAGCATTTACATAAGTACACTTGTGAAAACTGGCAGTGAATAATGAATATAAAGAACCTGGAGAATGTAGAATATAATGACAGCTCTCTAAATGATATCTTTCTTGTAGTAGTGTAATGTGAAAGTGTTATCATCTGTCACACACAGGTGAGGGGCTGTGTAAGTTATCCAGTAGTCCCCTGTACTCCGACTCCTGTCCATTCCTAATACACCCCACCACTGCAGAGTCGTCAGAAAATTTGAAAAAACTAAATCTCTACAAGTCACTAAATGGTGATAACTTACTGAACTGTTCTAAATTTTGTGAGTTAACAATCAACAACATGGTAATTACGTTGTATACCGGTTCATATTTTGTACTTATGTACAGAATAAACACTTATTAATGCGGGTGTTGATTTTTTTTTTTTTTTTTGGTTCATTATTAGACAAACGTCAGTTAATCCAAGTATTAGTTTGTCAGTGTTACTTATGGTGTGTATTAATGCTGAAGTACACGTTCGTGGTTTGTTCAACCAATGTGTCAGATAATGTCAGTTAAGAGAAAGTTTAATGTTTCCCAAATATAGTAGCTGTGTCTATTATGTTTTAGTTATTTAGTTTTTTTATAGAGCACTGATGCAAAGAAATGTGGTTGAAACATCAACTCAACTGGGAGAAACATGCTCTTCCATTTTCAGCATGTAAAAAAAAACCTTCACCAGAAGGAGAATGGAATGTACTCTCAGCATGGGAAGAAGAAATCAATGTCCTCAATCAATCAAAGAATATTCGATTAGGATAGGATATGAAAACAAAACAGGGTATTGGGAGAGATGTCACTGGAATAAGAATGGCTTTAAAATGAGCATTTAAATGTACCAGGAATATAACAGATGAATATTTTTTCACCAAGAATTAATCATAATTCGCTAAAGATATTCATATCACATCTAGACTTAATTAGGCTATCTATGATGTAGCATTGGGAAGCATACTGACACTATGTAACACAGCCATCAAAATAGGCAGAATTAAATTTATGCAGCATTTATTGAGAGCATATCCTGTAGGTAAATTGTGCTTGAGCTGAGACTAACGTGTAACTAACACAACACTATGGGGAAATATAAAAAATCAGGAGCTCAGCACGATGAAAACACATTTATCAAAGTAAGGCAGGGGGACACCGGACTTGTTTGCTGCCATGGAAACAAAGACTTGGTGTTCAACAGCAAAACATTAGTGCCCCTGTTTCCTCCTCTCATATGCTGGAGTGGTAAATATCACACAGACAGTGAGGGACACACAGACAATGCCTGTTCTATAAATTACTTTGACAGCATGGCCTCCAACTTATGAGCTTTCAATATATGACTTTTAGAGAGCTATCTGTATATGAGTGGCAGTCGAATCAATATATGCCGAGTAATATTAGAAATGAATTGGGCCAAATCAACCCTGTGAAAGCATGCACAGCTAGTGGAAAAGCCTTTAGGGTCTGGAAAATCTATTAGTTCAGTATCTGTTGAGGAGTTACCAAAAAGGAAAAGGAAGAGAATGGTGAGCTTTTAACGCTAGATAACCATATTTGCATTCATTCTGTGATCAATGTATTCGATTCTTACCACTTCACTACTCTTGCCTCATAAATATAGCACAAAGAGCTGAAAATTAAAATCCAATATTTCTATTTCTATTTGCCAAAAAATTATATAACATGTAAGACTATAATCTGGAAACAGAAGATGTGCAGCCAAGTCCATTAAAAACAAATTGAACATCTGTGGGCTAGTCTCTGTAGTTAGACCAGGATATAGACAAATGAGTAGATGCTGAGCGATTCAGGCTCATTCATCAATTGGTATATTGTGGCAGCCAGTTGAGCTGCTGAAAGAGCAGAGGGCATATCTGCACTCAATAAGCACCATTCACCAACTGTGGAACAGATGGCACAAGCACTGCACAGGTTGTGCTGGTCATTTGGAGCTAGTCTCAGCTGCCAGCATGACATTAAATGCCCACTGCATGAAGCTATGATGCTAGCTAGCTTTAACATTATATCTTTTTCACATTTACTAAACAAATGTAGCAGCGGGTCCCTGGAGGACTAGTGGTTAGGCCTCGGCACTCTCAGCACCATGGCCCAGGTTTGACTCCCAGCCAGCGAACCACACAGCAGTGCGCTCCCAGTGCCAGTCCCAAGCCCAGATAAAATTGGTGAGGGTTGCATCGGGAATGGTATCCGGCATAAAAAACTGTACCGTCCAAATATGCAGACCAATGATCCTCTGTGGCGACCCCTAAGCCCTAACATTAAACAAATGTAGCAGCTAGCTGACTGTAAGCTTGAAAAGGCACTTCTATTTTTTTCCTTCTAAAACTAGAATTTAATATATTTGTCATGGCATGTAGTATCCTATACTGCAGACTGTATCACTTACTACCCATGTTTTAGCAGAATTCATGATCAGAATTCAGATTTCCTGTTTTCATCCAAACACTACAATACCCAGAATACAATACACCAATACACAATTGGTACTGTGGTCAACCAATCCAGACCACTGAGTGAGACACTTTATTCTGACATCTCCCTGTGACACGCCATTCCCAGAAGAAAAACACTGCAGTCTTGTGTTGTGATATCCTGCACAAAAAAACATACACTTCAGTGATTTTTAAATACAAGCGAGGCTTTGTTTTCTAAAATGTCGCCATTGCGTGTACTATCGAACCAGACACCCTTCCAAAATAACAGAAGACAGTTGTTTTTACAGGCAGTTTGGAGGGATAATTCTGGTGTGAGTTGCTCCATTTGCAATTTGGAGTTTGCTCTTTGCAATGGCCATTTCATTTCAGATAAGTAGAGAACTGTCAGTAAAATCAGCATTGTAACTAAGAATTTACCAGGTTTAGCTGCTAGTTAATGAACATGCCTAATTTATATTGCTTTAGCAAACCTACGTAGCTCTACATCAATCACGTACTGAGGAATTGCCTATAATGGATATTTAGCTATCTAACTTTGTGTAGCTTACAAAAGAATTTGTACTATCTGTTTGGGCAGCATGGCAGCTCTCAGTGTAACTACATCCCCCATGTAAAACAAAACATTACAACAGCAAAGTTCTATGCATCCAGAGACTTTAATTCATTTCTCTCTAATATAAACACTCAGAATTTGTACGAGATATGTATATATCTAGCCATTGCAGGCTAAACCACCAATTAGCACCAGTTAGCCACTGACAGGATGCCATTAGAGTTATTATTTGAAAGTGTTAGCTTAGCTGAATAACACTTCCTGTGTTTTACTGCTAATCCATAATATTAGGCAGATAATGTTTTAGCTAATATAATCCAATTTCTAAATAAACTTCTCGATACAAACTTCGATCTGATTATAATTTCTTTTTACTTACAAACACTAAAGTGGTCTCTACACTGCTGAAAAACGATGGATATTTACGAGTGTGCAGTCAGCACTTCAAACTGGAGGACTATAAAAGAGATTTGAAAGCAGAGTTACTGGGTCTTCTGCCAAAGAAGATGCTAAAGAAAACAGTGATTCTGGCGGTATTTAGTACAAAACAGACCTACAGTTGCTCTCTGCTTGCCTTCTGTTGCTCTTCTTTCCGGTGCAGTTTTCTTCTGTATGTTCTGGCTCAAACATGTATTGGTGGATACCTTTATCTAGTGATAAGTGTCCTCCATTTCTCCCTTCTCTCCGCCATTCACCTCCCACCCAAATATCCACCATAACCATTGTAGTTTTTCAAATGTTGCATCCACTTCCAAGAAACGTAATCAGGAGGGGTTTTTCCCAATATTGAAACAGGGATTTTTCACTGGTTTATAAGTTCTATATTCTTCTAATGTGGTTTCTCTCAGGCCAGTCCTCCAGAGACTCAACTAAAATAAAACTGCTGCATTATTTTTAAGTTAAAGCTTTTAATTTTCCTCAAAACCATTAAAGATATGTTCAAAGAAAAGCTTATGTAAATATATCACAGTTTAGAAATTAATTATTTACATTTATGCCATCTGATGCTGTATAAACAGAGTACGCCTTGATAATTTCAAATTATAATAAACACCTTCTTTGATTCTTCAGTTAAACCATCAGGAAAAAAATAGAAGTCATCCTTCTCTGTGAATGAATACAATAATACACAGTGGATAGAGTTCCATGAACCAATAGGGCTGGGAAAGTGAATTGAGATAGAAGGTACTTTAACCAAGTCATGATTCTCTGTATATAATCTCTGAGAGAGGGCAGCCTTATCTAAAGTCCACTTTTGAATTGGATTATGAGAATGCTTTGATGGTCTAGGAGAGATATGAAGGAGAAAATTCACAATATAAGAGAAGGACAGAGGGAGAAATGAGTGGGGCAGAATTTTAAGCTAAAAAAGAGATAGACAAATGGACTAACGAATGGAGAAAAAACATTCATTCATCATATGTATATAGTATACAAATATAAAGACATAAAGCTAAAATCAGCCAAAAAGTCAGAGAGAAGGAGTACATACTACATGATATTTTCTGAACATGTGTTTTCCCACAATATGTATGTAAATAACACAAAATTCGAAAAATTTATAGCTAAAAAACAAACATTATTTTGTATGTGTACATGCTTATTATATTCTATTAACTTTACTGTCCAGAAATACAGTATGTCTTTGGCTTCTCTGTGTGTGGCTGTTACAGTAATACAAAAGGAGCATGAAATTAGATAGCATGCTGAACCCCCAAAATAGAACTCCATCATCCTGGTAATCCTGCACCATCTGGGTACTCTCTAAAGTGCTGAAACCTCTCCCTTCAGCAAACATCACAATTTCTACTTTCATGCTGAAAAAAGACATTGTATTCACTGTGTTCCCAGTTAGAAACCCTCACACACACACACACACACACACACACACACACACACACACACACACACACCTTTATTCCATTGTATTCTACATGCAGTATGATAGAAGTTTCAGATCAACATATTTATGTGTTGGGTTATCCCTATACAGGGATATACTGTAAGTAAATCTATTTTTCTTTTTTTTGTGATTCAGATTGCTGAATCTTCTGCCTTTTACTAATTTCAGCATCACTGCTATCCACTGGATAAACCAGGAGGCAACTCAGTGGTCCAAAACTGGTAGTTTTGCAGTTCTGGGAGCTCAAAATGTTCTGGTAATTAACACAAACCCTTAACTGCTGCTGCCACAGAAGCCAAACCAGTGGAGTCATGTAAAAAAAAAGCTGAACCTGCTGAAATCACACAAGTGACTGTTTCTTACAAGAAGCACCTTCAGCTCCCCAGAACAGCAGCTACAAAAGCACAACTCCTTTTGTCAGAAAGGTGAATACAAACATACTTCTCTGGCTTAAATAAATAACACCACTGGGCAGTAGCTAGCTATAATTAGAGACACTACTAGTTTAACTGCATTTTCTATAGTGTGGTAGTAGCTTAACTATTTTCAAAATAAGGTAGCTTTCCCAGTAACAACATTTTTTCATCAGATAGCATCACTTTTCATACATCTTATATAACATCATTATATTTTAATTAAACAAATCATAATGTGCAAACTATTGTATCCATCAGTAACCAAGTTCAATATTTCCAGTTAGAAGACACATACTGTAGGTGTGCGTCTGCTTTCACAGACCTGTCTGAAGAATAACAGCATTGCACTACAGCTACAGAGGATAGATTCTTCTAATGATGAAAACAAGACTACTGAACATCCATGGCCATGTTTATTAATGTGTTTGAGCATGAATGCTTTATATGACAAAGTATATGCAAACCAGAAATAAAATACAGTTGACATCAGAGACTTTTAGGACTAATTTAAGGGCACATATAAAAGTAGCTAGCTTGTTATCTGTTTTTTTTTTTGTTTTGTTTTTGTTTTTGATAGCTTCAAATGCCAAGGACTTGGCAAGTAATCCCTGTAATCCTGTGAAGTCACAGACTATCCCACTAGCCAAAGGCACAAAATTAAACTATTTGTTTTCTTTTTGCACTTTTCCAATTAAATAAATAGCCACCTTTGTGTTTGGGTGTTGGTATCCTGTCATTACAGATATTACAGTTTTTCACAATTGCTTACATGCACTTCCCAAAACTGTAATATTCGCAAATTAGTGACTCAAAACCACACAGTGTTAACCCAGTTGGTCATAGCATTATTTCATTTCTCACTGTTTTCATACAAAAAATATGACTGCTAAGTCATAGTCTGCAAAATATTAAACAACTGTGTATTTACTATAAGGACCACTGACTTATAAGAATTTTGAAAGGGCAAATTTTAATTGTATTTTACAAATACATTCATGCAATTGTACCAAATGTAGACAAAATATTAATCCTCAAATTTCAGTTGAAATTACAGGAAACATTTAAAATGCAATTCCAAATTAAATTTATGAAATTAAATTAAATATATATATATATATATATATATATATATATATATATATATACACTGCCCTCCAAAAGTTTGGAAACGCCTGAACAAAATAGGGTTTTTGGGCAATATCAGCATAAATCCTCTTTAGTTAGTGACCATTTTGCATTGATAATAAGGGACAACACTAGGCATCCGAGCAGTCAGTTTATTCAAACATTGACTTGATAT
>CM040990.1:13110054-13121889 GCA_022985145.1 Pangasius djambal
CCAAAATTTGAGTATTTTTCTATGTTATGTTCATGTTTATGTTCATAAACTTTTTATTTAATAAAATATGTTTTCATAGTTTGTGTTGTCCCTTATTATCAATGCAAAATGGTCACTAACTAAAGAGAATTTATGCTGATATTGCCCAAAAACCCTATTTTGTTCAGGCGTTTCCAAACTTTTGGAGGGCAGTGTATGTATATATATATATATATATATAGTTAGGTCCAGAAGTATTTGGACAATGACAGAGTTTTTGTGATTTTGCCTTTATACACCACCATAATGGATTTGAAATAAAACAATCAAGATGTGATCGAAAGTGTAGACTTTCAGCTTTATTTTAAGAGGTTCCACAAAAATATGGCATTTACCATTTAGGAATTACAGCCATTTTCAGCAAAGTACCTCCATTTTCAGGGGCTCAAAGGTATTTGGACGAAGTGACATAATTGTAAATATAACCATAATTTTAATACTTGGATGAAAATCCTTTGCAGTCAATGACTGCCTGAAGCCTGGAGCCCATGTTCTCAAAACTCAAATTCTGAGTTTCCTCCCTGGAGATTTTACCAGGCCTTCACTGCAGCCACCTTCAGTTGCTGCTTGTTTGTGGGTCTTTCTGCCTTCAGTCTTGTCTTCTGTAAGTGAAAAGCATGCTCTATTGGGCTGAGATCAGGTGACTGACTTGGCCATTGAAGAATATTCCATTTCTTTGCCTTCAAAAAGTCTTGAGTTGGTTTCGCAGTATGTTTAGGGTCATTATCCACCTGCACTGTGAAGCGGCGTCCTATCAGTTTTGTAGCATTTGGCTGAATGTGAGCAGAGAGTATAGCCCTATACACCTCAGAATTCATCTTGCTACTTCTGTCAGCAGTCACATCATCAATAAACACCAGTGAGCCCGTTCCACTAGCAGCCATACATGCCCATGCCATGACACTGCCTCCACCATGTTTGACACATGATGTGGTATACTTAGGATCATGAGCTGTTTTCTCTTACTTCTCTCATACTTTTCTCTTCCCATCATTCTGGTACAAGTTAATCTTGGTTTCATCAGTCCAAAGAATCTTATTCCAGAACATGGGAGGCTTTTTCAGATGTTTTCTGGCAAAGTCTAATCTGGCTTTCCTGTTCTTGAATGTTACCAGTGGTTTGCACCTTGTTGTAAACCCTCTGTATTTACATTTATGAAGGCGTCTCTTGATTGTAGATTTTGACAATGATACGCCTACCTTCTCCAGAGTATTCTTGACTTCTGTTGTGAAGGGGTTTTTCTTCACCAAGGAAAGGATTCTGTGATCATCCACTTTAGTTGTCTTCCGTGGTCTTCCAGGCCTTTTGGTGTTGCTGAGCTTGCCAGTGCATTCCTTCTTTTTAAGAATATACCAAATTGTTGATTTGGCCACTCTTAAAGTTTTTTCTATCTCTCTGATAGGTCTCTTTTGTTTTTTCATCCTAATGATGGCCTCCTTCACTTGCATTGAGATCTCCTTGGACTTCATATTGGTAGCTCCAGTCAAACAGCTGCCAAATGCCAACTCAATACCTGATATCAACTCCAGACCTTTTATCTGCTTCATTTGTCTTGAAGTAATGAGGGAATGGACCGCACCTGGTCAATTAACTTCTTGTCAGTCAATTGTCCAAATAGCTTAGAGCCCCTGAAAATGGAGGTACTGTGCTTAAAATGACTGTAATTCCTAAATGGTAAATGCCATATTTTTGTGGAACCTCTTAAAATAAAGCTGAAAGTCTACACTTCGATCACATCTTGATTGTTTTATTTCAAATCCATTGTGGTGGAGTATAAAGGCAAAAAAAAAAAAAAAAAATATATATATATATATATATATATATATATATATTTATTTATTTATAGAGAGGGGGGGGTTGGAGAGAGTGAGTATAAAGGCATAAAGAGTCAAAGGAAAACATACACTATATGGCCAAAAGTATGCGGACACCTAACCATCATACCCATATGTGCCCATTTCAAAACCAGGGGTATTAAAACAGAGTTGCCCCTCCCTTACAACAGCCTCCACTCTTCTGGGAAGGCTTTCTACTAGATTTTGGAATGTGGCTGTGGGGATTTGTGCTAATTTAGGCACAAGAGCATTAGTGAGGTCAGGCACTGATGTCATGGGAGAAGGCCTGGTGGGCAGTCGGGGTTCCAATTCATTGCGAAGGTGTTCATTCTTGTTGAGGTCAGAGTTCTGGGTTCTGTGCAGGCCACTCAAATGCTTCCACATCAACCTTGGCAAACCATATCTTCATGGACCTCACTTTGTACACAGGTGCATTGTCATGATGAAATCAGGTTTGGGCCCCTTAGTTTCAGTGAAGGGAAATCTTAATGCTGCAGCATTCTAGACAATTGTTTGCTTAGATCTTTGTCGCAACAGGTTGGGGAAAGCCCACATATGGGTGTAATGGTCAGGTGTCCACAAACCTTTGGCCGTATTTTGTATATCTATTACAGATAGTGTTTGTACACATGATTTTTGGTCACACCATATGGTATTTTCAAGTTCACTCAAATTTAACAGGAATTGATCACCAAGGCAAAACAGGACTTCATGTCACTAAAGTCCCTTATAAAATATATAATGCAAGTATAGGTTTACAGATACAATCCTTGCTTTCTTGATGTCATACCACATGACAGCCATACTGTATATAGCAACAATATAGCAATACTTAAATAGATGAAGGTTTTCCATGTGAAAGTCTTACATGGCTGATGTCCTTTCTTAGTGGCATGATGTAGATACACCCCTGAGTGATCCAGAACACCAAACTGCCAAAAGCTTGTTGATGATTAACTAATCTTGTGCATTTCATTAGTAACGCCTGGCTGCTAATTACCCTCTCAATGACTGTGACTAAGTAGGAAGGGTGTACTTATTTTTTCCCACCTCATTTCTGAATGCTGGATTACTTTTTGGGAAAACATGGCTACATATTGAAATCTGTTTTGTTTTATCATCTGAGGTTATTTGTTTGTATTTGTTTGTTTGTTTTCTAGACGTTTGTGAGGTCCACACAATTGTTACTATATTTATGCCCTGATAAATAAAAAAAACGGAATTGAAGATGGGTGTACTTTCTTTTTCCCATGACTGTGTTTTATAATGAACAACTTCAGCCAACTTTGTTTAGCACATTATGAAAGATTCATAAATGCAAATCTTTGCAGTTTTGGTCAGTAATGCAAAATACTTTTGAAATTATGCCAAATAAAAATATAAAATGATTTAGAGTCATTTCAAACATGTTTTCTGAATTGCAGTAATGGTCGGACAGTCACACCACAAGATATGTTGACTCTTCTAATAAGTGAAAATGGGCAAAAATTAAAAACATTGGAAAAATGAAAGTGGGTACACATATATGAGACACACTAGATATTTTTTTATGCATTATTATACATTTTTGTTAAAAAATCAAAAAAATTGGTTGGAGAGAAAAAGTCTGTGTTGTGTCACCAACCCATATGCATTATGTATGGGTGATTTTGTGAGTAACCTCCCGAGTAAGTTTCTGAAAGTGCACACCTGCTGTAAATCCCACTTTATAGGTGTAAATTATTAGAGTAACACCATAACCGTAAATAAATACTACAGTTTTAAGAGTTCTAGTGCACTGTGATAATGGATCCAGAGCTTTTAGAAAGGTACGTGGCCTTGCAAGAGGAATATATGAGTTTGAATGTGTGGTTGTATGGCAAGTAGGAAAGAATTGCACAGAGGACAAATAAAAGAGAAGGGAAGGGGAAAAGCATCAGAAGCATATACAGTATTTCACCTAAAATCCGCATAACTACTGTATTCCATGTAAAAAGCCAATGGTGTAAAAATGGCTGAAAAGGTCAAAAAGGTTTGTAATATGTATGTTTAGGAATGAGAACAGGTACGTGATTATTAAACACCATATACCAAGTACAGCATATTACTTCATCCCTGCCATAGCATGCTATAACATTTGTACTCTGGAATCAATGGAGTCTGGGCAGTTCATATGTTTTGTGGTACATATAACTTTTCCACAGTTTTCACACCACAACACGAAGTGTCAATAGTCAACTAGGTGAAGGCGAATAAAACATTTACACTTTGATATCTGCTCTGTGAGTCTCTCAGACATAGACAGACTACAGAAGAGGCACATGGTATCTCATACAGGGCTCCATTTACAAGGAACATTCAAGTGGTGAGGGACCTAAGAATTCCTTTAGGTTTGAGCCTACCTCATCTTGTCAGTTACAGATTGATACTTGACTGTATCACGGTACGCAGAGCTATCTTTCTGAAAGTGTGCCTTTTTATTTCTTGTCATTACTGTAACCAGGCTTGCTTTGGCTTCATCACCGTATGGAATTTGGTTGTTTGTTTGATTGAGATACTGGAATAAACACATTTCTCTTTATTTTGTGTGGGACATGCTTGTGTTTGTACTGTCAGCCACCCTATATAATACTCCAGGTTTGATAGAAGTGCTTAAAATTGATTGTATGTTTAAGCAGTGATCATGTTTGCTGTCCATTTGATGAGTGTTCTAGTGATTGAGTGAGTTGTATATTTTGAAACATGA
The DNA here is from genome assembly GCA_022985145.1 of Pangasius djambal. Lineage (NCBI taxonomy): Eukaryota > Metazoa > Chordata > Actinopteri > Siluriformes > Pangasiidae > Pangasius > Pangasius djambal. Next base: position 13,114,654 of record CM040990.1, read on the forward strand.
TATTTTGAGTGTCTTAGGTTCTTTTGCAAAAAGAAAATGGTATACAGTTATTAGAAATGCTTATTTTGGGAGTGTTTTTAGAATGAGGTTAGTGTAGAAGATGTAAGCAATTAAAAAAAACACAACTGCTTAGATTTATAGCTGTATGAGCATTTTAAATATTTCAGACCCATCAATGATGTGTCAGAGAACTCTGATAACCTTTTTAAAGAAAATCTATCTCTTGTTTTATTTGAAAAAGATGTTGAAGTGTTGACAAGAATGAAAGTCAGACAAATATTTTTGAGATTAAATACAATCACAGAGAGTGTAGGGCAGCATGAGGCAGTTTAACATTTAAAATGCTCATGAAGTCAAAATGTCACAAGTGTCACAGCAAGCCAGCCAGACTTTGGATGTCAATGTGTTTTTGGTTGTTTTTAAATCCAAATGTTATTCCCTTTTTCAACCATCACTGTTTGCCTGTGGCTGGAATTCACCCGTTTAAAAGACTTGAGGGTATCTTCCAGTTCCTGCTTGCTGCTAACTGTAGGAGCAAGTACCTTAGAATGCTAGTACGCTAGTGTACACTAGCAGCATTCTGACGAGAAGCGTGTGTTTTGAAAACCCCGTAGCCTCGCCTGAGTCAGGATAAAGAGGAATTTTCTTTTTTTCAGAGGGAGTGAAGTCTTGATTCTGTTTAAAATTTTCTTATTCTATTGGCAGATGATTTTGCTTCTTTCTAAAAAATAAATGCGTAAAATGAGCAAAATTAGCTGCCAATAGAACAAGACTATTAACAAGCTTAAAATTAGTAAAAAAAAAAAAAAAAAAAAAAGGCTAGAAATAGGTTTAATAACCTTATATTTGGTTTATGCTATTCTTATAACAGCAAATGCTAGATAAATTTGACTATATTCAAGATATTTTCACTATTGTCATTTTTTTTCAGTGTGTACTCTGCCATAGAATCCCACTGAAGCTGTGTGTCAGTGGAGTTATATAAGTGGGGTGTCTTCAGGCTTCAAAGGAGATTTTCCCTCAGTCGACTGAAAACAAGTTGTGCTAATTGAACGAACAGTGGATATTATCTCAAACCATCTCAATATTGCAGTGAGATTTGTTATTTTGATGAAAAAGAATGATAAATAATATAGACACATTTCTTCCCATGTAGTTTTAAAGCAATTGCCTGTGTCTCAAACTTGCTGAAAGGAAAAACATTTCATACTTTCATATTCCTTTTGAACAAAGCTCTGTAGAGCCTTAGAGAGACTCACAGAGGAGATATTCTGAAAGATAACTGCATTTTTGATGTCTAAAGCCTTTATTAGCTTTCACCATGTAGACTATTGCCTACATCCTTTTGTACTGTGAATACTCTGCCTCTAATAGGGTGGGGCTGTGATACAATTATATGTACTACAAATTATACGAATTGCTAACACCCTATTAATTAACAGTAATAGGCTATGCTGTGTATGTGACATGGTGCTTTGGTACTCACATACCTGTTCTTAATCCTAACCATCCATATTACTGAAGCCCAGTTTAGCTGATGTTTACCTTTGTGAAATGCTTCAGCCATACTTATGCCATGGAAGTAGTGGTGCACATCTCAGGTGAAATATTCAGATGCTTTCCCCTTCCCCTTGTCTTGTTTTCTCTGCACTCATCTCCCACTGGCCATACCACCACTTATTCAAAAACTTTTTCTTCTTGTACAGTCATTTTCATGTCCCTTTTTCACACCTGCCTATTGTACAGTTTTTCACAATTGCCACAAAAGTGACAGAACTGGACACATCACTATTTGAATTATCACTATTTTCATACAAAATACAAATGTTAAAGCCCATTTTCAAACTGTCCAAAGCAATTCTTATTTAACTATAATATGTTGGTCAAACCTATTTTAGTTTGCTATGCACATTTCACAACCGTGCACTGCTTAAATGACCCTACACAAAGTACTTTTTACAATGAACATTGTCTTTATACAAAAGAAAAGGCAAGTGTGGTGTGTTAATCCTGTGAGTAACTTCACAAGTAAGGTTCTGAAAATTGAAATTGCACACATGCTGTCAATCCCGTCCCAGAAGTACATGCTACAATGCTAAGGTTTTACAATGCTATTACCAAATTAATACACCAACAAATCAATTCTTTTTGCTAAAATCCCATAATCACATACAGTTTATTCACAACTTAAAACACATTATATTGCTAATACAGATTTTGCAATGTTGGTGCATTACTTTTGCAAACCTGTCAGTGCACTAGCACAGTTCTCACTGTGAACAGACGTTTTTGTGAACGTTTGAGTCACCAGTCAATACTTAGTGTGCTAATGAACAAAAACACATTTCAACTGTGTAAACACAACTGATCACAATTATCCAATCAGCTCTCTTTATTGTGTCAGTTATATATAGTCAGGGGAAACAAAAAACAATGGAGCAACCAAGAGGAAGGGAGAAGATGAGACAAGTAAATATTTCTAATGAAATAAAAAGCTATCCTTGTTAGGTCGGTAGTGTTATCAATCATGGGGGTGTGGAGCAGTGAGCCCAGCCACAGTGTGAGGGCTCAGAATCTTTCTAACTGAGAAGAGGTGAATGTTTGGGGTTATTTTTCTATTATTTTATTTTCCGGGCAGGACTGAGGGAAGATCATTTGCTGAGGGTTGAAACAACCTGTTTACTCAAGATCAGAAATTGGCAGTTGTCAACAAAGTGTTGACCAACAACAGCATCATCTTCTGAGAGATCCAGACACATGCAAGTATATTCTTCAACATAAGAAGTGTTGCCATATCCATTTTCTATGTGTTTCTATGTGTACAGTATTCACTGCTTATTTTAGAGAATAATGGAGTTGATGCAAATCCTGACCTTGTTTAATATGTGTTTGTTGGTGAGGCTGGCTTCAATCTAAACAAAGGATGTGGCAGAGGAAGGAACATCATAGAACAAAGAGCAACTGTAATCATCCCTTGTCAGAGAGGGAGGAATGTAACTGTCTTTGCTGCCATCACTCTCTAAACGGTCATCCATCGCCATGTTATCATTGGCCCCTTCAGCACAGCATTCCTATTGAAATTCCTCAATGCACTGTATGGAAATTTCTTTCCACACAGAGATAGGCAGCAGACTGCACTACCGATTATATATAGAATAATATCATCTTCCACCATGCACATGACATCCAGGAACAGTTCATCACCCATCCACATATATAGACAATATTTCTCTTACCATATTCACCATTTCTCAATCTAATTGAAGATTTTTTTCAGCTTGGTATTGCAAGCTGTATGATACAGAGCCACATGAATAAGTGAGTATTCTTGGGGCAATGCATGGAGAATGTGAAAATACTATGCAAGAGTCATATCAAGGAGAAATCTGGCATTCTAGGCACTACTTTCCCTGCTGTTTGGCCAGGGAAAACATTAGTTGTGATATGGATGAAATTAATCATGGTCAAATCCTCACTGCAAAACAAGACATCTTAACACATGAAAATTTCTTGAATATAGTATATAGTATGTGTATATAGTATATACGCATAGGACTTCCTATTATAAGATTACCATAAACCAAATATAAGATTATTAAACCTACTTCTAGATATTTGTACTACTTACAGGTATTCTTATTCTTAATCTACTGGCAGATAGTTTTGCTTCTTTCTACAAATAAATGTTAAAATAAGTAAGGTTATCTGCTACAAGACTATTTCAAGCTTGAAATTAGAAAAAAAAAATGTCTAGTAATAGCTTTAATAACCTTATAATTGGTTTATTGTCATCTTATAACAGGAAATACTGGTTAAATCAGATGTTCAATATATTTTCTTCAGATGTTTTTTTTTTTTGTAATGCTAGTGATTTAAAAAAAATCTTTTTTTTTTGTTTTCTAAGCAAATTACTTGGTTTTGCCTTTTTCTTGGTGATCAAATTGTTTAATTTCAAAATGAAAATAAATTGGTCATTCACTGTCTGTTTTTGTGGTGTGTGTGTGTAGTTTGACAAGAGCACCTGGTTACTTGCTGGTCAGTGTGTATTAATGTGGGCTTGGTGTGTGTGTGTGATTCTGGATTATTTGGTTTTAAGGTGTATGTCTATAGTGTTTTTCATAGAGATGTCAGTTGTCCGGGAGATTGGACATGTGTTATAATCTTGACAATGTTTTTCAACTTATCTAAGTCCCCTCTTCAGTTCTATTATATAATTGTTAAATAAAATCATACAACCAGAAAAACAGAGTCCAACACATGGTTAAGGCAACATATTATTGTCTACTGCAGCAAGGAATGCACAGATATGGACATTACTGAAATATAACAACCACTTGTTAAACACATCTTCCATCACAAGAGCACCAAGTGTGAATTTGCCAAGTTTCATGACATAATAGGAGTCACACAGAGATTAAAAGATTAAGAATCCCTAAGCTTGGCCAATAGGAAAGATTCAGCAGAACCCAGACATTAATTTGCCTTTCAGTACTGCATGATCCTGCTGTTCCCAATGCTGTGCTCACCTGTTGCTAAGCTCCATGGTGCTTGCATTAATTACTATAATTAATGCACTTCCTCTGACTAAAATAGACATGTTCTTTACCCTACCCACTTTGCCCTCTAATTCTGAAATTTCAATGTGCAGCTACACAGCTACAGAAAAAGCGCATTTGGTAATATTTGAGGAAGTATTTTGCCATTAAGAGTATTTACATTTCCAACCAAATTCTGCCCTTACCATCTGAAGTGACTTGTAGCCAACTATGGTGACCCACACTCGGAATTTGTGCTCTGCATTTAACCCATCCAAGTGCTCACACACACACAGTAGTGAACACACACACAGCAGTGGGCAGACTTTTTTGCTGCAGCGCCCGGGGAGCAGTTGGGGGTTCGGTGCCTTGCTCAAGGGTCTCACCTTAGTCCTACCTGAGGGCATAAGAGAGTGCTGGTCATTCACTCCCCTCACCTACACTCCCTGCCGGACCTGAGACTCGAACCCACGACCTTCAGGTTCATGACTGCCCCCTGCATGCTTCAACAGAAATTGAAATTCATCAGACCTGGTGATGTTTTTCCAATCTTCGACTGTCCAATTTCTGTGAGCCTTCTGTAGCCTTCTGTAGCCTCAGATTCCTGTTCTTGACTGACATGAGTGGAACCTGATGTGGTCTTCTGCTGTTGTAGCTCATCCGTCTCAAGGGTTGAGGTAATCTGAGATGCTTTTCTGCCAACTGTGCTATAAACAGTGGTTATTAAAATTACCATAGCCCTCCTGTCAGCTCAAAACTGTCTGGTTTCCTCCTTCCTCCTCTGACATCTCTCATGAACAAGATATTTCTGCCTTCAGAACTGCTGCTCACTGGATAGATTGTTGTGTGAAAATTGCAAGAGATCAGGAGTTTCTGAAATACTCAAACTAGCCCATCTGCCACCAACAACCATGCCACAGTAAAATCACAGAGATCATAATTTCCCCCCATTATGAATTTTGATGTGAACATTAACTGAAGCTCTTGAACTACATCTGCATGCATTTATGTGCTACTGCCACATGATTGGCTGATTGGATAATTGCATGGATAAGCAGATGCACTGGTGTTCCTAATAAAGTGGTCAATGGGTGTATATTTAATCTCTCTGGAGAAGAACATATGAGTCCAACATAACAAATACACACATTTAGTAATAGCATATTAAGAAGAATAGAGGGGAAATAATAATAAAAATAATAGTTAATCTTCTTATTTTTATTCTATCGTAGGGCATCCATGCACACACATAGTCACACACAGGGGCAATTTAAAAACACCAGTACACTTCCCGTGATGTTTTTAGGAGGTGGCAGTAAAATGTGAGACCCTGGAGAAAACCTCAAGGACATGGAGAGACCATAAGAAACTCCATACAGACAGTATCCAGAGAAAATGGGGAACCTGGATTTGTGAGGTGGCAGTGCTACCCACTGTGTCACCAGCAACAGAACAAAGCTGTGGACAGCTTTACCTTGACTGACCTGTAACATGGGGATTCAGTTTTTGATGATCTAAGAATGCATCTACAGCTATAATTGAGGGAAACCATTAGAAGGAAAAGCCTTATGTTTAGACTCATGACCTCTGCTCAGAAACAGTGTAGCCTGCAGTAGATACCTCAGTATATCATTTTAGGTCCTGGAGGAGGGTGAGCAATGGTGTTGCCAAAAATGCTTATTGTTTTTTCATCCATTAGTGCCATTGTGACATCAGTTCCTCTTTTCCCGACTAATTTTAAAAAATCATAGAGCAGAACAACAGCACTGAACTTCATTAACTGTTCATTACACAACCACATTAGAGGAAAATGCTAACAAGACAGATGGTTCCCATAGATACACTAGCCTTTTTTAGCCCCATTTGTGCTGTTGTGTCTATGTTATTCCAGTATTCACTAAAAGCTCCCTTTCTCATGTATGCGTCTTATTGAAATGTCAGCAGTGACCTTGTGTGTTGGTTGAAAGCTTTAGGTTATCTATCAACATGTTCTGGTTTGCTCACTAAAGCACAGCAATAAGAATAAATCAGGTGCAGGAAGATATGAAATGGGAATAGGGATCCTTCCATCTTTTTTATTGTCAAAGAGCAATATTGAAAAGATTGAGTTATATATAAAGAATGAAAACTACCCTTCGATATTTTTTTTGTTTTTAAGTACCATAAGTGCATAGTTATCATTTAAACTGGCACACACATACTGTGTATATATATATATATATATATATATATATATATATATATATATATATATATATATATATATATATATATATATATATAAAATTCAGTGTCTGACCAGTGTCAGTGAGATTATTAGACAGAGAGACAAAGGCTCCTTGTCGTTAAAGGGCAAAATAATTATGAAAAAGGAAAAAGGTCATGTGCTATTTCCTTGGCAGTTGATTATTCTGAAACGTGCCTAGTGTGGATGCAGTAAACATTAACATGTCCTTCAGAATATAGAATCTCAAAAATGTTACTTTATTCATACAAACTATATATGAGAATATGTAAATATGTAATGAAATTGTATATTTTGTGTGTGTGTGTGTGTGTGTGTGTGTGTGTACTTATCTTCTAGCAATATAATACCTGATTTCCCTGACAAGGTTTACTGTGAGTGACAGAACAATTGTTGGAGAGAGAGAGAGAGAGAGAGAGAGAGAAATACCGGTGTGCACGTGTGTGTGTGTGTGTG
>CM040990.1:13121989-13141817 GCA_022985145.1 Pangasius djambal
TACTCCACTGTTCTTGTACTTTTGTATTCTTGCAAGTACTAAATGCAATTAAGATCCCTGGTTCCCTAATAGAAGTTGTTTTTTTTGGTTTGACTTTATCAGCTTAATTATAGATTTGTCAGTGCTATGTCGGCCATGTATTTGCTCCTCAGAATAGCCCATATGAAAAAAAAAAAACTCTGCAACTACTTTCTATTCCATCCGGCTCTTATACATTATAACTTTACTCTTTGTAATATTCATAAACACGATTTTGCCAAATCACACTTTGAGCATAATTCTACAATATAAGTTGGGTGTAAAAACAACGCGGCTCCCAAAGAACACCATACCCATAATGAAGCATGGTGGTGGCAGCATCATGCTATGGGGCTGCTTCTCTTCAGCTGGGACTGGGACAAGTTAGAGGGACACATGGATAGCTTCAAATACCAATCTGTTTTGGCACAGATCTAAATCCTATCGAAAACCTGTGGAATGATTTGAAGAGGACTGTGCACAGGAGATCCCCTCACAATTTGATGGATCTGGAGCATTTTGTTGCAAGGAAGAGAAGAATGAAATTGATAAATCAAAATGTGCTAATTTGGAGTCTTAAACAAGCAAAAGGTGCCTTAACAAAGTATTAGTTAAGGGGTGTACACACTTTTGCAACCAAAGTTTTCCTTAAGACATTTGTTTACTTGAATTATGTTGGTTGCTACATCACAGATATGACATTGATGATTTATATGATTTATTATGGTTTGCAATTTTTACAGGGGTGTGTAGAATTTTTTTATTCACTGTGTGACAGTTTGGCCCATGACAAGTGTACTAAGTATGTTGAGAAATTACAAGCATTAAAGTGTCTGTGCTGATGGGATACTGACTGAACAGATGCATCTGGCTAATACAGATGAAAATAGCCTGTCATGTCTCAGAAATAAGCATTTAAATTTCACACAAAGTAACAGTAAACAACCAAGAAATCATACCAATATCCGAAACAGAATATTTATCAGTCTCTTTCTCCACTACACAGAGTGCAGCTGGCTGTCCCAGATGGTAAGGGGGTGACTAAATGATGATGTGCATCATTTCCCCAATTGAATTTGAGTCCCAAATTACCTCAGTGGTCAGCCAGTTTACTCCACCCTCAATTACAACACTGGAATATTTGGTCTAGCCTTGATGATGCTGGAGTGTTTCAATGGGTTGGAGCTGGCATGTTCTGATAATAATAAAGGGTCACATAACATTCCTAGCTATGTTCCTCTCATAAGCATAAGCTGCAATGACAGAGAGATAGAGGGGGAATGATGGGCAATTCTTTCAGATTTCACTACACACAGATGGGTAACAAAAGGGGAAAAACACAGAGAGTCTGAGCAAGGTGTTCGGCCACCAAGAACTACCAGAATAGCTTCAAAGATTCAAAGCACCTTGGCATGGATTCTATAAGTCTCTGGAACTGTATATGAGGAATAAACAGCATTCTTTCAAAATATATTCCCTCAGTGTTTTGCTGATGATACTGACTGACCTGTGGAAGATGTTCAACTGGGTTGAGATCTGCTGGCTCTGAAGGGCATAGCATATTTACATTATTTTCATACTCACCAATCCATTCAGAGAGCCCTCGTGCCCTGTGGATGGGGGCATTGTCATCCTTTAAAAGACCAGTCCCATCAGGATAGAAATGTTTCATCATAGGATTAATATGTTCAGTCAGAGAAACTCTTTGTACTGATTTGCAAGTGGACCAGTGGACAAATTTAAATGTGTAAGACAGCATATATTATAAGACAGTGTATAGAATTTGATATGCTAGCTGGCCTATAGCAATTACCTTTTTTCTTCTTTTTTAAGCTGCCATTACCATATTTTTTCCTGCCATTGCTTCCTTTTTCTACTTATTTCTCAACTGCCAAGTCTGACATAGCCTGCAGTTAGAAATATCCATGAACCGTGTCTGTCTCTCAGAAATAAAGTGCAGCAGTCCCCTGTTACAGGGTCACTTAGCGTGGTATAAAAAAGATTCACAGTATGATAACTGTACAACCCAATATTACAGGTTTGGTATGCATGCTGTGTTCGATTGGATATGAGTGGCTCTGGTGCTGAGATTGATTTTCTGGGCTCAGATTATAAAAATTACATGTACATAGTTCACACCTCTGAGATTGCCAGACTTTTTTTTAGGTAGAACTGTCCAAAATGATTTTTTAAACACTGTCTAGAGTACACAAGCACTTGCCTTTAAATCAGGAAGATATTGTAAAAAGTGTATACTGAAGAAGCAGAATGTCTTGCTGTCAACTGTAATACAACAAAAAAATAAGAGACAATTTAACGATAAGCAAATAAAAAGAATTTTAAAAAGATGAGCAACATCTATCATTATCATGGAACATCAGGTCAGCAGAACACTGAAGAAACAGAAGATCAGCAAAGCAGCAGGCCCTGACCATGTCTCACCAGCAACACTCAGGCACTGCTCAGGACATCTGTCTCCTGTTCTCACTGATCTATTTAATCAGTCCCTAGCACAGTGTATTGTGCCTGCTTGTTTCAAAACCTCCATCATCACTACAGTTCCCAAGAAACAGATAATTTGTTGCTTCAGTGATTACAGACCAGTTGCTTTGACATATATAATCGTGAAATGTTTCAAAGAATAATTCTGCACCACTTCAAAACCATGACTGATGCCCTTCAAGATCCTCTCCAGTTCACATATAGAGCTAACAGGTCTGTGGACGATAAATCTGGCTTTGCAATATCTGGACAGCTCTCATACCTACTCCTGCATTCTGTTTGTGGATTTTAGCTCTGCTTTCAATAATATCATCCCTGACCCATCTTTGGATAGACTAAGGCAGCTTAACATATCTCCACCTGTCTGCCATTGAATTATCGATTTCCTGTCCAACACGAAACAGAATCTCAGGATGGGTGAAGAGTTCTCAGACCTGCTCTACCTCATCACCAGTGCTCCACAAGGTTGACTGCTTTCTCCCCTGCTCTACTCACTGTACACCAACAACAGTACTTCTGAGAGTGACTCCATAAAGTTCATCAAGTTTGCAGATGACAACACCCTGATGGGACTCATATCAAACAATGATGTGTACACATATCGGACAGAAGTGAGTCATCTGATGACATGGTGTGCAGCTAACAACTTATAGTTGAACATGCCAAAAACTGTGGAGATAATTATTGATTTCAGAAGGAAGCATTCACCACACCTTCCTATAGAAATAAACGGCTCAATCAGCAGAGTCATACAAATTCCTGGGTACCATTATCCAGCAGGACCTCAAAGGGGACAGAAATACCAACACAATCACCAAGAAGGCCCTGCAAAGCCTGCACTTTCTGTGACAATTTAGGAAAGTTTAATCTGTCAAGGAAGCTACTGGTCATATTCTACAAAGCTACAAAAGAATCAATAGTCACATTGTCCATTTCTGTCTGGTTCAGCTCTGCAACTTCACACTCCAAACACAAGCTGCAGTGCATCATCAGAAGTGCAGAAATAAATGAGTGGCTGTCAGTTGACCACCTTCACTGACCTGTACTCATCCAGGATGAAGAACAGTGGGGAGAATCATGGCAGACTCCACACATCCCTGTAACTTTCTTCTTCAGTGTTCCCCACCACAATGGAAACCAACAATAATAAATCCCATACCAGTCGACACCTGCACACTTTCTTCCCCCAGGCTACAATCCTTCTAGTAATGACCCTTCCCACATCCTTCCCCTTTGACATTCAGCACAAGTCACTTTTGAAGTGATCACTTCAATTGTCATCCTTAATTTACATTTAGAGCAAGACTTGATTTACATTATGGGCCAGAAAAGCAGGTTTGAAAATCAGTATAAAATGTCTGAGCTGATATTGTTCAAGGTTCGCTTTGAATCCGATGAACCCGAAGCCAACCCAAAAAATATTCAGAGGATTAGAGGGCAGAGAAACTGAAGCAGCTGGAAGCTATCTGGGCATAAGCAACTTTTTATAAGCAAACAGGACACAGAACATTTCTAGAGCTAATAAATGGCAATGCTTCCAACCACTAAGCTTGGAAAACCTTTTGTGATTTCTTGGAAGAGTCCTTAACTAAAGTGGTCAATGTCATTTATCCTGGAAAGAAGCACAAATTTATGAATATCATCCTGTGTGTCACAACTACAGCTGTCAAGTGATACCCTGCTGCAGTTATTCTACTAAAATAAAATTCCCTCTATAGAAGCTATAAAATAATATATTGATGACTGGCCCTTGGGCATTTTGATGTGGTCTTATATGGCCTGGTCTGAAAAATGGTTGGACACCCCTGATTTTGGCGTACAGTGGCAGAATGTGTGAAACTCAGAAAAATACATTAATTTATCCATATAAAATTTGGTCCTTACGATAGGTAATGCCTTTTTTCCATTCTCCTCTGAATAAAAAAAATGTTACTTTGACTTTACAGGGACAATACAAGTAATTAATTTATAATGTCATATTGATACATTTAATATGTATGCCCTCATTCCATTGTATTTTTTCAGTGTATAAGTTTCTGTGTGGCATATTGTGTTTACAAAAAAACTGTCAGACAGTGTTGCTGGACTTAATACTGCTCCTTTCTCAGGTTGTTATCAAGACAAATCAACGTAAGTTCAAGGTCAGATGCATAACACCAATATCCAATATCCAAAAGAAAAGAAAACAGAAGGAAAAATGATACCCACCAAAGAGAGGACAGAGGAGACTAGAGGGCAAGAGAGGGAGGCAGGAGAAACAAGAAAAAAGAGAATAAGCATGCAACAAGGAAGGTGAAGATAAACAAAAGATTTTGTTACCAGTATAACTAATAGAGTTTGCTTTAAAGATGAAAAACACAAAAGGACCAACAAATAAAGAACTGATCTGAGTAATAATGTCAACCTAAACAACTAACTCTGACAACTGTTCGATGTGTTGTTTTGTAGTGGGAAAGAGAAATGGTCCAAAAGTGTCAGTGCATAGCACATAGCTGTTTTTCTGCTCCGCATACAGCATCAGGTGGCTACAATTGAGGTTCTACCTCTTCATCAGCTTCTACCAGATCTACATGCCTTTTGAAAGATGGAGTGTCACCTTGATTCCGCAACACTTCAAGCTTTGGACACGTGATGATTAAAGGATTTTTAAAGGAGGTTGCATAACCTATGTAGCAATCAAAGTGATTAGTTTGAAGAGGCAGGGGTATTCATCATAATATAAAAGGTGCCAGTCTGGGAATGGATACAGCATTTTTAATATATAGGGTTGTCCTTCAGCACATTGTGTACAGCTGCAAGTAACCATAGAAACACATCTACAAAGTTCCCTGTGTGCTCACAAATAGTTTGAAATTGTATAGATTAAAATTTTTTTTTTTTTCCATTTAAATATTACAGCCCATCTGCTTCTGGTGGAATTAGATGTCACGGCAACCATCACTGTTGCCAACCATAATGTTAACCACTGGCCAGGCCTACCTGACAAATCCATGACCTAGTGAAGGCAGGTCATCAGCAGTGGGTGGATGACCTGTGATACTATGCCTGTCTGGCTGACCTTATGAGTGGCCCTGTGGTCAGCAGAGTGGCGATGCTGAATGCTCTTGCACCCACATCATCATCTTTTGAAGGAAAAAAAAAAAAAGCTACATTTGTCTTCAGAAATAGTATTAAGTGAGCACTGCAGATCCTTACCTGATGTATGTATTTTTCCAGGCATTGTATGATTTTTATAATAAAACCCTTGCTTAAGACAGGGGAATTCAAGTAAAACTTGTAAAGAGTTACATAAAAGTGCTTGCTTACAAAGATCTGAATATACTAACATGACTGAATGTTGACAACAGTTAACTTCTAATGCTTAACCGTTACTGGTTAGTTTATGGCTATAAAGAAGACAATCTGAAAGTGGTTATGTTTTGTGTGTCGCAACACCACGTTTCACTAATGCCATGGACTCATCTGTTTTGAATTTGACACAGGCTATGTCTTTGTCCGTTCGTCTTTAAACATTCTGTTTCCTCATCCACTTTTTTTTTTAAACAAGACATGATGTTGGTTAATTAATCAGACCAGAGAAGGTAAATAAAATGAAAAAAGGCTATATGAAAGTCTGTGAAATCTCCCTTTCTGTACTAATGTCTCTAGCCCTGTAGCTAGTCTCTGGTCTGACGAGTTGCCTTCAGCTGAATGATTTACAGAAATGCATGTGATTAGATAAAGCTGCTACCAAGGATCTGCTAGAGAAGACATGCTGGTTCATCTAGGCCAGTATTTTTTTTTTTTCATATACTCTGGTACAATTTTTTTCAAGTACTCTACCCCAGGTTTAAGGTGACTGTAAAACACACATAATTTCACGTAATGCATTTTTCTTTTATTGAAATATGATTGGACATGAACTGACTGTGATTGTGATTGTGGACTTCTTTGAAGACACAATTCACCTGGAAGTGTGTCCCATTCACAATGCTGAACATTACAAATGAATCCAGTAGAATTTCCCAGAAGGGCTAGATAATATTCTGACAGCAGCTACTGAACATTTTGTGCTCCTGTGCACAATTTCCTCTTATATACAGTAATTGGAGAGCTTTTTTAGGAATGTAATTTTCAGCAACATTTTGAGGTTTTTTTCTGGGTCTGTCCTTTATGCAATGCTTACCAACTAGCTATATATTTGCAGGTCAGGTTATATCTGGGTTTAAAATAACGTCACAGCAGGAACATAATTGAGCTCCTTGCTGATTAGTAATTTACAACACTTTTTACTGGTCTATGCCCTTCAACTACAGTCTGATTGCAGCAACTGTCAAACAAAAGGCCATGGGATTAGGAGAAAAGCAAGAAGCACCATGATCAGGTTTTAATGAAAACAAAAGTGATTGAACAATTTTCTGATCTGATGTGCACAGCTGTTCGTGTTACAAAAAAATACAACAATGTAGATATTGTCTTTTACAGGCTATACCAATGTAAATGCTGGCTAGCTGCCATCAAAAATGTCAAATACAATATGAATACATAAGCATTAAAGTTGTGAAACATCAAGCTGTGTAGCAAACAATTTGTATCGGAAAATTATAAGCACGCCAAGAAAACTGCAATAAAGCAACAAAATATGACGTTGTGTCACATAGCCACATCTCTTATTGTGCATTTGATTAGCTGCTTTTGGCTGCAACTTAAATTAAAGGAGTACTAAGTAAGTGTGGTCTTTTTTTTTTTTTGCAAGAATAGGTCTCTGATGATTAAGTTGGTGGGTTTAACATTTGAATTATTATTATTTTTTACTCCTTGAGTCTGTCCCCATTCCTGCCCATGCTCACAGAGCTTCCCCACAGGACCTACAGTGGCCTGTACAGTACAGTTCAGCTAGAGTTTCCAAGTTCAACTATCGTATATATCGTATATATATACTGTAAGTATTATCATTAGCATGACATCACGTTCAAGTGAATACTGAAATATTCAAGTATTTCAGTAGAATAACAGCAATACTGTAAAGCCCTGCAGAATAATAAGGAACTATGGAGCTCAAACTCTCTCTCTCTATACAATAAATTACTTGAATTAATTACGTTTTAATGTTTCCCAGCACACAGTTCTTAACCCAGAAGCTTCCTCCAACTATCACATTTTGATCATATTTTGATTCATCGCTGGAGCACATCTGTGGTCCTCTTTCATAGCTAAATCACTTTCACTAGCTGTTAGCTAGTTTATATACAGAATGGCTGTGAAATTTGGCTCATAATATTTAATGATTAGATTTCACTTATCCTGAGTGACATACTGTTACACAGGCACTCTGCTTGTTACAGCAGCTAGCATTGGACCTCCACAGCTAATGTTAGCATTTTAGCATTTAGCTTATGCCCAATCGGCCATTAAAGTCCTTGAAAGCCAAGCTGTAGTACTAAAACACGCAGAATTTGGCTCGTAATGACAAGTAGATTCCCATATAGTGAGTAAATTGTCACGTTACACAGGTACTCTGCTTGTTACAGCAGCCGGAATCAGAGGTCTATACCTCCAGTGTGCCAGGTGGCTGATGTTATCATTTTAGCATTTAGCTTTTGCCCACTCAGTCATTCAGCAGCATGATAGGTGAGAAGTGATAAGTGTAATAGAAATAAGCGAAATTTGACTTAAAGTGATTTATGAAAATAAAAGTGCCTCCACTGCCCTGTCGTTTATTCATAACAAGTTCTCAGCGATTTTCAGCTAAAACTATTACTATTAGCATTGTTATCTAACATTACATTAATTTCAAGGTGGTTCATCTAAAGCATTTCCTTATCCGATTGTCTAAGTGATAAAAAGTATCTACCAGATTTGTTATGTAAAGAAGGCTAATTCCATGTTCAGCTTCATTTCATCATCAGTAATGAAATACATCATCTTGGAAAAGCACTGCATTTCTTGTCTTTAAGCATGATTTTTGCTAACCCAAGAACTTTCTGGCTACACTGGGAGTTTACAGGCTTACTGTTCATTCAGTCCTCCTGGGAAGTTTGTATTTATGAGTTGGGCAAGGTTTTTTAATTCTACTTCTAGAAAATGAAGAGCAAAGAAGGCACATCAGGTGTGTTTTGCTTTTTATGATTTTAATCGACGTATGAAGCCACTGTAAACTTTATCGTTTTTAACATTGAAATGTTTCCGTGGAGCAGCTCATAATATTGTCCTTGAGGTTTTAGGTGAAAAGTGATGTGTAATAGAAATAAGCGAAATTTGACTTTCTATTTACTTTTCTATTTGACTATTTATGAAAATAAAAGTGCCTCCACTGCCCTGTTGTTTATTCGTTTATTTGCTTGCTTACATGTACATAACATGACACACAGATTGCAACAAGAGAGTCATTTCAGCAGTGTTTTATCGCCTCTGTGGCATTAGGGACATCACTAGGGCTAAAATGGGTGCTATATACAAATTCAGAGGCCAGTTGTCAGAGGAGGTGATTATCTCAGTAGGAACGGATTTAATTCATTTCTACTACAGGGCATTGTGAATGAGCAAGGAGGCTTCTTAGACATTTTTACAGGTGCGCCAATCAAAGTACATGACTCACAAATGCTCTTTTTTTGAAAACTAGCAGCAAAAGATGGGTACAATTTACCTACTGGGTGATATTACATATATCTCTGGGTACTATCCCTTCATTATTACGCCCAAGTGTGATAATGGTGCACTTACCGATGATGACCTGCAAAGGAACATGAAAATGGGAGAATCTCAGCCGAGCAGGCCTTCGGGAGGATGAAGTGCATGTGGAGAAGGCTACATGATCTCCAAAATATGAGAATAGACATTTTGGTGAAAATAATTGTGGCAGCATGCACACTTCACAACATGAGTTTAAATGAAGGACAATCAAATGTATGAGAAGAACATCCCCACAAATGAGAACTGGATGAGAACTTATAATCCTGTACTGAAGGTGTTCCACACACACATTTCCAGAACACATCATTCACTATCTCTGCATATTGGGTAGCATTTGTGTTTTTATCTCAAGTGTCATATCCTTTTGAACTGAGGCTTTTCCTAAAATTTGTAAATTGTGTAGCAGAGAATGTTTATCATATGTTGTGATGTCAAAAGGTATTGAACAATCTGCTGTAATGGAATAAACAATTTTATTACTATTTTTAACAATATTTTCCACTGCTCCATTTATTATACATTAAAAAGTGGAAACAGAAACATTGTTATTCTTCCTTTTGGGTTTGATATTCAGAGAAAATGTATGAAGTGTCTTAACAATAACAACATTGTTGTTCAAATTAAAACAGCATGATCAGACACTCTTCCAAACATGCATTTCTTAAAAGGAAATGGAAGTAAACAATCTTCAATAAATGAACCAGGCCAGTAATTTAAAACTTGTGATGTAATCATCTGCGTCATGATTTCATCATGCCGCGTCTAGGTTGCTTTCTCAGATGCCTTGTGAAAATTAAGGAGTTCATGCTGACTAACACTCTTTTTCTTCTTGTGGCAACTAGAAGTATAGAAGATTTGCAGGAGGTTTCAGATTCTTCAGGGCCTTGAAGAATCCTTTCTGAGTGCCTCACGTTTCTTTATTTGGGCACCCATTGCATCACCTATTACTAGGAAGTCAGCATCATGAGTACTTCCAATCAATTCTTACATCTCAGTGTAGAACTCAAATTTCATAACAGGTCATCCTGTTGATTTGTTATTGTCTTTTAACTCGAAAGTTGCATCCTACTTTCTTTCTTGGAGTTGCCACACCAGGATCCCAGTGCAACTGGTTTTCTGTATTAACAAATGCTATAAAAATAAATAGGAATAAAAAAAATCTATAAACAAAATTCCCAAGCAGCATTGCAGATGAAACCATTTCTCTCCTAAAGATGCTAAAATGTTAACCAGTTTGCTTGTATATCAATAATTTGCTGCATATACCAAACACATAATAACTGAAATCAGCTTCTAAGGTGAGTAAACATTCAATTTCAACAAATTTATCATCAACTACAAGCATTGCATCCATTGATTCCACCATGTTTTCTTACTGACAGGCCCCCAACTTGGAAATTCGGAGCTCATAGAAAATCCAGAGTTTCCCACCTCTAATTACGACATTGTGGTGGCAATCATGTGTGTTCAACGCATAAATACGATCTTTCCAACATGAATTGAATGCACCATTAGGCCACGGAGTGAATGGCATATACTGTCTATAAAATGACTGACACAAAACTCAAATATGCCTTTCATTCAACTTGTTCTGTCCATTTCTGCTTTAAAGCTTCAGGCAGTGAGTAATTTAACTTCATTTATAATTTCGTCATATTTCAAGATTTTCAAAAGTAAAAAAGTAAATATTTTCACAGTATAATGAGTTGGTGATTATATTACATTGTCTTCCAATTCAAAGCCTAATTTCACAATATAGTGCACCTCAGTTGGCTACTCTTCTGCACTTAATGACTAAGGATGGGTGATATGATAATTAATGTATAAGCTCCAATTAAAATGTGAGCTCACTCATTACTAACATTGTAGGCAAACGGTTAAGCTCAATCCATGACTCAATGTTTTATAATGAGTCCACACTGTGCACCAAAGGCCATATTCAGAGTGTAGTTAATACTGAACTTGTGCACATTGGTATTCAGTTCTCATACATAAGTACAGACTTGAGCTGTTCAGCAAAATTTATGTTTGAGTTGTGTGTGCAGGTGGAGTTTGCCAAAAACAGAAGTGTTTCTCAGTTATGCATGATTTAGCATAGCCAATTCACCTACCTGCATGGTTTTGGACACTGGGAGGAAACCAGAGAACCCAAGTAACCAGTAATCCAAGCTCAGGATCAAACCCAGGACTCTGCAATGCCACTGAGTGATGTCTTCTCCCAGTGCAGACTGCAGATTTTATTAAAAAACTTGTAAATAATTGTTTTTTTATCATCTATAAATGTCATATTAAGTTGTTATGTTCAGTACCAATACAAATAATGCCTAAATACAGAGATGCAGATAAGATTAGCTCGGTTTCATTGGTATGGTCCTGCATATCCAAAACAAGAATGAGTGAGAATACTGTTTAGACAAAGATGAGTCCAACACCATTAATATTTCTGTCTGGCAATGAAGACTCAACATTACCTCGAGCTATCCAAGACTAGTTAGCATTGCCTAAACTTATGTGTCAGGCTTAAATGATCTTGCTGCTTTTCTTAGAAGCTCTTACTGACCCTTTTCTTCTGACTTTTGATGTAGTCTTTGTTGTGATTTTTGGAACCTCACTGACTGACTTAACATGAGTAGTTCTCATAATCAAGGTTCATGATAGGACTAAATGTGGTGGTGTCAATGAAGCTGGTGGCATCCCTTCCAGTAAACAGTTCCAAGTATACAGTAACTCGTTTAAAAAGCTAAAACCTTAACTATCATAAAGGGGGGGAACCCTTTGAGGAATCCGTTTTTCTACGAATTTTACATTAAACCGAAATAGAGAGAGATTTCTGGGCAAAAGCTAGCCAGGCTGGGTCTCTCTTATATTATACCTTAAATGCCCCTGTCATAAATTTTGTTATGTTCTAAGGATAATGTCCACATACTGCACATTTTGTTTTTTCATATATGGCTCTCTCAGAGGGCAATGCAGTTCTGAGTCTAATGAGCAATGAATGCATGTTTCTCGATTGCATCCAGGTGTTCTGACTTTAGTCTCTGATTAGTTTGTCTATTTATATCCTCCTGTGTCTTTGTCTCATTGTGAAATCTTATCAAGCCTCTTGTCTGTTAAGTCCAAGGCTATATTTCCTGTGTTTCCTGTTCTTGGTTTCATATTGTTCTGCCTGGATTTAACACCCAGGCACCTGTTTTCCCGGTATCTGATTATGAATTATTCTTGTGTGATGTTGCCGGCCTGTGTTTTGACCCTTGCTGTGGATAAAGATTATTGGTTTACCCTACATAAACAACAGTCTGAGTATGTACTCTGGGTAATGATGATGTAAGCTAATTGTTAAATTGAGCCATTAAACCCAAAACAAGTATTTCAAAAAACTTTATACTGTATAATATCACAAATTGGTACTGTTATTAGATATTGTATGGTACTGTTCTCAGTGGTTACACTAATAACATTATCAAGGCATATGTCTATAACTGAACCTACAGATCAAATCCTGTTTTCTACATTTGCAGAAATGTATTTGGTAACATAACATTTACGGGGAACACACAGAGGTCCAACGATGTTGCCATGGGGACACTGTCATTTTTCTACAGGTGAAAGCAGTGGGATTTATGTACATAGTCAACACTCACACATTTATTACTGTTTGCCTTTTCTTTATATAACTGTCTACTGTAATGATTTATAATCCCACTATCCAGTGTCACCCAAAAGAGGATGGACTATCTCAGGTTCCTCTCAAGGTTTCTTCCACTTGCCACTGTTGCCTCTGTCTTGCTGATTAGAGATCTAGCTCTACAGAAGCTCCTTCATGACAATGTCTATTGTTAAAAATGCATACAAATAAAATTGAATATATTTTTTGCTTAGGTGTCCCCACAGTAGAATATCATGGCCCTAGTAATTTGTTCAGTTAGCACTTAAAGCACATACACTACTTTGCTGATCGTGAAGTAGATGACAATTAACATTCTTTAGTAGAGGGATATTTAAATTTATGGCATATTTTTACACAACAGACACCAACTAAACGTTCACATGTGAATCACTTATGATGGAGCACAAAACGACTAAAATATTCTGATCAGTGTTACAAACTACCATTTTTGGGGCTGACACAAAGTCTCCTACTCAAAGAATAAAGTTACACAACGTTGCAAGAATACTGAATACAAGAGTGGAGCAAATTTAATTTGTATATAATATGGTAGCTATTTATTATATTCACTTTCACCTTCTAAAGAACTTGCCTCTTCTTGGGAGCTGAGGGATGAAAAGCCCTACTCTCAAACATGTGATGCACTTTCCATTAACATGACTATGAACCACACATTAGATACATTTAGATTAGATATGTGTGCATTAGAGCTATTGTGCAAGAAATGGGATACATCACCCAACTCAGGCTTTTGAATTATTTGGACTTATCTAAATTAAATCTTGACTTAGCTATTCTACTGCACTGTTCCATTAGATTGCTAAAAAAATAATAATAATAAAAAAAAAGTCCACTGTCATGTTATTGCATATGGGAAACTGTCATACCAAACTTAATAGCCATATTTTGAGCATAAGTTATATAAGACTAGTAATATTATTTTCATGAGCTTTAAAAGACAGTCAGTAATCACACCAAGGTCGTTCACTGCTGCACATGATGTACCTGAAAGGTCATTCAGAGTTACTACATTATCAGAAAGCTTACTTGTAGCTGCCTGTGGCCCTAGTAGAAGTACTTCTGTTTTGTCAGAATTAAGTAGGAGGAAGTTATTCAACATCTTTTGCACATTGCTCAGCTAGTGTTTGACATTTAAGTTTGCCTAAACAAAAAGCTTTGTACTTGAAGCCTCAGTATGGCAAGCCAGACGAGTAAGTAACTTTCACCTCTACATATGCAGTTTAATTTTAAGAAATATGTAAGTTCATCTAAAACATATGAAATTTGCCATTGCCCCCTCACAGCCCCAGGGTCCCCGGTTCTATCCTGAACTCTATGCAGAGTTTCTATGCATGTTCTTCCTGTGTCCGCATGGGTTTCCTCCAGGTTCTCTGGTTTCATCCCACCTCCCAAAAACATGCCAGTAAGTGGATTGGCTAAGATAAGTTGCCCCTATATGTCAAAGTCAAAGTCAACTTTATTGTCAATTCTGCTATATGTACAGGACACACAGAGGATTGAAATTTCGTTTCCCTCAGACCCATGGTGTGAGAAACCAACATAACAAGACAAGTAATTAAAAAAAAGTAAAATAAAATACAATAAAAATATATATATATAATAAAATAAAATACAATGTGTACACTATAAACCTACATGGCACATGTGAGTGTGTGGATATTTACATTTTAGTGCAAAACAAGAGAGAGCAGCAGTTGTGGAAGTGGACCTGGTTACATTGTAGTGCAACAGAGAGAGCAGCATTAGTAAAAGTGGCTTGTGCATTTGTGGGATTTGGGGTGTGTGTGTGTGTGTGTGCAGTTACAGTTCGGTGACTCTTAGGGCAGAGGGCAGAGAGGGGAGAGAGTTCAGCTTTCTGACAGCCTGGTGGCTGAAGCTGTTCTTCAGTCTTGTGGTTGGGGCCTGGAGGCTACGAAATCTCCTCCCCGATGGCAGAAGTCTGAAGAGGCCTTGCAAGGGGTGGGTGGGGTCCCCCGCTATGCTGAGAGCTTTCCTGTTTAATTGAGTGTTGTAAATGTCTGTGAGGGAAGGTAATGTGGCACTGATGATTTTTCCTGCTGCATTCATTATTCGTTGCAGTGTCTTCTGGTTTTGAGCTGGTGATGCAGCTGGTCAGGATACTTTCAATGGTGCCACGGTAGAATGAGTACATTATGGGTGTCGGGACTCTGACTCTTCTCAGTTTGCGGAGGAAATAGAGGCGTTGTTGTGCTTTCTTTGCCAGAGATGCAGTGTTGGTGGTCCAGGAGAGGTCCTCTGTTATGTGCACACCCAGAAACTTGGTGCTGCTCACCCTCTCCACAGCAGCACTGTTGATGATCGGAGGAGGGTGCTGGGTGTGTGTCGACAACAATCTCCTTTGTCTTCTCTATGTTTAGAGAGAGATTATTGTTGGTGCACCATATGGCCAGTTGTTGCACCTCATTTCTGTAGTTTGTCTCATCATTGTTGCTGATGAGACCCACCACTGTTGTATCGTCCGCAAACTTTATGAAGAGGTTGGTGCTGTACATTGGTGTGCAATCGTGGGTTAGCACGATGAAGAGCTGGGGGCTGAGAACACATCCTTGTGGTGCCCCATGTTCAATGTAATAGTTCTGGATGTGTTGTTGCCAACCCGAACTGCCTGTGGTCTTCTGGTGAGAAAGTCCAGCAGCCAATTGCATGTGAATGTGACTGTGCATGGTGCCCACCCAGGATGTATTCCAGAGGATCCACCAAGAACCGGAATAAAGTGTTGATAAAAGTGAGTGAGTGGGTGAGTGAATTTCAACCTCAGATTTAAAAAAGGCAAATATTGTGTATTTTAGTGTCATATCTGTCATGGGCCATTCTCTGCCAAGCCACAAGAGGGTGCCTGCATATGATCCTGCCTTGCTTTTATGGTTTTCCCGCCTTGGATTTCTCTTTTTTTTCTTGTTTGCTTCTGATATTCTCTGTACCTACCCTGGTCCATGTCCCTTGAATACAATTTTGGATCTGCCCTCTGGATTGTTGAATATCGTGTTATATTCTGTATAACCTAGAACTGCCTGATTTTTGGATTGTGGACATTGTGTTTATTAAACCTGTCACACATGATTCCTCACCATGCTCTTCAGTCCCCTTAGTTACATGTTGATCTTTAAAAGCATTTATGATCACAGTGTGGTCTTAGTAGGCTAGTAGTAACCTTAAATTGTATGTCTTATGGGGCTGTGAATATAAATTTTAGTATTTTAGATTTGTGCGAGCTGGAATGTCAAAACTTTGATGTCTCATATCTCAAGCAGCTCTTACCCAGATAGAGCCTTGTAATACTAAGATCACAATATTCACTGTAGCATTGTAGATATTTTCACCAAATACTTAATGCCAACAAGGATGCCAAACATGATGAAAATATAGCATGAAAGAACTAATCAGATATTTTGCTAATACAATCTATACATAAATTGCCATCACCTTCACAGCTGCATGGTAAAAAAATAATAATAAATCTCGAAACGTCACTGGTGCTGAACCTGCTATTAAGAGCAGAGCACACAGTGACAGTAACCATGTTCATGCAGCCTAAATAGTGAAAAGAAGCTTAACACAGCCAGCTCAAATACAGTAAACATGTCCACTACTGACAAAAAGCAATGTCTCCCACAAGGTAGATGTTATTGTTAGTGATATGAGTGAACATCTATGATTAATTTCAGTGTCAGAAAATGAACATCTGTGTAACTGTAGAATCTGTGCTGATAGAGAGCCTTGACCTTTGCACTCAATTCTGGGAAATCATTGTTAACCAAGTATTGACAGGAGAAATAATTCTGCAGCAGATTGCAGGGGGCACTAATTAGCTCAGTAGCGTGTAACTTTGCTACCTATTCACTTTCATTCATAAATGGCTTTCTAGGGTCAACCAAATGGGATTTGACAATTATTAAGTCTATAGTGCCTGCTTAGTGAATAAAAGATATTGCAAATGTCATTCAGCAATGGGGAGAAAAATAGGATGGGTCAAGTGAAAGACTCCTATCTCTACTCTTTCTGGCACCTGGAAACACTGCTCTCAGCCAGATAAATAGATTGATGCCAGCCACACACACTAAGCACTAGGCAGGCCAGTTTTAAGTAGCATTAACAGCGAACAGGAGGTGAATTGCAAATAACCTAGCCTAAGGATCTGCAAGGAAGAAAGAATGCTGTGTCACCAAATGAGAGATAAAATGTAATTACACTGATCAGCCATGACATTAAAAGCACTGGCAGGCGAAGTGAATAACAATGGCACTGTCAAGGGGTGGGATGTATTAGGCAGCAAGTGAACAGTCAGTTCTTGAAGTTGATGTCTTGAAAGCAGGAACAATGAGCAAGTGTAAGGATCTGAGTGACTTTGATAAGGACCAAATTGTGATGGCTAGATGACTGGGTTAGAGCAGGTCTTGTGGGGTGTTCTCGGTATGCAGTGGTTAGTACCTGGTCCAAGGAAGGACAACCGGTGAACAGGGTCATGGGTACCCAAGGCTCAATGGCTACGTATACATGCACGTTAAATTCCATTTAAGGTCTATATACGTTTTGCAGCCATATTCCAAATGCGACGTTTATATGTGTACAGGCATCGGAATATTCCTGTACACGTTGTTGTTGTAAGTATGCCTGATTTGACATTCCTAAATACCCAGCCTACAGCTAGCATCTGTTAGCACCCACAGTTCCTTGTGGACTGAGCATATATCTGCTTTCAGTGGATTTTCTTAATAAGGTGTTTGCATGCAACACATTTCCGATTAAAACAGGCATATTCCGGAGGCAGGAATCGCAATTTGGGGAATCAGAATATTGACTTAATCTGAATCGGGCAATCAGATTCCGGCATTTACATGACTGAATACTAATTAGACTATCACCAAATTCCGATTAATATTGGAATGTGCATGTAAACGAAGTCATTGATGTGCATAGGGAGCAAAGACTAGCCAATCTGCTCCGATCCCACAGAAGAGCTACTGTAGCACAAATTGCTGAAAAAGTTCATGCTAGCTACGAAAGTTGTCAGAAAACACAGTGCATCGCAGCTTGCTGTGTATGGGGCTGTGTAGCTGCAGACCAGTCAGAGTAGCCATGCTGACCCCAGTCCACCAACAGAAGCGCCTACATTGGGCACATGAGCGTTCAGGAATGGTTTGAGGAACATGACAAAGAGTTCAAGGTGTTGACTTGGCCTCCAAATTCCCTATTTCTCAATCTGAACGAGCATCTGTGGGATGTGTTGGACAAACAAGTCTGATCCATGGAGGCCCCACCTCACAACTTACACGATTTAAAGGATCTGCTGCGAGTCTTGGTGCCATATAACACAGCACACCTTCAGAGGTCTTGTAGAGTCCATGCCTTGACAGGTCAGAACTGTTTTGGGGGCACAAGGGGGACCAACACAATATTAGGCTTAGGTTTTAATGTTATGGCTGATCGGTGTATATTTCCTCAGCGGCTGCTGTATGTCAATATCCTTGCTACCCAGATGTAGGTTAAGGATAGTCATGTAGAGTGAAAAAAAAGATTTTTAATTGTAAGTCACCATGAAGAGGGCCAATTATTCTAAATCTAACTTTAATCCATGTCAAATAAAATGTCTTAGTGATGTTTACTGAGTTAAATTAAGATTCAAGGCAATATACACCGCCTCCTTGAGAATTGTAAGCTGTCTCCTTTAAGGCAAGCTGAGATGCAACCAAAATCAATACAATCATGCTGGCTGGATGCTGGTTTGCTGAGGGTTTATATGTGCACTGAATGCAAAGCAAGTGCAATATACCAAATACCAGCCCCATTCCTACAATACCATCGAGTAGTAGGATAATGGATAATATAATCTGGCAATGTGAAAATTTGAAAACGGACCGGCACCCCTGCAAAAGACTGCACTGCCTGCAAGGCAAGAGAGCCCCGAACAACACACACTAGAGTGAATGGAATGCTGATCAGTAAATATTGTAGAGATTTGGAGCATTAATCTCTGCAACAAAAACAGAAGAATAGGCTAATGGAATGGGGAATAGGGATATATTATATCTTAGAATATATGCAAGATCCTGGAGGCTGGGTGGCACAGTGACGCAGCACTTTTTTGGTTGTTCTCCTTTTTCCCAAAAACATGCTGGTATGTGAATAGACTACTCTAAATTGTCCCTATGTCTATACATGTAATATATATATTGTATTGTATAGTATGTACTGTATTAGTACAAACTTTGTTATACATTTTTATTTTATGACTTCTATATTATTGATTCACTACAAAAACTTTTTAGATTTCAAAACATTAGTTTTCCGGCACAAAATTAAACGTTACAGAATAAAGTCTGTATGTCAGTAAAGAAAGCAGCATATTACGTAAAAGACCACTTTTCAGATAAAAAACATAATGAAGGCTGCTGGGTTTTGCTGCAAAAATAAGAAGCAAGTGTGACAGTCAAAGTCACTTTGACTGCGGCTGCTTCTGCAAGATGCTCAGTAACACTTACAGCTCATTTCCTTATAAAACTGAACACACTGCACCTGAGACTTCAATTTTTTTTTTAAAGCAAAGAGTTGTCACACCAAATATTGACTTTGTTTCTTTTATTACTGTTTTTTATAGTATTTTGAAAGGCATCTTTGTTCTGCAGACATTTATGGCATTTGGCAGACACCCTTATCCAGAAGGACTTACAATTATCTCTTTTATACAGCTGAGGGCCTTGCTCAAGGGCCCAGCAGCAGCTTGGTGATGCTGGGGCTTGAACTCATGACCTTCTGATCAGGAGTCCAACGTCATAACCACTGAGCTACCACTTCCCTACGGCAAGTCTTTGCCTGTGCATAAGACTTTTGCACAGTACTGTGTGTGTGTGTGTGTGTGTGTGTGTGTGTGTGTGTGTGTGTGTGTGTGTGTGTGTGTGTGTGTGTGTGTGTGTGTGTGTGTGTGTGTGT
>CM040990.1:13147169-13206901 GCA_022985145.1 Pangasius djambal
GTAGGGTCTGACAATGGGTCCAAGGATTTCATCCCGATACCTAATGGCAGTCAGGGTGCCATTGTCTAGCCTGTAGAGGTCTGTGCGTCCCTCCATGGATATGCCTCCCCAGACCATCACTGACCCACCACCAAACTGGTCATGCTGAACGATGTTACAGGCAGCATAACGTTCTCCACGGCTTCTCCAGACCCTTTCACATCTGTCACATGTGTTCAGGGTGAACCTGCTCTTATCTGTGAAAAGCACAGGGCGCCAGTGGCGGACCTGCCAATTCTGGTGTTCAATGGCAAATGCCAATCGAGCTCCACAGTGCCGGGCAGTGAGCACAGGGCCCACTAGAGGACGTTGGGCCCTCAGGCCACCCTCATGAAGTCTGTTTCTGATTGTTTGGTCAGAGACATTCACACCAGTGGCCTGCTGGAGGTCATTTTGTAGGGCTCTGGCAGTGCTCATCCTGTTCCTCCTTGCACAAAGGAGCAGATACTGGTCCTGCTGATGGGTTAAGGACCTTCTACGGCCCTGTCCAGCTCTCCTAGAGTAACTGCTTGTCTCCTGGAATCTCCTCCATGCTCTTGAGACTGTGCTGGGAGTCACAGCAATCCTTCTGGCAATGGCAGTTATTGATGTGCCATCCTGGAGGAGTTGGACTACCTGTGCAACCTCTGTAGGGTCCAGGTATCGCCTCATGCTACCAGTAGTGACACTGACCCTAGCCAAATGCAAAACTAGTGAAAAACAGTCAGAAAAGATGAGTAGGGGAAAAAAATGTGTGTGGCCTCCACCTGTAAAACCATTCCTGTTTTGGGGGTCGTCTCATTGTTGCCCATCTAGTGCACCTGTTGTTAATTTCATTAACACCAAAGCAGCTGAAACTGATTAACAACCCCCTCTGCTACTTAACTGACCAGATCAATATCCCAGGAGTTTAACTGACTTGATGCTATACTCTGATTAAAATATAATATTAATATATATTTAATTTATTTATAACATATATATTTAAACAACTTGTAGCCTAATTTAACCCACTGTGACCTTGACCAGGCACTTACTAAGGATGTTGTAAATGCGCTGTGCATGCCTAGTTCACACAGCAACTTTCTTTGTCCCATGAGCTTCATATCTGATTGCTGGCTTATGCCCTCATGAAAGTAAAAACCCCCAGCTCATCGATTTTTCTTTTATGCATTCCGCAGGATCCCAGTCCCTATTTATATCTGTATTTGTATCTGTTTAGAAAACATTATCTGTCTATTCCAAATAATTATTAGCATTTGGGTAAAGATTCCTAATAAAATACAATGAGTCTGAATTAAATAATTCAGTAATAATAGAAGTAATAGCATAGTGAAAAATATTAATAGCATGAAAAATATTGATCATAAAAATCAAATTGGATCTGTATTATTGGAATACTTGCAGCATACAATTCCACCTTCAAGTGTTGGGTCACACTTGCTATCTGAGTCTAATATTTGCAAAGACTGACAGCATTTCCAATTCCTGCCATTACTCTTTTTAGCTATGTGATATTCCCTTACTTGTTAGCCTTGTAGAACCAATCCGAAACAAAAAAAAAAAAAATCGAACTTTAGAGTAAAATGATGTTTATTTATTTTGAATTATCTTTTTAAATACAGCAGGCTTACTGAAGGGGCTGTAGCTCTTCATGAATAGGGTTGGGCAGCTAAGCCCGTGTGTGAATAGCATGCAGCATCTTTGGAGAGATGCTGCAGAAAGAAATGAACACTTGCCATTAAACCCGATACTGTATTCTGAATATTGCTAGATGCAGGAAATTAACCTGATGATTTCGAGCCAGGCCAGTGTGCAGAGTGCTGTGCGCCTAGAGCTGCTCCTGGCAAAGGAGAAACAGAGGAATAATTCGGACAGCCTGGACCAGCTACAGGTAACTTGGTGTCTGATGCAGTGAAATAGCTTACATGGGCTGCACATTTAAAAAGTAAGTGCGTTTTCCCCGAAGTGTTTTTCACCTTATATTTTTATGTTTCTGATTATTAATAGTAGACATTAGCAACACTGAATATGAATTAAGGCCCTCATGTCTATGAAGGTTTTCTGGCATCTGCCCATTACTTTGAATGCCTCATACATCACGGTGACAGGCTTGTTTGGTAATATTGAATATGCTGCACCAATCCTCCAAATAGCTTCAGCAGTAGGTAAACTTATGAAGCTCCTCACGAGAGTGGCAAAACATCTTCAAGGTTTTATGAGTCCAGGCACTTTAATATTAACTACTACTTGCAAATTCTGCTCACTTCTTTTCCACTGCCATAACTCACACTGCACTCAGCTGTAAGCAGGCAGATGCAAATGGTGCCGTATGTGTAATGTAAATGAACTATGGGTGTGCTTGATGTGAGTCAATGGAGTATGTTTATTAATATTTTTTGTGTGTTTATTTATTATTAAGACCTAAAGACCATATTAAACCTGCATAATTGTACCACTGCTTAAGTGGTTAAACTAAAAGCCAAAGGAAAATCTTGTCATATTCCCTTCCAAAGGTCATAAATTTTATTATCTGCGATTTATTATAATCCCATTTGGCAACAGCTACTCTCTGCTAGGGATGGAGGGCGGGATCTGAAGGCAGATTATTAGAAATTACTCAGAATTACAGTGCACCAGAACAGAGGTATGTCTCAGTTCCGACCTAAGCTGCCATCAAAAATACAGTGCAAATTGTTGAAACCTTGAACGTTTGCCATCACTCATTCAAGTCCATTAGTTCCACCTTACAAAGCTCCTCAGATGAGTGGAGAAACACTCATCTTGATTTATGACTACTCAATTACTTCAATGCCTGAAAACGTTCATGAGTCTACTTAAATGTCAAATGTGTCTTATTCAAACATTCTCTCTTTTGCACTGATTTGAAAAATCAGTGCTGTAAAAACACATTAAATCTTGTACAATTATACAGGATTAAAATTCAGCTATTTGGGGCAGCCCCACTGCATTGTCCCACATTGAATAGCACTAAAAAACTGACTTGTTTCTAATTAATGGCCCTTACCATAGACTGTACAGGAGCAACCCCTGGTTCTTAGAATATTATCCAGTGTTACAAAGTGCTGAGACTCTTGAGCTTCTGTCTGTAGTTTTTGGCTTTCCAAATGTTAGTATTTTAGCTTCCATTTGGACAGAATGTATGTAATCCAGAAGGTAAATTAATGCCTGTAGTTTTGCTGGAGAATATGTGAAGCTCTATGTAGATGGAAGCATTAAAAAGGTACTTTGACAAAAAAAAATATGAGAATTCTCTCACAATGACATTGTAAGGGGGGCACTCAACAGACATTAACACCTCTAGTGTGCCAACATTGAGATTGGCTTTCTTGTCTGGTCAGGCCAACAAGATAAAACAAATCAGAAATTGACCTATGACTTACTATAGTAGAGTCATTAATCAAGAAACACCTACATTATTCTATACTAACTCCTTCTAAACTAACTCCCAAATGTTCAACCATGTCCACGAAATATGGGGGATTGGACCAGCTGAAGTTGGATATTGTTTTTTTTTCCTTTAGTCATTCATCTGTAGGGTTCATGTTACAACAAGTATCTTTATGATAAAGCTTCAGTCTGGAGGCATTTACATTGTTGTCATAACCAGCAGTGTTTTGTGCTCCAGTTTGACAGTTAAAACCGTATCTCCATAATAAGGGCAAACAATAGTCTACTGCCAGCTTACTGGTCTTTGTTAGAAACTTCTGAATGTAACAAAATAGTAATTTCCTTCATTGTAGAGATAGTTGTTCTTTACATGAACATATTTTTATGTAATAAATAAGCAACCTCAGAATGTTTTCACTTCAAAATGTTCTCCCTCTATGTTTTAGCAACATACACTTACATGTTCAGCTTTGTAATGAAATTTTAGACAGTTGTTTCCTGACATTTTCCAAGGGAATGTCATTGCTTTGTATTGTGAATATCACTGTTTTTTTTTTGTTTTTTTTTAACTCTGTATACTTAACATAATCTGTTAAAGTAGTCTGAGCTATTATAGTAGTCAACCATATCACTGATACTGAGCAAACCACATTTAAGTTCAAAACTGTGAAACAAAAATGTTATTATTATTATTATTATTATTATTAATTTTAGTGCATGAACAAGAATAGAAGTCATATAACCATTGCCAACCAGCATGCGCCGAACAGCACTGCTGTACACAGAATTGACTCCTTGTTCCAGCCCCAAATGTAAGTGCAGAAAGTCTATATATAATAAAATATTATCAGAAAAAAATCAATTTGGAACAAGAAAAATTAAGAAAACATTGTTATTTATAGCACCCTATAAGATTCATATATCGTTAAAGAACAGTTGATAATGGTCCTATATGGCACCAAAAGTGTTCCAATATTGTTTCAAGACAACATCTTTGCTAAGAATGTACCCTACTGCGCTATCAACCGAAGCATAAAACAAGGCCAGTGTGACATGTCACTACTGCACCTCTGACACAGCTCGTGTGGATTGAAAGATGGTTTTGTATGAAACTGAATAGAGGACCACCAGGGAGGTTTTCTTCAGAACTAGTATAGTTTTCCTTTTGGCTCATTTCATTGTTTAGAACCAATACCATGTTGACTTGTGGAATGACCTCACATGGGTAACCCATTAAAGATCATACTACATTATGGTCATCCTCTGGCCATTCTTACCAACCCAAGTGGTCCATTTTGGCCTAGTGGTCCTCCACTCAGTCACAGAACCACATACACAGAACCACATACAACTCTTGCATTTGTCTCCAACATTGCAAAGGCACTCAGTCTTCCTGTTTCAGGGGCTCAGCAGCCAAGCCTTCTGCCCATTTCTGTACCTATTTCATCCTAGAGGGCTCCACAACAGTGTCTGCTGTTCACTTCACTCCCTGCTGCAACAAAGTGGCATCAGAGGAGGGATAACAAATAGGCAGCAGTATTTACATAGTCTGTGAGCTTCATGCACTGCTATTATGCTGCAGTTAGGGCAAGGCTCTGTAAATGATGGCTGAAGATGCTCCAATCCCAAACAATTAGGGCATGATCACTGTCCATCATCCAATTTCACCAGTGCCTGGAAAAATAAACAGCTCTCCATCATGCCCTGCAGTACCAGAGGTTGGGAAAGTTCAACAATTCACAAGTCCTCGAGAAGAGAATGGCCAGTGGACAAGTGTGTTGTGTAAGGGAGCTTTTATAACCTACCCAAGTGGAATCATTATCAACTACTGGTACTGTGCAAGGTGTCACGGATTTCCCCTTTGCGTATCAGGACAAGGCGATGTTTTGATTTGTAATATGGTCCTGTCTCTGCCCTCCATAATGTCATTAGTTTGTTAGCTGATTGTGTCAGCCTGTTCCGTGTTACTGCTTGATTAGTTTGTTTGTTATACTTTGCTGTTTCTTTGTAGCATTGTGTATTTTTGTCTCTTTATGTCCGAGCCTTGTTTTCAGAAGAGTACTTCCTGGTTTTGACCTTTGCCTGTTTCAACTCTGAATATGGGTTATCCTTGTGTGACGTTGCCTGCATGTGTTTTGTCCGAACACCTAAATAAATGGCCCTGTTTCCATGTTTTATTTAGGGCCATTTATTTAGGTGTTATTATGTTATAATGTATGTGAGAGATGTGCCACATGTGGCACATCTCTCACATACATACATACATACATACATACATACATACATACATACGTACGTACATAAACAAATAAATAATGCTCCAGAAACACATCCTGTGAGAGTTCACCTTTATTCTGAAGTTAACCTCTTAAACTCTCAGCTTATTGTTCAGTTATTCATCTTAAATATTATATTATCAGCAACTACTATGATTTATTCAGTAACTACAATGAAATTAATCGATAGGGTTTGCAGGTATGAACGTAAGTCTTGGCATGCCAACGGATGCTATCAAGCTATCATGCTAGCAAGCTATAGCAACCACATTATGGAATCAGTGAATCATTTGTGACCTCCTGCTATATGCAGTTTGTCCTGTCTTTTAAGCTTTTTTACACACTCTATGGCAGTTGTTTTCTTAGTTTAAACATGTTTTACTTTTATTTATTGCAGAGACGGAGAGTAGAGGAAATTCTGGAGGATGAAAAGGGCCTAACCATAATCAGAAGATAAGTGGAGAAATAAAGGGGGAAAAAATGGAACTATATCCACATTTCCAATCAATGCTGTGAAAACTGTGAAATATAGAAACAATAGAATCTATGGATTCCTTGGTTCCATTTTTTAATAATAGCTGGCAGAAGCATACATTAATAATTTAGCATGGGTGAATACTTTACTGCTGACGGACTGCAAAAAAATTGTAAACCACTGCAATTGCTCCTGTTCACTGCACACTGTTCACAACTTTACTGAAAAATATATTTATGCACTCAAATGACATGTAGCATGATATCAGAGTAGGTAATTATGTTCTAAACTGGATTTAGGAAAACAGGAATGTTGTGATTATACTGTAATTTGATGTCCGACTAAATGTTGTATAATATGCAAAGGACTATTCAGTCTATTCAGTCGTTTTTTTTTGTTTTTTTTTGTAGTGTAGACAAATTACAGTATGTGATACCCACATCCTGGTTCCATTGTACTGTAATCATAGAGCCCATACTGGCCAGCCTACTTAAAGCATTCATTGCTGTGCAAAGGTCTGTAAAAGAGATCATTCAGTAACAGCACAAACTACATGCAGCGAAAATTCTTTTGCCTGAGGTTTGCCAGGTCTCACAGGTACAGGAAGGTAAAACCACCAGGAAAGTAAGGTTTTAAAAGCAATAGGCTGATTATTTGTCATGCAGAAGAGTCACAATACTGTACTTGGATCAGGATCTGAAAATAATATTAGCCTGTATGAGTTACATAACAGGCACTCAGGTCTGTAAGAACCAGTGTATGAACTGCACATTCAAACAGTATAATGCAATTCAGAATGCTAATCAGGATGCTTAAAACTGCACTTGCCTTAGGATGCTTAAAACTGCAATAGCCATATGACTTCATATCATTAATATATAATAGGATAATTATTCCCCTACATACACTAATTAAAACCACAGTCATTTACAATTATCATGCACTGTATCATTTTTTTTTACAGTACAAAATAAAACTAAATCATAAATTTGGTCTGTTATGATATAGGCTATTGTCACATTCAGTATTATCATCTTTTTACATCAGTTATGTAGGTCTCACCCTGATAAAACGGAAGGAAGCTTGCATGCATTTCCAGACAGATATGGGAAACAGTATTAGAGCTGACAGAAAATACACGCTGGATAGCAAAATTCTGACATTGTCGATGCTACAGTTGATGCACATTAGCATGCAAGGTGCAAGCCATCATCAAAGCCCAACATTATCTTTTAACTAAAATCAATCCTTAATTAATGCAAACTAGAAACCAGCACATAATTTATTGTACCTGCTATAAATCAGGCTTTCATTGTACTGCATTGCCGTGTTGTGTGCACCTACAGTTAAGCAGAGAGCTCTACTGACACCAAGTGGCAGGTACACTTACTCTTCAATTCCTGTTTGATATAGAGTGTGAATAAACTTCTCTTTAAGTGTTTGAAATTAAATCTGGTCAGATTTGGTCAACATCTAAAATCTGCTTGCTTAAACTTGCACGCACACACCCATGTATATATATATATATATATATATATATATATATATATATATATATATATATGTGTGTGTGTGTGTGTGTGTGTGTGTGTGTGTGTGTGTGTGTGTTTGTGTGTGTGTATATTTCAAGAAACTGGACATGGGTAAGCTATGGATTATCCTTATTGTATCCTTAGAGTTATTATGATTGCTGTGCTTTTACAGGTAAGGTGTCTGAGACCTTTTATCAAGCTGTTTATTATTCCTGGTGTTTGTCGCCTCCTGCTGGTTGACGTTGGGATTTATCTAAAGATATGAATTCATTTATACTAACCTTTGATTTATATCTAAGTGATAGGCAATACTGTAACATTAAAAGACATTGTACACATAGTTGCAGGAAATTGCGATTTAAAAGGCCTGTCTGGTAGTTTATAGATTATACTGGGTAATTTACAAGAAGAAGGCCTATGAAACAGTTTATTGGAATATATAGGGGTTATGGGGCATATTTGCCTTTATCTGTTAGTCAGATTCGTGAAGACACAACGAAAACATGTCATTCAGTTATATAAAGTTATAAAAACCTGTTGTTTCCTAGATTCCTGCATTATTTGATATATGAGGGAAGAAGCGAGTTTGCTGAGTAAAGGTTCTCGGTGAGAGGAGTTCCACTGGAAAAGACAATTACTGAGGAAGTCCTTCGTCAATCGGCCGAGCAGAACTGACTGAGTTCGCGCATGCGCCGTTCATCCTTAGCCTGCCTCCGTCAAGGGTGTCGATTCTGAAGCTGGAACACTGGAGGAGGAAAAAACGATACTGTATTCCTACATATATAAACAGCGAAAAAAAAAAAAAAAAAAAAAACGGATGTGCTTCAGAAAACGAAACGGCTACCGCCCTCCAGACCATTTTAATGCCAAAATTGTAAGTATCTTCGTGTAGTAGCGTTTTTAAGCGAAACGGTTCAGTCTGCCAGCGGATGGTGGGTTTCCCGATCCGAAAAGGTGCGTGATTTCCTCGAGAACGGGGTCGTCCTCAGTTAAATCCCGGTCTCCTTTTCTACACATCAGCACTAAACCGCTGTTTTTGTTTTTGTTTTGTTTTTTTGCTAGCCTGCAAGCGTTTAGGACTTAATGTGAAACCACCTCTCCTAGAAACAGACGAATGTGTGTGATAAGCTGTGTAAACTAGTGTGGCTATTTGCAAGTGAGAACGCGGCTACTACGGCGTTATTTCCCATGTGTTCCTGCTGATTCGTGCTGCAGTAAAATGACATGTCCGGGCTCAGAGGGAAACGCTAGCTGACATTTGTCTTTGGTGTGTCTGCCGCTGTTTCGAAACCGGGGCTTTGATTTAATTTTCCGAAGTGTTCAGTGAGAAGAATTGTGCGTCTTCTGCGTGTATTTATGTTTATTGTAGGAAGAACGGGTATAGGAAGAAGGTTCGCTACCGGGAGTTGTTAAGAGCCACTTTTCTTTTTCGAGGAAAAAAGAGCAGAGAGCCAGTGAAGATAGCCTGTGGCTATCGAGCCAGATTTCCGAATACAGTCGGATTTAAACAGTGTGCTATTTTACATGGTATTTTCAGTTTTTAGTCTATTCAGAAAGACCCTATCCCCCGGTTTTTAAAGCGAACAATCGCAGAGACCAACCGAACACACACATTAGCCTGCGGTGCTGTGGGAGGGGGTCATTTTCAAGTCAAACATATAGGAAGTGTGGGCGGAAAAATAGCTTGTACTTTATGTTCATTATAGCTACTTATGTGTTTTTATTCTCCTCGTTAATTATAGTTTTTGTATCGTTGTAATTCTCTCCGCTGCATGCTCTCTCGAGTTCTTCCTTTTTCGCATCTCTAAAGATGTTCTCTCTCTCTCTCTCTCTCTCTCTCTCTCTCTCTCTGTGTGTGTGTGTGTGTGTGTGTGTGTGTCTCGCTCTCTCCCTGTGGTTCTGGCGTAGTAAAGCGCGTTCCCGCGTCACGCGCGACACCTTCGAGTGAATGAATCGGGAGCGCGCGCCGCGTGCTGGTCTAGCGAGGAGTGGGCGGGTCCTGGAGCAAGAATGGCGCGTGGCGGCAAGGAGCTTTGAACGCGTTCGCGCGTGGCGTCGCGTAGAGCGCGCGCTTTGTAGCGCGGGGTGGCTGGGGAAGTTGGTGCGGGGGTGAGGTGGGGGGGGGGGGGCTTTTGACGTAATTCGGAGGACTCCCGATTAACAGGAATTTCTGTGAAGAAGAGGAAAAGATGCATATACCTTTTTCTTTGTGACCTATGTGATCACAGTCATGTTACTAATTCAATGGAAAAATGCACGCTGATGTGGTAACTCCAGCTATTAATCAACAGTAACTGATGTTTAAAAATACAGGAGAGAGTGTGTGGTTCTCTGAATCTGTGTTGCAGCCAGAATATTGTTATGCTGCTCACCTGACATGCATTCTCAGGAAAAAAAATGCTACTAAACTGTACCTTTCCCTGTCTCTGGTGTGGTACCCTCAAACATACTCCATCTGCACTTTTAGTATGTGTCTTTAAGCTATAAAGGTGCATGTAGTGAACCTTTAAAGCTTTTCTAAGGTAATGGTCCAATTATGCACCTTAAATCACTTTTAAAGGTACACTGTATGCAGGTTTGTTAAAGGTTTAAAAGATGTACCCTTGAAGGTATCACCCCGGTGACAAAGAAATGTTTTTTTTTTCTAAGTGTGTGAGACTAGAATCACATAACAACACAAATTAATACTGAAGAGACTTTTGACTATCAATACCTTATATTCCATAAATACAGTACAATGGCTTTAACGAAGCCAAGAAAATGTTTAGTGCCATCTGTAGACAGTGAGATGAAATATTGGGCTTTCAGTACCACAGTTCGAAATACGAGACCCTACAAGGTTGCGCTATATATACAGTATTTGATAAATATGAGACTGATTGCTGTGCAAAACTACAGATTCCATAAAAACCACAAGTGAAGC
Source organism: Pangasius djambal (assembly GCA_022985145.1). NCBI lineage: Eukaryota > Metazoa > Chordata > Actinopteri > Siluriformes > Pangasiidae > Pangasius > Pangasius djambal. The sequence goes on from CM040990.1 coordinate 13,157,805, forward strand.
ATAGTACTGTAAATACAAAGACAGTACAGGCAATGACACAATACACACTTACTACGCAACAATATAACAAAAATAAGATTTTGCACAATTGGAAATATTTCTGTCTATTCTAGCCCTAGCCATCATTCTGCAACATGCTGATACGGTGGTTATATATATATATATATATATATCAGGGATGTATAATTAAAAGCATTTAGACCAAAATAACCAAGCAAAAAATACAAAGTTATACATACTCACCTAGGCAAGAAAATGTTTAGTTACAGATAAATATGTTTTTGTTTCTGTTGTGTAACAAAATGCGGGATTTAATTAACACATTTATGAGGTCAAGAGTTCATAAGTATGTCCTGAATATGTGGAAGTTGCCTCAGCAACGCTGCCTCGACACAGCCAATCACATTTCAGACCTGTGCTCTGATCGATTAATATTCATGCTCTTGACTCGGAGCCTCCTTCTGTATGAAATCTTCTGTACATGCGGCACTGCCATAAGAAAGCCCCATAATTTGTAAAAGATGCAATCTCATCTTGCTTGTTGAGATTTTTAAAAGAATCTCATTTCTTGGTACAAATTACTATAAATGCTCATTACTGACAGCTTAGTTAGCTAGCATTTCCTAGTTAGTGTTGTTGTTGTGGATACATTTTTCCACCAATATTGAGACCATGTAGTCAGTAATGTATAGTTTCAGATGGTGATAGTGATAAAGCAGTGTTATAGACATAACACATTTACATATTCCCAGTAGCATGTAGCACTCTCCTGTAAAGTTAGCATTTAAACCGTTGCTTTCAGAGACATGCTGTGATTGACCAGCATATCACAGTGAGAAAAAGTTTCATCGCAAATGTATTTCCTTCTAGTCCGTAAAAATCATCATGAATTCTTGGTTCTGGTGAATCTGATCCAAGAGAATCATACACATTTATTAGTATACATCATTGCTAGTAAACACTACCCTCTACAGTTTAAAGACTTTATCTTGTTTTATGGGTTACCCAACAGACATTTATGAATGAATTAGAACTGGAGAGAAAAACAAGTAATAAAATAAATGATTCTTTGCCATAGTTCTTTTTAAACAATGCTTTTTTTTTGACAATAGCCAAATTTTCACATGCCAGCTTACACATTCTGGTATAAACATGAAACTATGTTTGAGGGACATTTTAGTGGGTGCTATTAATGCATGTTTTCTGACCACTTTTATGTATAAATAATACTTTTTTTCACAATGACCAAAGCCACCATAAAAGCTTCCTCTTCTATTCTATTATTTTTATTTTGTTCATCCATTAGTATGTGTAATGCTAATAATAATAATAATAATAATAATAAGAAGAAGAAAACACAATATATGCTATTCAGTGTCCCTTATTCGTCATTTAAAGTTGCTTTAAATAATTTTAATTTAATTTTATAAATCAAATGACCCCTGGTAATGCTAATCTTATAGCAACCCGATGAAGAGGTAAACTACGGAGCCCCTAATGGGACATGGTGAAGGAAAAAAAAAAATAAGATGGGAGGAAAATTTATATTTCAATGCTTTTGCATTCGCTCCCAAAACTTTTGCATTCCCCGAGAAGCTTTTCTCCCATCTCATATTTTTTTCCATCAGCATGTCCCCTTAGGGGCTTCGTAGTAAACCGTCTGCATGAGCGCATTGTTAAAGTAAATGCATATCGCCTACAAACTGCAAGGAATTTTTTTTTCTTTTTTTGTATATTTTAGAGTAGTTTAAACTTTTATTTATCATTATGACCAAAGAACTGGGCCAGTTAACCTCCCTTGGTTCTATGTTTGCGCTCATCCTAGGATAATTTGCTGGTTAATGCTGGTGTACAGTTAATTTGTTTGGCCACAAACCAAATTTTTATTCGTGTTTGTGTTCAGTTTCAGCAATTTTCATGGTCAGAAATGAAAGCTGCACTCACGTGGGTGTAGCGATGAATTAGTAGGCGTGACGTTCAATATTTGCTGGCACAGTGCCAATGTGCAACTAACCCGCTATTGGAAATGTTCATTGTTTATGTCACATCTGTTTCTTCATCTACAGTAACCACTGTATCCTGGTCAGGGCGCCGTAAAATGGGGACACACCCCAAATAGGGTCAAATAGGCCATCACTGGGCACCATGTACACACACATTGACACATTCACACCCTTTACACAGGGACAATTTATAGTAGCCAATTCACCTACTGGCATGTTTTAGGGAAGTGATAATGGGAAAACAGGGCCCCAAATGCTTAACACCTTTACCTGCTTAGCAGAACGTGACCAGTATTATGGAATACTTTATTGGGAGTACTCTTGCCTCTTGCCTGGCTTATCAGTGTGGAGAATGAATCAAATGTGGATTCTTTAGCAGTTAATTTCACGCCCATTAGCCCCTCGTGTGTCATAAATTCTTTTCATACAAAGGTCCTGATAAATAGCTAGGATCACTGAATGGCAACAGCAGTTACCCTTTAATGCTTAACCATTAATGTTTACTTTATGGTTATAAATAGGACCATCTGAAGTGGTGATGTTTCGCGTCGTAGTAGCGCTTCACACAACTTTAATATTCTGTTTTCGTCTACTTAAAAAAAATGTCGTCGGGTTACTAATCAAACCAGAGAAGGTGAATAAAAAAAAAATCTCTGAAAACTCTGCATTTAATGTCTCCTGGCCTGTAGCTAGTCTCTGATCTGATGAGCTTCCTTTAGCTAAATAATTTGCATATGATTGGATAAGGGTCTGACAGGTGTAGAGTAGATACCCATTCAGTCTCGTAACCTTTAATCATCCTTAAAAACTTATAAAGCACTGATATGCCAGTGTGATTTGATACCAGTGGGTACCAGTTCTAATTTAACGATGCATTGATAAATGAATCATTTATTTTCTCTCTCTTGCAACTCTGTTTTCAAAGGTGACTGCAATACCTTTTGTTCCTAAGATATAATTGCACCTAATTGGTTGGCGGAAGACCAGTGCGATAGTTATGCAATCAATGAGTGTCCATGGGCAGGTTATAGTCTTCACCGAGCATGTTGCACCACTGAATTAGAGCCAGTCTTGTTTTGGCGAAGAGGAGAATTCCAGATATGTTCACTCATTTCTGTTAGCGCATCAGATAACCTGGAGAGCATGGTTTTCGAGAGGTTTTACTGTCGTCAGCGAGGAATCTTATGTTTAAGCCACCGTCACTGGCATGTACTCTACTCAGATGAGCACAGATATATTATATGGTCCAGACTCTTAAATCAAGGTTAACACTGACATAAGGAATTTCATGAATTAAGCCAGCTTAGCTAGCTGTTCCTTAACTATCTTTGGGGTCCACAGAAGCTCTTCCGAAAGACTTCATTCACACTTTCTGTCCATCATATTATAGGCAGGCAGACACGGTCCCAGACTGACAAACATTTCTTTTCTAGCTAAACAGGATATTCCAGTTCGACATGCCTTTCATTGTGAGTTATGCTCTTTTTTATCGGTGACAGAAGCTAAACGAGGCCTAACGTCAGGTCAGCAGGTGTTAGTTCAGTATTAGGAGCTCTAGAAAGTTACTCAGGTTTGGTCAGAATGGCTGAGAGTAACAGATGGCTGTATGACTGTATGCTATATAACCGTGCGGATGGCGGAAAAGAGTATGTGACAGCATGTTTACTTTTTAAGCAATGACAGTTATCTTGAACACATGTCATAAAAACATACTTATGCTTACAAATAACACAGACAGTTAGCCGTAAAATTAGAAAGCAATTTGATGAGGAGCAGTGACTGTGTATGAGTTTTAATTCAATGGTTAACTGATCATTTATTTTCTTATTCTCATGTAGCTCTGTTTTTAAGGCTGACTACAATGCCTCTTTGAATGAAAGCGTTTACATCGGGCGTAATAACCTGCTGCAGTTCGAGTGATTATTTCAGCTTATTTAGCAGATATTAATCTTTTAAAGCTCGTTGCTTAATGGTGAATTGTTGAGTAACTACAGCTTAACTAACTAGAAAAGTATGTAGTTACTACTGCAAGGAACGTGCGTTCATAGTGTAGTGTTGCAAAGCGTTTTTCGTCCTGCCTCTCATTCATTTTCTATGGAGACAGGCAAAAATCCTGCACAGAGGATTGCAGGAACAAAACGAGAAGAGTGGAAAAACACATGGAGGATTTTTCAACTCTATGCAAATGAAAAGTGAACGTTCTTGGGCGATGGCCAATCAGATTGCTTTATGTGGCATGGGTCTCGTCATTATTTACGTCCACGGTCACAGTCAAGCCACGCTGAAGTCAGTGCAGGGCATAATAGAAGCGACAGACAGCAGTGCTGTAACAACTAAAACATGATTACCGCCGCACGGTGACTGAAAGGCACTTTTTAAAGCCTACTGCCAAAAGACCCCCAAAACAAGTAGGAAGAAATGACATTGGTTTAAATTAATGTATTTAATACTCAAATGCACATGAAGCGGATAGGTTAATAGTTTTAAAATGTGTACATTTAGTGGGTGATTTAGTGGGGAATTTAATTACGTTTAAGGAACAATAACAAAGATTTCTGAAAGTTGCAGTTCGTTTGTATAAACCTCTTTTCACTGGGGCACAGATCTAGCTTACACATCCACATTAGGGATGGGCGATTGGTACTGAAGTATCAACACTTTTAATCCTTCGGTTTCCTTTAAAAACACTGATCCTATATACATCTTTATTTTTATCAAAAGAATGTGACCCTTTCAGCGTCTCTCTCCTCCCACGCACAAACACACACACACGCACACACATAGAAATGAACGAGACAGGGAATGTGTATTAGATGTGATATGGCCGAAAGGAAAAGAAGTGAAGTGACGTGACGTGTGGCCAAGTACGGTGACCCATACTCGGAATTTGTGCCCTGCATTTAACCCATCCAAGTGCACGCACACACAGTAGTGAACACACACACACACACCGTGAACACACACCTGGAGCAGTGGGCAGCCCGGGGTTCGGTGCCTTGCTCAAAGGTCTCATCTCAGTCGTGGTATTGAGGGTGGAGGAGAGCGCTGGTCATTCACCCCCCACCTACAATCCCTGCCGGACCTGAGACTCGAACCCACGACCTTCAGTTCACCTTCAGGTTACAAGTCCGACAATTCTACAAACCTGATGAAGCACAATTAAAGGCCAAATTTTCAGTAGACTTTTAGTTTTAACTGAGAAGAACTGAGTACTTACAGGTTTTTGGAGTGATTAATTGCACTTTTATTCAAGGATTATTTCTGTAACTAAACAGAGAGAACAGTCACTAGTTGTTTATTACACCTCGAATTCTTGATGTCCATATCCGCAAATTCCCGCTTGAGAAATCACTACTTTCCCCAGCTTATATACACAAGAGGACAACTTGGAAGTATTGGTATCAGGATACTGGTTTTGTTATTACATAGTATTGGATCTAAATGAAAAGTGGTTATTCACGCAACTTCGTTTGTCGCTACGCCTCTTGTTACAGTAGTTTCTCAGATCGAAGAGTTAACGAATAAAGAGATAAACAGTACATTAATTCTGAGTATACACTGCTGTCTTTAAGTGTTACGTAAATAAATGTAACAATTTATTATGCCAGTATAAACTATTAGAGCACACTCTATTAGAGAACACGCATAGAGCATATTAATAAACAATAATCCCATAAGCCCAACGATTTACTGTGTTTAGTAATATAATTTTACAATATCTCATGGTCACTTAGGTATAGTAATCATGCTTTTTTATATCCTCTGTTTTTTGCATCCCACATGAAGCCTATTTGAAATTAGTTTTGTGAAACAAAAGCACAAGTCAGAAATTTCCTGTCAGAAATCAAATCACCGGCGTTCTTAGTATCCGAGTATCTTTTGCTGCATCGAATCGTACCACTATATATATATATTTTTTTTTTTTCTGTCCTTCATGGTTTGGTCTGAAGGAGGCAGTTGAAGTGCGAGTCACCAAGAGATTAGCCATGCTTCACCATAACAAAAGACAGATCCTAAAAAGGAAGCATGAGTCACGTATGTCAGTCTGTGGCCATCGCTGTGTTTGCTCCATCTTTCCTCGCCAAGTTCTTTGCCGTAATATCGTCATCTTGCAATGCTGTCATTTGAAATCAGTGTGCAAGTTTTTTCATAACTACTTCACTATCATGCGTACCATGCAGCTGGTGTATCATAAGGCCGCACACTGACTGTTTCTTTAATCTTTACCACTACTTTTTTGTTTTGTTTTGTTTTGTTTTTTACTTACGGCTACATTTTAGCCTTTTGCTGTCTTTGTGTATTTTCCACAGTACAGATTCAACAACTTCCCTTTCTGTCCCTTCTTTTTCTTCTCTTGTCTGTTGCTCGTTTCCCCTTTTTCTGAGCTGACTTGATCTTCCTCCTCTCTTCTTCAGCCTGCTAAAGGAGAAGTAAAGTAGGAGATGCTGGCCATGCCACACTCACTCGTGCTTTTAGATATGAATGTAATCAGAGCCCACCCTGGCAATCAAACAGCTTATTAACATTTTCACTTAGACCTGGGGCAATGTAAGTATTATCTTCCCATTAATACTGGGGGAACTCACTGCTTTGTTTGAATTATTAAATGAAAGTGTGTATTTAGAGGAGAAGTACAGCTAAGAATTGGTGTGCTTTCAAAGCTAAGTTGATTGATTGTAGGGTTGTACTATAACAGCCAGAGTGATAAAGACAAGTATTTTGTTCAGACACATTTCAGCTGGCTTGAGAACAAAATAGATTTATTGCATTTGATCCTTTAAACACCAGAAATGTTTCTTTTACTTTGTACGTGATAAGCCAGTAGTCCGTTTAATGTGTTAGATAATCTTCAAAGAGAAGGCTGCTCTGTAGTCACATTAATCATGTGATTGGAGATAGATAGTACAGATAGATCAGCAAGACAGCCAACGTGTACAACCGAACAGACAGGCAAAACCTGTGAATGGAGAGTATGCAGTTTAATGCCGCAATGAGTCATTAAAAAAAAAAAAACGAGATGTGATGTTAGCCATTTGGGTAATATTACAGTCAGTTGTGGTTAATTAATTAAGAGCTCCACTAATTAATATAATCACTAAAATAAAACTAATTGTGCAACACAATTTAATGGCCATTTTGTCAACTTGTTAACAGATTTATGGACAAATGAGTATAGTGTTGTTGTTTTGTTTTTTCTTTAACAAAGCATATTTTCTGATTCATCTGCAAAGTTTTTAGGTTCTGTTAAAAGGTCCTGATGTCTGTATACTGTATATTAAAATAGAGTTTCTCAAAGTGGGGTCTACGGACCCCCAGTGGGCCGTCTTGCATCACCAGGGGGTCAGTGATTTTTGAAATTTATTACAGTGGTGGAAATTACAGCTAACCATAATCAAAGTTATATTCGTTATTGCGTTCTTATAGATATTAGACTGTTTGCCTGGTTACTTGAATTGAATGGGTTTAATCCAAACCTCAAAAAAGGAGGCCTATAAATAATGTCGACTGGGTATTACGGTGTTCTGTTGGTTGAAATTTAAGCAGTGGAAAGCTCCATTAAATAACCAAAATGTTATTATATACATTTAAATACTGAGCCCAATATGCACCACATCTTGGGTTTTGTTTTTAAAAAAAATGGTGTTGAGGGCTTCAGTGAAATTTATTTAACAGTTAAAGGGATCCCTGGCTGTAAATAGTTTGAGAGAGCCCTTGTATTAAAAAATGACAACGATCTTAAAAAAATGTTTTACGCTCCCTCCCCCCTTTCTCATTCTCTCTCTCTCGTTCTCTCGCTCTCCCTGTCTCTCTCTGTCTCTCGCTCATCTCCGTTGGAGACCAAATACTGCAGTACTATAGTATAGTAACCACAGGTCCTGAGCAAATGAAAGCGAAACACCATTACAGTAGGCAGCTCATGGCAGTCTTTGAACCTGGAAAATCTATTTTGTTTCTGCAACACTGAAGGTTACTTCCTGTGTGATAACAGACTGTGTGGTTCCAGACCAGAATTAGCGCTCCAAGAACCCTGCAGCCTGTATATAGACATCAGTCATCAAGCAAGATGTGATCATTTAAAATTGTGATCTCCTGCTGGTAGGGCAAAAACGTTTCTGCTGCAGAACACGAGAGCCCAAACATATGCTTTTACATGTGTACTTGTACTTACTTATCTTAAACACGGGTTGTTCATTATTTACCTTTATATACAGTTATCTCCAGTTCAGGAAAGGCTGTGTGCAAAGTTGCCGACTTCCCTTCAAAAGTTACATTCATATTTTTATACAGGGGAAGTTCTCTGTATTCAGGGTTGCACAACACAGTAACCTAAGTTGTTAATTTTCAGAGTATGTAAATGACCTGCTTCATGCCTAGTTCACGCCTCAGAGGTTGAGTAGAGCTGTCCAAGATGGAGGGTTTTTTGTTTTGTTTTGTTTTTTTTGGGTTTTTTTTGGTAATAATGTCCAAACTTGTAACACAAGAACTAAAGCCCAAAAGAAAATCAGTGTATAGAAAACATGAACTGACGAAGTAGATCAAGTTTTTTTTTGTTTTGTTTAGTTTTTTTTTTGCTGTCAACTGCAATAAGATGTAACATTAAAGCAAGAGAGAATTTAAAAAGAAACTTATAAAAAGAAAGAAAGGCTAATACGATGATTATGTGAAGGAGAAGAATGCAAGCATTGAAATAAACATCTAATCAGAGTCTAGTATGAGGCCAATAAATTGCTGCATGTCCTACTTGTATATATCACAATAATACCTGCAAATAATTCTTATTTTAACAATACGGTTTACACCTTCAATACTGAGCAGCTTATAAAATAGCACTTGATCCAGCATATTCAGCATCAGAAAGCATGAGGCTTAGGCTGGGGTGAAAATGCTGTATCTGTTGAGTGTTGCAAGTGACTGAATAGGGCTGTAATGAGACGGTGTAGCATATCGCATCGTTCGATACAAGGCCCTGTTTGATTTTGATGCATTTCCCGAACAATACATCCACCAGACCGCATAACAAAGTAAGCTATGCATCATACAATAACACTTATATTACGTGACATGTAATAAACATTTAAACTCAATCAAGCCCACACTCTCTCTTCTGAAAAGAGGCTACGTGGGTTTAAAAATAGCATGCTTCTCCAAAGCACGCTGTTTTTCATGAGCCATATTAGCTGGCACTAATAACACACACACATTCTCACGCACACACACACTGTCTCTCTCATGCTTTAAGACAGCATTTCCCAGCTGGTTCTGTCTGGTTTAAAGGGATCACAGTGGCAGTCGGAAAGTTCATATTCGAAAAGCGGAGCATTCAGTAACACGTTTGAGCTATATAGAACTGCATGATTTTCACACCACAGCTAGATAACAGCTGAATGCAAAATAAAGAGTCTTGCGCTTCAGACATACCCCTTAGAGTCACGCCTGCGTTGGAAAAAAAAAACTTATCATGACACCACTGTATCATTATCATCGAATTCGAATTATGTGTATCGTTACAACTCTACTGGATAGGCCACGAAAAATATTTATGTTTGGTTTTTTTTTTTTTCAGTTTTTGGAGCAGTGAATTGTACAACGATGTTCATGTGGTCGGTAATATGTGCGCAGGATGTTTGAATTTACTATCTTGATCTGTTGAATTAATAAAGTAATGGCAACATTTCGAACTCAAAACCCCATGCTGTGTGTGTAACTCCCACACAAATGTCTGAGAAGTGCTTAGTTACATAGTTGCATCTGAGGTCTGGTCTCCTCACTACATGCTTGTAACTCAACTCTGAATGTGACCCTAAATTGCTAAATTGTCTTTAAATTAATTCGTGTGTTAAAACTGCTAAACGCTGTTCAGTGATCATTAGTATGTGTGTAACATAAGCTGCACTGAGACTGTTATCTATTAAAATATGATCATGTAAGCAAACGGTCATACTTTCACTGTGGCTAGTTTGAAGCTCAGAATATTCTGATTGTGCGTAGAGTTAGTCGTGACCTGGTACCAGTTCTACTTACTCTGCTTTCTTTCCGAATGTAAGTCTCGATAGAAGTCCTTCATCTGACTATATGGATAAAACATCTACATGTAATTACAGACGTGATTGCATTTCTTGCAACACGAACGTACTGAATAATGCATGCGCACTCAAACTCAATGCATTTGAAGTAAGCACTGTCCTTTTCTTTCTCTCTTTTTCTTCCTCTATGTGTGCATATGTGTTTGTTCTTGTACATCCTTGCATTTCCATGGTGCGTTTGCGAAGGAGAGGTCCGCAGCCTGCGGGGGGATGACATGCATGTGTCCAGGCTTTTAACAACGTTGAGGATTGTAAGACTAGTTGGCTGCCGTCCACCGAGCCATGATGGACATTCTGGTAACTCGCCGCTCTCGCTCGCCTGCTGCCGCTGCTGCTTGGGGTTGTGTGAGGTCTTTTCTTCAGTGGTCGTTTCCTCTTTTTGTCCAGTGGTGCTAGTTTTTGGGAACGTCAGTATGACTCGTCAAGAGTGCCGTGTGTTATGCTGATGATGCACACACGCATGCATGCATGCAAGACCTCTATAATGCAGTTCAATCAGTTTTGACGGGCACACCCTTAGTTTGCATTGTACGCAGTGTTTCTATTATGGTGTATGAAAGAATATATGGAACATGCTTATATTCCGAAACGTGCACTTTTCAGTCTTAAATATAGGACTGTTCATGGATGTTCAAGTCATAACGTACACCATATGGCCAAAAGTTTGTGGATACCTGACTGTGATTTTTTTTTTTTGATCATCTCATTCCAGATTTAGTCCCCCTTTTCTGTTATAGTAACCTCCACTCTTCTGGGAAGGCAAAATTGTGGAGCATGGCTGTGGGGATTCAACCACAAGAGCATTAGTGGGGTCAGGATGTCGAGTGAGGAGGTCTGGAATGCAGTCAGCATTCCAAATGATCCCAGAGGTATTCAGTGGGGTTGAGGTCTTGCTGTCTTCATGGACCTCACTCTGTGCACAGGGGCTTTGTCATGCTGGAACAGGTGTGGGCTAGACCCCTGATTTCCAGCAAGTTAGCATTAAATTGTAATGCTACATCCTACAAAGTTACTCCTGTCATTTCCTGTCAGTTTTTAAGTAACAGTTTATTTAATAGTCAGTTAGTTAGTACATTTAGCTTAGCCATAACAACACATCTTGTGTACCTGTATATTTACAGCTATTTGCACCACATCCCTATGAAGCATGCTGATACATCTGTAGTATTGTCAATGTCATGACTATGGGAGTAGCATACTGTCAACTGAAATATCACACACCAGAGTCTGCTGCTGCTCACCATTAGAGTTAGTGGCTTTCTGAGGTCCTTTGATTATATTTTGTTTGTTGCATATACTCTGTCGCGAAACTGTAGCTAAGCACCAGTACTCGAGACACCCAGTCGACGTAGCGGGCCATTCCTGCAGCTGGAATTCAAACGCGCATTGTTCCGTAGGTACAGCCATGAGTGAGGGAGAGAAGTGTAAGAGCGCAGGGTGGGAGTGTGGGATAAGACTCTGAGTTAGCCACATGATTTATGTCCAGTCAGACATGGCATCTGGATAAAGTTAGAGTAAAGCAAGATTTAGATCTAAAAACAGACAAGCAGGCAGACATTCTTCCTGTGCATGTGTATGTGTGTGTAGAACTAAGTGAAGCCAGCAGACATCTCTTAAGCACTCTGCCCAGGCTGCATATCTTGCGTTTATCTTAAACGCATATCTCAGTAAGCTGTCATATATAGTTTTGTGCGTGTGCGTAAATGCAGATGGAAATTAAAGGAAAAAATCAAGTTTCTTAATAAGGTGCTGGTCACTACAAGCCGTTCAGTATGTCTTGCCATAAATTCTCTTGGTCTGTACTGGAGGGATGAACACCACTGTTCCAAAGGATATTCCCTCAGTTGGTGTTTTGCTTATTGCTCTATAAGTTAGGGTGAGTTGAGATTTGCTGACTTTGCAGGCTGTAGCATACGATTGACGTCATTTTTTATCCTCGTCAAACCATTCAGCGAGCCCTTGCTCCCTGTGGGTGGGGGTGGGGTCATTCTGGAAGAGAGCACGCCCATAAGGATAGAAATGCAGAGGTGCCAACAGCAACAGTTCCGCCGTAGCATTTCCTTGTTACGGCAGTCCGCGAGACACCTGAAAACCATGCCATTATGCTTTCAGGTTTGTCTGTCCAGATTCTCATTAGCACGATATCTAAAGAACAAGTGGTTGAATGCTTGTAGGATTTGAACTGAATTATTATCGTAAGCAGCAGATGAACCGATTCGATTTTGGAATTGATCTAAACAGGATCAGGGTCGCAGCACGGTCACATATCTGAAATAGTTTTTCTTCAATAGCTTCCTTCACGTTGGTGGCTTGTTGGTGGCGGAGGCATCCTTGTTGATGGCGTCGACACTGAGTTCAACTTGTTTAGATAAATCAGCTGTCAGACCAAGCGTGAAAAATACTCACCCGGCAGAAAAGATAGTTTTCCGATGGAAAAGTTGTGAAAGCCGCATTTGTATTCTGGTAGCTATCACATCTGCTTTGTGGCGACTTTATCTAGATGAACTTTTGGACTTTTGTGCCAGTAGAAATTTAGTGGGGATTACTCTGGTCAGTAAAAAAAATGGAGATGGTGCTTATTCTTAAATAGCACTCACCTTAGACATTTGCCCTTCTGTTTTCCTGCTGTTGCTTGGGGCACATGTGGGGGGAAAAAGACATAAGTCGACCCATGCACTGTTATACGCTAGGGTCTTTGTAGTCAATTTTTTTTTTTTTTTTGAATTTCGCCTGCTAGGATTTTGTGTCTTGGTGTCATTGCACCTCTGGAAATGTTACCTCATGGGATAAAAGTGATCAGTCAGAATGGTTTAGTATTGATTTGCACTGGAGCCCCATGCAGGATGTATTCGCTCCTGTTCCCGGGACAGGCTACAGATCCACCGCGACCTTGAACATGTTACTGAAGATGAATGAATGAATGATTTGCAGTGATTCTTCCCTTTAAGTGGACATGTGAGAGATGTGGACCGATGTGTTAGTGCTTTGTACCACGTGTAATTTGTTGTGTAATACGCTAAACGTTTACTACATCGACTATATATACAACCTGTGCACAGTGCTTGAGGGATGAGAGATCTAAATACTAACAGTGTAATGTTTTATAGCATTATATTGTGTTCTCTCTCTCTCTGTCTCTCTCTCACTCTTTCTCTCTCTCTCTCTCTCGCTCTCTCTCGCTCTTTCTCATGTTGCCCCCAGGGGAGACATGACTAGTTTCTCATGACTAATGCCAGGTTTTAGAAGTCAGTCTGGTTACTATGTTGGTACTCAGCACTGTTTTTTTTTTTTTTTTTTTTTTTTTTTTTTTTTTTTTTTTTTTTTTTTTTTTTTTTTTTTTTTTTTTTTTTTTTTTTTTTTTTTTTTTTTTTTTTTTTTTTTTTTTTTTTTTTTTTTTTTTTTTTTTTTGTCTTTCTATAAAAGGAGCTCTCTTGAATGACCGGCTGAGTTTGATTTCTAAAATAATTTTTCTGTCTTTAGTAAAATAATCGTCACAGGGAGCCTTAAATTTGAAATGATTCTTATTCTCTAATGAATTTCTGCTCTGTTGCTGAGACTAAGACATGATCTTGTGCTTCTGTTTGTATATGCGTATTTGAAAAGGGCATTTTTCACTGCCTTCCATGTTGTTGGTATTCGGCAGATTCTAATGCCTGGTTTTTGTCCTGAAATGTTAAAAATTTTTTTAAAAAAAACCTTGAAAGCATACTGTTTGTCAGGTCATCTGTCATAAAGTAGGATGTGGTTAAGGTGAACACTAGACGTGTTCCAGTGTTGTTCAAGCGCTATCTTTTTTCCCTGCGTACATGCAGAACAGGAAGTAACTTTGTTTCCTTGGGGGTGAGGCTGAAGAGCTCGAGGCCAACCTGAGATTTGCCTTTCATCTGACGTTTCCAAATTTAGCGCGTTGCATTTCACTGCGCAGTTCGCATTGCATCATTTAGTTACCCTCTTTCTTTCACACTCTCAGAAATTCCAGATTGCCTCAGAACCTTTTGTGCCTCAAACAGAATCAAGTTGCAAGTACGTGAATGTGAATTCGACTGAGCATTTGTTTCACGAGATACTGCATGTTAAAAGACTCTGGGTATGATTTAAGGCTTGGAACACTTTATTTCCTGGTGGACTTTTTTCTGGTTGCTGAAAAATGGTTTAAAAAAAATCTACTTCTTCTTTATATTGGATGTTAATTCCACCTGGTTCTTTTTTTTTTTTTACTTCCGGTTGCTTTGTGTCGGCCATGTCTTTCAGCTTGACAAGCTTAGTTTTGCAATATTGTGAACAAATGACAGCATAAATGAATCTTTATAAGGTCGACCTGGTTTGAGAGTTAGGACTGGGAAGAAGCCATATTCTCACGAGTTTTCAATAAACCTTGAGGGATATTTATACTGTGCATACATTTTTAAAGAAGGCGTCATTATTCCCTTGTCTACATCTTCTACAACAAAAGACATTTTCTATTTATTTACATATAGCTCCCATTATAGGACAACGTTAAGATTGAACCAGTAGTGTAATTTTGACTGTACGCACTATGTGCTGACTATTGAAACTGAAAATGTTGAAACTCTGCCTTTTAATTTTTTTTTTTTTTTTTGGAGAAAAGACAGGGCTGTAGTGTGATGTAGTGTGAGTAAAACAGTATACACACCAGAACAGGGAATACTGGTATCAGTTTCTTACCAGTGACACATGATATTCACAGCACCCCATCCAGACTGAGTGAGAGTGATGTTTTTATAATCCTCCCACTTTCAGCTCTCTGTCTCCATGTGGCCCTAGCGCCCGATGCCTTCAGCAGTTAGCTTCGCTTGCCAAATCGAATTTCAATTCATTTCACATGTTGATACTATATATAGTGCTTGTCATGCCTTTTTTTCTGTCACGTTCGTTTGTGACCACTCTGTGTGTGTGTGTGTGTGTGTGTGTGTGTGTGTGTGTGTGTGTGTGTGTGGGCATATTTTTAATATTTTGGTTTGGACCAAAATGTCCCCACATGGATAGGACCTTGTCGAGACATTTGGCTGATCCCTGCATGAAAAACTACTTTTTTTATTTAAAATAAAAAAACTAAACTAAAAGGTTTAACTAAAACATAAGAGGTTAAGGTTACGGTTAGATTTAGGTGCAAGAATGTTAATATTATATTATATGTGTGTGTGTGTTATGAGGATTTGGATGAGCATTTATTTGATGATACTATGACTGTACTGTTGTTTTTGTTGTATTTTAATTTATAGCTCCATTACACGAGATCATAAAATCATAAATTCATTAGCTAGCCCAGCAGGCAAGTAAAAGTTTCAGTGTGCTGCCCAGTCCCATGTTTTGGGTGAAATCTAATTGAGGTCAACAAAATGTCATCAAGTCGTTGGTCAGTGTTTTGGCTATGAGCCGGCATTTGTTGTCCTCGCGTCACATGTAAAAAGGTATTTGAGTCTGGCTCTTTATTTTCTCCTGACATGTTTAACCACAACGTGACCGCACCTAGTAAGCAGGACAGTTATGTGACGGCTTTGCAGCATTTGGTAAGTGTTCCTGATTAAGAAAAGATTGTCTGTTAATTAATGCGCCTAGTAAAAACTGTTCTACTGTCAACCAGATTGTGTGAGGCATGCATCTCTGCAGCCTGGAGCCAGCTCCAAATAGGCGGTACAGCTCCAATGATGTGGGGCTAGCATGTTAACGTTTGATAGCGCATCTCAGGAGAAGATGATTCTACCTTCTTGGATCGAGGTGGGTCGCATCACTGTGAAGTGCATAACATAACAACATATCAAGTGAAAAACATTGCAAAAGTTAATAGGATTATTTCTTCTTCTGGGAAACTACAACTAAAAAAACGAACAGCCCAGACAAGAAATGTGCTTGTCCTGGCCGCCCAGGCTACTGATTTCTCCACTCCAGAGTAATACGTTCCTATAATGTAGTCGTAATTACTGTTCTAAGGTCATCACAGAGGCTCATTTCAAGTCTTCATATTGTACTCAGCTGTTAGCAGTACCATTCTGTGTTGGCATGAACGATGAATGAGGCACTTGGTGCTGTTTTGAGGGGTTCCCGCTTTTATGGCGCAGCTCGATGTGATAGGAGACGAATATAAAAAGTCCAAGAGGAGGAGATGAAGGGAAACCAGTAATGATACAGCTGATGATGGCTAGAATAACATCAAGATAGCCGTGGGATGTCATGGAAAGAAGTCGTGTTCTTTTTTTGGGGGCCAGGAAGGTTTTCAGATATGCCATAATCAAATAACGTCACACACTCAAGTACCAGCTCTCTGTCTCACACTCAGAGGTGAATAATGGCTGAGTTGCAGAGTAGAAAAAAAAGATAGATTGAAATAAGGGGACGAGAAGGCAAGTAGTGAACATGTTGAAACCGTCATGTCAAAAGGGGGCAGAGACCCCCAGAGTTCACCACTGAGAACCTCATGTGGAGCAAATTTAATAAAACTGTATTAGAGTATTTGTTTATTCTGCACACACTCATAGCCATATAAGGTGAAGTGGCTATGTTTGCTGAAAAAAAAAAAAAAATTGCATAACACTATCTTTACATCACATCCCAGAACTTGCTGTTTTCATTGGTATTCTCATGCCCACATGGTCCTGAACCTTTTACCCCCTACGATCTCCGACTTCTGGCCTGAGCTGTAAGAAGAGGGACTCTAGGGTTGGGTAAGACAGGAAGTCAGCACATCACATTGGCATGATGCACTAAGGGACTCTGCACTTCCCCCTTTCGCTTTGACTCCATTAGTGGATTCACCACATGTAATAAAATGATAATAATCATGATTATTTATGCCCCTAATAGTGATAAAGAGTAGAAGCTGAAATGGTGTCTCTTTAACTGTTAGACACAACCTTTGTGACGCAGAACGCAAACCAGCCTTCCATAGAAGGCATGATTCTGTTTCCTAGCGTTTCCTAACAGTGAACAAAGCTTACAAAAAAGTTAAAGGCTGTCCAAATAATCTGGAAGATTTGGTACGAAAACGTTGCATTGAGGACGTGTGTTCACGTAGCCTGTGTGCTTATCGTTTGCTCTGGTCTGAAGAGTGTCAGAAAGAGGAAGAGACAACGCTGACTCACTAGGTTTCACACACGCCCTTGTGTCACTTACAACATCGGGCCAGTTACAACACTTCCCTTCTCTGCCTGTTTCTCACTTGCTCTGCTGTGGACTGTACAGAGGCCAAATCCCTGTAACTCAGGATTTAACCTTGTCCATATCACAAAGATTTTGATCAGCCTGTATTCATTATGTTTTATTGCATCATGCGTGTTTCTTTCTCCCATCTCTGTGCGAGTGATTGTTTATACTGGGATTCACTTACATGGGCGTCAGACTGTTAGATACAATAATTCTGGAAAGATACATTCTGTTAAAATGTTGAAAACTTTCCACATGCACATGCTCGGGTGCTTAGAGAGAGAAAGAGAGAGAGAGAGAGAAAAAGTTATATAATAGCATTGTGGTTTTAACAGAGGCGTAGGTTTCATTTCACCTTTAGATGGGGGCACTTTGATGTATACTTCTGTGTTGAAGCATGTTTGCGTGTCACTGACACGCTCACGTGCCGTCCTCAGAGAAGCTAACTGTGCACTGTGCACCTGATTGGTTGGCGGAGATGCGTACATAGAAACTTTGTCACAAGACGCTGTGAACCTTTAATCAGATTTTACATAGTAAAAAGTAAGCAGTAAAATGTTCCCTTATCACATTCAGTACTTTCAGTCTTCTATACGCTGGGGATGTTCTCCCTAAAACCCTTTTCTAGTGTAGTCTGTTAAACATCTTCTACTTGCAACAGAAACTGAAGAAATTAAACGTCTCCCCTGAGAGACATTTGCATCAAACATCTATAAATGAACAGCGCGAACGAGTAGATCAGGTTTTGTTTTTGTTTTCATGTTTGCTTCACACATGGTGATATGATTGCATTATTGTATATGGACTTATTAAGAGAGCTTAGTTACATCTAATAACTCGTTACGTTTATTTACATTCCCGAATACAGTTTCGCAAGCATTCCTGGTCTGGTTTCAGACTCACTTGATTCTATCAAAACCCAGTGCATTTGCGTTCAACTTATGTCATCACAAACGTGCGTGGAGAACACAATGTGTCACTGTATTTTTTTATTATTATTTAGTCTCTTATCATATATTTATATATACAGTCAGGTCGGGAATTATTTGGACAATGACAGAGTTTTTGTGATTTTGCTTTTATACACCACCACAATGGATTTGAAATAAAACAATCAAGATGTGATCGAAGTGTAGCCTTTCAGCTTTATTTTAAGAGGTTCCACAAAAATATGGCATTTACCATTTAGGAATTACAGCCATTTTCAACAAAGTTCCTCCATTTTCAGGGGCTCAAAGGTATTTGGACAAAGTGACATAATTGTAAATATAACCATGATTTTAATACTTGGATGAAAATCCTTTGCAGTCAATGACTGCCTGAAGTCTGGAGCCCATGTTCTCAAAACTCAAATTCTGAGTTTCCTCCCTGGAGATGCTTTGCCAGGCCTTCACTGCAGCCACCTTCAGTCGCTGCTGGTTTGTGGGTCTTTCTGCCTTCAGTCTTGTCTTCAGTAAGTGAAAAGCAGCTCTGTTGGGTTGAGATCAGACGACTGACTTGGCCATTGAACAATATTCCATTTCTTTGCCTTCAAAAAGTCTTGAGTTGCTTTCGCAGTATGTTTAGGGTCATTATCCACCTGCACTGTGAAGCGGCGTCCTATCAGTTTTGTAGCATTTGGCTGAAAGTGAGCAGAGAGTATAGCCCTTTACACCTCAGAATTCATCCTGCTACTTCTGTCAGCAGTCACATACACGTATACGTACCTTCTCCAGAGTATTCTTGACTTCTGTTGATGCTGTGAAGGGGTTTTTCTTCACCAAGGAAGGATTCTGCGATCATCCACTTTAGTTGTCTTCCGTGGTCTTCCAGGCCTTTCGATGTTGTTGAGCTCACCAGTGCTTTCTTTCTTTTTAAGAATGTACCCAACTGTTGATTTAGCCACACCTAAGGTTTTTTTTCTCTCTCTTATAGATTTATGTTGTTTTTTCAGCCTAATGGTCTACCTGGTCAATTAACGTCTTGTTAGTCAACTGTCCAAATACCTTTGAGCCCCTGAAAATGGAAGTACTTTGCTTAAAATGACTGTAATTCCTAAATGGTAAATGCCATATTTTTTGTGGAACCTCTTAAAATAAAGCTGAAAGTCTACACTTCGATCACATCTTGATTGTTTTATTTCAAATCCATTGTGGTGGTGTATAAAAGCAAAATCTTTTTTACTTTGAAACGACATTGCTCTCTGGTTCTGTTGAACCCAGGCTCCTTCAATGTTTTGCTTAACAGTGCAGAAACGTCTGCATTCTTATGAGTTTGGTTTGACTGCGCCTGTATGTTTTCTTCTCCCCATATCTGAATAAGCCACCTCACTATTTCTGTGTCCCACTCATGGTACACGTGTGTTGTGGAAATTAATGCTAAAACACACGCACAGGTTACTTTGCTTCCTGAACAAATGCGGACCCGAGTATGAGTTGCGTTCACATTCATGAGAATTGTGGAACAGTTCCGGTTCAGCTGAACTCAGACCACCTCCTACAGGCAGTCTGGGGTTCGGCACTGTGGTGTGCTTCCTGGTCCGCATGACAGCTTTCACGTTACCAATTTTTCATGCAAACCATGTTCTGTTTCAGACAAAACCGCCAGTTTGAAATCCCCCATAGTTATTCCCCTATTGCATTTTATTTATTATCCTTACAGGAACTGCCCTTTGTTTTTGGCTCAGAGACTGCTTTTTTTGTGTGTGTTTTCTGTAAATTCTGGTTTGGTTCATTTGACACAACCTCCAAGAGTATACACTCGTGTTACGTACAACACACACGTACACACCCGTGTACGTAGATACACAGCTGCAGAAGTATAAATCAGCCCTAACCCATCTTAGGTTTTTCTATTAAATGTTTTATATATGATAGTATTCAAACTTTCCAAAGAAATAGGATGTCTCAGGCAAAAGTTGCTCATCAGCTGTGCAAGCGTTTATATAGGCTATATGATGTACTCTATCACTCCTCTATTCTATCTGACTATTCACAGCTCAACACCATATCTGTTATGTTTCACTTTTTTAGCTTTGTTAACATTAACATTACCCTTTACATAAAACGGGCCGCTGACCTTAGGAGTGAAAACCTACATGCCATGGTCTCCACATCGGTAGTCCTTGTAGCCTTGTAGCTGTTTAATATAGAGTGAAATGCTCATGTACCAACAAGCTTTTCCCTTTGTGGAAATTTGAGCAAATGTGAGCAAATGGAAAATGCAGGTATTAGTATGAAGAGAATAAATGCTCCATACAGAACTCAGATAGGCTATGAAGGATTTATTCTGTTCTGAATAGAGTACATTTGAGTATTTCTCCCAGGTTGTCACTATGGGTGTTATAGGCTAGTGTGAGATGAGCACTGTCTCCGGTTCTTTGCATAATGGTGACCTGCACTTTAGTGATGTAGGCAAAGTGAAAATGTCTTATGTGCAAATTCTTGAGGGTGCATGAATTAAAGAAAATGGTCATTACTGCTCCATAGTGATCCAGCCCTAAACACTGACCATCTGAATGTTGACCTTAGATGAGAAACTTGCTAACTGTGGTAGATGTAGCTTTCAAACTACTAGCCTGCAGCACTTATTTTACTCCAGACTCATCTTACAGTTTACTGTAACTCCTGGCTGACAGTGACTTACATTCTCACATGTACTCAGTTTACCTCGGAAAAACGGAACTGCACGTTCAGCTGAGGTGGCTGACTCTAAGCCATTTCCCACTTGACTTCCATGCACAAGAATAAAAACGGTGTGACAGAAGTGTAGTAGCCTCTGAATTGAACCTGTGGTAGTCTGAAAGTTAGATTTAGTTGAAGTTAGATTTTTACTGAGCATCTGTAATAGGAGAGGACAGCTCACGGCGCTCCACACATACTCCACACCCACAGGTCCCCTGTCTCCTTCCAAACCTAGGCCTATGGGTTTTAAATAAGCATGTTTAGCTGTTGGACTAAATATGCATAACTTTACCCATACAATGTGTGACTTTGAGTTTAGGGGGAACCAGTCTCTCAGTGAGGTCAAACAAGGTCAAATGAAGTCTCTTCCATGGTTCTAAGCGAAGTATCTTCTTTGTTGGCTTTTTTTCCTACCTCTGCATCTTGATTTTTTCTTTGCTGCATAATTTCCTCAATTTCACGTGTGTCTTGGTGTGTTGTTTGTGTGTGTGTGTGTGTGTGTGTGTGTGTGTGTGTGTGGAGACTAATGATAGGAATATCTGACAGTTTTGACCTTGTGGGACATTTGGCTGGTTACTGACAGTAAAGACAGTGTTAGGCTTAGGAGGCATACTAAATACTGGCATTAAAAAAATATGTCAGTGGAAAATACTTACAAGAATAGTAAGACAAGCTTTTGTGTGTGTGTGTGTGTGTGTGTGTGTGTGTGTGTGTGAGCGCACGTGTCTCCCAGCCTCACTTCTGGGGATCTCCACTTCTATGAGAGGTGGAAAAACTTCCGCTTTTATAAATGTGTGACTAATTTTGTGTGTAGTAGAGCTTCATGTTTGGTGCAGGAACTGGCTTAAGAGAATCTCCAGTAGTGTCAGGGCACTGGACCTGTCTAGCTCGGTGTATGTGTGTCTATTCCCGGAGCACCATACCAGGCAGCTCTCTTATTGGGCACTCATGCATTTTGGAAATCCAAGCTGACTGTTAGTAAATTCCCTGAACTGAGTCAAGTGTGTATAAGGGAACTTCAGAAGAGCTGGTGCGGACGTGCATTGAACTTGTCTAGAGCTGTCTGTTGCTGGGCCTTTACAACAGTGTCACTCCTGTAATTCCCGTTTTCTGTTCCAGCAAATATCCCAACATCATGTTGTGAGGTTCTGCATGTTTAGCACATATATAGATGTTATATACCTTTTGTTAGTGTGTTTCCCTCTAACTGTAAGGGAATTAGATGCACCCCCGACCCTGAGTTGGCCCTAATCTGATTTTGTTAGGTACTGCTGATCTAAGACTGCAAGAATGGAAGAATAATCGCACAGATTACTTCTCAAATAAGTGCTTAATTGGTTAAAACCCCAGGGTGAGAGTCATATTGCTCTTTAAACACACAGCATCAAGAGACAAAAGCCCCAGCCAGCTGCCATGCGCCTCTCTCTCTCACTCCGTCTCTCTCTCTCAGACAAGAATGTGCTTTCTTTTTTTTTTTTTTTTTCTGTTGCTCTTTTGGGTCAAGTGATGCAGCAGTTGGGGTTGCCAGGACTTGATCAAAACCCTCCTAATAGGATTTTGGAGGGAGGGTTAATGAGATGAGAACCGTCTCAGCTGCATATTTGGCTCCACACAAGCAACTCACTCACTCACACACACACACACACACACACTTGGTTTTTTGCTCACAGCTTTTTTTTTTTGGACACTGTCAACGCTATCACACTGTCATTTTGAGGAATTTCAGAAAGATTTGATATTGATATTATGTGTAAGAAGAGGGCTGCAACTAATGATTCTTTTGAAAATTCTGGATTATTTAAAAAATCAAGGCATGGGAATATTATCAAGTGCTTATGTTCACCACGTTTTTCAAATCAGACACCCAAAACATAAGGTTGTGTTTTTTTCCGTACAAGTTTTGTTGCTGGTTCCAAGCACGCGAATGCTAAATTCATTTTGCTTGCCACGATTGCACGAGGTGAATCGTTTTCGGTTTGGGCTTAACTCTTAATTTGCAGTGCCTGGAATCAGGGAATCGACTCTTTTTGGATCAACTCCCAGCAACTTCAATGAAATATCTTCATGAATCACGAAATGATGTCTTTGTCATGTCACCGACCCCTACTACTGGTTTGAAACAAATAGTTTATCTAGTAACGAGGTAATTGTGCATTGTGATCCACATAAATGCATTATTAATACAAGCCATTAATTCTGAAGAAAATATGCGAAAGCCAAATAAAAGAGAGCAAAACGAGTTTGGCATCATTAAAGTGAGAAAACGCTCATCTCATAGAGTTCATTCATTCGATACCAGGTTCAGCAGATTTCAACCCATTAAGTTGTTATACAACCTACACAAAGTAGCACAAGATACTGCTTTCTAATAGGATAGGAAAGATCGATAACTATGACCATAATTTTGTGATGCATTTAGACAACGCGATAAAATGGAACAATTCAAAAGCACTAGTTATGTCACCATACGGATGTAAAGTGTCCCCATGCTTTGGAGGACTTTGGCAGTACTGGTTTCTCTGTTGCAGTTGAATTTTCCATCAAACGTAGCTCCACAGTGTGCTTCAGGGGCTTTTTTTTTTTTTTTTCCCAATGATAGTGAGATATCACGTTGGGGCTTTTTAATGCATCATGCATATATAGAGCTTTAAAAAGGAAATAGATTGTCAGGGCTGAAAAAAGACAAATGCTGTCCTCACAGTCACTGCATGGTGCCAAACGCAATCACACAAGTCTGTTGATGTCAGCCAAGCCAAGATTCTCCAGAGGAAAACTCACCAGGAGTGAGTGGAAACCACCAGGGACAAACTAGATGATTTTTCTTCTATTTGCTTTAATAGCGTGTGTGAAGTGTGCAGCGTGTTGTCATGCTCAACTACCTTAACCCTGCTCTCTCTCTCTCTATCTATCTCTATCTCTATCTCTCTCACTCACACACACACACACACACTTAACTCTCCTCTTGACGTAGATTAAACAGACGCTCACACCTACTGAACCCTGTAGAAGAAAATAGACTCAGCAGTGAGTAGAAACAAAAGAAGAGCAGACAGGAGGGATACGGGGCTGCCAAGAGCTAAAAATATCCCGAGTTACTGTCCGCTGGCTGAAACTACATTATGTCATGCTGAAAAGTGGGGAGAGGGGGAAGGCCCGAAAGAGAAATTTGGAAAGGAAAGTGCTCGCTCCTTCTGTAAACATTCAACTAACCCACATCTCTTTGCTTATTAAGAACATTCTACATTCAGAAGAAGAATATTAAGAAGGTCTGCTTTCACCTTGCCTTTAGAGACAAACCTACAATTCCTACTTTATGCAGTTGTTCTTCTTCTGAGGAGGAGGAGAGTCAGGAGGAGAGGTGGTTCTGTCTTTAACAGTCTACTCGCAGTTATGATCAGAATCTGTAGCTACTTGCATTGTATTTATTTATTTAAGAGACACTTTTATCCATACCAACCAACATATCAGTCAGAACACAGCTGTTAAAGGAGCCAACGGTGAATCAAGTTTCACATTACATAACTGGAAGTTGTTTCTTTTTTTTTTTTTCTTTTTTTTCCTAAAGTAATGAGAGCCTCAACAGAAAAAAGGTTTGGAGCAAGTATATACTTAGGAATGTTGTCAACATTAATCATGAGCTAGTATTTTAAACTGTTAATGATCCAATTTAATAAGTCAAAGAACACTTGCCGTAATAGTTATAATACACAGCAGTAGAAATATTAAAAGTCGGTCACATAACCGTGAACAATAAGAGAGCGCAACAAATGAGAAGACACTAGATCTCGCACACAAAAACAACGAATTCTGAATTGCTCGATGGAAAGCTTTGCTCTGAGTGTAAAGTTCTTCAGGAAGCAATTCAGGATACTCTAACGCGTCATCACGTTTTAAAAGCTGAGTGTGACCCTGCTGTAGTGGCGATATCCCCAGTAACAGTAATGTGTGGCGACTGTCACATGGTATATCACTGAACAGTTATTGCATGGCCACTTGTAAAGCTGTTTGTCAGTCTCATAGAAATGTAGTGCTTTTCTGTTGAGTACTCCACAGGATAAATATCTACTTCCTTCCACCCTCACACACACTTCCCCTTGCTGTTTCAGCTCGCGGCTGTGCAGCCTTGCAAAGGAATATGATAGTGTGTGTATTGTCCTCAGCTACAGAGGGTTGTTGTTACAATTTAAAGCTTGTTGGTTTGGCCAGAGACTCCATTATGAGATCCTTTTACAGTAACAAGGCAGTGTGTGTGTGTTTGGGTCTATAGAGATCCTCCATTCATCTAAATATGCCTCTATTACTCTCATCAGGTCATTAGGCAACAAAGCGCTTTTGTTTTAACACTCCCTAGTTCCCTTTTGCTTGCTTACTTAGACAGACCCACACACACATGCACAAATGTGGCATGTCCTCTGTGTGTGTAGCTGTGGCTGTCATGCAACTCTGATGGTATTAGTGACGGTCAGTGGACAGAGGCATAGGGCCCCTCTATTTGGGCCTAAATGTGTTTAGAAAAGAAATATGCACGAGTCTTTTTGGAAAATTAAAAATAACACCAGAGCTGAGAACAGTTGTGCGACAAGAATGTGGCTGCATTCTTGGGGCCTGATGTACTAAACTGTTTACCCCAGTTCTCAGGTGTAATTATGCAGCATTCTGTACAAAACTGGAATGCAAGCCTAAATGTGCAATATATATGCGCCAGTGCTATAATAATGCAAAGTGCACTTCTCTCCCACATATATATCTGTTGCACAAAAAGTGAGAAATCGGTGAAAAAAAAAGGGGGGGGGGGGGGGGAGAGAAAGGGGAGGTGGGGCTGATTACATATTCTGTTCAATGTACTAAACTTTGGGCAATTAGAGGTGATCAGTTTTGCATGTAATTTTGTCCACTTTCCAAAACCAGGTGTAAATTAAAGCCATGTGTGTTTTGCTTGGAGCTGTGTAGGCAGTATTGAGCTTCAAAATTGGACTACTTTTACGAGACCATTTAAGACCTTGGTGAAATAACAATTTAGGGAAACTATGTGTGTTAATACTGTTTGTCAATTGGACTGCTTTTGTCACACAGATCTGGCAACCATGGGTGTAGTATCTTCACATTTAATAAAGAAATACACAGGACTTTTGTGACATTGCCAAATTTTAAAATATTACAGAAGCCACCGCTGAACACAGGAAAACAGGAATACAGTTTAATTGCACATAGCAGCTTTTTCAAGAAAACGAATTAGTAATGAAAGGGCATGTTAGCCATATTCATGTTAGGAAATTGTGAGTTTTCAGTTAGAAAAACTTTTATTCACACATTATCTGCAATTCTGAACATCCCCAAGCCTGAGTTTTTCACCATTTCCACCAATTTAGAGCAGCTTCTAACATGCAACGTGCATCTCACGTGGAGTACATGCAGTAGCCAGTCCTAGGCAGAGTTTGCAGGATGAGCTACAGCGTTAATAAATTGGATGTTAATTTCAGGCATATTGCGAGCACATTTTGCAGCAGCTTTTCAGAGCTTTTCAAATTTTCAATGTGTCTCCTGATATACTTGTATAAACATCCGGCCCCTTGTTCTTTGTTTCACTGTTGGTTTAATCACCTTTCCATTGTTTCAGTGTTGCGAACTCCATATAATTACACAGAATTTTACAGCTACTGTTCCTACATTGTTGGCACTCATGAAAGCTGTAGGGCTCCTCCACCTTTTAAATCCCAATTAAACCCTGTACTAGTGTGAAATAAAGTAAAATGAGTCAGTAAATACTTACACCAATAAGCGGGGCATGCATGTGACGTTGCTGAGAGTGCATGTGGCACATATCTGCCCCAGACTCCATTCGGATTTACTGTCTCTACTCCCGATTTGTACAGCGTATAGCACAGCCAAGGCTGCGCTAGTTTAGAGCAACAACATCCTCGCATATGTCCTAGCACCCTGCGATCTGGACATATTTGGAGACGCAATGGCATGGTTGAGTAACAAAGCATGAATATGGAAGACTATTCATGGTATTCAAGAATTAAGGGAGAATAAAGAACATGTAGCCTAGTGATGCCTCCTAACCATGCTGGAGACCAGTTTTGTCCTGTGTTCTGTCCACATAGAAATGCCACTAGAACAGTTACTCTCCAGGCTCACAAAGCTCAGAGGCCTTTCTGCTTAGTAGAATAAGTTATTAGCCAGTAGTTAAGCACCAAAAATCAGTCACAATATATTGGAATAAACAGAACAGACAACATTGATATCATGGGCACTTCAAAATATCGCTCTCCCTGCAAGGTGGCATATACAAGCTTATACTGTATACTTACGTTGCTGTAACCTTCCTGACATCAGTGGTAATGAAAATGATGCAGCTTGTTATGGCATTGTGGCAAATAAAAACCTACTGAATAGGTCTTCTTGTGCCAAATACTTGAACGTGATACACTATATGACCAAAAGTATGTGCCCATTCTAAAACCATGGGCACTAACAGAGTTGGTCCAGGGGCATTGTCATGATGAAGCAGGCTTGATCCCTTTAGTTCCAGTGAAGGAAAATCTTAATGCTACAACATACAAAGAAATCCTAGTCAATTGTGTGCTTCCAACTTTGTGGCAATAGTTTGGTGAAGGGCCACATGTGAGTGCGATGGGCAGGTGTCCACATACTTTTAGCCATACAGTGTACGTCAGAATGACCTGTGCTTTATATTAATTAACATCAAGACTTGTAATTCATGGTTTAAAAGTTGCATAAAAGTTCATATTGATGCCATATTGGTTGGTTGGTCAACACCCCCTTGTCTCAACCGCCTCATCCAACTCCCTGGCCTGTCCACGTCAGAAATCTGGCAACCCTACTTTAAAGTATTGTGATATTATCATGGTGTGTGTTTGGCACGTCTCTCAGGCAGAATCAGCAGGTTGGAGAAGATAGTGTGATATTTCCGTGGGTGTATGTGTGTGGTGGTGAAGACCTTGCTATCTCCTCATGGCACAACCGAATGACTCATAATGCCGTCTGGTTTCCTTTGCTTTCTTTGGCACTCACTCTAATAGTTTATGTTCGTGGACAGATTTACTGACTGTGCTGTTTTTGGAACTTTTCAGACAGCCTAATAATTGGGCAGATAAAACTAGGACTAGATGATTGACTAAAATGGCAATGGCATGCAAATGATGGGATTTTATTTGTCAGCAGTGGAAAGTATCTAATATGAGGCCCAATTGCTACAGAAAGCATGATCAACGTGTGTTTTTGTGGTACTGTGGTCATTCATGTATGGGTTTATATGTTATTGCAAGACCAAATATCTAGTAAAGGCTTTATGTGTCTGAACGTGTGCATCTTAATGTATGACCTCTGTATAATGTGTATGTGTGTAGATGTAGTTTGCATGTAAGCATGTGATAGCATGTATGTCAATGTAAAATAGGATCCAAAAGTCTGAGTTCGCCCCAAGAACAGTTTTTTTTTATTATTTAATCAGTAATGAAGCACTAAATGCAGCTTTGTTAAATTATACTTCTCAAGCTCCACCATTCTTCAGTAATATAAGTAAAAATGATTTTTCTTTACTGAAAGCAATAGCAACAATAAAGCCTAATGCATTGAGAAACATACTGAGTCAGTATGAGGTGTTGGACATCAGACCCGAAAACAGCACCGGGTCTTAAGAGCGTAGTTAGTACTTGAATAAAATATACAGGATGCTGTCACAACAATTTGAAAAACCGAATCAAAGACAAGATATTCAGATATATTTTAGTCTCAAAATGGCAAAATGGTTCTTGGCAGCGGACTCACACTCTTGTACACTGCTGTGTGCGTGTACGCCGTCCAGGTGCCTTACTGTGTGTGTCTCAGTACACAGGCCCTGTCCCAGCAGAGCGCGAGTCTCCGATGGCACGGAGCGAGATGTCGCCGAGCCGGGCACAGCACTCGCCCCCCACACAGAGACCCAACGCCTGCTGCTTCTGCTGGTGCTGCTGCTGTAGCTGCTCTTGGTATGACCCATACACCCCTCTCACACTCTTTCATAATGGGGTTTCCATTCAACTGCTATATGAGAATGTAGACCTAATGTACAATGTAATGTATAATTAGAAAACCTGAACGAAAGTCACCTAAATACCATAAGTTTGCTTTGACATTTGATTGAAGCTCCACTGACTACTGAATTACCAAATTTAATAGGTAATGCTATTATAATGTATTGGAAATATAATAAAGCAAGTATGAATGTGTGTCAATATGTTGGTCCACAATGATTCACATGGCAAACTTTATCCAGGTAAAAAAAAAAAAAGGCCATTGTAACTGTCATTCTGAAAATTACATGAACATTTTCAGAACAGTTGGATGGAAGCATACCTCATGTATTTCTTATTTCTTGTATACACTTATTTCTCACATCTGGTTCTCCCACCTCTGTTTCTGTTAAATATCATTGTTGTTAGCTTAAATGATTTCCTTGCTGCAGTTTCTTTGATAGTTGGATTTCATTTCCTTGATTTGTTATACCTTCTTTCTGTCACGTGAAGAATTCCAGCTACTTCCTCTTCATCACTGATTTCATAAGTCTTTCTGTCTTTTTACATGTGATTCCGGATGTGTGTGTATGCGTGTGTGTGTGTGTGTGTGTGTGTGTGTGTGTGTGTGTGTGTGTTAGCGCTGTGTACTGGGAACCTAAAGAGCAACTGTGATTAAGCTTGCTCTCATTCTTCCAAGAGCTCTGTGGGATATGGCTGCATATTCACAGACTCTTTCTCTCTCTCTATTTCTCTCTCCCTCTCTCTCTTTCTCTCTCTCACACACACACACACACATGTACATTGTTAGCCACTTGGGAATGCTTTTACTGCCTAATAACAGAGCTCCTCTAGATCTATTTCTGACAGGCTCCCCATAAACGATAGCATAACGCTGCAACTGAAAGATCTAGCACCACAGCCAGGCTACACACGTCTGTGTTAGGTGTAAGTGGTGGACCACAGTGCAGTGTTAGCAGCACGTGGCCACATGCTGAAGCAGGGCCTGAGGTTTTGCGGTCAGCCTGACTAGCTCAGAGCTGCTCTAATGGCAGCCTCTGTGGTCACCAGCAGAAGAAAATCAGTTATGGAAACAGATTTGAAGAGCATATAGCAAATAGACCAGAATGTTCAAATCAGAAATGTATATATTTGGGCCTTGAATTAAAGTTCTAATCTTGAAGGTCTGTGTAGGAATGTGATTATTAATAACTACATATAAAAGAACACAAACCCCTTGGGCGAAATTTAGTCAGAGCAATATTAATGTCATGTAATTGGAGGAAGCTTTAGTATATTGTTAGAGATGAATGAAAATTAATTTGGAGGATGATTGACATGAATCATTTTGAAAAAATCAGACATTTTTATTGTCTCCCCGTATACATTATGACTTTTTTGATTCCGTTATACTTTCAGGGCATTTATTCGATTGTTAGCTGCTATTTGAGCAACTAGAGCGAGGCGAGAATCCCAGGTCTTTTCCATGACCCCAGATTGCAGCGCTACACATGCTTTAACATCTCTGTGTGATAAATAGCATGTGTATGTGTACAATAATAAGGGTGAGCTGGTGAGTGTATGTGTTAGGAATGTTCGTCCTTTCATGTCACGTGTATCTGTGTGCGTGTGTGTCTGTGCGTGTCTGTGGCCAGGCCAAGATGGTTCGGGCACAACTGTTATTTCTCAATGCCGTTTTACCACCTTCCAGTCTCACTATTAGGAGAGAAGACGAGAGTCGCCGGAGATTGAAAGCCCAGGAGAGTAAGCTGGAGACCATACCAAACTGTGAACCATG
The DNA here is from genome assembly GCA_022985145.1 of Pangasius djambal. Lineage (NCBI taxonomy): Eukaryota > Metazoa > Chordata > Actinopteri > Siluriformes > Pangasiidae > Pangasius > Pangasius djambal. The sequence goes on from CM040990.1 coordinate 13,188,531, forward strand.
GTGAGATCACACACACACACACACACACACACACACACACATTCAAATTCAGCATTCTCAGTTACTCTTGGTGTGGGCATATGCAGATGTTTTCTAGCTTGAACATTGTAATAAATGTAAGAATCTTACAACCATCAAGTTCTGCCGTGATGCCAAGATATCGTTTAAATATAAATGCCGTGTTTATTCCACTTGATTAGCAGTTGCTATGTATGACATTTGCTCAGGACTAATGATCAGAAGAGTGCAAATCCCAGCCCTTCCAGCCACCACTGTTAGGCACTTCAGCAGGGCCCTTAACCCTTTGCACGCCAGTGATGTGTTTTGGCTGTGTAACATAATTTCTTTTTTCTAACGTGGGTATCATTTTCAAAATATTTTACCTGGTCTTTCTGTTTTACAATAATTATATTTACTAAAAGTCAACATATTTCTTAAACAGCTTTGTTGTCTGTATTATATAGAATATGCATATGTATATATATATATTGTCCAATATATATTATCCACATGCAGCTTGGAGAATATGCCTCTTTGATCATATCAGGCTTCATATCCCAGACAGAAGAGCTGAAACTACAAACAGTGTCTGTGTTGGTTCTTATTTAACTAAAAAGCATGACGAACAATGTCAAGTACGGCTTATAACGTGCAAACGAATGAAACACCTGTCGATTTCCTTTGTCGATTGTTGTTTCTTTTTGGGGAAATCTGCTGCCACCATCTTCTAATACTTTATTACACTCAACTGGCCCCAGAATGAATTGCAGCCTGATGTCCTTTCCGAAATCGCAAAACAACAGCCAGATTTCTTAGAAATGTAAACACAACGTTTTTATGGAAACATGTTTTAAGAGCAGAAAGTATCATGCTAGGTTTATTTAGGTGACTAATCAACCACAACATCTGATGTTAATTTGGCCACGAACTAGCAGGTCAGTTAGTTAGCCTTGTAGGTAGTCAGTTTAAAGGAAATCAACCATACACACATTCATGACATAATTGGTAGATACGTGTAAGTCATGAGGGGAATTCTGTGAGTAATGGAATATAGGGCATGTTGCAAGCTGCCAGTCTCAGATGAATTTTATCATTAGTACGATGAACTTTTGAGATTTGCATACCACTGCATGTCCAAGCTTGTCTTAAGACTGGAACAGAGATGAATTTCTGGCGAATCCCTAATAGTGAGAAATGCAGAAAAACTCTGACTTTCCGACTTTCCCATTGTTTACAAAAAAAAAAAAAAGTCTATGCAGCCTGAGGACACACTCATCTCCAGCCCAAATTAATTAAATGTTTTTTTTTTTTTCTCAGCACCAAACCAACGGTGGAGGAGATGAAACAGTGGGCTCATTCCTTTGATAAGCTGATGAAGAACCCGGCAGGCCGGAACGTATTCCGTGAGTTTCTGCGCACAGAGTACAGCGAGGAGAACATGCTCTTCTGGCTGGCCTGTGAGGACCTGAAGAAGGAGATCAGCAAGAACCTGATAGAGGAGAAGTCACGCATGATCTACGAAGACTACATCTCTATTCTTTCACCTAAAGAGGTAATAATAATAATAATAATAATGATAATAATAATTATGAGGCAATATAGCCCCTTTTATATTTTGTTTAATTGCAGCTCAAAGTGAGTGCAGTGCAGCTTGTGCAGAAAAATAAACATGAAAAACAGTTATACACTTACAATAGATGACATGAAGAAGAAGCCTTTATTTGTCACATATACATTACAGCCCAGTGAAATTCTTTTCTTTGCATATCCCAGGTTGTTAGGAAGTTCAGAGTGCAGGGTCAGGCATGATACAGCACCCTTGGAGCAGAGAGGGTTAAGGGCCTTGCTTAAGGCCAGCAGTGGCAGCATGGCAGGGGCTTGAACCCACAACCTTCTGAGCAGGAACCCCCCGCATTAACCGATGAGCCACTACTGCCCTATATAGTGTGAGGTATAATTAAGTAAGGAAATAAAATAATGCAGAAAAGATTTGAGACTGTCTTGAAAATTGGAGATAAAAATACGAACTAAAGTATTTACAAAATTTTAGAGCATAAAACCTCGCACAAAATCCCTTGAGTGAAAACCAAAAACGAATAAACAAACAAAAAAAAAAAACTCAATACACCAGAGACTGGTGTTAAAGGAACTAACTGTTCTACAGACTTGGGTGTAAGAATATATAAGCATATATTAACACGTTTTACATTTTGTATTTGTATAACGAATGATGCGATGTTGCACCAGTACTAATACACCTTCTCATCCCCCTCACACATCTCCCTCACTGTGCACACATTGTGATGGGGTCTCGATACGCAGTATATGCATATAGTGCGAGATGCAGTGCAGGAAGTCGGGCAGCTTTCTGCAGAGCTGGAATGGGAATGGAAAGGGTCGTCTCCATCAGCTGTCTGTTAGGCAGCACCAGGAATAACAACAAGCCATGTTTGCAGCAATTGCAAATTCTGTGAGGCTGTTTTTTTTCTCTGATCTGAAATAATATCCTGTGGCTGGGGACTTTCTCTGTAATACCAGATTGTATTATTATTATTATTATTATTATTACTATTATTATTATTACGTTTCCACCTGTCTGAGATCTTACCACAGTCTGCTGATCTTATCACATTCCGATCACAATGCATGTGTTTTGGGTGTGTGTGTGCACACTTGGTGCTTTGGCAATACTGTATTTTGATTTAATCATGCCCATAATTAGTAGTAGTGGGATGGCACGGTGGTGCAGTAGGTAGTATTGCTGCTCCTCACAGCTCCAAGGTGCCCAGCCCAGTACAATCCCCGGGTTATTGTCTGTGTGGGGTTTCTGTGCACGTTCTCCCCCCGTGTCCACATGGGTTTCTTCCATCTTCTCTGGGTCCCTCCCACCTCACAAAAACATGCCGATAGGTGGATGTTTGTTTGCATAGTATTTTGAAAGGAACTGACATGTCATCGTTCCTGGCTCGTGCCCAGTGTTCCCGGAATAGGCTCCGGATTCACCACGATCCTGACTAGGATAAAGTGATGACTGATGATGAATATTTGCAGGGACAGTCACATGCACAGTTTTTTTTTTTTTTTTTATATATAGCAAGTCCACCTCATTTATCTAAGAATGGTGTTTGATGTAGTGTGATATTTTTCTTTAGGATCCCTATGTGTTTTTTTGCATTGTAGATACTGTCAGTTTTCAGATTCACAGAGTCATAATTTGTAATTTGTCACAGACTTTCACATTCCCCTCTCTTTGCCACAGGGACAGAAATCTGCAGTTTTAACCACAATGGCTTTGTTTCCGATCTGCATGAAATAGTTGTTGTTTACTGTGTGAATATTTACACAAAGGTCAGAGGGAGAAAGCTGTATTTGCCTGCCACTTACAACAGTGGAAATGGAAAAGAAATCAGGTTGTGTTTAATGCATAGCATTAATAACAAATGCACCACCCACTTACACACACTTCATAATGAGGAACATGGCGCTCTTTCAGATGTTACCTAACCCTCTTCTGCCATCTGTCCGTCTAACAGCTCACTCTATCTATAGCTCAGCATGCTGATCTCTCTATGGTCTTTAATTAACTATCTCCTCTCTCTGTCTCTCTGTTTATCTCTCTCTTTTCCTTGAGAGCAGGAACTAAAGATCTCATGAAGTATTAAAAGTGTATTGTAAGTACCGAGAGCTGCTTTGGGTCAGCTATAGTGGAGTGGCTCAGCAGGAGTGGGTGTTCTTTTGTGTGTGTGTGTGTGTGTGTGTGTGTGTGTGTGTGTGTGTGTGTGTGTGTGTGTGTGTGTGTTTACCACTACACTGTCCACAGTACCTCCTCTCTCATCAGAGAATTTGACGGATCAAGGATTTGACAGTGCAAAAGCATTCTCCACATCTCCACAAACTTTTAAATCTTTTAACTTAAGCTTCAAAGAGAAAATTATTATAAGCTTCATCTGGTAAATAAAATGCAGTGTGTGCGTGTGTGTGTGCGTGTGCGTGCGCGTGCGTGTGCGTGTGTGTGTGCGCATGTGTGTGTGTGCGCGCGTGTGTGCGTGTGTGCGTGCATGTACATACAAGTTCAGATGTGACTTGCTAGAGCAGGTTTTGTTTTCATTTCCCATTCAAAGGAAACCTCATATCTGATATCAAGGCAGTGATCTTGAATACTTAAACAGAGACATGTTGATTAATGTTAATGTAAATTAGCTTTTAGACATCGAACTTCCAGGCATCCTCAATTAATTAATCACACAGACTTTATTCTTTATACCAGTGTGAAAATGTTGACTCTGCCATTTTCAGTGCTTAATTGAGCCACTTGCATGTATGTCACTGAAATCTGATACAGATCTGATATTTGGCAGTGTGACCACAGAGTGAAAGTACAGATCGGAATTCATGCAATTATCCACGTCATTTATTTTGCTTACGATGTGGGAGTAGGGATCATACTTCCAGTTAGAATTTAGTCTGATCTGTATCGAAGAAATTCTGCTAATTTTAATGATTCTTATGGCTAAATGACTCTCTCTCTCTCTCTCTGTTTCTGTTCCTGACAGTAAAATCAACTCTTTCCTTATGCCATTTCTCATCAGCACACACACATACACACACACACACACACACACACACACACACCTAGTATCTCAGAATCAGGTGGCTCACTGTATTTGACTTGCTAACAGCTAACAATTATAGACACACTGAAACCACTAAAGAGTCTACTAAGCAAAGCTCCATATGTTTGGTGATCGCCTGCTCTACTGAGTGCATACATGTGCGCGCACACACACGCACACACACACACACAAGCACACTTGGACATGTTTTTATATCTTGGTGGGGATCAAATATCCCCAAAACAAGCTGCCACACATACGCACGTGTAGGCATAGCATTAACTAGCTGGATTAATAATTATGTCGATGGAAGGTCCACATAAGGAGAGTAAGATATAAACACACACACACACACACATAGCCACAGTTTATGTGTCTTTGTAAAGGTGCAGCTGGCATCTGTACAATTACAGTATTTGTTCTGTATCATATCAGTGTGTAGAAACAGTATATTTGTCTATGTGTTGTGTACATTAGACTAGAGCTGCCTGATATGGACCAAAAAAAAAGTGATGTAATAAAGTTAGATATTGCAGTGACAGTAAGATATGAAATAACTTAACACTAAGGTATACAATTTTAATATTTCTGTAAGTGTATGTGCAGAAAAATAAGAATCTAAAAAAATATTGAAATACAATTTTATCGCTTCTCTGTGCAGGTTCTGGTATGGAGTGGCATAGAAATATTCTGTATATTATAAGTTTACTAAACTATTACAGCCAGACACAGATTGTGTCTAAAGTGACTAATTCATAGGTTCGTACTAGCTCTACTAAGATAGATGAAAGAATTTTTAATGAGCTTGAGCACAGAGTGGTTTGTGCTATGCAGAGTATACACTGATGTGTGTGTTGAAAATGGGGGAAAAACTTGAAGTAAGGGGACAGATCACACATGCTTGCTCCCTGATGGCATGCACACGTCCTGTGTTTCGGTGGACGTTCATTTAAACCTTGTGTGTCTTTCATGTGTAATGCTGGGGTCAATTCATCTGTGTGTGTGTCGGCTCACAATACCACTGGAAGAGCATACGAGAGCTTACATACTCCCTCTCTTTCTCTCTTTCTTTCTCTCTCTCTCTCTCTCTCTCTCTCAGCAACATTAGGTACAATCCACAGGAAGCTATAAATTGTGTTCCCTCTGGCCTCCAAGAAGTGCTCTATAAATAGGCTGTAGTGTGCTGAGCAAGGGAGTGAGGAAGGATAGGGGTCTGATTGAAGAAAGGGGGGGACACAGGAATGAGCAACAATGTGGGTGCCCCACTCGTTCTTTCCGTGGGCTCCTCACTGAGTTTTTGGTCACATTGGCTGTACGGTAAACCTAGAAGCTAAAATGTCTGATATCATCACTGACTAATGATAACCGAGACGTCTGTAAATCTTTGGTTATTTTTTTCAGATTTTGTACAAGAGTTTTTTTGACAGTGTAAACAGCAAGAATCACTGTGAATCAGATTTTTTTTTTTTTTTATAATTATTCTGATTTGGGCCAGTTTCATATGTGGTGCTGAGTAGTGGTGACTTCAGCCTGACCATTTAGAGTTCATGGAGCTCATACAACTTTTACACAAATCCATCACATTTTCAGCAGAAATTCATCTTATAACATTGTTCTTGTTTATCTTCTTTGTTGTGTGGGCATGAAACTTCTCTTCTAAAATCTATCACAGGAACACTGCGCCCATGGCAAACATACACAATGGATGGGATACCAGTCAATCATAGGGCACCGCACGCACACACACACACACACACACACACACACAAACTCATTCACTCCTAGGGCCAATTTTAATGTTGCCAATCCACCTACCATACTGTTTTGAGAGTATTAAAGAGAGGAAGGCCCAAAAAAAATCTTAGGGACAAACTCTGCAGCACAGGATTGAACCCTGCAGCCCGGAACAGTTAGGAATCACCACCACTTGCTGCATCACCCATGTTTTGAAAATAGGCCATATTAAAAGTAAATTGTTCTCGAGCACTTAGGCTTGTAGAATGAACACAACCATTGTCAGTGTGTCTTGCTGATGCCAATATGTACCTCTCTTTAATACTCAGAGTTTTACAGTTGCTTCTGTATTTGAGTATCAGTTGCCTGTTGCTCAGTAAAACCTATTCAACCCAAATAAAAAAATTCACATCATATAAAAACTAATAAAAACTTTTGACAAATGAGAACATTATATCCAACATTATATCTTTTTTTTTTTTAGTTTAAATGGCCTCTTCTGTGGAATTGCTGCAGTCTCTAATAGCTAATCATGGCAAGAGGCATTATCATTAGTCTGTAATTATGATTATAATATTGAATCAGTTACATCCGTGAATAAGATAAGGTTGAATGTTTCTCATATATTTAACTTTAGCCAACATTTAGACCTCTTCTTTCCTAGCTTGTGGTTTACCTCAGCAGTGGCTCGTGACCATAGATTTTGTTGGAGCAGGAAGACAATAATAACAACATAGCCTCAAACAAAATTAAGCCAAGAGGTGATCACACTTATGCTACAGGCTACTATCTAGTGAATTTTTAGAGTAACCCCAAAATAGGCAGTCGAGTTGACAGCATAAAGTCATCCAGCATATGCATTCTAGTAGCTCATGTCGAGTGGGTTAGAGATGTACCTTTTTTTAAATGGGGTTTGATACAGCAGATGTGTTTCCAGTCACTAAGGAGGCAAATACAGAAGAGATAATATCATTAAGGAAGTGGTAGCTCAATGGTTAAACGTTGGACTACTGTTTGGAAGGTTGCGAGTTGAAATCCCAGCACTGTCAAGCTGCCACTGCTGGGCCCTTGACGAAGGCCCTTAACTACTGTTATATAAATGAGATAAATGTAAGTCACTCTGGATAAGGGAGTCTGCCAAATGCTGTAAATGTAACTCATTAACTAAGGTTGCCAGATTTCAGCAAAATGCTACCTCCACTTCATCTCAAAGAGCACAAAAAAGCATGGGGCAATGTGATTCATTGCTAACCCAATGACTGAATACTGTGTATGGGTAGATCTCGTGACAGGAATTCAAAAGTGAAGCCAAGATGTATTTTTTAACCCCCACTCATTCACAAGGTAGTGAATGGAGAAAATGGCAAACTTGAATTGTAAATTAGATATCCACAAACTATTTTCGGGAAGTGTTCTGTCATTTTTATAAGCTCAGTTGACCTTGCTTTCTTCCCTAATATTTTTCCTTACAATAAATGTGTTTTATAGGAGTTACTTGGTGATAAATAAAAGGGTGTGGTTGATGAGGTGATTGACAGGTTAGGACATGACAGTTGAGCCTCATGAACGTGCAGCCGAAGCTCTTGATAGTTCTGTAAGATAGCCATGTCTTGTTCGCTAATTATACTTACATTACTTTGATTAAAATGATGAATAATGGTAGCTCAGTCAGTCATGACTCAAAGCTCTAAAATCTTTTCCTGACAATGGTAAAAACAATATACATGCTAAAATTATGTGTCTAGCATTTCATAACTGAGCATTTTATATATTTATTAATAACACTGTACTTGCCACTTTGAGTTAGCCGATGTGCCATCTAAAGTTGTAATTCAGATTATACCGCGCACGCTCACATACGAACGTCCATCACTAATATGGGCGGATGAGAGGCAGACCCACTGTCCACCCGGTCATATCTACCGTGCATGCTCCCATTTTGACCCAGAAAAGGCTTCAAAAGCACAATATGGTGAATGGCACCACATTGTCCACTCATTTATACAGTCACTGAGGTAACACGATTGCACAAAACCTAGAAAGGCGACCAAATCAATGGAACGTCGGCTTATATCTGTCTTATATCAACTAGTAGTCTTCTTTTTAATCACTGGTCACTCAAAAGAGGTAACCGGTATTATGGAATTAAAATGTATGGAGTCATGAATAAGGACTTTATAAAGTGGGTTGCTCCACTGCCACTATGGATGAGCCATTATCATTGCATTTTCATAGTAACCTGAAGAGACTAAGCACAACCTTAGCTGACTAGATACGTATGTGATTCAATGAGTACTTCTCTTCACTGTAGTGGGGAATATTATACCATGAATTAAAAAAAAGTAATTGGCCAAAAGCCAGAATCTTTTTTTTTTTTTTTAAATAAAAACACTGCAAACCCTTAGAAAATATTGATATAAAATGTTATACATCTTTATAAACTCTATCACAAGTTGTTTAAAGCTTGCCACTTCTTCTGCTTTCTCTCTCTCTCTCTCTCTCTCTCTCTCTCTCTGGCAGGTGAGTTTGGACTCGCGGGTGCGTGAGGTAATCAACAGGAAGATGCAGGACCCGACTCCGCACACATTTGAGGACGCACAGCTGCAGATCTATACGCTCATGCACAGAGACTCATACCCACGCTTCCTCAACTCACCCATCTATAGATCACTGGTGCAGGGGGGCTCACGCTCCTCTTCTGAATCCTAGACCCACCTCTATCCACTTCTCTCTCTCTCTCTCTCTCTCTCTCTCCATCACACAACCACTAAAGGAGAAAGATCCTGTTGGCTTCTTGTCAAGGTTGGATTATGCCTCTTTTTCCCCCGTGTTTTGCTTTGACTTCACCTCTCGTCTGTTGTCTTGGAGGACACACCATTCCTCTGGAATATTCTGAACCTGCACAGACTGAAACTGGAAGACACAGGGTTGAAGAAGTAGCCATAGTCATTCCACTGCTTGTGGCGACGGAAACAACTACTGATCCACTCGAGTCTCTTTGTCCCTTGTTCATTTTTTCCATAGGTATGTGTACGAACACAGTTTAGAACTCGTTTTATCTTTTTATCTGATGTCATGAGTTGACAAAAGACGAGAGAGCCTCTGCAATAAGACACACTGGAGTCGACTTTCTCCGCTCCTCATACGACCGGTTTGCCTATTATCTATGACCTTTGACCTGTCCACTGTCTCCCTTCTCTGAGATCAGCTCTCTGAGACATGGGGTTGGGTGGTGGTGGATGGTTATGTTTGTTACCGGAGGGGCTGAAAGTTTCCCAGTTGCAAAAAAAAAAAAAGAAAAAAGAAAAGAAAAGAATATTTAGAATGTTAACAAGTTTTAACGAATGCTATTGAAAATGCTATGGAAAATAGATGTAGATACAAAGAAAAAGGTGAGTGGTGAGAAAATGCTCAAGTCTTAATTAGACTGGTCACTCAAAATACATTTTAAATTTAGTATTGTTAATGTTATTTATTTTCTATTTTGTCAACTTTTGTTCTTGTACAATCAATTTTAAATCCGGAACGGATGACGCAAACCGAGCAAGGTCACGAGTGCTTCATAGTGCACTGTGTGTATGAGTATGTGTGTGTGTGTATGAGTGTGTGTGTGTGTTTGAGCGTGTGTGTGTATGTGTGTGTTGGTTGGGGGGGGGGCAAGCAAACCTCAGCCTCTCTGGCACATCCTTATTTACAGGATGAAAAGCTTGATGGGTAGCTTTCCAGAAGCTTTCCTTGGCAAAAATTGCGAAAAATCAGATGCTGCTTTCCGGGTTTCTCTTCTGGATAAATTCCAGTGTTTCTTTAGTAATTCTTCAGTATTGTACTATTTTGGCAAATACACTCCTTCATTCAGATGAATTTATAAGGATTGTTTATAGATGCAAAGCACCTCAAAAACCTCTCGTGTGCATGTTTTTAATCACATATCAAGCTAAACCACTGTTAGTGTTGCTATTACCTTATAATCTAATCCGGACACTGTGCTTAGTAGTTGAACTTTGTGTGGTTGAACAGCTGCACTGTGATCGTCCTCACTTGCTGTCTTCCTCTTCATGTTCTCATTTATTAATCACAAGAGGAGGCAACCTATAAGGCTTTACCTAATAGCAATCACTTCTGTTAGAATAAAACCAGAACAACCCCAGCTCCCTTCAATTATTGGACCCAAATCAGCCTGTAGAGATGAACCTTGGCAGAACACCAAGCATTTTATAGAAAAGTGGTGCTTCACATCTATGACATTGTGTGTCCTTGTTGACATTTCTACAGTTTGTGAATAGTCACTTAGCATGATGAATGGAACTTTACCTGAGCATCTGGGCCTTGACTTGTGCACCGTGCAGGACTTGCATTCATTGTGCTACAGGATATGTTTAAACTGCACAATTATCTGGATTGAATTCATCTGATTTTAGGACTATTTCTCTGCCGAAAGTCTGCACTGGGTTTCAGGCTTGGGATAGGACATTAGTGATATAGGATGGTCACAGAGATCTGCAAGCAAACACGCACACTTAGGCCCTGTCCACATGTATATGGATATTTTTGAAAACAGTTCACATGAAAACAGTATTTTGGGTCATTGAAAATGGAGCTTTTGAAACCACTCTCCAAGGTGGAGAAATTTTAAAACTCACATTTTAAAACTGTGGTTTGCATGTGTAATGGATGTGCTAGGACTCTGTTTAACATGGCTGCTTATTTGATATTTGTGATGTGTTTGTAATTTAATTTCTATTTGTATTAATATTACATCCGCATGCAGAGGTCACCTGAATCCACCACTCTAGTGGTACAAACTGTACTGTGAACAGACATTATTAACAGGACCAAAGTGTAACCTTAAGCAGTAGTTTCACCTCAGTGTCAGGCTATACATATGAATTTGTCATTTTAGAACTTTTGGGAAACCACAACCCTGACCAGCATAAAACAGTGAATGAAGATGAATGAACGACTTAAATGAATCAACTCTTGGCCATGTTGGTGTTTATCCACATTTCGCATCTCCACCACTCAGTGCACATGCTTACAACAGTTTATGAAATACTATCACCACCCAGTTGGTTGGCCTGCTCATGGAAATGTTTTCAAATCATTTTTTGCATTTTCATGTGGACAGTGATACATTATATGGCCAAAAGTATGTGGACACCTGACCATAACGTCCATATGTGGTTCTTCCCCAAACTGTTGCCACAAAATTTGAAGCACACAATTGTCCAGAATGTCTTTGTATGCTGCGGCATTAAGATTTCCCTTCAGTGGAAGTAAGGGGCCCAAACGTTTTCCAGCATGACAATGCCCCTGTGCACAAAGGCCCGTAAAGACATAGTTTGACAAGGTGTGGATGAACTCGAGTGGCCCGTACAGAGCCCTAAACTCAACCACACTGAACACCTTTAGGATGAATTCGGAACACCAACTTCATGCCAGCTGAGATCAGGACATCAGTGCCTGACCGCTTGTGTTCTTGTGGGTGAATGGGCAAAAATACCCACAGCCACACTCCAAAATCTAGTAGAACGCCTTTCCAGAAGTGTGGAGGCTGCAAAGGAGGGACCAGCGTCCTATTAATGCCCATGATTTTGGAATGGGATGTTCAATAATCAGGTGTCCACATACCTTAGGACATATATTGCATTTTCAGAAATGCCGTTTGTGTAGATGGGATTTTCTTATGTAAGGGATAAAAACCATGTTTTCAAAAATATCTGTATATTTGTGGATGAGGCCTTATAGACACAAACACAGCTTTAGCCCTTCTTGTGTATTGCGCTGATAGTGATGGTACTGTATATTTAATCGTATTTCATTATGGGAATTACAAGCTGCAGCCTGTTAGCGTGATGCTGGGTGGATGGGTTGAGCTGAGCTGATGGATATTACACCTTTTCGCCCAATAACTCACTTAATGTATAGAGTAGTTGGTCTATTAGTAGTACATCAAGGCTACTGAAGACATTTGGAAACAACTTACTTGCTCATAGGGCAACTACATAAGCCCTTCATGACAGCTCACAAACATTTATAAAGCATTATTCCAGCAGTCATCAGCTGACATAAAGGAACTTGCAGGTTTACGTAACACACAATTACACAATGTGACTGATACACCAGATATACACTGAGCTACGTCATTTATTGTGACATTCTACTGTAAGTAAGCCTGGAACGTGTCACAACACAGCCTTATGTTACCAAAACTCTGTTACTTGACTCAGGTGTTATGTCGGCTTGTCTTTATGGCAGTTCATGCCTGTTGGAAAAATCTATGAAAAGAATGTAGGGTTGTATGAGTTGCGATGAAGGGTTTACGCAGGTGGCTTGTAGCACTATGAATACCAAGTAAAATGTCACAAAGACATTTTTCTACTTACTCAAGGGGCTTCAATTTCAGTTGATGATCAAAAACCTTATTAAAAATGGCTTAAAGTCTGTAAACCACTTCCAGTAGCCTTGACATGCCCTTGCTAGAAAACTCAGTGACTGAAAACCTTCATAGACGTATAAAGCAAATGCATAATCAACTTCTGTATACTACTGTAAAAGTGTAAAAGAAAAAGTAATCACTGTATATTATGTTGATTTTTAGTTACTGTTCGGTGATGTTTATTCTACTTTAAAAGCCCAGGAATTATCCAATGTGGCAAAATAGTTTTCAATGTTAAACTGCTACGAGAATCACTCACTCACTTTCAGTACATGCTTTCTCCTAGTCACGGTCATGGTGGATCTGGAACCTATCCCGTGAACACTGGGAATACACCCTGGATGGGACGCCCGTCCATCACAGTGGTACCAGACTGCAGCCGGTATAATGTTCAGTGTGAACGTTTACCAAACTGTCTCTATGTAAATTCTAGGCAAGTCCTGGAGCTGTTTCATCAAATTTAGGAGAGCTTTCAGGTCTATATGGGATTCATTAGCTGCCCTCACACACACACACACACACACACACACACACACTAGTATTTCTTATAGCTCAATCACAGCACAAATTTCCATTACATCCGTCAAATTTCAAGTTAAGGCAGTGAAATTGTACCATATGCATCAGCAGTTCCAGGTTTCCCCACAAAAGGGGAATTTATTTTAATTGGCATGATGCCACCACTCAAAAAAATGTCACTTTATGACCAGCAAGCTTTCTAGAATTTTTTTCTAGAACTGTTGCTGTAGGTTATAACCTTCTGCATGCGCCCGAGCGGCACTTGGTACAAACTCCATTTTGTAATTTCTATTAAGAATGGAGCTGTGTAGAAGACCTGAAATCGCTGCTGGTGCTACCACTGTGAGCTTGTGTACCTCCCATACCCTCTATGTCTGTACATTTCAAAATGTGAATTTGAAAGACAACCACTGTTCTCTGTGCATGTGTGTTTGTCCTCAGTATGAGAGGAAAATTGGGCAAATACAATAAGCAGTGTTATGAACTCTTTCATTATGGCACTGAGCTAAATACTGTTTTTGTTCATTAGCTGTATTTGTGTAAAGCCATTTCTACCTGACTGATATAGACATGCCTTTCCCCTGAAATCCCCGGTCTGGAGGACGTTTTGGGTCATGTTTCAATATTGTTTTTAGCAATGCGCTCACTTGAGAATCCTTGTCGCTGTCGTACGGGCCTTTCCAGTACCTGATTAGCTTATTAGCTCAGGTGAAGTTCTTTGGATAAGAAAATGGAGGGCTGGGGTATCGAATGAGTATGTAACTGAGGAGCAAAACCTTCAAAAAGACATTGCAACCTGAGGTAATTTTGTTTCAGTTTCAGTGGGACTATTTATAAATGTATAGAGGAGCAATAAAATATTCAGTAATTTCAATTGGGGTGTTATATAGCCTACTACTCCCTCACTAATTATGTAACTACCAGAGTTGGTAAAAGTACACAAAATTCCTTACTCAAGCAAAAGTGCAAATTTAAATAAATACTCTGGTAAAAGTTAAAATACAGCTTCTAATTTTTTTTTTTTTTTTACTCAGGGTAAAGTACTAGATGTATACAAAACACAGCTAACAACAGGTAAATATTCAGAGCGACAGATATTGACTTGCTTAAGATTTGAGGAATGAATTTTATCATAACAAGCTCATGGTTTTTCCCACCATTTTGGTGCAAGTCTTAGCACCATCATGAATGGGTACAAAAATCCCATGTAAAATGTAGAAATGTACATAAAATTGCGTTAAGGGATTGCCCACCCACCTCGTCACACAAAACAGAATGTGGAATTTTAATCAACTCCTTGCACAAAAAGTCACCTTCTGCATTCCAAAAAAAAAAAATATTGTAGACATTATAGAATAACCTATTTGTTTTAAACTGTACTTTACTTCCCACCTTTGCTAATCACGTTTTTTCGTTAGCTTGTTTGTAAGCCGCTCAAAAGAAATAATGAACAAACCACCAAGGAAACGGACTCAACTACATGCTTGCTGCGTGTTGTGACTGATAAATCTGCCTCCTACTTAAAATGTAAAATAAATAAATAAATAAATAAACCAACCTCTCAGTACATAATCCAATTAGTCAAACATTAGGCTAATTATTTAATAATGTACAATTCATTTTGCCTTTTCATTGGAGCCACAGAGCATTTGTGTGTGATTTTTTTCAGCATCCATGATGAATAAGGGTGTACATGTTTTCAGCTGTTGAGGTCTGGATTAAACCCATTCGATTCAAGTGACCGGTCAAACGCCTAATATAAACACAATAGATATAGTAATAAATATAATAGATTTGATCATGGAACCCGTGGCTATATTTTACAGAAGCCCTGGAGGCCACTGATGTAGACTTCCACGTGCTCTGTGCGAGGGAAGAAAGGGGTGTGTTAGAAACATAGCCCTGATTCTTTCTCCTGAACCGTTAGAGGAAATGCGTTCCAGTGCTCTGGGGCCAAACTGAAATGATCTCTCCCTGATTTCATATTATAATGATGCAAAAGGCATCTACAGTCCAACAGTCCTCATCAGTGAGGTGTGTGTGTGGTTTGTGTATACAAATTAAATCAGATTAATCCCGTCAGTGCCGTGTTCATATGGGCATTGCCCTCTTGCCTCACCTTTTAGACTTTCATTACTACGTTATACTTCATTAAAAAAAAAAAATTAAATAAATCTGTAAATATCTATTCAGCATAGAATATAAAGATTTATATGTAATGAAAATGTCGAAAAGAGAATTTAACAATAGAATGAAACATTCTATTTAGAATTATTAGATTTAGATTTATTGGCTTATTGGCCAAACAGGATTTATGGTACAAATTCCTTTTTTTTTTTTTTTTAATTTTCTCAAATGAAATACCAGTTGTGCATGACAATGTACATTAGTGTTTATAATATATATACCTTGTGTGTGTGTGTGTGTGGGTGTGTGTAATTACACACACACACACACACACATACATATAATGTGTGTGTTTGTGTGTGTGCAATTTAGTAATTTAGTATTGTTCATATTTTCCAATATGTGACCAGTCTAAGGTGTGTACGAGGGGGGTGTGTGTGTGTGTGTGTGTGTGTGTGTGTGCGCGCTTGTGAAATAATGAGTGTAAGGCTCAGTGAACCTGTATAAGACAGTTCAGAGAGTTTAAAGTGTTAGTTGGGCCTTTGGTCATAAATATTTTTATCCTAGATTTATACACAGATGTTTGAAGACATATCAACCCTTCTGTAACTACGAAACCAGACGAAACATCACAGCACAGGCCAAACGGACATTTTTCCACAGCTAGTGTTCGAAAAAAAGAGAGAAGGACTCGAGACGTATACTTGCTTATGTTTACATACATTTCTCTAGGTGCCAAATTAGCCTAGCCTTCTTACAGTCTGAAACTGAACACGTGGGACTGCAGAAGAACTGTGTGTTATGATACTCTTATAATAATCCTCTGCGTAACTAATGTATGTCCAACGCTTTTTTTTTTTTCTCCTCAAGTATGTGTCCCTTGTTTTTCTGTACTACTTTGTCGTGTAAGAATGCCTTATTACTTCAGAAAGTTTAGAAACCTCGTGGCCCAGCCTCTCTCACACACACACACACACACACGTTCCTTCATTTTCTCACTCACATTTTCTTTGTTTCCTCCTGCCATGCAGCAGAGACACAAGTTCCACACTCATGGACTTCTATGGACAATTATTTATTGACATTAGCATTACGTTTTATAAAAAATATGCGTATGGACCAAGATCCTTTTTGTTTTAAGATTCTCACCAGTCAGAAAATTTTACAACCCCACCACCAAGGCCATATCATCACAGTTTTTGAAGATGACTTCATTAAGAAATTATCCTCATTCATTCCTTGACTTTGAAATGGGTTGCATTTTTTTAATGTTTTTATTTTCCCTCTTTTTTAAAAAAGAAGATATGATTATAATGACGATAATAAAGATGTTTGTGTTATTATTCAGCGGTGACTTTTACAAAAACTCGCATGACTCAGATTTACAGTGGAAATGATTGTGGGGTGTTAAATATTTAGTTGCAATAATGAGATATTTCAAAATGAGATATTTCAGAATGTCCTGAAATAATGAGTTACTAACTCGAAATAATGATTATAGCATGTCAATAGTTTCACAACTTGCAGTTGAAATGAGCTAATATTGCTCCTAATATGTTAATATTATGCATCTTTGCTTTCATCTGCTATTACACTTTACATCATTAAGGATAGTTGGAGTTTCATTGATTTTGAGTTTAAGCCTAAACAGGAGGGCCAGTAGTGCTGTGTTTCTCAGTGTATAACCCCACATTCTTTATATATTAAGTGCCACACAAGCCCTGCCATGTTCAGGAAGGTTTCGGAATGAGGGAACAGTACTATCACAATCTTTCGCACTCAGATACAGTGGATATAAAACATCTACACACCCCGGTTGGAACTGCAGATTTTTGTGATGTACATAAATGAAACCAAGATCATGTCAGATCTTTTTTTTTTCCCCACATATAAAAAGTGATAACCAACAAAATTCAAATGAAAACCAAATAGAAGTGTTTTAGAGAACAAAGTAAAAGAAAAAAACTTACAACAACCTGGTTGCATAAGTGTGTACACCCTTTTATAATGGGGAATGCGACTGTGCTAAGAATGAAACTCACATTCAGACTCAAATGTTCAAAAGTAATCATCATACACCTGTCATCACTGAAGTGATTCTGATTAACCCCAGATAAAGATGAGCCATTTCTGTAAGATTTTCTTGACATCATCTTGGTTTCATCTGACTGTCGAAAGGTATCAAGCAAGAGAGGGGTACAAAAGAATTTGCAAAAATATCAGATGTAACATAGAACACTGTGAAGGCCATCATCAACAAGTAGAGAAAATGGGGTACTACATGCTTAAGGGCTGCTTCACTTCAGCTGGGACTGGGGCTCTGGTAAAGATCAGAGGGAATCATGGATGGCTCCAAATACCAATCTATTTTGGCACAAAACCTGCAGGTGCCTGTTAGACCACTTACGATAGAGAAAAATTTCACCTTCCATGATAACGACCCAAAGCACAATTCCAAGCCAAGAAAGGATTTGCTTAAGAAGATCAACATTTTGGAATGGCTCACTCAGAGCCCAGATATAAATCCTATGGAAAACCTGTGGCATGACTTGAAGAGGGCTGTGCACAGGAGGTCTCCTCACAATTTATAGATCTGGAGCATTTTTGAAACTAAGAGTGGAATAAAATTGTTTAATTAAGATGTGTTAAGGTAAGTTGCTAACTCTTACCCAAAAAGACCCAAATATTAGTTAAAGGGTGTACATATTTATGCAACCAGGTTATTCCTATACATAGGTTTGTTTTGTTTGTTTGTTTTTCACTTGAATTTTTTTTGGTGGCTATATCACATTAAAGAAAAAACATCGCACATGATTTATCTTGGTTTCATTTTTTTTTAACATGCACAAAAACATGCAATTTTAACAGGGGTGTGTATAATTTATATATCTTATATATACACACATTTACTCTTTTTTTTTTTTTTTTTTTTTTTTAAAAAA
>CM040990.1:13207001-13220464 GCA_022985145.1 Pangasius djambal
TGTGCATGCACGAATGCACCCGTGCTGAATTTTATTTGTGATAAACAGGGCATGACCAAACCTTAAATGCAGCACATGATGCTTAAGAAGTTGATTCTGTTGATCTAATTACCTTTAGCTGAACTTGAAGTTGGCATAACTTGCTTTTTCCCCGTTTACCTGATAAGGCGTGCATGTTTAGACAAGCTATTAACAGTTTGTTGTGTTGATGTGTTTTAAAGAATGGCATGTCTTCATGTGTGAAGGTCGGAAAATCTTTCTACATTTCCTTTGGGGACCACAAATTGATCAGTCACTTATTCATCCTAAAACTGGTTATTTTGTGATGTTGTAATAATAATAATAATAATAATAATAGCTGCCTCACAGCTTGATCCTGAGTCACTGTCTTGTGTGGAGTTTCCTCCAGGTTCCTCCCACCTCCCAAAAACATACAGGTATTGGATGGGCTATAGCAGGCGTGAACGTGTTCCCACGTTGTGTCCAGTGTTCCTGGGATAGACTCCAGATTCACCATGACCCTGAGCAATATCTTCATTACGGACGATGAATGAATAAATGAATATATAGTGCATCTTATCTGAAAAAAAAATCAACTACAAGTAATACGTAAATTCAAGATTATAAAAAAAAAAAACAATATGCTGGAGAGCAATGATGCCTTCAAAAATAATGAAATTAAATGTTTCTACATTTAAAAAAATACTATAAAGAGCAGTAAACAGTAATAAATGAAACAAAGTCAATATTTGGTGTGACAGCCTGTTGCTTAAAAAAAAAAAAAAATAGTAGTCTCAGGTGCAGTGTGTACAGTTTTATAAGGAAATGAGCTGTAAGTGTTACTGAGCATCTTGCAGAAGCAGCCCCAGCTCTTCTGGAGACTTTGACTGTCTCACTTGCTTCTTATTTTTGCAGCAAAACCCAGCAGCCTTCGTTATGTTTTTTATCTGAAAAGTGTCTCTTATGGAATCTGCTGCTTTCTTTACTGACATACAGACTTTATTCTGTAGCGTTTAATTCTGTGCCAGAAAACTAATGTTTGGAAATCTAAAATGTTTTTGTACTGACTCAATAATGCAGAAGTCATAAAATAAATATCTATAACAGAGTTTGTACTAAGAAATAAAGGGTGCCTAAGACTTTTGCACAGTACTGTACATCCATAAAACTTTATATAGCATTGATTAAAGCACTAGATGTTACTGATCATGTGAATTATTTTGTTTTTAAAAAAAGTAATTTCTGTTCTAGAAAGAAAATGAATTAACGTGAATGAATAAATGATTATTTTATTATAACACATACAATTTGACAATTAGTGAGCAAAAAGATTTACATTTTGCATATCGATATGGATTGTGATCTACTGAGGCCATCAAGAAATGAATTATAGTACTCTTTATTTTAGTTTATAAAATACACTTATATTCAGTAACTGGTTTATCCTGGTCTGGATCCTATCCCAGGAACCCTGATCACAAGGTGGGAATACACCCTTGAAGAGACGCTAGTCCATTACAGGACACCCTGCGCACACACACGCATGCTTACATTCACACCTAGAGGCAGTTTATAGTCACCAATCCACCTACTGGCATGTTCTTGGGTGTTGGAAGGAAACGGGAGAACCTGGAGGACATCCACATGGATGCGGGGAGAACATATGATACTCCACACAGACAGGAACCTGAGCTCAGGATCAAAATCTGAAAAACGAGATGTGGTTATATCCTGCAACAAGACAACAATCCCAATCAGAAGGAAATATCAACGGGGAAAAAAAAAAAAAAGTGTGAAAAGAACCAAGAGAAAGGAGTTGAAACTATGGTGACTCCCTCTATCTGATCTAAACAAGGCAGTGTTTGACATGAGGAGGAATGGACTAAGATTTGTTAAACAGTCAAAGCAGAGATTTCAAGAAGAATATTATAACTGAGGATCCAAATGACTTTGGATGCAGCAATAAATGCAGAGTGGGCAAGTTATAAGAGAATATTTATCTCACACTCAGCAAGGGAAATGTAAACTTTTGAACGGATATATTTTGGGTTTTTAATTAATATCATACACTACGCGACTGTTTTTTGTTAGTTGTGTTAACGAAGGAAAATGTGTAAAATGTCGTTTGTTATTAACTTACATTTTTTGCCATCTGTATATTGTCTTGAGGGCATACAACCATGCTATTAATTGCATTACCAAATTACACAGAATTATAAACAGCTGTGTAAGGATGGATGAATACAGCTTTCATAGATAGTGTTACCAAACATACTTTCCTTTTTGATCATGGAGTCAGCTGTCTGTCTGATCCCCTCATCGCAATCTCATCCCTTTTTTCTCTTCCTGTATGAGCACCTATATGGCACCATGAGGAACACCACTAATCCCCTTGCATCCAACAAACCTGAACAAGATTTGTTCTCGGTCGAGGAAATGAAGCAATTTTATGACCGACTGGCATGAATTACAGCTGCGGCAGTGGCCAAACACTTCCTGCCAGTTGCTCCTTGTGAGAGTTCAGCCAGCTGATTAAGATTAACATGAGGTGACAATAGTGAGGCATCCAAGTGATCCCAATAGCTTCATGTGACTGCTCCACACACCACATCAAAGAGAATGCCGGGCCAGATCTAAACCCCGGATTTTGTATTATTAGTATGACTCAGATTTAAAACGTGGCTTTTCTCACGCGATATAGATCGAATAGCCGCAGGTGTGGAGTTTATTATATCTGACAACATTTAAAGCTGAACACAGAGCCAACATTTTTACATTTGTTTTATTGAAATAGGTCTAAAAATGAGAAATTAAATGTGCAATCATGGAGTGTCACACAGTTCAGAGGCAGATAGTACTGGGTGTTCAGTAAATGACACAGAAGTCCATCTAAAACATTCAAAACAAACAATGAAATCTAGATTTAGAGTGTTAATGTGAAAGATGGATTTGCCAAGATTTGAGGCTAGTCTAGGAAACCATTGATGGCTAATTTCCTTTTTGAGTGCATTTTAATTTGCTGAGTGTGAAGGGTTGTGTATGTGCGTATTGAGGACCCTCATCAGTTACATAACTGAAGTGAGAGACGATCGGCAACTTGAAAACGTGACCTACTCACTACCCTCTAGTGGCAACATTGAAAATACAGGGCCAAATCCATACGAGATCTTTAAGACACCTCTTTCACAAACCTCATAGCTGTGCTGGCCTTTAAATCGCTTTTCAATTCAATCTTATCTGAGAGTGTTTAATAGTCACAGAGCAGCCTGACAGAAATCTGGATGCATGTACGTATGGCACTATTTGTTACTGGACAATGAAGTTATGTCGGGTTCATTGAGTTCTTCCCTGCCTGCTTAGTACTAAAGTCTGTAATATGTTAATGTTTAAATCGCTTAACTATTAATCAATTCTGCACAATCACCAGATACTCATGCACATACAAAATCTCTGCATATCTTTCTCCAAATTTATTGAGACCAATTGGTCTACAGGTTTAATCATACATGTCAAATGTTATCAGTCAGATCCACTTTTCACACATTATTCAGCTGCAGAAGAAAAAGTACCACTTTATCTGGAAGGTCTGCTATAGATGACCTATGACACTGACAGACTAATCAGTTATTTCCCAGGTGACCAAATATATTTCAGGCTATACTTAGAACTGTTCATTCATTAAATGATCACTGGAAATTCATTAAGCATCTACAAATGACTATCCAAATAAAGTGTAAAATAATGTTACCAAATGCATAATCTGCATATGCATATCTACAACACACTTTCACAAATGTGCAAAAAGAATTTGTACAAATCTTTAAGCATGACAAACTCAGCATTGAAAGCACAAAAAGGCAGAGAGTGCTTCATCGGGGGGGGGCAAAAGCAGTATCAAATGAGCTAATGCTGACTTACAAAGTCCAGTTAACTCAAGCGCTTAAAGGTAATGAACATACTCCCAGTACAAAAAAATGCTATAAAATAAAATTTACATCAAACGGCTTTTTTCTTGCATATACAGCAATATGCATACAGAATATATTACAAAGCTATGAAATGAGTATAAAAATGACATTTCTTCTGGAAAAAAAAAAAAAAAAAAAAAAGTAACAAAAGTACCTTCTCACAATGTTAATCTATCACTTGATTACATGAAGAATCCTGATGCTTCTTAACAAAACTAAATTGAGATAAAGAACAGAGAGGTGTTATTCGAATAAAACCATTATATTTATATCTATAACCAAATATGCATTTCGAACCAATTTATAACACACAAAACAAAATGATACTGGGTATCTCTAATCAAGCACATTCATTTATTTAACTGAAAGCATGCTCAAGTTCAGTTATACTGAGCAAACAGTGCCACCACGTGGCCAGATCAACGATTACTATACACATTTTTATTCATATGATTTTCAGGTTATTGAATATCACAGAAAACGTTAAGTGCTTTAATTGCATGGTGTCTGGGTATTCCTGTGTGTGTTAAGAGTTTCTCTTACCTTCCACCGGTTTCCACATTGGTTGCACATCACAAACGTGGTCATGGGTTCATCAGCACTGCGAGTCTGAACCTGTGGAAAGTGAGAACGGGTGTTGACGACGAGCGCTCAGTCCCAGCAGTCCCAACAAGCTAATACACAGATGTACATGCAGGAACACCCTCCTCCATTAGTGTCAGGGGTCTTACTGCCATCACTGTGTCAGGAGATTTGAGGCTTGTGCAGGCCTGCCCAGGGCAGAGGGTGTGTGAATGTACTTGTCAATGTGTTTTGTCCTCTAACAATATAAAGGGGAATTTAGGCAGGTGTGGCAAACTCTGCTAACAGTACTGCATATAGACAAGGTGCTTTATTTTAAGTTAGGTAAATCGGTTGTATACAGTGAGCATCCTTAGAACCCGGACGGTTTTGTTACATCGTTGTTCCTCTGACGTATGGATGCAGTTAAAGCTGCCACTCTGCACTTTAATGTCACGGTTTATTTCGAATTGAAAATGGCAAAGCATCAAGCCAATACAAGAACCATGTTATGTAATTGTTACCTTATACACTATATACACTTAAAACTTTACACTTTGTTCATACGTCAAGTCCAATCCTATTCTATGGCTTAAAGCTAATATTTAGTCTGAGTACACATATTACTGATTAATGGTTTTGTCTCTTCAGTCTATAGTTTTGTTTGCTCACATATGTACATTGGTTACTGTACAGAAAACTCAGGTACTGTGCATGCATGAGAAGCATGGAGCCTAGAGATTATGCTGGGGATTACAAATGATTACAAATTTAATTCTTTTAAAAACTGTTTTCAAACTATAAGGAATTTAAAAGATTACTTAATAGATTTAGGATATTGAATATTATACAGGGTGTCCCAAAAGTCTCCATACTTAGCAGAAATTAACACTTTTTTTAAGCAAACTTATTATTTAAGAAGCCTTTAAGAATGCTTTTGACAAAACAATGTATTGAAAGGCCATGGTGTACCAGGAAAAGATACAGCACAAAAATCATTTAAAAGGAACACATTCGAAGTGCAATTACATGCATAACACCAGATGTGTTAAGACGAGGTCGTCGTGAGTGGGGGAGATGACTCTGTGTGTGTTTACAAAGAAATGGCAATCATGCAGAGAATGTTCTGTAAATAAAGTTACATTTTGCTAAAAAAAAAAGTGTTAATTTCCAATTCAAGTCAAGTCAAGTGAGTTTTTATGGTCATTCCTCTATATAGCTTGTACACACTGGAACGAAATGCCGTTTCTTCAGGAGCATGGTGCAACGCAAAACAGTACGCAAGACTAGATAAAGTGCAAATGCACAACAGTGTCAGATGAGTGCAAGACAATAAATACACAGAACAGGACAATGACTACACAGAACAATAAATACACAGAAGATGGGCTGTAAATTGTAAACTACTGTGTGATGTAGCACCAATACTGGCAGCAAAAAGGAGTTCCATAATATAAAGTGTCTGATGCAGCTTTATAAAGTGCGGTGTGCAGTGGTACCGAGTCACACTGGGTTAGGTGTTGGACTAGCCCAGGTGAACATTGGGAGGCAGCAGCGTGTTGAGTAACCTGACTGGCTCAGGGAAGAAACTGTATCCCTACAGTATGTATGGAGACTTTTGGGACACTCTTTAAAATTATTTTTATGTCATTCATACTTTCATTTAATTAACAGTATATGGGGAAAAAGTATGTAGACACCTGACCATCACACCCATATGTGGTTCTTCCCCAAACTGATGCCACAAAGTTGAAGGCACACAACTGTCTAGAATGTCTTTGTATGCTGCGGCATTAAGGTTTCCCTTCACTGAAACTAAGAGGCTCGAAAATGTTCCAGCATGAAAATGCCACAAAGTGCACAAAGTGAGGGCCATGAAGACATGGTTTGACAGGGTTGGAGTGTAAGAACTCAAGTGTCCTGCACAGAGACCTGACCTCACCTGCAGTGAACACCTTTGGGATGAACTGGAATGCAGACTGTGTCCCAGGCCTCCTCACTCAACATCAGTGTCTGACCTCACTAATGCTCTTGTGGTTGAATGGGCAAATCCCCACAGCCACACTCCAAAATCTAATGGAAAGCCTTCCCAGAAGAGTGGAGGCTGCTAGAAGAGCAAGGCAGGAAGAGGGGGACTGAGTCTCGGAAGGGATGTTCGAAAAGCACACGTGTCTGTGTGTGTGATGGTCAGGTGTCCACATAGTTTTGGGCAAGTAGTGTATAGTTGTTACATGACATGGAATCAAACAGCTGAACCCAAATGGATTTTTGCATTCATGGTGTTTTCAAGTTTCTTGTAGCAACTTACTGAAGTCCAGCACTGCCATACACTGAACAAATATATATTTATATATTTCAGCTATATATATATATATATATATATATATATATATATATATATATATATATATATATATATATATATATATATATATATATATATATATATATATATATTCGAGCTGCTTGTCTAAACATAGCCTGAAACTCAATTTTTGCATGGTTATAAATGGGTAAATAGTTATAACAGCTGTTTAATAACTGTAATATTATTATACAGCAAGAAACAGGTAACAACACGCAAGGAGGTGTGGCTCTTTACCTGTGTGTAGGTGCAGCTCTTGCCCTTGCACTTTCCGCAAACAAACATATCAGTCTCAGTGCCGCCTACTTTAGAGAGCTGGTGCTCCCGGATGGACTCTTTAGTTAGCGCCTTCCTTATCTCTTTCAGCTCGGCACTTGCCATCTCCTGCAAAACACACACACAAACAAACAAACACACATTTCCGGGGGAAAAAAAAAAAAATACAGGGACTTTACATGGACACAACCTTGAATAATAAAAGTTGAAGCATGGGTAAGAGCAATATGCTTTCAGACATGGTTGTGATGGATAGTACAGATGCAGACAAAAGCACACCTCTGCAGTCATGGTGGCAATGCGCTCGGGGCTGATGGTGCCACAAAGCACATTGCGGCGCAGGTCAGGGTTCTTCTGGTCTTTCAGGTTGGATATGCGGCTCCTCAACCGAGCCTTATACTTCATGTCGGTGGATTTAAACTCTTTGTAGATGCGTAAAAGTCAGTTAAGAAAGCAAAGATTCGTTCACGGTTAACCTATATATAGACATATAAGTGATTCTATCCAGTTTGGCTTAGCTCTGAAAGACAAAGGCTCAAAAATAAGCTTTTGTGAAACAGAAGGATATAATCTTCAATCTCTGCTGCCATAGCTTCACAATCTGCTCCAATTGTTTTGTAGTCATCTGTGAAAAGAGCAAATAAATTATAATACTAAAAAGAGAGCTACTACTTAAAACAAAGAGACAGCTAAAATGATGTTGCCAATATCTGCTAAATTTCAAGAAGAAGTCCCACTGAATTAAAAAGAAAAATGGGAAAAATTGAGACTGCACATTGTTTCTGATAAACTACAAAAGATTAAGAGCAATTCTCTCAACACCTCCATTTAAAAAATAGTACTAAATAATTGAAACATGCCCTGTTTCCTCAGTGTTCTAGAACAGGGTTTCCTCAATCCGGTTTCTGGAGCACCATCTATCCTTCACATTTGAGTGTTTCCCTACTCCTAACACACTTGATGGAACTGGAGCTAATTAACAGGCCTAAGCTGGATTGAGCTGTGCGTTAAGGCACAAACAAACAGTGTTAAACTTTTTTGTTGAGCCTAAATCAGTGTGAAACTGATACTTTTGGCTCATTTGCCTCTTGGTTTGGTTTCACACTACATAAGCAAATGACCGGGGGTGGAGGGGGGATTGGTCAGAAATACGGTGATGGAAAAACAAACCTTTACCAAGTGTGCGTAGAAATCACAAAAAATTTGACTATGCAGGTGCAGACCAAAAAAAATTGTTGTTTTGGTCTGCATCAGAGTGCAACTGCTGTGTTCTCACTTAAAGACCTGCACCAAAGGGGAAAACACACCAGGGTTTTATTCAAATGGGCTAAACACTGCATATGTGAAGGCACCCAGAGACAAGTCAAGTGGAGTTTATTGTCGTTTCAGACATATATAAGTACACAGTGAAACGAAACAACGTTTCTCCAGGACCAAGGTGCTACATAAGACAAACACAGAACTACAGGGACTACATAATTTATACATAAAGTGCAGACAGCACAAGCCAGTACAATGACTACAACGCCGTCCAGTACGCAGTTCTGTTTAAAAGTGACCTAGTGACAATAGTGCAAATATTACAGAGAACGATATAAATAGCTGAAACAGTGTAAACATAAGAGTAGCAGCAGCATAAACAAGAGGAAATATACAAGGCAGGATACTCTAGGTCCAGGACTGAGAACCAAGATCATCCTCTGTGTGTAAAGATATTGATCTAATGAAAACTGTGATATTTTGTGCTACATCATTCCACCCATAGTGCAATAATAATAATAATAATAATAATAATAATAATATACACACACACACAATTACTGACCATGGTCCAACAGTGGTGACTTGACTTACCGTCCGTCTGCAGGGCTGAGACGAGCAGCTCTCGGCATTTATTGCGTACGCTGTCAGTGGTAACTGGAGGAGGGGGGAACGAGGTCATCTTAGGGGTTGTGGGGGTCGTAGGGGTGGTGGGAGTCTTTGGTGTGTCTGGTTTCTTACTGGCGGGAAAAAAAAAAAAAAAAAAAAGAAAACACATTCATATATACTATGGTTTTGTTCAGTCATCAAAATATTGGAATCCTTCAGGAAAATGAACAAAAAGAATTGTATAAATGAAACATTACACAGTGATTCAACTATTAGACTCAAACAACTAGAGAAACTACTACGCTTTCTCCTAACAAAAACGTTCATCTTTTTCTAAACAATGCATCTCTCCTGAAAACACATGCAGCATTATTATTGGCACCCCTACATAATATTTAAAATAAAACAATAATAAATAAATACTGAATACAACATTTAAAAACTGCAATGTTTAGTTACCCATAAAAATAAAACGGGAAAATAGTTTTTGTCGAAACAAAAAAAAAAAAAAAAAAGCATACATGGAAAAGCACCAAGGCCCAGGATATTTTAACTTAATACCTGGGTGCCTCTGCCAGTAAGTTTAGACTTGCTGGCTCTTCAAGCAAGACAAGGACCCCATGTCAAAACAGAAATGGTTGCAAGAACACAAAATCAACATTTACCATAGCTATCTCAGTCTCTGGAATTGAACCCTTGTGAATTCCTGTGGTCTACATTCTACATATGCAAACCTAAGAATATAGAAGAGCCTGTAATGCATGGATGCACAATGGTCCAAGATCCATCTCCAAGTGTTCTTTAGGCTTGTTAAACATTACGGGACGTGGCAGCGGTGAGGAAAGATATTCAGAAACTTGTCTGCACTGAGCCAATAATTTCTGCCATGATTTCTATTCATCACACAAACACACACCTGAAGTCACTGGATCCAGGACTGTCTTTCGATGACGATGACTGAAGGGGGGGCAGTCCCTTTTTCTTCTCCTCTGACTTGCCGTCAGAACCATCTATAAAGGTAGGAGGGGTCAATTTATGTCCTCTTCTCTCTGCATCGCTTAGCTTGGAACATTACCCTCTAGAGTATGCTCACAATCAGAAATTATTTACTTATAAACATCTGTTACCACCTGTGTCATTCGAACATACATTAGACAATAAATCCTAAAGCAATCTTTCAGTAAAAGAAATGGCCTTGGTTGATAACAGGAACATGATTTTACAACAGAAACAGTGGGAAGAACTGTACCAAGCAGTTTTTTCCAGGTCTTGATGAGAGACTTGGCCAGAGTCTGCACCTCCTCGTCTGAACTCTGCTTCCTCACAGCGTTCACAGACATCCCAATCCGTGTGGACTGAACACATTGTGTAAAATGCACAAAGTTAGAGAGTCAAACATTTGGCCCTTGAGTCAAAATGCCAAAATGTATCTTGTTGATTACACTGAAAAGAAACAGTCCTGGCACTGGTAAAGACGGGTAAAAGAAGACATGGGTAAAACAAAACAAAAACAAAAGTCTGTGGTTAATTAGCTTAATCTCACACTGAAAATGAGAATGCTCTAACTTTTAATTGAAGTACAATTATTGTAAGGAAATTTATTTATAAATTTAAAAAAAAAAAAAAAAACACCTTCTCAAAAATCTATTTAACAAAACCACATTCACAATTATTACCACCCCTGAATTTAGTATTTCTCTTATCATGCACAATGAGACTGGAGGGTCCGAGGTCCTGTCTTGTGGACTCTGGGGTTTAGATCAGGAAACTGGGATGGTCATGTCAAAAGCTTCACTGTGTGGTCATTCAACTTTTTTGTGTGCATTTGGGTGTTGTTTTGGATCTTTGTTCTGCTGGAAAGTCCAGCCATGACCCAGCTGTAGCTTTGTGGCAGATACATTTTTATTTAAAATCTCCTGAAATTTCATGCAGTCCATGATGCCATATATCCTAACAAGGTTCCCAGGACCTTTAGAGGGAAAACAGCCTTACAATATTACAGTTCGTCCACTATGACATAACAGTACCGATTATGTTCTTTTCTGTAAAACCGTCCTTCTTTTTATGCTACAGCCACCTTGAGTGTCGGACGCCAAAAACTGATTCAAGTGTAAACCAAAAAAAAAAATTAATGCTACCAAAACTGTTTTTAAAAATACAAAGTGAATAGTTGTGTCCCAGATGAAATGAAGTCAGCAGAATTTTGAACAACATATACCTATATAACATGTATTTAGTAATTTCTGTGCAGACAGGCGGAACCAAAACAGCCTACATGTGCGTATATTGGTCACCGAGTTAAAAAGTCCATCTAGCCCTTATTAGATCTCTATATAACAGTCAAATTTGCAGTACAAATAACTAAGGCCCAAAAAGTTCCTTAAAAGGCAGATCAGAGTTCCCATGGAATGGGATGTTCAACAAGCATATATGGGTGTGATGGTCTGGTTTCAAAATACTTTTGGCTATATAGTGTATAATTTGGAAACTACTAGTTTGTATAAAATATCAATATTTTTAAAAGTTTCAATAAAACTTTACACTGTGCCTATGTTTGAGCTCAAGATATCACTTAATATAAAAAGAATAACACATGAATTAAGTTTTTTATCATTTTCATAAAGGGTGCCAATAATTCCAGATTTGAATTTTAGATAAGTGTCCGGTGAATAAAACACTTATGCAACTCTATCTCTTCAATATCATGATGAAAAACAGAATGAAAAACAACAGTGGAAACTGCTGCATATTTAATATGTACACGGGACGCTGACCAATTCTGTTTTTTCTTTTCCTCACTGTAGTTTCGTTAGGTATTTCCTAGTCCTGAGTTAGCCAAACAGATGGGGGGGAAAAAAAGCCACAACCATTCACACAAATGCCAAAAGAGAGCTGTCATAAATGTTGATACTGTGATCTCCCTGGACATCTCTCACATCTCACCTTCTGTCACTGCAAGCAACCTTGGGGTAACCATGGACAATCAACTGTCCTTCTCCTCTCACACTGCTAACCTGACATGCTCATGTCGATTTCTCTTTTACAACATCAGAAGGATTCGTCCATTTCTATCCACACAGGCCACTCAGTTCCACACAGGCCACTCAGGTGCTTGTTCAATCCCTTGTCATTTCGAGACTGGACTACTGCAACTCGTTCCTGGCAGGTCTGCAGCTGCACGACTTTTCAACCTTCCCAAGCTCTCCCAAACCACCCCATTGCTACGCTCCCTCCACTGGCTTCCTGTAGCTGCCTGCATCAGATATAAAACTCTGATGCTTGCCTACAAAGCCAAAGATGGACCAGCACTCACCTACCTTAAAGCACTTATCCATCTCTCAGGGTACAAGGAAGACATGCATCAAAGCTCTTCTCTGTTCTGGCACCCAGGTGGTGGAATGAACTTCCCCTAGATGTCCGAACAGCTGAGTCACTGGCAGTCTTCAAATGACGACTAACGACCTACCTCTTCATGGAGTACTTCAATTTGTCTGTGACCTAGTGAACCAGTATCAGGATGTATTTATTGATAGAGACTTCAAAGCACTTCTGTAAGTCGCTCTGGATAAGAGCGTCTGCCAAATGCCATAAATGGAAATGGAAATGTTATCTGGCCACAACCTTCAGAATGTTAAGGGCTGCAATCTGACTGGCTATTTACACTTCTACATATATGCGCTTTCCCACAAGACAACAAACTTTTGAACACAGCAACACAATGAGCTTTTTGGAGCAAGATAGTCACTGGATTTAAAAAAAAAAAAAAAAAAAAAAAAAAAAAACGCAATCGTCTTCAAAAGTTATTCAAGAGTCTTGTGTGAAGCACTTAGTGCTGAGTAAATGAGACACCCTCGCATGTTTACCAACATGCTGTGGATTGCCATCACTTCTTCTCGTGAAAGGAAGCAGTCCTTGGTCACGTTTATTGATGAAACGTACTAAACTTTCTAGTGAAGGTCTGGCCTGTGAAACTAGACAAGAGGAAATGGTGCACACATAGCCTGTTTAAGTGTTAAGGGCACCCCTTGTGGAGAATTTTCATGCTGCTAAACATGAGTGAGTTGCAATTATAAATAAATAAATAAATAAATAAATAAAATTCTGAAGTTGACTGGGTTACCTGCAGGGTCTCTAGTGACATCTTCATGTTCTTGAGTTCTCTTAAAAGGTCCATGGCGCCATCCTAAGGTTAAAACAAAAGATGGGAAAGGGACACTTTGGGAGATAGCTCGACAGTGAAAGACCTGGGCGTAATATTAGACAGCAGCTTGTCTTTTGAAAATCATATTTCCAATATTACTAAAACAGCCTTCTTCCACCTTAGAAACATTGCCAAGCTTAGGAACATTTTATCTGTATCTGATGCAGAAAAGCTAGTTCATGCATTCATGACCTCCAGACTGGACTATTGTAATGCATTGCTA
>CM040990.1:13223545-13256402 GCA_022985145.1 Pangasius djambal
AGTATTTTTCTATGTTATGTTCATGTTTATGTTCATAAACTTTTTATTTAATAAAATATGTTTTCATAGTTTGTGTTGTCCCTTATTATCAATGCAAAATGGTCACTAACTAAAGAGGATTTATGCTGATATTGCCCAAAAACCCTATTTTGTTCAGGCGTTTCCAAACTTTTGGAGGGCAGTGTATATATACAAAAAGTACAAACATGCA
The DNA here is from genome assembly GCA_022985145.1 of Pangasius djambal. Classification (NCBI taxonomy): domain Eukaryota; kingdom Metazoa; phylum Chordata; class Actinopteri; order Siluriformes; family Pangasiidae; genus Pangasius; species Pangasius djambal. The sequence goes on from CM040990.1 coordinate 13,223,757, forward strand.
AATTGTATATATTTGTATGTGTATGTATATATATATATATATATATATATATATATATATATATATATATATATATATATATATATATATATATATATATATATATATATGTGTGTGTGTGTGTGTGTGTGTGTGTGTGTGTGTGTGTGTGTGTTGGTTGGCACTTTTTTCAAATATTTAAATTTATTGATGCACATGAGGCTTTGTCGGATTAAACGTGCATACATTTGCATACACACCAAAACCTAACTACTAAACTAAATCTATTTTAAAATCAAAAATTAATTTAAATAATTATTTCAATGTGAAGACACTCAAAAGATTGTTGGAATATCATTCCATTATTGTTTAATCTAGAAAATGCCATGCACCCTTATAAAAAAAAATTCTTTTATGCCATTTTTCAGTTTAAAGCCCAACATAAATACAGCTATAATCAACAGTTCATAAAACTGCTCCGTAATGTCCTAGCAATCAGCATGTAAACGTTCCTGAATGCAAGCCATCTACAAACAGAGATTTTTGGCTCTTAATATAGAAAAAATATTTTGAGGAAAATGGTTTAAAAAATGCAGTGTGGTTTACTGTGTGCACTCTAGATATTGGAGTTTGTGAGGTTTATAAAGGAAATTAACTCAAACAGTTTTATATACACTATATTGCCAAAAGTGGACACCTGACTAATCACACCCATATGTGCTTGTTGAATATCTCATTATAGATTTAGTCCCTCCTTTGCTGCTATTACAGCCTCCACTCTTCTGGGAAGACTTTCCACTAGATTTTGGAGTGTGGTTGTGGAGATTTGTGCCCATTCACCATTAACAAGAGTATTAATAAGGTCAGGCACTGATGTCGGTGAGGAGGCCTGGTGTTCAGTCGGGTTGAGGCTAGGGCTCTGTGCTGGCCACTCGAGTTCCACTTCTACCGTAGCAAACCATGTCTTCATAGACCTCGCTTTGTGCATGTCATGCTGGAACATGTTTGGGCCCCTTAGTTCCAATAAAGGGGAATTCTTAATACTACAGCATACACAGCTATCCTACACAATTGTGTGCTTCAAACTTTGTGACAGCAGTTTAGGGAAGACCCACATATAGGTGTGATGGTCAGGTGTCCACATACCTTTGGCTATATAGTGTATATGTCAAAAATAAAATATTAAAATAGTGTTTGAACAATATTCTTTAGAATAATTTAGTTTAAAATACCCCTTCGTTCAATAACGATGGGTGGTCTGTGCAATGACTCGTTGAACATTTGAGGGCGCTGTTGTTGCACGATTAAATAGATTCAGTTGTTTTTTTTTTTGGTTTTTTTTTGGAGTTTTATTTTATGTTTCAGGAGACATTAATGCAATTGTAAGTAATTCCCTTGAAGATATAGCTACGGACCTAAGGTGCTATGGGTGAACCTGCTATGTGGAACAGTCTCACATCAGCAAGAAAGTTTCTCATTTTCCCTTTTGGAATGCAAATGCAACTCCAAATTGTTTCATTCATTCATTTTCAGTAAATGCTTTATCCTGGGCAGGGTAACGGTGGAAACTGCTGTGGGTGGGATGGGATGTCAGTCCATCACACCAGGGTACCATGCACACACTCATTCACACCTACAGGCAATTTAGTGTCACCAGTCCACTTTTTTGGGAGGTTGGAGGAAACCAGATAGCCCTGTAAACCCACATCGTAACAGGGAAAACCTGCAAAACTCCACACAGACAGTAACCAGAGCTCAGGCTCAAACCAGGGATCCTATGGTTTTTATGAAGCTGTAACACTACCCACTGCACCACCATGCCATCTCTGTTCAAATTATTATTAAACATTTGCATGCAATGGGTAAAAATAGTGTTCGTCCTGGACCGTGGTAAACATGCATGACAAAAATACAAATGCAAAAGTACAGAGCAGCACAAAACAGTAAGTACCTGGCATATGTTTATTGAATTGGTTTCATATGAGATATTTCCATAAATATTTGTTGTTCTTACTTCTAGCACAGTGCTCACACCCAAAAACCTGACTGTATGTTTTCAGTGTGATCAGATGGTAACAAGCATGCTTCAATTGTTCAGTATCATTTAGATATTATTGTTTGTTGTTGATTGTTGAGCCGTACCGAATCCTATTGCCATCAGTATTGTTGTGTAGCAATAAAAGAATGTTGTTTAAATTAAAAAAGAAAAGGCATGCTTGAAATGTCAGCAGCTCAGGACCCCACCGATACCTCACACTGCAGTACCATTATTTGCCATGTACATTGTGACATTGTGCAGTGATGATGCCTGGTGTGTTTGTTATGGTGGCGACAGCATGGTGTGCTGCACAGTTTAGGAAACCCCACCTCATCTGTGTGTGTGTGTGTGTGTGTGTGTGTGTGTGTGTGTGTGTGTGTGTGTGTGTGTGAGCTTGGAAGGGGAAAGTCCAGTACTTGTGTGGTTAGGAAACACACACTTTACCGCTCCTGTAAGGTCATCGCTGATTACAACCAGGCCATAATAAATCCGTAGACCCATTCTATAGGTCCACAAGGAGCCGCTTCACCTGTCAAACAGTGCCTTTACAAGTAATGTCAACAATCCAATTCTGTTTTTAGGCTTAATATCCCAGCACTCAGAAAAAGTACTTTATTTTTAATTAATTCATTATATGGATCTGATTAAATATTGACTTCTGATTTATGGGTGTTTGGGAGTACAGCATAGAATTACTGAATTTTTCCTTACGTATTACATTTGGCAGGTTTCCCTCACAAATTGTTTTCCAGATATTTTACATCAACATTTAGCCTTAAGCTTTTTCAATATAAAACTATTACACAAAATAAATTAAATACTCATTTTAGTATATAAAATAATTGTCTGATATAAATTGGAATTGTGAAATGTTAACTGAAAAATTTTATGATTTTACATCCTGTATGAACAAAAAAGGACCATATATTACCATCCAATATATTGATTTGTGTAATATATAGACAACATATTAGAAATAGAATGTATTTTACAATATGCAGAGTATTGCTGCTTTCCATATATGTATTGTAGTGCCAATTTTTTTATGTGGAGAAATATATTGACTATATATTATACATTTTATATATATATATATATATATATATATATATATATAATCTGCATACTGCAATGAATGAGATATGATTTTTTGTTAATCATGTAACTATTCCTATATTATATTATATTCTTTATTTCTACGTTGGATGACAATGACTAAGCAAAAGAAGGGCTATATATTAGACAGAATTTATATACTCTATGTGTACCATTGCTCATATGATATCATATTAACAGCATAACTTTTACTGACACCTTACATTACTGTGATGACAGGGGTGTGGTTGAGTGTCATCTGTGAACGGAGAGGAGAAGGGTCAAATCGGCAGGTAACAAGTGATGATTGCAAGATTGCGAGTCCGCTTGGCAGAGCTTGCAAGACACAGACACACATGTACACACGCCAAGAACGCATGAACTTGAACCTTACAGAGCGAAAGCCACAAGTGTTTTTCTGTTGAGTTTTGAAAGTGTACTGAAAAGCATGGACTGAATAAACGTGAACCTGGAGCTCAGTTAAGATCCCGTCGGTCTCTCAAGTCTTCCTCCACACCTTCATACACCAGGGTTCTACAGTGCTGCCAAACCCTGGATTGAGGTAGACTCCGCCATGGAAACCTCCCCTCTAACCGAGATCGTCAAGTCCCTCGCCATCCTCCACCAAACACTCCTCAACCTCTGCCACGAGCAGCAGCTGTGCTTCGAAGCCCTCAAACAGGAGAGCCCAAGAGCCGGCAGGCACTCCAGAAGCTGCTGCAGCCCTGTACATCTCCAGCTGTGTCCCTTACCACCGTGATACATGTGACGCTCATAAAGATGACCTGGAGCTCTTCGAGCATGCAGCACCCTTGCTATCGGGGGAAGTTAGGCTCACCACCCAGCAGCTGCCGCCGTGGACACAGCTGGAGTATTCCAGCATCAAGAGGGCGGTCCTGCAGCACATCAGCCAGATGCCTGAGGAGCACCGCTTCCAGTCGCTGCAGCTCCCCAAGATCGGCTACCCCTTCATCCCATGCAGCTGGACGAAGCCATGCAGAGGATCACTTGGTGGCAGTTCCTGGTCCAGGCTTTTCAATTTACAGAACAAAACAAAAGCAAACATTGGCAGTACATAACCCCCCACCCCTGCCAAGGCCAGATCTGCACCTTTACCTAAGAGAAAAGCTTATTAACAAAAGGCTTGAACAAATATGTTTTCAGCCTAGACTTGAAGACTGAGACCATGTCTGAGTCTCGAACACTAATTGGAAGGTCCTCTGCTGTAGCCTTCATTATTCAAGATACCAACAAAGAGCCTGCACCTTTTGATAGGAGCAGGTGTGGCGGATCATAAAATACTAGAACTTACCTCAGGTACTGAAGTGCGAGACCATTTGGTGCTTTATAGGTCAACAGTAGTATTTTATAATCAATGTGAAATTTTACTGGGAGCCAGTGCAGTGTGGATAAGATGGGGGTGATATCTTCTGGTAAAGGGCTCTGGCTGCTGGATTCTGGACTAACTGGAGCTTGTTTGTGCATCTATTGGAACATCTAAAAATCAAGGCATTACAATAATCCAACCTAGAGGTAACAAAAGCATGAACTAGTTTTTCTGCATCATGTAGTGACATTACATTTCTTATCTTAGCAATACTTCTGAGATGATAGTAGGCTAGCCTAGTAATATTATCTACATGAGAGACTGAAGTCAATAATCACACCAAGGTCTTTTACTACTGCACATGATGTAACTGAAAGGCCATCCAGGGTTACTATGCAGTCAGAAAGCTTACTTCTAGCTGCTTGTTGTCCTAGTACTAGTACTTCTGTCTTGTCAGAATTAAGTAGAAGGAATTTAAAAAGCATCCAGTATCTAATGTCCCTTACATATTCCTCAACTTTATGTCTCTCACCTCTCACCCATATAACTGTGGGTCATCAGCAGTGGGAGCTAATATAATGCTTAAAAATAATTGTACCCAGAGGCAGCATATATAGAGAAAAAGGCAGTGGGCCTAAAACAGAACCTTGTGGAACACCAAACTTTACATTAGTATGCATAGAAATGTCAGCATCTACAAACTAATAATGTCAATTAATAATGTTAATAAAGTCAAATAAGACCTGAGCCAGGAGATGGCCATTCTCTCAACTCCAACCACATTTTATGGTCTGATCTGATGTGGTTATATTGTTATCTACGTGGTCTGGCTTTAAAATAATAGTCTGAATTTTTTCCTGATATTTTCCATTTCGTCACTGAAAATTTTTTTTACAAGTCATATTGATGGTGTGCATGCTTCTGTGGTGGTCTTATTCCTAGTTAACCTTGCTACGATATAAAATAAGAATCCAGGATTAGTTTTGTTTTCTCCAGATAATATTAAATCAGGTTAATATAATTCCAACAGATGATATGAAGATGACAGCAAGTAATTAAGGACTGAAAATCTAGTTTATATATAGGAGAAATGTTATGAATTCTAATTATTTATAAAGGTTATTTGCTTCTTTTAAAAAATGATGGCTATTATTTATAAACATGGAGTGATTGCTGGATAGGCTGGACTTCTGAAAAGCTTATTACTCGTATTACTAATTGGTCATAGTTATAATGTACACCTCATTATTTATTAAATATTAAATTACTTTGCAGGTAGTTCCATATAGATAATCAGTATGTTGGTGGCTTTCAGTGCAGTGGACTTTTAATCTTTAAATGCAGTTTTTCTTCCTGTTCAGTTCTTTTCCAGATTTTAAAATGCTTTACTTGTGATAAGGATATGGGCAAAAGAGAAACAAATTTCAGTTCTGGAAAGTCTGGAAGTCTGAAACTTCATATAATGGATTATAATGGATATAATTTCCCCATTTTCCCAAGCCACCACACAAATGTAAACGTTTCTGTGCAACACTGATGGCTAACAATACTTATGGGAGATTACAATAATCTCTATGTGTTGTACATAATAATCAGATATTGATAGTTCTTTATGCATAGAGTTGGCAATGATCAGTTTTGTAAATGTTGATGTAAACCAGATCACTGTGTGCAAATCTGAAATCAGAGTCTGCTCAGTCTTTTTAAGTCTCTCATAGAGAGTGCCTGTCATTATATAAATGTTTGGGATTGGGCAAAAGCAACCACAAAAGCTTTATAGCATAGCCTCTATGTGACTCTTTCACAATGAAGGATAGGACTTGGATGCTTGTTCTAATCTTCCCATATGTGCTGTGTCGTTACAGTAAGTGTACTGGTATGTGTTTATTATGGAGTGATGCAAACTTATCAGAGCCTTGCCAAGTGTGACACAACCCCAGAGTGATGGGTTAAATTCAAAATTCTACAGGGACTAATTAAGGACTAATTACGTGTGTTTAGACTACCGTCTGCATGGAAAAGAGTATGTTTTCCCTCTATATTTCTCTTTGTCCAGCATAGGATTTTCTCATCATCATCACATTGTAGTCAGTTTTGTAACGAAATTCAACCTGGTTCTCTTGTGTAATATAAGGAACACTGGAGTATAGTGTGTATACATGAAAATGTTCAGCTCATGAACAGCCCCATATTCTGCTTAAAATTTTAGAAGGTGTGCCTCATTAAACCAAACACTGTGCTTTATACAAAAAGCATCATCCAAGACTGAAACTGAAAATCATCCAAGATCTTATTAGAGACAAAGAGACATTATCCTCTTCACTGTCAAGGGTCCTCTCTGTCTGAGAACTGAGTGTGTGTTCTTGATTTCTAACACATGTATCAGAACACATAAAACACTGCTGGAGCCAGAAAGACAGGAACAGTCCCAGGCATCGTGTTTATGCCTTGTGGGAAATATTTTATCCCAGCAGCAATCTGTTAAGTGCACACATCACTAATGGATCAGTTGGATCTGTTGAAAATGTTAAAGCATGTCATTCTGAATTCTGTATGGCCATAGAAAGTGAAGGTACATGCAAAGGCAGTGACTTTCAGAAAACAAAGCTGCATTTTTGTGGGCTGTGTTAGTAATTTAAAACCTCTCCCAGGAAACATTGATTAATAATTGATAACGAGCAAGCCCTGAAAGACCACGTCTTGCAAATTTGCTCTTTGTCTGACCATATGAGGAGTATGAGACTCAGTTCTTTGTCTATGCAAACATCATCTCATAACTGGAATTCTGTAACCCTAGTCAAACAGTTTGACCTGGTAAACCACAACCAGCCTAAACAAGTGCATGTCACCCCTCTCTTCATCTTACTCCACTCGCTCTCTGTAGCTACTCACATCAAGTTCAAGTAATTGATTAAATTACATACAGATTAACCAACGTGCATGGAGTCACTCATTAGGGCTTACATCCCTTCCTTGTCGATCTAAAGTGAATTGTTCCAGCCAGTACCATGACTGCATGACTGCAAAGCTAGACTTTTTTGTTTGTGGTTCTGAGATGGTGGAATGAATGGCTCAGCTTTCACCATGCGTATTACCTTACAACTTACAGTGGCTTCCTATTAACCTTTGCTCTTTGCCCTTACTTATATCACTATTATTATTATTATTATTATTACTATTATTGTTATTGTGTATTACTGACAGCTTGTGATGAGCGCTTTCTCCAACCCTCATGGCGCATATTTATAAGCCATATTTATATGCTTGGATTGTATTCTCCTTACTTGTTTCTCTTGAAAACCCTTCAGATGTCAGTGCAGCTGAATTTTTCGTTGGGGGCAGATGGCTAGGTTTTTGCTGCTTTTTGGAGCTATTACTGTCACTACTACGCCAAAGAATGTGTGGGTACAGGAGAGTTGCCAGCAACGGTGGGACTGTGGTGTGAAGGGATTCAGAGAGTATTTCTATAAGAGAGAATTTCTTTGACATTTTAGCCATGTTTGTTTTTGGATGCACTTTTCCACTTCTCGGGCAATTATTTTGAATGCTACTTGGTTTCAGCAGCAATGGATTTGTTTCTTTAAATATCAAGTAAATCACAATTAACCCCGTCCTTCCACTGAATATAATCGCTGCTGTTGCTGTCTTTGTCTACTACAGTATTGTTTTGCCGCACTGCTGACACTGGATGGTGATGACGACAGTGATTTGCACAAGCGCATTGGGAACAAACCATGAATTCCGATCTGACTTCTGTCATTAATGCCGCATGGCCACATACTATATCGGATATGTATCCAAGGACCACGTGCTAAAGTGGCTCATTCTGATTTGAAAAGATACACACAGTTCTGAAAGAAAATCACATTTGTGTCGTATTAAGGAAGAAAATCTTTGTCACTTCAGCCTGGGGAAAACAGAAGAGAAAACAGGACCCAGTTTAAGAAGTGTGGATGTAAAAATGGTCAGTCTGCCTAAAGATGTATTAATTGCTAATTGCTAAGTGTACTTTCCTCACACATTAAATGTCATCAGGTTGTTGGTTACATGCTATAGAAATACAGACATAAGCCAATAGTTTCAGTTTGTCAACAGTCTAAATACCAGCTGTCAAATTTAATGCAATGTACATGTGCTGCTGCTTTTAATATTAGTTTAAAAAAAGGATATTTAGCCAATAGAACAAAAGTCACTGATTTAATCAGTGATTATTTCAGCACCGATGTAAGAGCGGACGGAGATCAGGTGGGTGAAGAGACAATGAGTTTACTGTTCATCAAATGTTGTGACTGACATTTACCTCAGGAGGTAAGACTAGAGTTATATGGATGATGCTAATGATCAAAATGATTACTCATTTCCATTGTAAACCTATAATCATAAACAGACAAATCTAGTAGAAGGTTGGACTGTTTGCTTGATATAGATAATTAAGATATAATATAAGATAATTTCAAGTGAGATAATATAGAGAAGACAACAGTGGTATTAATGACTCTAAATCTAATTTATAATGAAATATAGTGACTCTTCTATAAAGATTATATGCCCCTTTTTGAAAATAAATTAAAATAAAAGATATTATTAAACATGCAATGACTGCTGGATAGGTTAGACTTCTGTATAACCTGTCAGTCTGTAGGGTTTGAATAAAGGCTGGTATTAAGATCTGGTTCTTAGACAATCAATGTGTTAGTGTTCTCAGTGGAATTTAACATTGAGATATGTGCAAAAGGGAAGCATATTTCAGTTCAGGGAAGCCTGTAGTTATCCTGTAGTTATATCTAGTCATCTTTCAGCAAGGGCTTTCCCAGGCCATCCCAAATAAACGAATGAGTAATTGTAAAAGCACAGATCTTTTTAACAAATGAATAAAGTACTATTCAGATTAAAATATGAATGTCTTTGTGTTGTTATTACTTTGAGGCTAATTGTATGATAATACTTTTTATCAGATAAAGCTTTTAAAAGTGGTTTATTTGTGAGATATGAGGCATATTAATAAAGACCTTTGTTCATGCCTATTTATGTGAAGGAAGTATGACTCAGGCAAAAAATGTCTCACTTTGAGTTTAAGACAAATGTCCTAATTCCCTGTAATCTTGGCATGCCTGTTTTCTCTGCTATCTTAGTCTGAGGTGCTGAGATGTTGCGTTTCTCAACAGGAAGTACAGTAATTCAGCCACACAATGAATGCCGGTAAACACATTATGTATACACACATGCATACACACAGGCGCCAGAACCCTTGGCACACTAAACTCTGTTGACCCTTCTCACGCACCTCTGTACATGCCCCAAGTCTGAGACAAAATCATTGTCCCTACATCTATCCATCATTCAACCAAACATCCATTTATCATTCAAGATTGCAGACTGCTCTACCCCCCAATCCCAAAGCTTCACTGTTCAGGCCACCTCTCCATCACCCTCGCCCTGTTATACTCTCTTTCAGCCCCCTTTCTTGTTCTCAGCACCCTAGAAAGCATGTCCTGTCCACTATTTACCCTATACATACCCCTCTGATCGACGCTGCTACAGACCATGGCCCCATGTTTCTGACCCAGTTAACCACCTTAGTACAATTCCTCCTCACTGCTTCATCCTTGCTTGGCTCCTCCTACTGCACATGACCCTGCCCCCCCAACCATACCCAGCCTTGACCCCATGGCTCGGGGGAGTTGAGCGTTTCCCCTTGGCTGGGCTCAGCAGGACGGCCAGGCTGCTGTGTGTGGGAAGGCCTCAGCGTTCTCTCTCTCATACACATACCGCTTACACACCGCTGCTCTTCCCATTCAGCACTTCCTCCTCCTTTCTCCTGCCTGCTACTTCACAGACGCATTCCCCTCTTTTGTTTTTGTCTATTTACCTCATGTTGTGTCCTTGCTTTTTGCCTCTCTCTCCTTATCTGTCTCTCTCTCTCTCTTTTCCCTTGTCATTGTCTTTTTTTCTTTTTCTCTCTCTGTGTTCTCTCTTTGTCTCTGGGGTAATTGGGAGAAGAATAGAGGGGTATAAATCTGTGCAGTGCTCATTTCCTTGCAGACATAGGACTCAGTGGGGTTATGGATTTTGGGGAACGTGAATTTTTCACTTTTCTCTTGCCTGTCACCTTACCTCACTTCCACTCTTCATCTCAGTCTTCCTCATTTCTTGTACAGCCTCCTGGAACTTATAGTGGTGCAACAACAGAGTCTATATCAGTCTCATAGTGTCATGTTGAACATGGTTTTACAATTGCAAATTCATAAGAATTTACTCGAGCCAGCTTGTATGAGAAGTTATGAATGGTTAAATTTATAGTGGGAGGGTATTTTCTGTGGTCATAGCTATTGTAATTAAACAAAATTAATTTCAAACCTTTGAATTTATACACATTTTGCATGAGATGTTGCCATGCGGCACAGTGGAGCAGCAGGTACTGATGCTGCCTCACGGCTCTTGGGTCCCTGGCTTGATCCTGAGCTCAGGTTACTGTCTTTGCAGAGTGTCTTTGCATGTTCTCCACATGTCTGCTTTGGTCTCCTCCAGGTTTCCTCTCACCTTCGAAAAACATGCTGGTAGGTGAATTGGTTTCCAGTCCCATTCAGGGTGTATTCCTGCATTGTGCTCACTGTTCCCAGGATAGGCTCTGAATCTACCATGACCAGGATAAAGAGGTTACTGAACAATATTGAATGTTATACATACACAGAACAAATTCATATATTTGTGCACTTTTCAAGGATTCTTTGAGCAGTTAAGGGCTCTTAGCTTCCTAAAATTGTTCTACTCAAAGCCATTTCAGACAGGGAATCATTCTGTTATAGAGTTCTGCATAGAACCTTTAAGGAATTCCTCAGAGAGAAAACCAATGAACTCTTAGGCCAGAATTATACTTGACACATGTGCAGCAGCTATGCAAGTGGCAATTTTCATATGGTCATCTGACACTTTTTTTGTGCACCTAGAGGATTAAAAGTGATCTCTGCTCAAAAGTGATCTCAGAGTCAAAGCTTCCCTGCCTATCAGGTTTTCCTGTCAACCTGTGGAATGTTTAGCAATTTCATGACTATTCTGGGACGGATTTGTCACTGTGCAGCAACATGGAGATATTAAATACACTGACAAGCTCTGATAGTTTCTCTTTAAAACTCTCATGAATGTTGTCATGATCTGCATCTCAAATCACATATTATGATCTTATATTTAGAAGTATTTACTCTGGAAGATCAAGAAGACTTTTCTAGTGGTTTGAAGGCTATTTTTTGTTATTGAAACACTAACTGTTACAGGAAAATCAGTTAATGTCACCTAAAACTATAGCAAAGTAACCTATAGAATAGTAAATTCTGTCCCAGGAAAGCTAAGCATAAGGCAGGCACCCATGGATAGGATGCCAGTCCTTCTCATGGCATCACATTTACACACAATCACACATAGTTTTTTTTTTATTGCATTTACTGATATGCCAAATGAAAAACTGTGTGTGGCAGTCATCTTGCATCGATGTGTGGGTAGTTGAAATGCAAGCCTAACCCCAGCCTTAAGTGTTTCAGGTTAAAACTTTTTAAGTGTAGTACTTTCGAATCTTCTGTGATCCATGTTCTGCCGTTTTGTATTTGCTTAGTAAAAGACATTAGTTCAGTTTACTGATCTCCACCCCAACTGATCACTACCAAAGGGATTCATCCGTCAGTTCCTCCGGAGCTTTCAGCATCCATAAAAAGTTGCATTGGTCCAAAGAAATGTATGTGTTCATGATTAATGTCTGCTTTTGGAATCATCTGCATCTGTATGTTCATGTATTTTCTAGAATTTTTCTGTATCCAAATGTTGGTTTTGGTCATGATCTGCTTGTGCATAGTACAGGACTTTTTCTGTCTAAATGAACTGTGTGTAGTGGAGGAATTTTTCTATACATTTGGGTTGTGTGTAGTGGATGGGTTTTTTCTGTGTTTTTGGTTAAAATATAGCATGGAGATCTAAAACATGAACAATATTTCTTTCAGCATGCCTGCACACATTGTCCCTGGCCTGTAGCGTGTTATTGTGGCATTTTTGGAGAGAGTCCTGCTGAGAATGTGTATGTGTGTGAGCCAGAGCAGAGACAGAAAAAAAGTGAGGTACTATATCTGTGTGGGTATTTGCTTATTTTTGTAGGCTTAGAGGAAGCCTTAGCTGAAAATGTGTGCATGGTTGTGTATGTGTGTGGGTAAGTGCATGTAGGATGAGGCCTTAGAGGCAAGATTCAGCATTGGATTGTGTGTGATAGTGTGTGTGGGTGTTAGAGTGGTCACCGGGGTGCCATAAAGGCTAGCCAATGCACAGCTTTTCTGACCCCAGTCATGTTAAGCAAAAAATGTGTAAAGCTTCTATGATGAACAATTTTAAACCCCCCCCCCCTCCCTCTCTCTCTCTCTCTCTCTCTCTCTCTCTCTCTCTCTCTCTCTCTCTCTCTGACACACACACCCACACACACACACTTACTCTAAAATACCACCCCTTTCTGGAGCAGCACAATTACCAGAAACCCCCACCCCACCCTTCACCAGCCTCCTAGGGCCTAGTCTGCCACACACACACACACACACACACACACACGTGCGCAAGCAAATACATGCAGCTCATTTGTACGTGTGTATATCTACAGCCTTGCTGGCAGCAAGACACCTGATGGAAATTGGTCACGCACACACAGAAATGCGCACACATGCCTGGACAGCTTTTGATTAGGAGGCTTTGTATGTGAATGTGTCTGTTTTAGAAATGAAATTATACAGTTAAATTATTTGTTCAGATTCATTCATAAATTTGTTAGGTTTCACGGTCTGCCCAAATGCGCAGCAAACAGCTTGAGTAGTTTAAAATAGTGTTGTTTTTGGCTAATGTTTTCACTATTGGTTAGCCTTCAGACTAGTAAATTGCTCATCTCTCTTCCTGCACTATCAAGACATATGTAAACTGTCTTTGCAGGAGGGGTGTGTGGGGATGGTTTAGGTAGAGAGTTCACATGAAAAGGTGGGTTTAGTTTATCCTCTGTAGTGAAGGTTTTGTTCAGAACTGTGATCTTCCCTCATTTCCCCAAAAATCTGACAGCTCGAAAGACAATGTTGGTCCATCTGTGTCTTACCCACTGCTGATGCAGTGATTACATCATCAGGGTAAAGGTAATGATAAAGAATTTGCAACTGCAAAACCCTGAGTGCAAACTCCATCATGCACTTCATAGCCCAAAAGGCATAGTCGAGTACTGATACAACCCATACTTTGTGACAAAGGCAGTTTTGCAACTGTCTTGTTTGTGAACTTTGATCTGCCAATACACAATCATTGGAAGTGGGTGGGTAGGTATCTTTCAGAGTGAGCTTATTAAGCTTCCAATAGTTGATGCAACACCTGACGCCATTGTGGATGAGGACTGCTGTGTTTAACAGCTTAGAAATTGAAGGGACCACAAGACTGGTGTCCAGCATTTCTTTGAGACACATTTTTTCTGCTTGAAATCCAAGTGATGTTCATTATATTGGCTGTCTGACAGGTCATGTATCACCTTCCCCACACTTAAGCATGGTGGGGGTAGCATTTGTGGTAAGAAGGTTTTATTAGAAGTACTCTAGATACAGTGGTAATTCTGATATGTCCTCCTAGAATAGCTGGGCAAAGGCTCAGCCTTTTGAAAACATTAGATCCTTTTGTATGGTTATATTGACTGAATGGATGACAGCTATGTACACAGTCCAGACCAAATTTTCACTGAACACCTTGAGTCCTTTATTATACATTGCAGAATTGCCATCCCATTGGAGAGTGGGAACTACCAGCATATCTGGAAGTTCCTAGCTGGTGTGTAGGAGCCCTAGGCTACGACTACAACCGAAAATGAGACTATGCCACTCTAGGAATTTCACCCAGGGAAATATCTGTTAAAAAGACACTCAGGTTTGAGAAGCAAGTAAAATATGTGAAGTGTTTCATAGAAAAATAGTAAAAATACTTTATTCTTAAAAGTAGTAACCTTTAATTTATCTAGACTAATTATAAAATCATTCAAGACAATATAATATAATCAGTTTAGTCAGGGGAACAGGTAAGATGATTGAATACAGTTACTCAGCCTTGTGTAACTGACTAGGGTTGCAGCCATACAAAAAAAAAAGCAAGTACAGAAAAAATAAATGAAACACAACCAAGCAAATAAGTACACATCTGCAGAGGCACCAACAGCTACCAAAAATAGGGAATCAACCACAACCAAAAATACATGCTACAAAGAAAAGAAACAAATAAACTCACCCAAATCGATGCAGGTGAGAGCTGAGGCCTACTGGGCTATCCCAAAGAATGCACCAAAATCTTACATGCAGGCACAGCAAATCAAATCAGAAGTGATTTAGCACAACAACTACAGTAGGACAAACAAAGATTACTATAAAGGGAACTTGATGCCACACTAGGGGGCACTCAGCTAAACTGCAAATTAGAGATAACCCTCAAGAGCAAAACGTTATTGCTTTGTGCTGCTTTAAGCAGGGTAAACAAAAATACAAACTAAGTGAGAATAAACACAGGACAGTAATAAAATGAAGACAGAGAGAAAAATAATAAAACACAAAAATATGCCTGTGTAGAGCATGTGAGGCTCGACACAGACACTCCAAACCAAAAAGACAAAGAGTACAAAAAATTGATACTTAAACACACAGAAGAAAATTATAAATAATATGTAGGGGAAAAAACAAATGCAAATCCTTAATGTATTTCACAACCAAACCAGTCTCTAACTCAAAGCAAACAGCCCAACCCCAAGTTCATTCATTGTTCCAAGTCTGGCGATTTCCAGGGCACCACCCGGAAAGTCATCACAACCCCTATTGGGATTCTGGAATAGAGGCAAAACAGCAGTGCTCACAGTGCGGAAATCTTCCAATGTGAAGAGCCAGAAAGCCAGCCAATAACCCGTCCAGGCTAAAATACCTGTGAACAAGCAAATAAAATACCAATACAAACCAGAATAGACACATCTGTTTGGAAATATCATGGCGGCGTATCGCAAATACATACCAGGACAGAGAGTGAAACATGCAATCTGCACAGAACTGATGCCACGAAGCAGCCACTAGTCCAGTTATCAGCTATGACTGCAAAAACAAGGAAGCTCAACCCAGAGAATGCCTCAGTCAATCAAGATTCAATACCAGTAACAGTCCAAGCAGCAAATGAGTCAGGAGACCACAATGCGGAAGCACAGACATTAAGTCATGTGACAACACAGGGTTGGGTACTCTACCTATAGCACACACCTAGGCAGCACATACCTCTCCTCATATATGCTATCACTACCTATGCCATATGTGTTAATTCCAATCCAATCCCCAAGATCAAAACAAATTTAAACAGGGAATAGCCATGAAGAGGCAAAATGCCTGCCACAATTTAACCCCCACTTTTTGCATTGTAGCCTGGATGATGGGACATGTAGAAGGAAGTACATGCAGTCCAAGGTCTGAATAGAACCAA
Source organism: Pangasius djambal (assembly GCA_022985145.1). Taxonomy (NCBI): domain Eukaryota; kingdom Metazoa; phylum Chordata; class Actinopteri; order Siluriformes; family Pangasiidae; genus Pangasius; species Pangasius djambal. The sequence continues at coordinate 13,239,692 of CM040990.1, forward strand.
AACAGCATTGGATGCAGGCCTTTATGCATTAAACTATTAATCCTTATACTGCATGAGGAAGGTGGTGAATATTTGGATGCTGATCTGCTGTAGTATGCATAGTCCTTTGCAAGGCTACCCCACCCACATAGGACTGGCCCTTTGACAAGGAACCTTGACAGAGCAGTGGGGAGCCTAGTAATGCCACTTGACCTTCCACTGAAATGGACACTGGTATAGCCAGGAAGTGATACCCTGGCCCCAGAGAGCATGAAGGAGCAACTGGAGACAATGTACCCTGGCCTCTAGATGCTAACAAGAAACCAGTTTCTGGCAAGGGAGTATTTGATACTAGTATCTGCAAATCACTTTCTTGGTGGGATATTCCCTCTTTGGGTGAATTAAGAGATGGAACAGAATCAGGTAACACCTGCCTGATATGACTCTTAAACATGGACATGTCATACTTTGCTCAGGTCATGCACTGGGGCAGTGGTATATACAACCTCTTCCCCTTTAGGAGCCTTCAATATCTGGTAGACCACTGGGCTCCAGAGATATTAGATCTTATCGTGACCATGTTCACTGTGGTCAAGGATATACACCAACTGACCTTCTTGCAGTGGCACATCTTTACCATATTGGTCATGTTGTGTTTTGCAATAGTCTGCTGCAGCCCTTAAGCATTTCAAAGGCCATCTGGAACTTTGCTTGATGTTCAAGCACCCATTAATGCCCACTGCCTACTTCTGGCTCTGGAACCCTAGCCAGAAAGACAGTCAAATGGTAGACAGGGCTCTTGACCAAACAGAAAATATGGAGACTCACCAATTGTCTAGTATGGTGTAGAATTGTAGCAGAAGAGCACCTGGAGCAAGCAAGAGAGGCCCAGTCCTTCTTCTGAGTAGTGTGTAAGGTGCGCAAAATGTTATACAAAGTCTGGTTGAAGCATTTGAAAGGAACATTACCAGCAGGATGATAAGGAGTACCACATGACTTTTCGATACTGCACAAGTGGCAGAGCTGCTCATGTGACACCCTAAATGTTTGGTCACAAATTTTTACGTTTGGAGTGAATGTGATGAAAGTTTTGATTGTTTTGTGGTGATATGCTTTGCAACTGTATTGGGACTTATGATGTCATAGATTGGTAACATGCAATTCCTATTTTGAACAGTAGAGGCGGTGGGCTGTTTAGTGACTTTGAAGGTTTTGTTGCGTACTGCTGGAGCTGGCAACCATTACCAGAGCGGTCACACTAATGGAAGCAGCACAACTTTCTCAGTCTCCTTGTTCCTGTGTTTTAAGTGGGTAAATCTTGTTAAAAAGTAGAGACTTTGGTAATAGAACATCATGATTACTTACACAAAGTGTATGAGCTGTCAAAGTGAATTATTTTACACTTTAACATTGCTATTTGAATTGATTTCCCGAGTTCACTGAAGCATGGCGATGCTAGTGGCCATGATTAGCTGTGCTGAGGTAACTTATAAGCTTATGTTTGAGTTAGTATGGTAAGCTTCTGCTCATTTAAACCCATTTCAAATACTGTATTTATGTTTATCATGCTGATGCATAGTTATGGGTTATATTACACAGTTACAGTGATAATCTTAATATAATTAGTAGAAACAGTATGTGTTTGCTGACTAGCTAAATTCATTGGGTTTTGCCTAAATAATTGAGTTTTGTGTCTGTATAACATTTGAGAGTGACTTGCTCAGATGTTTGGTCGAAAATGTACAATCAATTCCTTAAAAATAGAAATTTTAAGAAACGTGGGGAATTATTACTGATGAAAAATGTAAGTCTTTCCAAGTAACTGGTGGAAGTTCATGAATACATTGAAATGAATGTATATTAATATGTGTTGAAGGTTTACAAGAATCACACCGAACTGGGTTCTTGACAACCAGAATTTATTGATGTAATAGGATGCACATGTGCTGTGTTAAGGCTGTCAAATGGTGAACAGAAATGTCAAGGAAATTTGATGAAAGATTGCACTGATAATTGTAATAAACCATTACCAGAGCTGTCACACTAATGGAAGAAGCACAACTTTCTCTGTTTTCCTGTGTTTTAGATAAATTACTCTGTGCCATCGCCATCTGACCAGAGGCATGTATCACTCGCAATTGCTGCCTGAGTTACTGGGGCCTCCCTCCCCACACCCAGGCCTTGATGAAGAGCCTCTGGGATGGAGGTACCCGCCACTATGTGATCTAAAGAATAGTCAGCAGACAAATACTGTTGAGAAAGAGCATTGGCATTCTTATTACTTCTGCCAGACTGGTACTTGATCTCAAAGTCAAAGGCTGCAAGCTGTGCAGCCCATTGCTGCACAGTGGCCCCCGTTTGGGTGAAGAAAGGTGACTGAGTGGAGTATTGTCAGTACACAACTCATACTTATGCCCTAAAATGTACTCCCCAAATTTTTGTCTGTCATAGCCTACTTGAGTGCCGAAAACTCCAGTTTCATGGGGCTATACTTGGACATGTTGTGCTCAGTGGGTCTAAGACCCCAGCTGGCATAAGCTATGAGCTGGACCTTGTGAAATGGTGAGTGAGAGAGGACAGCCCCTAACCCACTATGGCTAGAATCTACCTCCAAAATGAAGAGCAGGGAGAAGTTTGCATGAGCTAGAACAGGGGCAACAATGAGTTTATCCTTCAGCTCTTCAAAGCTCATTTCATACTGACTCATACGCTAAAGGTACACCCAGACCCTTTCTTAGTCTAAGTACCTGTGAATTTTGCTACCACATTATGCAGAGGAGCAGCCAACTTGGCAAGCCCTCAACAAAGTGCTGGTAGTAGCTAGCAAAACCCAAGAGAGAGTGTACCTCAGAGACATGAGTGGGCCATTGCCAATTGGCAACTGCTTCAATTTTTCCTTGGTCAGCTGTCACACTCTTACTAGAGATAACATGGCCAAGATATTTCACTTTATGTTGAAAAAATACACACTTCTCCACTTTTGCTCTTAGGCCTTCTCATTGCAACTGACCCTGCACCATATGCAAATGTAACAATGTTGTCCCACAGAAGATGAGAAGACTACCTATCTACTATCTTGTCATCAAGATAAAGAAGGAGTGTTTGACAGCACTGTCCTAAAATGCCTCTCCGTCAACCTCTGGAAGGTGTTTGGAGCATTACAGAACCCAAAAGGCATCTGGTTCCACTCAAATAAGCCAAAGGGGGTACAAAAACTAGTCTTGGCCTTGTCCCTCTCAGTCACTGGGACTTGATTATATCCACTGGCTAAGTCCATAGTGGAAACCCAGCGAGCCACGAAAATGCATCCAGGGATATGGGGAAGAGGGAAAGCGTCTTTCTGTGTTTTGCTATTCAACTGGCAGTAAACTACACACATGCGTAGGCTACCATCTTTATTCTTCGCTAGAAGAACGGGCAAGACATAAGGGCTGCTACACTCCCTGATGATCTGTGCTTCTAGAAATTGATTTATATCGTCACCTGACTGGAATGTCATCAAGGAGAGGAATGTCATGGGAGAGGAGATCAGTATACCCTCGATCTCCAACACTGGCAGAAAATAAGGAGCCATACTTTTGCGGAGGATACCAGACTTGACGCTGGTTCTGATCAGAAATTGCAGATAAATCAATAGCCTTGATACAATCTTAGATAGAACTTCTACCACCTCAGCAGACACAGTAGCAGCTTTAACCACGGTGGCCCCTGATGGTAGGCTAACAAGCTGAATATGGTTTAAAGAGCTGATAACACAAGAATAAAGCAACACCTGAGTAATCCCTACATTTACAATGAGTATCTGAACAGTAGACTGCTTTAGCTGGACCAAGACTGGCAAAGCCAACAACCCAACCAGTAGGCCTGGGTCTTGAGGCTCAAACAGCACCATATTGCCATAGAGCTGTTCAGAGCATGTAGCAACTACAAATTGCATCACATCCCCTGGATAGCTGCAAACCCTTCCACCTCACCCCCTTACATTAAATGAAGGAAGACTGGATCAACTGATGACAATGTTGCAGAACTTGGGGCTTGTGACACCAAAGGTAACAGGAAGAAAGAAGAGTCATGTTGACCAAAGAGTTCCTGATAACATTTACTTGTGACTTCATCCCCAAAACACCAGGGGCTGTGGCGGGCAACCTGCCAGGAGGGTTCTTAACAACAAGTATACCACACCTGGGGAATACTTTACTGCAGATTTCAACATCCAGCTCCAAGTAACCAATATAGAGAATTTCCAGCCAACTGGCAGCTCAAAGTTGCAACCACTGGCATGATTGGAGATGATCCCAAGACCCCAAGGCTCAAACTGCTGAAGGAACAAACTTTCATTGTTGACACCAATGAACTAGTGTCTAAAAAACAATGTACAGTCACCTCACCAATACAGACATCTATGTGTGGACATACAGACATCAGTGCTGTCCCACTCCCATCATATAACTTCCCCACATACCTCTAGTAAAGTGGCAGTTGGGTGGCGGTGTATCAACTTCTTTAATTCTCTATGAAGGACACTATCAGACACATGTTGTACAAGTTGGTCATGCAATACAACTTCTGCATTTATCATATCATGAGGTGCACTTTCATAAGTCTCATCAGAATTCCTGCAAGGAAATCTCCTGCTCTGATCAAATGAGCCCAAACAGGACTCATTGAGCTCAGTGACTCAGCTGATATGCTGAATGTGAGAGGTGCAAGTCCTGGTCTTGACCTTAATGCCTGTCCTTGCATCTCACATAAAAGATATAATTTGTGTGACACAATGAAGCACATTATGTTTAAACATGAACATTTTTGTTTTGTGAAAGTGAGTATTTTCATTTTTCTGGTTGTTGAATCTACTTGTCTGCCAGTCAACTATAAAAAAAAACTAATAATTATATCTTGGACCTAAAATCTGCTTGTCCTGGGTGCCCAGGCTAGTGATTTGTCAACCCTTGATATACAGTATATAGAAATGTTTATATTGTAAAATACCATAGCAAAACCTTGACCGTGTAATTGTTACCATGAACTACCATAGTAAAAACCATGGTAAACCATAGTGAATTTTCCATTTTTGATTTTGCCTTTTGCAGTTGTGAAGCCCATCAGTGGCAAACGAATGATAGTAATGACTTTTGTAATGAGATTTGTTCACCTTAGTGCACGGTTCCAAATCCTGGTACTAGAGAACCCCCTGCCCTGAACATTTTAGTGTTTTCCCTGCTCTACCACACACTCCACCCACTTCAACTCAGAAAGGGCTGTTAATTAGCTGATTAGTAGAAGTGGGTGTGTTAGAGCAGGGAAAACACTAAAATGTGCAGGCCAGGATGTTTTCCAGGACCAGCATTGGGAGCCTGTTTCTTAGTGACTTAGTGTCTAGTCTGTTTCTGTTTACCATGTGGTCCTTTTTAGTGTGTTTGTGTGTGTGTGTTTGTGTGTGTGTGTGTATGTGATACAGTGTGAGAGATAGAGAGGGAGAGAGAGTGTGATTCATGCTGCTTATTCAGCAACTCAGTTGTGTTTCAGTGAGTGTGTATAGTGTGTGAGAGAGAGCACGTATGTGCGTGGGCGTGTGTTTGTGTGTGAGTGAAATCTTTAGCACTGCTTTCATAGTGGACCTGAAATCTCTACCAGAGCCAAACCAGCCAACTATTACTCAGCAGGATTCTGTCTCTGTCAGTGTGCACGCACATGCCCGCTGTTATATTTAAAGTCTAATTGAGTGTGTATGTGTGTTAACACGAGTCTATATTTAAAGCCTAATTTTGTGTGTGTGTTAAATACTCTATATTTAAAGCCTAATTGTTGTTGTGGAGACTCTGTTTACCTTCTCTGGAGCCATGTGGCTTGTCAGTCAGGGAATACACCACACACACACATTTAGATACCATCCTATTATCCAAATATGCTCTCACAAGCGTATTGCCCAAGTGTGCTATATGTTTTCACTTGACCACATTTGTTACAAACTAACTCAGTTTCTTACACACACATACACACTGATGCACATACACATCAATTTAAAATCCCTGCCCTCATGTATTTAAAATTTTCCAAATAGCTGCGCTGACCACAGAATAGTTTCCCTGACTTTGTGGCAAACACAAACACTGGAAGCTCTCGTCTTTTTAAGATGGCTGCCTTGTTCAATTGAGGAGTCTCTTGCTCCTGGATGAGGCTGTACTTTCTCATTTCAGGTCCTCGACAAATAAAGAGTGGACACCACATTGGTTACGGGGGAAATATCTTCTAGTAGCATAAATTCACAGTGATAAATTCAAATATATATAAAAAAATATATTTGATATATTTTTTGTGAATCCATTTATTTCTGTAAAGCTGCTTTGTGACAATGTCCATTGTTAAAAGCGCTATACAAATAAAATTGAATTGAATTGAATAGTAGCAGAGTATACACCGTCTCACTGCAGCATAATATGTCAAGAAGTCTAGAAAGTTAAACACTAGACCTTTCCCATCTCCAAGAGAACAGCAGCATCAGCCACAGAAATCTGTTCAAAATGGGCAGAGCTATGAAATATCAAAATGTCAGTCATAGCATGCTGATCACATTTTTCGGAATGCACATGCTTGATGCAAAAGGATGTCAAACTCCTGCAAATGAGACACAATACAAACACAGTATTCCTTTGTAATGGCATGCATCTACAATAATCATGACTATATTGCAGACTATAATACAGACAACAGCTACATTTTCAGGTGAAATTAAATGGAAATAACTGTACAACAGTTAAAACTTTATCCAGTTATCCCTGAGGGCTTAAAAAAAGTCTATACACTCATTTGAATTATCAGTAATGCACAAGTGTCACAGGTGAACTAACCCCTTCTATGTAGTCTTACAGTCAATAATGTTCTCTGTGTTTCTGTTTTAAAATGAACGTTAGTTAATACAAGCCCCTTGCTAGCTAGCTTCAGGGTAAGGAAAAGAACTGCAGATTTTGCTAAATTAGTGCCTTTGTGATAGAACCAGTGTGCTACTTCACAACAGCCTTGAAGGAAATATACAGTACATACAAAAAAAAAAAAAAAAAAAAAAAAAAGCATTGTGATGGACCTTAGCTTTGGAGGACCCCCTGCATGGACTCCAGGCTTTTGGCCACCTAAACCAGCCTAGCTGCTCATAAAAGTTCAGCTGATGTCCTGTGGTGCTCCGATCTGCCATAACGGGAGCCTCTCTGTCCATGCCTGATAGTACAGACCACCCCAAATCACAACATGACATTTGTGCTCCCACAAAAAAAGGGCCATGAAAAGCACAGAGTATTTGCATTTCAGCTCTTTTTATTGCAATAAAAATAATATTTTCTGATTGTTTGGGGAAAGATACTGGAAAAATACATGAGGTTAAAAAAAAAAACGAGTTTACAACACAAGATGAGAAATAAAAGGAGACAGAAATGCAGCAAACTAAAGAGACCAATATTCCTTTGTTGTGCCACATGGTATATGAAATACTACATAAAATTTAGACTTAAGATTTAAGTCAGTAGCATAAACCACACTACCCTTTGGTTATAACCACACATCCTTTATCCAGTAAGCAAAGAAACACAAAGAATTTAATATATATGCGATGGTTTTTGGATTCAGAAAATATAAAATTCCAATATAGTTATTTCCAATATTTGCTGGTTTGTGTTAGAATTTTGCTAGAACGATAACGCTCATTTGAAAACAGTAACACACATGCCTAGTAGCATGACCAAAAATAGTTACCTGAGCAAATTTTCCTTGGTCCCAAAGCATCCTCCAACATGCTTTTCCAGTTATATTTATATTCCTGTTATTTATAAGTAAAACTTGTCAAGTTTGAATACTGTCCTACCATCAACCTACACAAATGTATGACTACATATAGTGTATAGTTTTAGCACTATCTAATAGAGAAAAGGTGTATTTTTTCATAATGCTTGTGTGGTGCAGATCAATCATATGTTGTGCAAATAAGGAGTGAATAAGCACTCAGTCCCTGCAATTAAAATGCATTTTATTCTCGCCACCGTGTGTAAGGGCAAGCTGAAAGTTGTCTCTCACTGGTGAGTCATACAGATGTATGTAATTTCGTATTTCTGCCACCAGCAGGATTTTCCATTTCTCTTCTGTGCTAGTCACGTCATTAATTAAACTGAATAGCTTGTTGTGTCATGGTATTCAAAAGTTTGTTTTACCATCTGAAACCAGTGCACAGAAATGTGTATACACAGATGGGAAGAGAGTCAGTTTCAGATTGCAACCTCCAAGATCTTAAAGGTTGTAGCCAGAAACGTATACAAAAAATATGGAGCATCTGAAGCTGAAAGTAGCAACTAGCAGGTGAAGGAGTGGGTGATTGGAAGGGGGTCCAAGAATAAGGAGTAAGACTGAGGAAGTATGTTAAAAAGAATAATTTATTCACAGCTCAGACATCAAAATGGTGTAAAGAAATTAACGCGATATGTACATAAATACAAATCACTGAAGAGGAAGTGATTAGTGTACAGCAACCTTATTTCACTCCTCTTAACTGCCAGGGTCAGTGAGCATCATCTAGAAACTTTCTTGTTATGTGAGCACACATGCCGAGGTTTTCCAACAAAGTCACATAATGAATGACACAGTGTTTGCAATAAATACCCCTATCATATAGCCCTCTTTCCCAGTCTTCTTTGCACCTTGTCAACATCAGACTGCATGTGCACAATATGGAGCTGTCTGCTTAACAGCTTAGGATAAAGGTGTTATCACTACAAAATTATCCTTTGTAGGATTTACTCTCTGCTTGATAAGCAGCATTTACCTCTCATCTCTCCCTGCCAGGTCGGTTTCACTTTTAGCATTGTCACCTCCAAGTATCCCCCACATCCCCGGCATATCACTAACAAGCAGGCCTGTGGCTACATGATTGGGTGGTTTTCCTTCTCCATACCACAAGCTGTTAATTGATGTTAAGTTAGCTGGATTTCAACAGCTATGGTGTTGGAGTAAGTTTTCCCTCCACAAAACTGACTCCTCATTTCTCTTCACTTGGGTTGGGTTTTTGTCTAATCTTTTAGTGCAATAACCAGTCATACTCCATTTTTTTTAGCAGAGTAACATGAGGATTCTATGTCTATGTCTATGATTCTATGTTGTACTTGGGAAATATTTCTAGGGAGATAATGTTTAAACAGTTGAAACATCATTGTCTGAAGAAGGGTCTGGGTCAGCACCTGCTAGATTGCAGACTCTGCTGACAGGCTTTAAACTCTGTAGGGAAGCTGATTGACACCTTGCTCCTAGCAGTTGGGCACCCTAGCCAACCCGGTTTATTGCTGGCGTCAGGTTTTACAATACATTTTACAATACAATACAGTTCTACTCAACTTCGATGTTCAGAAGAAGGACAGTGTTTTTTTCCATCCACTTCTAGGTTTGAGAGTGTCGATGAGAGGCTGATGTAGTTCAAGCTGTGCAACCACAGGGCTGGTTAAAATCAGTGGATATGCAGGACACTTATTTCCATACTCCCGCTGCCCCCAAAAGATGGATGCTTTTTAAAGTGTCACCTTCCAAGAATTTGCATTCCAATTCAAAATCCTACTCTTTGGCCTTTCCATGTATCGTCACATTTTTCTTTCTATGTATGCAAGCAACATTTTCTCATGTGATGGCATCAAGATACTGCCATACTGCTCCTCTGTGTCCCTGTCAATGATCAGGCTATTCAGGACATGTCCTCAATCCTTGCACAAATTACCATCTTATAGTAAACTCAGAAAGGCATTTTGGCATAAAGGCCAGATTCAGAGAGAATACTAACAAGCCTATTACCCCAATGTGTGCAGACAATGCTTGTCAATCAGATTTAATCAGGCCCCATGCGTTGTAGAGGATGCTAGGACTGATGACAGCAGCTGCAGTGGTGATTCCTCTAGGCTTGCACTATGCTTGCTGGAGCTATGAACTTTCAGATGTGGGTTATTAGCTTACTACTGGGTCCCAAACACCAAAGACAGAAAGGTCCTTGTCTTAGTGAGAGGAGCCCAAGCACTAGCTTGCTAGAGATGCAATGTGGTCCTAACATTAATACCATTACCATTTATTACACACCATACAGCAACTAGGTCTCAAAGAAAACTGCAAGCCACTTAGAAAACTGCAAGCCACTACTGCCTTTGCTAGTTGTGGGAACTCCCTGGTGACTTCCTCTCCAAGCAGAATTCCTGTCCCAAATGGATGGAGAGATTTGGCACCCACTGAATCGCCAAAACTAAGGACTGTGATCTAGTAGACACAAAAGCCCCTAGGACATGGGCCTTGTATGCCCTTAGGTGGAAGCTGTTCTGCAAATGGTGTACACCTCATTAGCTAGATTTGATGCATTATCCTATGCCAAGTATACAATTTTTTCAGGGACAGTGGCAAGTTCCCAATACTGAAGGTGTGTGTGTCAGCCATCGCAGAGCACCACAGACCATTTCCATCTACCACTAAAAGCCTGATGTGGATCCTGTGCTGGAGTCACTAAAAGCCCATTCTTACAAGCTTATGCAGGATGCCAAACTGAAACAGGTGCTTCTGAAAATTGCCTCTTTTTTTTTTTTTGTTGCTAGCAATCATTTTATCCAAAAAGCTGGGAAACTGCATGCTCTGCTGATTAACTTTTCTTTACATGTTTTGATGAGCAGAGGACTCTGGGGTGTTTAAATCAGGGATTTCTGCCCAAGGTTATATCAACTTTGTAAATGTCATAAATGAGTTAATTAACCTTGTAGTTTTCAATAAAGATGCAGAGATGTCATGCTGTGCATTTGTAGATCACACATAAAGTGAAAAGTGTGTTCCTTACACAGCTCATTTGTATTTAGTGATGCTCACAAAACTCCATAAAAGGTCAAGCCCACAGTGGGCTGGAAACACAAAATGAGCAGTGAAAGAAAAGGCAGAAGTGGAAGTTATTTTAGCAGGTTAACAGTGCCAGAAAAGATCAAAATCTAGAGACAAATTACAGAAAAGGTAAATTAGGTGTAAATTAATCAAGTGAGGTGACAAGAAAATGGTGTGATATGAAAATGGAGGATTAAAAAAAAAATCTACACTGTACCCAGGTGATCATGCGCACCAAGCACGTCACACAGGGAACCCGCTATTTTCAAAAATGGATTCTGTGGCAAACAGAACTGACTTATAAGCAGGTTTTCTGAAAAAAAAACATACTAGTCTTTAAACATCCTTTCCCTAATAAACATGACCTTAATCTTCCATCAGCTGGGACATTTGTTTATGGCTTACAGCTATGTCCTCTTGTTTTTACAGGAGCATTTCTTTAGTTAGAATTGAATGACTATTTGAATTTGTCTTAATTTGTGGGTTTGTGTTGGATCACAATTTTTTCATATTCTTTCATTATTGCCAGTAATATAAAATGGCTGGGTTTCATAAAATGTTCTCCATGGTACACAGTTCCTGACCTAGTGAACTAGCATGAGAATGTGTTTTTGATAAAGAATACAAAGCACTTCAAAGTTGTTCTGGATAACAACTGCTGCAATTTAATAAAAAAAAAAAAGCAATTTCAACTTGACAGTATAAGCTATATATAAAAGTATGGTAATCCATGCAAATTATACGATTTGAAGTCTTTCAATCGAAATTTACCTTAGTTAACATTATATTAAAGAGCACAAGTAGGATACAAACTGTTTTCTGAAATTACAGGATTTTCATGAATACCAAATTTTTTGTTTAAATGCTATCACGAGCAGTTAATGAATAAATCTATTTGCATCCAGCTTGATAAATGAAGCCCATTGTTGCTATAGAGTATGTTATCCCTGTGATTCACAATGCCACAAGTGGTTAGAAGGGATGAAATAGAATGCTAGTTGGTTAATTGTAATCAATTGTGGAATTGTGGCACATATCCTGTGGTGTAAAAATTATAATTAATTAATAAATATTCAAATGCATTCAAAATTCTAATTCTTGCATTGGATTCGAAGCTCATCTAAATAATATAACTCACCTACTGCTGCGGTGCATGGTTCTACATGGATAACTTAATGATTTGTACTTTACCAATAACAGTTTATGCCAATGTCTCACCCTTTGCTTCAGTGGAAAATATCACTTGGATACTGTAGATTTGTACCTTCTAAGAACTGCTGCTGTAATCATAAAGACTGTGATGACCTCATAATATGGTTATACTGAACATCCTTTCGACACGATTATTACTGTTTGCCTTTACTCATCTACAAATGATTTATAATCCCTCTATCTGGTGTCATCCAGAAGCGGATGGATTCCTTTTTAAGTCTGGTTCCTCTCAAGGTTTCTTCCTCATATTGTCTGTAAAATGTAAATGTCTCAGGGAGTGTTTCCTACATCTGAGTTTCTGTAAAGCCGCTTTGTGCTAATGTCTTTTGATAAAAGCAGTAAGAAAACTGAATTGAATGATAACATCGTTGCCTCATGAGTTTACTTAATACTGCAATCATGATATGGTGGCATAAATTACAATAAACTGAGGCTGTCACTATATTATGGCCTGTTTAATGAGCATGTGAGATCACACTCTTTGGTTTACTTTCTTTTTCCTTGCAGTGAGCTCCCAGGGCACATACCAGCTACATTTTTAAAGACTCTTCCAAAGTGTCATTCATGCTGAGATTCCTGGAATTGGAGTTTTCATTTTCTCCCTGTGTCTGCATGGATTTCCTCTGGGCTCTCTGGTTACTACCCACTTCCCAGAAACAAGATATCTCTAGGTGTGAATGAGTGTATGCGAATATGTGTATGCATACACATGGATACATCACAACAATGACCAGTATAAAATGTAAAAATAAATATTTAACCTCTGTGTGTGTGTGTGTGTGTGTGTGCACCCTTTATGTAAGTTTGGTGAAAAATTATGGAATCGGAGCCACCAAGCTATCAATATCAATATACATTTTTCAGCGTCTTATCAAAATGATGATCATTGTTCTTATTTGACTATATGGATTGTTGCTGTATTAAATTTACTTTTTTTTTTTTTTACATTGTAATTAAATGCTTTTCAAAATGGATATTTACAGGGCAACAGGGTTACCTCAGCAAAGCTTCTTCTTCTTCTTTACCTCAGCAAAATAATACACCTTTAAACCTTAGCTTAAATTAAATTTCACAGTTGTGTGAATGCACAAACGCCCCAAAGACCCATTGAGTTCACGCCATCTCTTCTGTCTTTCAAATATAGCTGAAATGAAATCAGTAGACATAAAAAATGACCCTAGCCAAAGCTGAATCATGAATTGTTATGCATTTGTGATTGTGAGAGCATGTGGGACAACTGCACTGTCAGCTATCACCTATTCTTAGCTCTCAACCCAGGCTCCTAATCAGCATTGCTAACAACGTTTATCACTGTGAAATGCCTTGGGATCTGCACTCTCCAGTGAAGAGAAAAGATTTATTTAAGTGAATAGCTTAGGCTTCCTGTGTCTCAGGCCAAGTCACTATCACAACATTGCCGGTCAGAAGGGCAGAGGAAGGTAACTGGGAGATGGGCCCCGTCTGGTGGCTTCAGATAGAAGAGGTGTACCCTGGGAAAGTGACCTGTGAGCTGCCACACCTCCACACTTAGCACTACTCATGCTAAAATCTGATTATTAAACACTACTGTTAAATGAGCTGGGCTGAGCTAAATATAGACACTTCCTCTTGAAAAATTCCTTTTGACTGGCCTCAGATGGTCTCATCTGACAGGAATATAGAAAAAGAAAAACTATGCCTAGTACTATCTTTTTTTGTGTGTGTCTAGTTTGCTAGGTGCTAATTCTATTATCTGTTAATTGCTCTTACTATGCTGTATTTAAAGAGAAAAAAAAGGAATATATAACTGAGTAAATATGTATATTCTATGATCTGTATTATGACAACTGGGTGTGAGAGTAGATCTTCCCTATATACCAATTCCCTATGCAATTTGAAGAAAAAAAAAGGATTTTGAAAAGTCCCCCCAAGGGAAACTATACCTATTACTTTAAAGACATGTATATCTTTTGAAATCTGAGGAAATAATGAGTTGGAATCATGCTCGCCAAGCTAATTCACCAGAATGTTTTGGTCGCATCTTGCTTCCTTGACCAACCAATCGGACAATTTGCCTTCAAGGTGTGGGCAGATAGCACAGATGATGAATTGACAGAGGATTTTAACTAGCTAAGTACCTTAGCTGTTCTGGAAAAAAATTAGCTTTAGTGAGCAAACATATTGCCTTGTCTCAGGCTAACAAGAAATATGTCTTGACTGAAAAGCATCTGATTCTGTGCACCCATTTCAAATGGAGGACTGGAATTTCTAGCCTCTAACATTGGTTCCTTCCAGCATTATGTGGAACAATAAGTAGCTAATGTGAATTTCTTATCAAAGGGTCATCCAGTTGCTACTAGGTGTAAGTTCTTGCTCTGGAAACAAGTAGTGATTTATGCCACTTCTTATAATAGCCGTCATATAATCTTCTTAAGAAAAACAGCAGCAGCTGAAATCTAGATTAAGTGATGACATAATGGTTGGGCTTTCTGTAAACAATGCTGATATGATTATTGATGACTTTTCTATATTCGTTATGTAACATCATTATTCGTGTGTGTGTGTGTGTGTGTGTGTCTGCGTGTGTGTGGCTGTTGGGGGATTCCCAAACACAGTGTATTCCATCCATCAGCACATTTCCCATCTGCTAAAGGTAGAGAATAGCGCTGTGTGTGGACATGACCTCTCCCACACTTAGGAACAAACACACTTACATACACTGTCCTACTTTCAAACTGATACACACAGACAGATAAACATAGCAAGTACACACAAACAGCATGCTTACTCATACCATCATATAAGAATGGCTAGAATTTTCCTGTTTGTGTGTGTGTGATGGCTGTGTGAGTGAATTTTCAAACATGCATCCTCCCCCATGTGGTAAATAAAGAAATAAAAGATGAGAAAGTAGCGAAGTTCTCCTCCTCTAGCCGCTGAGTCTGGAGCCTTTGCCAAATTTCCGCTGTGGTGTAGGTGTGGTGCCTCCACTCTCCTCTGTCTCCTCTGTCTCCCTCTCTCTCCCACTCTCTCTCTCTCACACACACACACACACACACACACTCCCACACTTACTGACAGAGACAAGCAGACAGTGGTGAAGAGGGGGCGCTGCCACTCTCGACAGGCAGGAGGCCAGAGGACAGCGACGCCGAGCATGGCACACAAAAATGTACGCATGCACAAATACACACAGTTTAAAAGCCATGGTTGAGTTGGAGGGCTAATGTCCTCTTTTTCCCTTCCTAACCTTTATCCTTAGTTCTTTCAGCACTCTCTCCCTTTGTCTCTCTATCTCTCTCTACCTCGCTTCCCCTCACTTGTTCCCTCTGATCTTATCAGGACTCATAAAGGCAGCCAGTAGGAACATCCCTGACTTCCTGTTTCTTGAGGTATGGGTGGAGAAATGTTAGTACAGATGCAGAACAGTCAGCATACACACACAACTACAGTGGCAAGAATACTCAAGGGGAAACACGGAGCAGACAGCTAGGCGAAGGCCTCTGTCATGTATCCAACTTTCATCATCTGAGAAAAAGAAAGAGGACAAAGGGAAAGCGTCACCATGCATACTACTGTACATGCCCCCTTGTTATATCCCACCCTTCCCCTGCCAGTAAGACGTGTGTGTGTGTGTGTGTGTGTGTGTGTGTGTGTGTGCATGTGTGTGACCTTTATGTAAGTTTAGTGAAAATTTAGTGGAGGTTGCATAGTTGTCCTGCTATTAAATATAAATTATTTTAATGTTGAGGACATATCAGTGAAATATAGACACGTGTGACCTAAACCACTCACACACACACACACACACACACACACACAGAGAGAGAGAGAGAGAGAGAGAGAGAGATTTAACATATATTAGGTGACATGTCTCATCTGTATCTTAATATTTCTGTCATTTTGTCCTCTTACCATGATTAATATCAATGCAGATCACCTGGATGATTAAGAATGGATTTGGATTTAGATGATCCTTGATTACAACAATCTCCTGACTGACATTTAATAGTAAGTGGCTAATTCTTTCCGGAATCAGTCCACACAAACACTGCAAACACAGAATAAAGTAAAATATCTCCAATATAGATGAATTTATCTGCTTTCTATTACTCTACAACAGTACTGCAATGTACTGTATGTAATATTTTCCACATAGCTGGCAAGCTAGTTAACTGCTAGTAACATTTTTCAAACCTAGACATGGGTGGGAGTCTTGATTTGTCAAAAAAAATAACATAACACCCATGAATTTTGCTTAGCAAAATACTAAATGACTAGCTTATCTTGAAGGATCTGTAGTTAAAAGGTTTTTGAAGAGCATGTCATCATAAGCTGAGCTAAATCATAACTCTCTCTGAATCTTTTTTGTCTGTTTTAAATATAAAATGTGAATTAGTTCTTGTAGGTTTTTTGTATTAAAAATTGCTGTCGTATAACAAATCTGACCAGACAATATAATTAGATAGCCATCCAAAAGCCAGAAGCCATTCAAAATCACATTTTGAGTGCCATCAAAAGGGGCTAATTACACAGAATTACAATCAATCACTTAATGTTGTTTGCATGAACAGACAGAAATCACTTAAAAGCAGCAGTTTAGAACGTTAAAATGAACAGGACTTAACAGTAAAAAAAAAAAAAAAAAAAAAAAAAAAAAGGAAAAATT
>CM040990.1:13256502-13277295 GCA_022985145.1 Pangasius djambal
CGTACATAGCCTGGATGAACAGCATAGGTGTGGAGACATCGACTTAAAGCACTAATTTGTGGTTTCCACATGGAGACAGGCATAGCACTCGCAGTTCACTAACAAGCCACATGTTCAGCTTTCCCTTGGAATCAAATCCATGGGAATGTTTTGCATTCATCACAGACAAGAGGTTATTACTCCATCTTCCCATACATACATAAATTCACCAAAATGTAAGTGTATGGGCGTCTACAAGTCTACATGTGTGCGCGAGGTTGTGTGTGGCCATGCCTATTTAAATGTGCATGTGCTGAAGGATGGTTTTGTTTCTATTTCTTGAGAATTTTAAGAGAAATGGATTTCAAACATCCACTCTGTGCCAGGTTAAATGTTAACTGGCCAAGTATAACTTACAGTGTTGTCGACTGTGCCGTCTATTAAAGAGAGAGGCAGTTTATAATCAGTAGTCGAGCTGTAAAAATAAATAAATAAATAAATAAAATAAAGGATCGGCAATCGATAGGCACAGAGGGAATCAAACTGAACCACTTAATTATCCAGCGTATTCATTTTTTGCGGAATAAAATATTAAGACGGTCCCCTAAGAATATGAACTGAATTCTGGACATCTCTCATATCTTACCACTTGTTATCATACATATTTTTCCTTTTAAAGGAGGTCCACAGATCTTGTTGTAGTGTTTGTTTGCCTTTTCTGATTTATAAAACTGTGTATTCCAACTTTTGATATGTCCAATATAAAAGTACACTATATGGCCAAAAGGTCCCCTCTCTTGCTGTTGTAATAACCTCCACATATATGGGAAGGCTTAACCCTGGATTGTGTAGTGTGGCTCAGTAAGAGCATTAGTGAGATCTGGCACTGATATTGGGTTAGGAAGCATGGCACATAGTCGGGGTTCCAGTTCATCCCAAAAGTGTTCGGTGGGGTTAAGGTCTGTGCAGGCCACTTAAATTCTTCTACTCCAACCTTGGCAAACCATCTTCATGGACCTTGCTTTGTGCACAGGGGCACTGTCATACTGGAACATGTTTGGACCCCTTAGTTCCAGTGAAGGAAAATTGTAATTCTACAGCATACAACGAAATCCAATAGACAGTTGTGTGCTTCCAACTTTGTGGCAGCAGTTTGGGAAAGAACCACATATAACTATGATGGTCAGGTGTCTACAAACCTTTGGCCATATATTGTATATGCACTCACCGGCCACTTTAGTAGGATTCAGAATGTACAGGAACGCCTGTTAATGCCAGACAAGCTTGTTTGATTGTTTCAGAAACTGGGATTTTCATGCACACCAGTCCTAGAGTTTACACAGAATGGTGCGAAAAACACAAACATTCAGTGAGTGGCAGTTCTGTTGGTAGAAACAACTTGTTGATTACAGAGGTCAGAGTAGAATGGCCTCACTGGGTCGAGCTGACAGGAAGGCTACTGTATCTCAAATAACTACTCTTTAAAACTGTGGTGGTCAACAAGGCATTTCACCCACAGAACTGCAGATTGATTTTTTTTTTATCCCCACAAAATTCTGTGTAAACTCTAAGGACTGTTGTGTGTGAAAATCCCAGGAGATCAGCAGTTTCTGAAATACTCAAACCAGCCCATCTGGCACCAACAACCACGGTCAAAGTTTCTGAGATCACATTTTTCCATTTTATGATGTTTGATGTGAACATGAACTGAAGCTCTAGACTTGCATCTGCATGATTTTATGCGTGCATCACACTGCTACCACATGACGGGCTGATTGGATAATTGCAGGAATGTGCAGGACTACAGGTGTTGCTGTTAAAGTGGCCGGTGAGCATACAGTCCCTTCCAAAAGTATTGGAATGGCAAGGCCAATTCTTTTGATTTTGCTATACAGTGAAGACACTTGGGTTTGATATCAAAAGATGAATATGACCATAGATCAGAATTTCAGCTTTCTTTTCCTGATGTTTACATCTAGACGCGTTAAACAACTTAGAACATGGCACCTTTTGTTGCCATGTCTTCAGTTTACAATACACTGTACCAATTTACAATGATATAAAGGGAAACAAGTTTCACAAGAGCAATTATTACTGCCTTTTTTTATTATTTTTATTGATTCGGGCCATACCCCTGCCTCCCATCTCCCCACCCTGTCTCTCACTTCACATATCCTTTCCTTTCAGAACTCTCTGAAACTGACACTAGGGCACAATGGATAAATATTAATGTTGTTATCCATTTTATTTGTCATCAGTTATTACGATGTTCCACTGGGAAAAATCTGTTTAATTACACACTTATCCATTTGTTGATTTAGGTACTAACAAGTAGATAATGAATGTTGTTCATTAAAAAAAAAAAAAAAAACAAAAAACATAGTGACAATAAATATATAACTAAAACAGTTAGCTGATATCTGTGAATGTAATTAGCTCATATGTGCACACACACACACACACACACACACACACACACACACACACACACACACACACACACCCCCGAAGAGCTCGGCTTTTCATTACTCTAATGGTGCTAAGCATGTAAAGATGCACTGGCTGTTTTTTTTGCATGTTTGTTTTGTCATACTTGTATTATTACATTTTTGAAAATTTGATTTGATCACTCTTACTAATTGTGTTTTACTCCAGTTTATTGTTTGCCCTTTTGTATTATCACAAGACTTCATTTTGTATAGAGTTTTGTCTCTGAGAGCTAGGTCATGCAGAGCACACAGTAAGTAATGCAAGCATTCAAAAAAGAAGAAAATCTCAGGAAGAGCCATATGACATGTATATCGTAATACTCAAAATCATGTTACTATGCAGCAGAAACAGTGTGTATTGGACCATGTCTGGATAGTATGCTTTTTCTTTGATTCAGATCAGCCAAACTTAAGGTTTGCTTTCCTCGTTAAGATTAACGCTAATGAGCATGACTTTCTCTGTGGTCCCCTCCTCAACCACAACCCTGTACTTGGATCCCAGCAGGGGCTCAGTGTCTTTGTGTGTGCACGCGTGAGAGATTTAGTGTGGGTGTATGAGTGTGTATGTGAGTGTATACTCTGTGCTAGAGTAAAACAATGGCCCTCTCAGATTACATCTCTGTGTCTGTGGAGGCTGCTGGGGAGGTGGTGGTGAGGGGGGCGGGACGTCCTGTGTCAACCAGCCATCTGATTGGATAAGGCCACTTATATATCTACAACACAGGGCCATCCAACCTCACTACAACGTTCAAATTTGGAGCTGAAAACACTCAGCCTGCTTGGACAGCAGGAGCTAGTGCGCACTGGCATCTATCTTTGGGAATTTATTTTTCTTTTTTACCAACATCAGACCAACATTCCTGCTTTGATTCTTGTCATTTTTGTTTTCTGTTCTCTAATTTTTTTTTTTTTTACATGCGTATGCGGGGAACATAATTGCAGTACAAACCAGAAAAAAACTGACAGGTCCTGCAATTGGCTTTAATTTAGCAAACTTTGTGTCATCATCACAAGGAGGTCTTTGCTGGAATGAATATATCTGAGTCTAGTTATTGTTCAGAGGCCAGCACTCAGCCCAGCCAGGTTGTGGAGTGTGGAGCATGGGTCGCTTCGTCATCTTCCAGCCCAGTAGGTCCTGAGAGGAGCCGCAGGTTTGATCATGAAGCAGGTGGTGGAGTGAAGGAGAGAAGAACAGGAAGCCCGGATTCAAGCCAATCCAGTGAGGGAAAGTGTGGGGCTGAGCCGAGGATCCGCAGGCCCATGAATGCCTTTATGGTGTGGGCTAAGGATGAACGCAAGCGGCTGGCATTGCAGAATCCAGATCTGCACAACGCCGTGCTAAGCAAGATGCTAGGTAAAACTTCTCTACCTGAATTTTCTCTACATTTTTCTACATATAGGATGCCCTGTCTTGGGATGCCATGCAATGTACATATTTTAAGAGCTGTGTACTATTGGTCATTAAAAATTTGGATCAGTTTCTTAGAATTGAGCAACTTTGCCTTTTTTAGATAGATTGTTAACTTCTAAAGCATTCTAGGTTAGTTTCAAAAGCTCGATAGATTAAGCTTTAGAAGCTACAATAGATAATAGATTGAATATATTCATATTTATGACACCTACAGTATCCTTTCAAGGTTAATACTTGCATCCCTGATGCACAAATATTACTGTTATTGGTTCCTAATCATTTTGAGTTTCTGCTTATAGCCAGTTTCACAAAACTGAAACTGTGTTATCCATATAACTTTTTTTTAAACTGATTTTAGTGAGAGATCATTGCTTCACAAACACAGTTTAGGACAGTCATATGGAATAGGTTGATTATGCGGTGGTGGTCTTTGTGGTTTTGAGATCTATTGTCATTACATTTGTTTGTGCGTGTGCTCAGAAGTTTGGATAGTTACAGATGATTGAAGGTTTGTAAATATGTTGAAATATCTCACAAAGTCCATAACATTCTAGGAACAAGAGAAAACAGGAACGAATGACCATGGAAATATGAAATGCCTGCACATGTTGTGCAATATTTGTACATTGCTGGACTTCAAGTAACCAAACTGATGTCCTTGTTCTGAAAAACGTTAAATTTCCTGTTAGCAAAAGGGCAGGTTGGAGCAGACAGTCTTCAGCCCACAAGCTGCTAATTGTCTGTACATACTGACACGTTAATAATTCTACAACCACTGACTATAAACATTTATCTATACCAAACAAGTGGTCATATTGTTAAGGCATGCTGCTATCATAGGCTTTACTACTGAAGCCATTACTCCACAGCTAACACAGTGTAGCAGTTAGAATCAATACGCAGGGATTCTGATTTTTCTTTTTTACACAAAACCAAAAGTTAAATACAAAAGGAGTGGTATCAAAATTTTACTAAAAAAAAAATTGTTGTTGCTTTACTAATTTTATTTATTACCTTTCATATTTTAAACAAGGATGTGTTTAATATAGACCATTAAAATAATTTCAGTTTAATTTCAGTCAATTATTCCAGTACTAAATGTTACAGTAAACAATATATTTAATTATACTAGAATTAATTGTGAAATGAAGGTAAAACAATAAATAATGTTCGCAGAAACGTAATAGCTTTCATGTATTTTTAGGCCAGTCCTGGAAGGCTCTGAGCACACTGGACAAGCGTCCCTTCGTAGAGGAAGCCGAACGTCTCCGACTGCAACATCTCCATGACCATCCCAACTACAAATACCGGCCTCGGCGCAAAAAGCAGCCCAAAAAGATAAAGCGAGTGGAGCCTGGCCTGCTTCTCCATGGTCTTGGTGGATGCTCTGGGACTGGAGATGCCTACCCCCAGCACCCGCATCCCCACCACCTTCTACCCTCTTTGGGCCATTTCCGAGATCTTCATCCTGGATCTGGTGCACAGGATCTGGAGATCTATGGCCTCCCCACGCCTGAGATGTCTCCTCTGGACGTGCTGGAGGAGGGCGGAGGAGACTCTGTCTTCTTTCCCCCTCACATGCAGGATGATGTGGGCTTGGCACCTTGGGTCAACTACCACCAGCACCAACAGCAAAGCCAAAGCCACCATGCTAACCACCATCCCCCGAATATCCATTCTCTCCACCACCCCCACCCCCACCTCAACCAGAAACCTGCACTAGGTTGCCGTTCCATGCACGAGAAATGCTCAGAACCTACGAACCCTCACAATCTCTTCCCTTCCCATTCCAGTATAAGTCTCCCAGAAGAGGCCAAGGTCCCACAACCCTCTAGTGTTCCACTTCAAAGTGTTTACTACGGTCAGATTTATGGAAACGCCCCACAACAGCCCTTCACCTCTCAACTTGGCCAACTTTCTCCCCCTCCAGAATCTTCCACCCCGGTTCCTACTCCCTCTGCCTCCCAGGTTCCACCACCCTCCCTGGACAATAATGACCACCTAGGACCTTCGGCAGATTTCTGGAGCGAAGTGGACCATCATGAGTTTGAGCAGTATTTGAGTGCCAGCAGGACTCGAGTAAACAGGAGCACTGCATGTGAAGAGAGCAGCACGCTCATATCAGCCCTGTCTGATGCCAGCAACGCTGTCTACTACAGCACCTGTATTACTGGATAAAGACTTCTAGCAAACGCTAGTTTTAAAATCAGGTGTATATGATTTTTTTTTGTGTGTGTGTGCAAGATTATCAGTTTATTTGATCAACTGTGGCCTGGTTAAATTTTCCTCCTAAGTGTCAAGTGAGTCATTTCAGATGTTGTTAAGGAGATTGAATATTTGGTTGTTGTTTTTTTTTTTTAGAAGAATTCGGAAGAATACGTGTACATTACAGACTACAGAAAGATGTTTCATTTTTTAAGGGCTTTATCACATATAGTTCTCAAGGCCACAGTCAGTTTGTCAACAGTTTAGCAGACTACATTCAGCTACAATATTCATATAAACCAGTCACAGCAATGTTCATATCAGATGAGGCTACAAAAGCAGGGACAATAAGAATGTGAATGTTTCTTTCATTTTCTCAGAGGGTTTTGTATTTACATATTTGTTTTTTAATCTTTCTTTTATATAATTGTTAAAAAAAATATTATGTTTGCACTGGGTCAGAATGTTTTGAACTGTATGAGAAACCACTCGAAACTCCTTAATTCTGCACTTGATGTCTCTCAAGCAAAGAAAGTCATGTTCATGAAAGAGACCACAAAATCATCTCTGGAATTTGGATCTCTTGAAGACTGTAATTTATTGTGTATTTTCTTGCCATATGACTGAAAAGGTCATTTAGTATATATGTATTTTATTAATCCTCTGTAAATGTATTCTGTAATCCTCTGAGTCAGCAGTTGAGAGACATGTTGAGTTAGTAATAACTTTCCAGCTTTTGGTAGTAATTATCTTCAAATAGAAGTGTTTTCAATAAAAAAAAACTGTCTCTCAGCCATTAAATCAAAACAAGTAATTGGAAACACACAATTCATTTCATAGAATCATTCTCCCACACTGAAGAGGACATGCATTTTGATTTTATACATGTGAATAGTTTTTGCATTTTAAGTTTTGTTCTTAAAAATGCATTTGTATTGCACATCCACACATTTCACTGAGTATTTTTCAAAAATAAAGGCTTAAAACATGAGTGGCTCACGAGAATGACTGCATTTTGTAGCACATTTTCAGAGTATTGTGACATTTTGTAATATTTGAATAGCCTGTAGAACTGGAGATGTCTGTGGTGACGGTTATCCTTTAAGAGACAGAGAGAGAGAAAGAATAGTCACAATGTTTAACAGCTCTAATTCATTTCCACCCCCTCTTCCCTCTCCCTGTCTGATTTTCTGATCACCCACAAAATGAGTTTGGCTCATGAAGCTAAACCACTAACAAAAATAAAATGGCTTTGACCGAGAAGAACAAAACTCAAACTCCCTATCCACTTTTGACTTTATACAAAGAATCTAAAAAATCTTGAGATTAACGCAATGACCTTAAGTGCATTCATTTGGAAAATGGTAAAGAAAAAGTAATGATACACTAAATAATCTTTAATTGTGTTCCAGGTTTTTTTGTTTGTTTGTTTGATTTTTAAAGTTATGGGCAAGACCGGTGTACCGGGGTCTGAGCATACACACATACGCACTACAATTCACTTTGTTTTTGTTCAGGGTGAATGAAATACCAGAGATGTTGATGAGTGACTGCATGATTTCAAGCATGAGGGGTTCATCTGATAAGCGGTAAAAACTCACCCACCAATTAATTAGGTATAAAATTAGAAAGAATATCAAAACAGAGGAAGATCCTGTGGAAAGAGGGGAAGTTTGGATAGCTGGAACATTGTGCATATATGTGTGTGTGTGTGTGTGTGTGTGTGTGTGTGTGTGTGTGTGTGTGTGTGTGTGTGTGTGTGTGTGGGCAGCCAAGATTTATATCTTGGTGGAGACTAAATGTCACCATAAGGATAGGAATATCTAACAGGTTTGACCTTGTAGGGACATTTACCTTGTGGTCCCCACAAGCTTTTACTTCAAAAAAAATAAAAGAGGTAGAAGTTTTTGTTTGGCTACTGAGGTTCAGGTGAGATTTAAATTTAGGTGCAGTCATTGATTAGCTACAGTAATAATCAATGTCAATGGAAGGTCTTCATGGGGATAGTTAGACAAATGTGTGTGTGTGTGTGTGTGTGTGTGTGTGTGTGTGTGTGTGTGTGTGTGTGTGTGTGTGTGTGTGTGTGTGTGTGTGTGTTTTCACTCCAGGGGAAGGATGTTAAAGGGAAGAGGTGCTTTTTCTGTCCAAACAGTTCACTCCCTGGCCAGGAGAGAATAACATTATCTAAGTCGATTGATTTTTCAAACCCATCTCAAGGTTAGCAAAATATTCTGAATGTTTTGATTTTTGGGGATCTGGGCTGCAAGAAAGCCATTGCCCATTACTTTTTTTTTTCAGCTTGCATTTTGGCCTGTGTATGATACACACAGAAACAGAGGACAGATCAGTGCATGTGGCAGCAAGGAGATTTTCTGTCACTTTGCCATCTCTCTCACTGTTTAAAGTTTATTACCCAGCTGTGGGTTCATGAATGCATGAGTGAACCATTTGGAGATTTATTCAAATAAAACTGACAATAAAACCTTTTCACTTTCTAACTTCCCCTTGCCTGGAGCACAAAGTCACCGCTTCAGAAACATCATTGGTACCTGGTTTCAAAGGCAGATCAATTTCTTTACATTAAATCATTACATTTACAGAATCTTTACATTTCCTCCATCTGTCTTGTCACTAAGCTGTTATTTTCTTTACTAGAGTTTTATGTGTAAGAATGTCGGCTTGAAGTTTCAAAGCCCTTTATAAGTTTCACATTCTTATTGACAAAGGAACTCAAAATCTTTTATTTAGCATTATTATGTTATGAGTAGCACTGATCGGTTGCCATTGCAGATGGACTGGCTTAGTTTTCACGTCTGAGCTAATGGAGGAAGAAAGATGATGGAATTCGACATACAGGTACTGTAGGAGAAGTTCTGTGCTATGCAGTGTGTAACATATAACAGGATTTTTGTTTGGCACTAGAACAGAAAGCCTCTGCAGTGTGTGTGTGTGTGTGTGTGTGTGTGTGTGTGTTCCTTTGACATTAGGTGTGTAGGGTCACAGATCCTGCCATATTTGAGTGTTTTGTTATTGCAGCTGAGTGTGTGTGTGTGTGTGTGTGTGTGTGTGTGTGTGTGTGTGTGTGTCCCCGCATGTCCTCACCCGACAGCTTCAGCTTTTCCATCAAACCGGACTGTGGACTCTCCCCAAAACTCCATCCAGCAAACTTAAAGCATGATGTCATTCATGTTTTCTCTCTCTCTCTCTCTCCCTCCCTCTCTTTTCTTCCTTTTTATTCCCTTCTTCTCCTTATCAGGACGTGTGACCACCATCCGTACCCTCACTCTTCCCCTCTCCGACAGGAAGTAGCTCTACCTCCCCTTCCTGTGTAAGCGGCAGGGCGAGGGAAATGTGGATGAATGTAAGAGCATGTACGTGTGTGTGCAGAGGAAACTCCTTTCTGCTATGGTAAACCCCTTTGCCAAGCCTTCTTCAGCTACACAGAGTAGAGGTCAAAGGTCAGTGGAAAGGCTTGGCATTAGGAATGAGCTCAGAGCATGACTACTGGTGCTTTTATTAGAGTCAAACACATCTTGAAGACTTTCCTGTGTCTTAAACTTAAAGTTATAGCTTTATCTCTAGTTGTTACAAACGACACTCGAGACTCCAATCATCTCTCCCATCCAGAGACCAGTTTTGCTCCCTTGGTTCCTGGTCACAAACAGCGTGCAGCATCATCAGGATTTGAACTTGTGATCTCATTTTGAAATGTGTGGAGGTAGCACATCAAGGCAAATGGACTTTTTGTATGATTTGGCAATTGTATATCATTCAGGAATATATCAGGCATTCTTTATGATACATTAGTTACTATATATTCCCTGTACACATTCCATCGTTTTCCAAGCAAACTAATTTGTGGACTGAACTGCAGCCCAACTCAAATGGAGTCCTGAGAATAATCTTGGAAGTCATGAGGGGTCGTTTTCTCCTTGGTTTAATGTAGTTTCCATGACAGTGCCATAATTGCCAGTGCAGCGTCTGGGAGCCGGGCTGTTGACCCGGAGTGACGCCTTGCTAAAGATCAGCAAGTGAGCCAGCAGACAGAACCAACCCTCATAAATGCTCGCTTCTTTTTTTGGGGGGGTTGTTTTGGGTGTTTTTGTTGTTGCTCATTTTTGAGGCTATTTTTTTCCCTTTCGCACAATTCTCAGATTTCCATTTTTCTTCTTCTCCAACATATAATTGTGCCTTGCTGTGCATAAGTGACCAGGACTTGGCACTAAGAATCACAAATCACCCACATAGGCACACATACACACCGAGACAGAGAGATTAATACTCTTGTCTTGTCGTCTCATACAGTTGGCCACTGCTGGACTTTGCTCAGAGACAGTCTTCCAGACCAGTGACAACCACACACTCACCCACACAAACACATACTCACATCATTTTCCCAGGACCCAAAGTCTCCTAACCCACTGGTGCCATGCAGGCGTTGTGAAACATCCACCATGGCTCTGTGAGTGTTTCTGAGTTTTTTCTCCTTTCTTGTGCTGCCATTTATTGGCCATCCGTATAATTACAAAAAACAACTCTATGCCTTTGTTGAGTGATGTTTTTTCATTTCTGTCTGGGATGTAAGAGCACTACTATTTAATCATTGATCTATCTCCATTTTGTTAAATGTCCATTTCCGAGGAGATGTGACAGCATGCTGCAAACCGAGGACAAAAATCTTCTGTTTGCATTAAGTGGTTTTCTCTGGGAGAGAAACAGTCAGAGAGGCCGCAAGAGTGCGGCTAGTGGAGAAGAGCCAAAAACCAGGGGGTGGAGAGGGAAAGAGAGAAAGATGGACAGAAAAGGACACAGAAAAAGAAGGAGCCAAAAGAAGGCAAGAGAAGGAAAATATCCATAAGAATAAGACAAGCTATAAGATTGAATGAATAAAAAGGCAAAAAAAAACCCAGGGGAATAAAAGGCTAAATTTCATGAGAAAAGTCTGTATTACGCTTCAGCTTTTTGCTTCTTTCAGAGTCCCTGCAATCTGCACACTTTCACTCCATGAATTTGCATCATTCATCAAAGTTCCTTCTTCATGTCCTCCTTCACTTTGTTCTTTTTCCCCTGCACATGTTGTTTATCAGTGTATCCCATTTTT
Organism: Pangasius djambal; assembly: GCA_022985145.1. Classification (NCBI taxonomy): domain Eukaryota; kingdom Metazoa; phylum Chordata; class Actinopteri; order Siluriformes; family Pangasiidae; genus Pangasius; species Pangasius djambal. The sequence continues at coordinate 13,267,688 of CM040990.1, forward strand.
TTGGCATTTGAAAGGTGAAAAAAAATCACTTGTTGAAAAGTTCCTCCCAAAAAATGAAAATGAGAATGTGGGTGAGGGGGCGAGAGTTGCTCTCAAGTCCACTAGCCACACTCAGTCTGGCAGATCAAAACATTTTCGTGTTTCTGATGGAAAGCCAAACATTTCCCATTACTCTTTTTCCCCTAGTCACCCCTTATTTTCTGTTCTCCAGTCTTTGAGCAACATGGGAAGATTTGTTCATTTGGTGTCAGTGTGTGGCCAACAAACCAACTTCACCTCAGCCAACAACCATTTTGTGGCTTATGACCATAAACTACCAGTTTCACAAACTTGTGCTAAATGAGGTTCATTTCTAAGATATTTCTGATAGTTCTATTTTTGCTAAGGCATGAAGTTACATATTTCTGTTCAATTTATTTTAAGGACTCCTTGGGCAACTTCTGCTATATTTAAGCAGGCTGGGAGACAATTTCTGAACAAATTTTGAATACATTTTTTAACAAATTTTGAATAATTAAGCCTCAAAATGGCAAAAAAAAAAAATTAAAAATGTGCCTTCGATGAAATTTGCATATTACTGTACTATCTCATATGCCAAAATTAATAGTCCATATATAGTCACATAGTATTTTCACATAAATGCTTAGCTAGCTAACCAACATCACAAGTGTGTACCATGTGTAACATATAGATATAAATATATATATATATAAATATAGATCATAGCCTTAGAACAAGCCTAGTTAATCGGTGACAATCCAGAGCCAGGGTCAGGCAGCAGACAAATCTAGCTAATCTGACCATCTGCTAGATGCCTTCACTCGGTTTACTCTGGTTGCACCACATTAAGACTGTGTCTCTTCCCCAAGATAAACAATAACAAAAATGCAGTAAATCTCAGTATTTTTTTAAGTAATCTACTAAAAGCTGCTACATATGAGTGTCACTGAGGCAGTTTGGGTTGGATACAGTCTTTCTGAAAACAGGCAAAAAATCCAAAAGGGCAAATTCAAATATGTAGTCAAAATACAGGCACAGGTCAGGTGATTGGCAAACAGTGATAAGTGGGGAACAACCAGAAATTGTAGTAATAAACAAAATAGAATCAAAATCAGAATAGCAAATGAGAGACCAAAGGCTTGATATCATCACTAACACAATCCAGGAGAAAAACTGAGTGAAAGTCCAGGCTATATAAAGGGTGAGTGCGATTACAAACAGGTGTTCTTGATTAGAAGTCACAAGAACTAAAGTGTGTAACTGAGTCATGTGATATGGTTTGTAGTCCGTGAGGCTGATGGGACACGGAGCTCAAGGCAGAAGCTGTCGGTGACATGACAATTAGGTTCCGTAACATCTAAAGTGCTTATTGTTAATGAACTAATAACTGATCAGGGATTTAATGTACTTTGTTTAACAGAAAATTGGATTAGACCACATAAGTATGTAGCTTTAAATGAAGCTAGCCCTCCCAGGTACAGCTATAGACACTGCCCTGGTCAGGTAAGAGGTGTTGCATTTGTTTTTTTATAGTGATACCCTAGGCGTTAAACAGAAATCTGGATATGAATTTGAACATAATGAACATAGCCACAAAAAAAGTCTACTCAGTCATTTCCACTCTTTAGTATTAACAGGCCAATAGGACCATATTCTGAATTTCTACAGGAATTTGCAGACTTCCTTCCAAACGTTTTTTTATTTTTCCAGAGGAAAAAGTAGTAATTGTTGGAGACTTCCTATTCATTCTGATAATCCACAAGTCCCGCTGAGAGCTTTGTTTATGTCAACTGTAGACTCAGTAGATGCTGTCGCCTCCGACTCTCACCCGTTCAGTCAGGTTTGTTAACGGTGGAGTGGCACGGCGCTTTATGTCCCAGGGTGCCCTCATGCCTGTGTTAGCTTCTGGCCCTCCCTTTTAGTTATGCTGTCAAAGCTCAACCTGGCTGCTTGCACTCTAATCGCAGTGTACACTCTTTAAACCACTATAGGACAAGAACTTACCAAATAATCTGTTCAAGCTCGCTCTCTCTTCTCTATCTCTCTTTCTGTCAGGTTATACATGTACTCCTGCTGCTGATGGGAAGTCAGTGTCTGATCCTGTCTCCCTCTGCCCTCAGGACCAGCCTGGCCCATCATGATGCTCTACTTTTGCTTGGAGCTTCCTGCACGTGTGAATTACTCACTGCTGCTGGGGATGGTCACACATGGCTAACCTAAGGAATTCCTTGGACGGTCCCACATGGATACGGTACAGATTACTATGGATGGTCCCACTTGTATAAAGATTGCACTTACAGTTATATATACATGTACAGTTTATAACTAAGTTTCACCTGCTCTTTGTGACAATGGCTATTGTTAAAAGCTCTACATAAATAAAATTGAATTGAACTGAATTGAATTGAGCTATACATGATAGTAAGTCAGTTTTGTCATTGACCATAATTTATATTTGCCTGGCACCTGTAGTTACCCATAGCACAACTTCTGAGACAAAGACAGAAAAATAGATATAAAGAAAGATGTGCTTACGATGTGAGTCATTATTTGTGCTTATTTTATCTAAACAATCCTCACACTCATTTATATTAAAGTCACTGACAGTATTCAGCATTTTCCTCCATGTTATTTGTCTTTGTAGTAGACTAAGATGATGGTGATATCTACCATATGGCTTCCTTTACTCAAGCTGCCAGCTATTTAAAGCTACTACCCATATTCCAAGAGATGTGTATCCTCTTAACTTGGTTTATGATTTTGATACACCTATAGCATCAATCTGTAACAAATCAACACTGTCTATTCGCTGGTTGACATCTTCATCTGATTAACATCACTCTGGATTGAGAGATAAATTCAGGGTTTTTGGTTTAAATGACAAAAGCAGACCAATTGCAAAATCTATAAACTGTTTTAAAAGTCATAATGATTATAATTACCAAATGTATTGTACTGTTTACAAATAACACCATATAATACAATTTTGATGAAGTAGTATTAAAATATACAGTTTTCCTAAGCAGTTCTTTCAAGTCTTATTATAGTTTTGCATTTCATGTGACATCACACTGTATATGCGCAGCCATTTTGAGGACAAAACAGGGGGACTGACTAGGGTCTGATTAAATCTCCACCTGCAAGACTGTTTGTGTGCATAAGCATCTGTGTGAGTGTGATTACACACACTTCCTATCTTCTTGTTTTTCCAGTTGCTTCCTTTTTCACACACAATAATTACAGTGTTTCACACTTTAAAAATGAATGGCAGAGTCCCTGTGTGTTTATGTGGGGTGGTTTATGTAACAAGCTATCTCTATCTCTTCTAAGATTTAGACCTGAATCTTAAACTCAGACTTCAGAAAATATTAAGTAAACACTGTCATCATCCTCGTCGCACAAATTTTTATAACCACACGAATCTCGTGACCTCTTCTGTCTTCTCTTGTGATCTCGTTCATGTCGGTATACAAGAATGGAAAATCTCTTGCCTTGAGGCAGGAATACACCTTGGATGGGATGCCAGTTCGTCACAGGGCACCATGCACACACACATTTGTACACTCACTCACATCTAGAGAAATTTAACATGGCCAACACACATACCAGCATGTTTTTGGGAAGTGGGAGGAAACTGGAGAGCCTGGAGAAAACATGGGGATAAACACAGGGAGGAAACAGGGAAAAGTTGCAAAACTTCACACAGAGCTCAGGATTGAACTGCGGACCCTGGTGCTGGTTGTCAGGAATGCTATGGAAAATACCAATGATTTTTATTTTTGATCCGAAACCATGTGCTTCGCCCATTCAGCCCATTAGAATAAATGAAACTGTTTGATGAGTTCTATTAAAAGCATTAAAATAAAAAAAAACCTAATATTATATCCTTTAGACATGTCTTTCTATCTGAAATTCTATCAATGAATTCTAGTTCATGCCATTATATAATCCTGTATGTTCTCCTCCTCCTCTTCTGATCCCATCTGCTAGAAGTTAACGTTTTTTTGGCTGATATTTCATATTTCAATAATTTTGCAGCTCAGTATTTTCAAGCATGTTTATGATCCAGCCATCTTTAGTGCATGGTTGTCTGTGATTATGGAGCTAACAGAGCCAGCATGCTCTTAACCCCTTGGCCTAAGTTTAACCTCCTCTAAAGCAGTGTAGACTGATGAGTCTTCTCCACCTCTCCATCTCATCCATGCATTCTTGTTTTTTCTTTTCTTTCTGTTCCCTCAAGAGGTTATTTCCCAGACTCATTGCTGTTGTGAAGGTTTGTAAACAAACTTTTTTTTATCAGCACCTATAAAGGTGTTTTTCTACTTTGGGGCTTTAAGCCTATTCCAGATGGGGGAAAAAAAAATCCAATGCATCTTTCATTCAATTACACTAGCATAACGAAAACATTATTCATTTTATCTAAAAACGTTTGTGGCACAGCCAATCAATTTTGATGTAGTGTTATTAGCGGTAGAAAAAGTACAAAACACAGTGACTTGAGTAAAATTTCTGCTAAATTAGTAAAAAAAAATAATACTCAAGTAAGTCATCTGACGAAAGACTACTTGAGTAATTACTCTCCAAATTACTGTTTTATATGTGTACAATTGACACGACTAATCTAAAAATGTTCTATATGTGAGGAATGCATTTTTGAACAATTACGTTAACTAACCAAATGAGCTATGCTGAGCTATGCTCCATTATCAACAAGACAAGAAAAAAGGTAACGTTAGCCTGCTAGTTAACTTAGCTACATACTGTTGGGTTATCAGTAGACTGATACGTTTGTTAGCTAGCTAGCTCATGGTAATTAATACGTATGTATTATGTATCCAGCTACATAGAAAGCTATCTGGCAAAGATGCCCCTTACACATGATCCTGAGTGTTACCTATAGGTTATAGCAGCAGTATACTGTACATTAAATATATTTAAAATAACCGGCAATCGCTACTGAACATCATAGTGACATCTTAAGTTTAATATAGAGCAATCGAACAGTAAATCATCAGAAGATCTGGCTAGCTAGTTTAGCTTAGTAAGCTAGCTCATGGTTTATCTTTACATGTTTACGCAGGTTGGATGTGGAGCTGTGAATAGGCAATATCTCCAGGGGCTTTGCCTCACATTATATGCAGATTGTTATCAGCCATTTCCTTTGTAGCATTTAAAACTGAAGATACCTGATAAACTGGGCCAAGGGTCTGTCTCCACTGTCTCAGACATTGCTGCTGCTGACAAAGCATTTAGCGCATGAAGTTGAGACTGTCAGTAGGAAATTGGATTTGAAATTGAATTATTTCAAATTTGCACATACTGTCTTTTAATTGGTTTACAGTCTCCCATGCTTACATGCATTATATTTTACTCTGTAATGGGGCTCAAAAATGAATGTAGCAAAAGTTGATTATTTTATTTACTTAAAAATGCGAGCAAAAGTGCAATGATTGAATTATACTTTAAAAAAAAAGGACTGTTACAGTGAACAATGTACTCAAGTAGTGTAACAAGAGTACATGCAATTTATTACTGTACACCGCTGGTAATTAGCAAGTGAATTGAGTTAGCATGAATATTAGCTTTTTAACCAGCAAAATATCTAATTAATATTCTTGCTGACTATAGACTACTGCAGTACTAAAAATAATGCTGTAGAGACTTCGTTATATTGTTATACTATTAGCATATATTGTTGGTGACCTGTATCTGTATGTGACATTACAGTTCCTCTTAATATAGGACAAATCATGAAATAGTGTATTTTATGCCATTTTTATAACGTTAATAAATGTACCACATTGGCGAGTTGCTGTGAGAATAAGAACATGGAGCTCTGTGAAAACTGTGCATGGGTGTGTTTTACTGGTCGGTGTAATCTTTCGTAACTTGGAAAGAAAACCTTGACCATCGTACCCGTGCGTACACCTCAGACGTCAACAAAACCCTCCAGAGCTATCTGCACTATTCTTCCAGGCCAGAGGGGTTTGTGTGTGTGAGAGGGAAAGAATCAGGAGCATTATTCAGGTTCCTGATTTGGTCCTAAGAGACAGTTATGAACTGCTGGAAAACAGGAAGCTGCTGAGCTCATGGTGATGCAGAGCAACAAGTTCAGAAAGAGAGTGGGAGAGAACGAGGGAAGGATCACACAAGGACATGTGCAATTTGTTTTTTATGTGTTTGAATTAAAAGATGAACAAAGTTTAATATAATATGGAAGAGAATGTAATAAAATCGACTGTGAGAAGCTCTGGATCTTGACCAGAGAGGAGGACAAAATATGTGCATAGGCATACAAATCACTACAAATCTGCCGATATACATCTGGTAAATGTGGAATGAATGAAGGAAACATGATCAGTATTGTGAAATACTGAGCTACTTAGGGACAAGTCATATAAATATTGGACGGTGATGAATATGATGAAGAGATGTAGATAAATACATGGTATACTAGAATAAATGGAAAAGCACACAATATGAAAACCAAAAGAATACATACTATAGATCAGGCTTCATGCTCTTGGCTGCCACTTGCAGTGATCTGGCTAGAACCAAAACCACTTGCTTATCTCTATAACACACCCTATTTTACAGCATTCCTTTTGTTGAAGGAAAAGCTGTGGTGTGGTGGAATGACTCGAATTCTAAAGTCATGGCAACTAAGCCAAAGGCCTGGAATTAGACACTTCACTGATATAACAGAGAAACACTACACAGACAACAGATAGCACTTCAACACGTGTACTTCTATTCAGAATAATTTACAAGCATGCGCTGTGACAGGAGCTGCTGGGATTCAATTTGTGATTTTTGCTTGCATGTCAAAGAAGATTGAGAAACTTAGGACCATCAAGGCCAAAAGCTGGACAACAGCTGGTTTGAGGTTGTTTAGAAGCAAGGACATGGGGGATGAGGGGGTGCTGACTTAATGTGTTTTATTTAAAACTACTGCTTCCTGCATTGTGGGGAAATGTGCTGGTTTAGCAGGTGTTTTGGATTTTCGCACCCCCCGAACACACACGCGTACGCCTATTCTCATGTGTTGAATGGTCAATACACACATAAAAACACACACACACACATACACGCACACACACACACACATTGCTATTCTTACATGTGCTGTTTGTAGAAGTACACACACACACACACACACACACAAAACAGCTTACATCCATGCCTGTATAAACAAACTCTTGCAGTCCTTTCCTGAGGCCTCAGTCGGGGGAGGTATTATTGACAGGATGCTCACAGCAACAAAGTTTGGGAAATCACACACACTCACACATACATGCATGCATACATATGCACAAAATGAACCCCCAAACAATAGTTGTTTGGCTCCCATCGCTCCCTAGGAGCCAGAATTCATGCTTACCTAACTTGCTTATACCTTTGCTGTTGTGGTTTTGGCTCTAAAATATTGATGCATTGTTTCAGACTGCACTCTTACACCTGCTTGGTGCATTATATTTCATCCTGAAAGGAGTGTCTGCACCAAATGCCATAAAAAAAAAAAACATTCATATTTTATATGTATACATGGCTCTTTTCTCAGCATCACATCACTGTGCACAAGGGGAAATTCATGCCCAGTGCTCTGCAGTGCATTATAGCTCAGTGGTTACGACATTGGACCACTGATCAGCAGGCTGTGAGCTCAAATCCCAGCACTTGAAGGCCCTTAACCCTCAACTGCTCAGCTGTATAAATGAGATAAATGTAAGTCACTCTGAATAAAAGGTGGCTGTCAATGCAAGTTTGTGATTTTGATTCAAGCACATTTTAATTCTGATTTTTTCAATTCTGGCATTTACTGTAAAAGGCCAATCATTTTCATTTTATCATTATCTACTAAATAATTCTGTTGCCAAAACAGCATCTGACACAAACACCAGTACACACAGCTTTTTGAAGTCCACTACATTATAAATTTCAAATTAGGAATGAAATATAAATATTATAAATATAATTATATATTATATATAAATATATCAATATTATTGGTTTACTATTAAAAGGAAATCTGAACCAGCTGTGCTATTAACACTCGGCTATACTGGCATAGATAAATAAGTGTCACAAATAAATGTTATGTGAGGGTACGGCACTTGGTAGCCTACTCGTTTTTTGTTTTTTTGTTGTTTTTTTTAAGGTGAGAATAAGTGAACAGAGAATTTCTACCTATTTTGATAAACTGTTGAAACCTATCTTCTTAACAAGTCCCTTTTAGTTAACACACGAGTAAGTTCTCAAACTATATAAATTAACGCCTGCACTATCCTTGTAGGTTGTGTCATATAATATTACCTGATGCCAAAATATTAAGTTGTAAGCCGAGATGTAGTCATATAAACTTAAATGAGTGACGGCAATGTGGTTGGATTTTGTCAATTTCATCTGAGGCGCTCACCTGGGAATTTCTTAATGCTTTCACACCACACCGAGGTCACATTTACAAAGTCAAATTCTCAACAAAAATGCACGTATGAATATACTTTCAATGTGTGAGGAGCACAGTGATGCAGTACGTAGCATTGCCTTGACACAGCTCCAGGCTCCGTGCTTTGATCCTAAACTTGACTTACTGTCTGTGTGGAGTTCCCTATGTTCTCCCTGCATTTGTGTGGGTTTTCTCCATGTTCTCCAGTTTCCTCCCACCTTCCAAAAATATGCCAGTATGTGGACTGGCTATGCTAAATTGCCCCTAGGTGTGAATGTATGTGTGCATGGTGCCCTGCAGTGAACTGGTGTCCCATCAAGGGTGTATTCCTGCTTTGTGCCTAGTGTTTCCCGGATAGGCTCCGGATCCACCGTGACCCTTGCCAGGAATAAGCAGTTACAGGAGATGGATGAATGAATGAATGAATGAATGAATGAATGAATGATGTGAATGAGAGTCAGTAAAGTGGTTCCACTAGTGATCAGACAGTTGTCAGTTTAAATTCCAGAACTGTCAGAAAGCAATGATTTTGCTTGGTCTGTTAAGTGATCAGCTGTGTGTTTGGATTTCATTCTTTCTCAATTGTAGCCATTTTGTATTAAAAAAAAAATCACCCTCCCAAATGAATGTAAATGCAATTTAATGCTCTCAGCAGTAGAAGACATTGTTCAGTGGCTTTGAACACCAATTACCGGTGATTAAAGCTTAGTAATGTGAGCAGTGTCATTGTGTCTGGTTCTCATGTGCTTTTTCATTTTAATCTTTGATCTCTATATTGTTCCCCCATCTCTTTCTTCTCTCATATTCCCTCTTCCCTCAATGTAAGTCAGCCTGTGTCAGCTGTCCATAATCACTCCATCTCTTACCTCTTTGCCACTTCTCTCTGTCTCCCTCTTTCGTGTTGTGTTGTGTTGTGCTGCATTGTGTGCTCTGCTGGTCAGGCAGCTGCAGCGGAGCTGATAAGAGCTCTTGACCTTGGCAGATGGTGACGACTCCTGGAGAGTGCTAATCATAGCACTTCCTCCTGAGAGATAAAGAGAGAAGGAGAGAAAGAGAGAGAGGGTGTGCACACACTCGTGTTGACCACTCCGGGGCAGCACTGCAGCACATTTGAGGCGTTGCTCACAAACTGTGTGTGTGTGTGTGTGTGTGTGTGTGTGTG